>JAWNNM010000036.1:1200000-2400000 GCA_035044965.1 Lordiphosa andalusiaca
AGAAAGAAAGTCGGTCAAGCCCGACTAAACACATGACTCGGCTGTTGATGCTGATCAAGAATATATATACTTTATAGGGTCGGAGATGATTCCTTCTGGCTGTTAGAGATAAGAGTTAAGTAACTTTTCCATTCATGGCCCTACAAGGTTGTTTTTGGAATGAAATTTTATTATCTGTAATGCAAAGGGATCCTGTTATGGGAGGGGTCACCCTCTCTAAATTAAAATTTTGCCCCTAAAAAGAGCACGCTATGTATAATGTATATACTAACAAGCCTCATTTAACTTTCTCTGTTATATTTTGGCGTACGTGCATTTTAATCCACTTCAGCGATGGCATAGCAGCTTCATCTCAGCCTGGGGCATAATTACGCACTTCATTTGATTAATTCCAGCTTGCTTCACTTCATTGGTTTTCTACATGAGACGAAAAATCTATCAAGATTTTGCAGTCGATTGGTTTGTAAATTACTTTATTTTTTGAAAGTTAGTTAGAAGGTGTGCGTATAGGATTATGGTCTAATTACAAGAACAGGGTTGCGTCTCTGTAAAAAAATTGATAACAGTTTTATTCATGGCTAATTTGATGTTCGAAAGCAACTGAAATTGATTTCTGTGTCACCTATGAGTTGAAATTCGGTTGGAATTTGGTTCGAGGAGATTTCTGTGTCCCCCCTGATGATGAGCGAATGCGTGATAAACAAATACTTAATTGTTTACTTTGCTAAACTACAGCTCGGTTACACATACACACTCAGATGAATAGCTTTACTGCTTACTTCAGTTTAAAGTGCTTCTAATTGACTTTAAAGTTAAATGAAAGTTTCACTTTATATAAATTTAATGGCTGAACGGGAAAAGTTTTAAATTATTTTGTTAAGCTCGGTAAGTTGGCCAATGCTTGTTTGTTTCCTTAAGTGAAGCTTATTTAAATGCAGTGCATTTCCTACAGCTCCCATGTTTTGGTTCAATTAAAACATTAAAATTAATATTAACATTCTATTTTTAAACACCTAATACTCTGATTCCCTTTCCCATGTGCGAGAGTTTCAATTACACAAGCCTAGAGATTGAGAGGAGCTCGGCATGGTCCTGTGGGCGGTGTAAAGCCTTATATATATAATACTCTCTTATATTAAAGATAACTCTGCAAGTAATCAAAAATTAAAACCTTTAACTCAGTATATGTAGTTTACAGTGAGGTGTTTTGTTACATTGTGCTAGACAATTTCATGAAATTAAATGCAGCCTTAATAATTTAAATAAATATATTCACTTATTATGAACAAATTCACATTCATTTGTTAGCCGACTACTGCCCGCAGCAGGTGACAATAAGCCAGTCCCTAACAGGAATATCGCATAGGATTTCATTCCTAACTTGTGATTGACTTATCAAAACCAAATAATGGGCGCGTTCTGCAGATAAATCCGAAATCCCATTTGATTGCCGATTGCGATGGGTACATTTGACAATCATTGCTGAGATGGATTCATACAAAATGTATGCTGAAAAACCCCAAAACTGAAAATATGCTGACAAACTTACAGATTTAACAGCACTCGCAATTAGATACTGTACTCAAGTCATTCTTCATCAAGCAGTAATCGTTAGTCGAAATTATCTGCTGAATGCGCCTCAAGATAAAAATATACTGAAATAATTAAGAAAGCCGGCCAAGCTCGAGTACAACATACTTTTTATCTTCCAAAGTTTTCATTAAGTTCAAAAAGGTTTAAGGTGTGTTAAGTGCTGCCCATCATAAATGTTTGTTTTCCATTTAACTCGACAATCGCTCATCCGATCTTTACCATTCCTTTGGCGAATCGATACATAATATTGATAACAAAATATTTTCAGCAGGTACGAACCTTCTATCTATAAAATTTCAGACCTTATAAAGTATATATACTCTTGATCAGCATCGATATAGCCTTGTACATCTGTGCAAATGACTTTCTAGACTATAATTGAATTTAGTACAAGCGGGGTCAATAGTACTACTAAGCACTTATATACGTGCTAGTATACAATAGTACGGTCAGTACGAAACTACTGGATTGAAGTACAAAATTCTTATATCAAGTACGACTGTTTCAGTCGCGAAATATCTGATATTAGACTGTTTTGGAATATATTAAGAATATTTTGATATATTCTATAATTTTTTTTCCCTACTTTTTGATAATAATGGTCTCTAATCGAATATCTGTCAAAATAAGTACAAAACATTCTTTCTTAAAGTCCATTAAAGTTTATAATGCCACCCCCAAAACTTCCTAGAAAGAAAATAAAAATATTTCAATCAAGTACAAAATGTTCCCATAAAGTTCTAAAGCTATTCCCAACTTTGTTTTAAAACGAGGTCAACCATTCAACCATAAAAGGCTGGAAATATCCAAGGGCCATAACCAAAAAGAAAGTTAGAGCTACTGTAGTTCAGAAATTTACCATCAGAACCAGTTAGAATCAGTTGGGAATTTTAAGAGCAGACTCGCTTTAACAAAAATTCATATTTTGCACACTTTGTGGAACTAGCATTTAAAGTCTATTTTGTAATCAATCTAACATATTTTGTACTTGAACTAAGAACTTGTTTTTCTAGAGTTTTTCCTTTTACTGTAAATACACAAGTTCTTAATTCAAGAACGTCTCATATTTTGGATTTAGAATGTTTCTTACTTAATTTCAGTAAACCCAAGAACGAATCATTTTTAAAATTTTAAATACAAAACGGTATAAACTTTATCCCTTGTTGTGTTGGCTGCCAGAAATAGACAGAAATAGTCAGATTTTCGACTTGTATTCTTTGGCTCTCAGAAAATTTCCCCCCTACATTTCTCCGAGTCGAAATAACCTTTCGGTTTCAATTTGGTTCTCCTGGAAAAATGACAAAAAAGGAACAAACGAAACACCACAAACGACGACAGGAGGCATGTGTGGGTTTTAACAATTCGCATTTATCCGACACATCGAACAGAGTGCGCCAGCCCTTAAAGGGGGAAACACTTTTATCTCAATGTGGCCTAGATTTCTGTGCCCGCAGCTCCTCCGTCAATAATTGCCTTAATGGTCCTGCTAGTCAACCAGACACCCGTGACTCATAAATGACAATCTCCGGCCCCTCGGGGCATGTTTCTTTTGTCTCTGAGCCGAGGCAACCAACAAACTGTACACCGGGCTGCAAGTGAGCGGTCAGTGTCAGTCAGCAGCTCATTTTGGGGCCACATTTGCTTTTATCGTCAAAGTTTATATCACATTTTGCTGTTGTCGTTCTCGTCCTGGTCGGCTGTGGATATTATTGCATACACTTACACTTGCTCGTAGAATCTACCAGTAACAGGCGCCGCGTGGGATATACACAACATAATGACAACATTGTCATATGAAAAAAGGTTCGTTTGCTTTTGCCAAGCAGCGGGCCGCAATTTATTGTCAAAGGATTTTGGAAAAAAAAAAAAAATAAAACCGCCAATGGTTGGAGATGGAAAAGTGGGCGGCAAATGGGTGTGTCAATTCCCTTTGGCTTTGTTGGTATTTACGGAGAACGGAGGGAAAACAAAAGGCATGCTTTTTTTTAATGAATCTGCCGTTTGAGCTGAGGCAAGTGTATACACTGCACAGGTATACTGATTGCTCATACGCACTGAGTGATATAAGGATTCACAATGTCTGGTGACAATGAATTTCTTTTGAATTTTATTTAAAATTATATCATAAACGTTAAATGCTTTCCCTGGAAGTTTGTTGTAATTGTGTGATTCCAAATAAAAAAAATTAATTATTAAACTTTACACACATGATGCTGATGATGTTTTTCAGTTCGTTTTATGTTTTTATGTGTTTCTCAGTAAATAAGCCTCAACTGGCTATTCATTGTGTGAATAATAAAAAGGACGTCCGAAGAACGTCCGCTGGGACTTAGTTCAAAGCGAAAAATGGATCTTATTCAGAACTTGGCTGCAGCCGAGCAAATAGTTTTATTCAAATCTTTAGCAAGCTGCTGCTGGAAGTAGAATTGTCCGCCATTTCAAAGTAAAACGTAACAAATTTATGCACAAGTGGGTCATACTTAAAAAGTTAAGCTATAAAGTTGATTTAAAAACGAGAGGGCAAAGCTAAGTTGGACTTTGGCAAAAGTTATCCGATTTTATAAATATAATGATTATTATTTGATAATTTCGTATGCAAGTGAGAAATTTATCAAAAGAATCTTATGTGCAGGACTTTAATATACTTTCAACTTTCTTAGATATGTAACTCTCGAGAACAGGTATTACCTAGTACTCGCAATTGTTTTGGTAATCGGTTCTTCTTTCTATTCGGTCACTCATTGGCTACAAATCGTAGAGCAACTTGTTTGAAATGGCCGCCTTCCAGTAATGCCAAAACCTGAATATATCATTTATCTGGAACAGAGTCTTGTTGAAAGATCCACTTCCGTCGAAGTTTTGACTTATTTTTCACAAAAATGGAGCTGTGTCACCTTAGCATAGGCGACTCCCCACCAAATCATCATATAAGCCGGATGGTGACGTTTGTTTTGATGAATCAGCACTCTATCGTTCTGTTTGGTGTTGCCAACTTTTGTCAAAAACAATATGCCGATTTAAGCCGGGTATCCAGCAAAGCGGAAACTAAAAATTCCTGCCAAACTTCATATAAAAACAAGAAAGAAAGTCGGTCAAGCCCGACCACAACATACTCTGTACCAAGAAAATTTGTCTTTTGATCATAACTCGAAAACCGTTCATCCGATCTTCTTCATTCCTTTGGCGGATCGATAAGTTATCCTAATAACTAAATATGTCCAGCAGGAACAAGCCATCTATCTTCAAAACTGTGGGAGATATGACGTTTTTTCTAAATTGCGGGGGCGGGAGGGGGCGTGGCCAAAATTGAAAATAAACTTGATCTGCCTGCAGACATAAGAAGCATATGTCCCATACATGTCAAACCTCTATCTCTTACCATCTCTGAGATCTGTGCGTTCATACGGACAGACAGACGGACGGGCGGACAGACGGACATGGCTATATCGACTCGGCTGTTGATGCTGATCAAGAATATATATACTTTATGGGGTCGGAGATGCTTCCTTCTGGATGTTACATTCTTTTGCACAAACTTATAATACTCTATGTACCTTCGGTACAGAGTATAAAAACTGTGCCAGGAATTTTTAGTTTGCTTTTTCGTCTGTTGTGTATCCAGCAACACGAACGAAATCCACACTTGCATAGATAGCGGCGTATCAATAGCGGCGTTTCGGAAGCGTGTGTGGAACGAGAAACAGCTGATATTCAGGCCAGGAATATATTGCTGACAATTATTTCGGAAGTGATTTGTCACAAGATGGTGGCAAAAACTGTGAGAAGAAGATTGATTTAATATAAGCAGTTGAGGCAAGACCATGTCTTGAAGAGCCACAGAGAAAAAGCATTGACAACATTTGACAACATTTCTGTGAAAATTGCTTCAGAAAGTGTTGCAGCACAAATTAATGAAGAAGGTGGAATACATGTAAGCAGAATTCGTCTTTCGATTTTGTATTGCGTTTGCTGTTGTAAGCAAGTGGGCGGTGTTTCTCTTGTATGCACTGAGTCCAACACTTCTTCACTATAAAATTAGATAAACTAAAAAAAAAACGTTAATATTTTAGCATCAAGAATGATTATGAGCTTGAAAATGGCTCTTTCAATCAATATCCGATTATTACAATCCAATTTCGCTTTAAAGCAAAATCCCTAAAGCTAAAACACACATAAATTCTATCAATGTTTCAGGCTGGCCAATTTGTTTTTAACTCATTTGGGTTTGCGTTCGACTCGATTATGCGATTTCAATTTTAACGTGCGGATTATAGCAAATACCGCGATACAAATAAAATAGAACCCAGTCAATGCAATCGAATGCATTTTAATGGTATTGCAGACCTCCAAAAGTGTAATTACAATTGCAATGCAGCCCAATAAAACTAACCACCAGCAAGTGTGTGTGTGTGGGTACCCATGTGTGCCTGCTCCTGCCAGGTTTCACCACAACGTAAATTACAAAGAGATTGGTAAACGTCAAACTCAACCTTAGCGTAAATTGCTTTGCCCACCAACTCAACAACAAAAGGCTTAAATAAACCACGTGCCTGGGCATGTGTGTGGGCTTACCGCTATCTCAATGTTTGTTAAGGAACTTTGTGTAACTAACTTGCGGCTTTAACTTTAGCGCCATGTGCACCAACAAATGAAAACATGTTGTGGCCTGATGCATACATAACCAATCCCTCCCATGGCCTACAGCGGTAATAAAATGTTTAGCATGTTGTTCCACAAGTATCACTTTGTATGTACATACATAATATGCAGGATATGGGCCACTAGGCTTGGCAACATTTGAAGCGTTAATAACAACATCGCCTAGCCCCAACGCCTTTCCCTGTCAGATGCTAGTGATACTTGACACTCGGTTGGATGATCTCAGATGCAGTAGCTGCCTGTGAACTGTTTATTAATGCACAGCGATTAGCGAAGTGTCAGGTCATTTAACACTTAAAAGCAATTACACAGTGTGCAGCAAGGCCATGGCCAACGAGATTGTGTGGAATGCAAAAATTTGCAATCAGTTGACATTGGGTTAACGATTAAAACACAATTAGTTCTGCATAAAATGTGTGACAATTGTTGGTTGTGACAGCTTCGCGAAAAAGTATGCTACAAAATGCGAAGCTTTTAATTTGCGAGGATTAATGTGTGTGTGTGTGCTTGTGTGTGTCTAAGGGGAATTACACAACAACATGTCTGACACCTCAAGCAATAAACATATTTTCCTGTTCACGTGGCAAATATTTGGTGTACTCATCTTGATTCCTGCCCTCAGCTTGTTGTTTTGCTTCAATTTCAGTATATTTGTGTGTGTGAGTGTGTGCGCGCGCCTGCACATACTTGTGTGGATTTCCTCGAATGGCCAATCAATTTCAATAGCATACCCTGAATTTTTTATTTCATCTGTTCACAATTATTTTCCAAAAAGGTTGAATACTTCTGACGTGCCCCAAAAAGTATGCTAAATTTATTCTTAAAGATTATTCCAAATATTTCCACTTACCACTTTTCTGTTGTTGCATGCTATTATAAAGTGCAAGACTTACCAAAAACCACACACAAACGTGACTTATTGGTTTATAAAGATTGCCTTTAGAATCGAAACCGCAAATCATAGCAACAAACTGCTGCAACTTCTGTAGCTTCTAAGCCCCGATTTTATGCAATCAATCACAAAATTTTATTTAACTGAAGATTAGAATGCGATTGTTTAAGTACATTTCGAATTATAATCGCTTTCTCATCCCATTTTGGTAAGAAATGTGCCACTCTGCATCACTTTTTGGCGTTAAGAAAGAACAACTTCTGGGGTTAAGAAACAATTTCTTTTCTTTCATCTTAATTTTAGGTCAGGTCAACTGATAATTTCGATAGTCCTAAGGGCCCCTTAGTATAGAATTTAGATCGTTTTGTGCTTAAAATTTAAAGTATAATAAGATCTTGGGTAAACTTAAATTGAGTTCGAAACATTCTTAAGTGGTAAAATTTCTTTTAATATAAGTGAACTGAGAAAAACAGTTTATTGAATCAAGAGTATTGTGTTGTTAGAGTAAGATGAAAAATTCGACAAAAGCGTGTTTTTAGTTTAGGATTGGAAAATCGTACTTGAAATAAGAATTTTTTATTTGAATCAAGTTTTTTCGTAAACTGAAAAAAGAAATCAATTCTTAAGCCGACCACGGAAAAGATTGATTTCAGTCCCTGGTTTTTATTTAATCCCAAAAAACAGGATCAATTGAAGCGGGATTACTCTGTAGTTACCGTACAATTGACACATTCTGTACTTAATTCATGTACAAAGTGCTTTGATTATTTTGAAGTTGCAGTAGCAGTTGAAAGCATTGTTTTGCTCCTAGCTTGACCATCCTTCATCTGATTGTACAATCAAATACTCAAATGTTTAACGATTGACGTTAAATTTCTTTCAAGTACAAAACAGTATATTGAGTTATTGCCACATAGAAAAACGGTCAATAAAGAATATAGCCAGCAAGCGCAGCTGTTAAAGTACAATAACAATTACCATTACCACTACAGTTTTTCAGATAATTTAAAACCATTCTAGATTACAATTTTAGTGGTCGAATTTGTGGCTTAGAACAACGATTCTTAGTGATTATTAATTGATTACAACAAAAAGTAACCTACAATTACTTGAATAATTTCCCATGTTAGGTGGGATTATTGAGTATTTCAGCTTGATATGCTGAATTACTTATGTATTTCTAGGGGTAAGCTTCAATTTTTTTTATTATTTTAAAAGGTTGGAATTAATATCCTGCAGTTTGCTGCACTAACTCACTATTTTTGGTTCATTCGCATTTGAATTTACTGCCATATCAAATGTATTCAATTTAAGTTCATTTTCCATTTAGTCCAAAGAAGTCGTACCTCAACCGAATTGCATTCAATGCCCGCCCACATTCTTTTATTATTTGCAGTTGCAGTATTTGTTCTCTCAACTGAGCACCAGCTAAAGAGGTCTGTTGAATTTTAAAAATGCTTTCTGTTGGTCTTGCTCTTGTGGAAAACAATCTGAAGTCAATATTCAAGGCTGAGCGTAAATACTAGAGAAAATGTCGAAAAGCGTATGGCGAAATTACATGAAGGCTGAGGAGTCCCCTCAAAGAAATAGTCTAACAATCTCAATGTAATGTTTCTGACATTAGAAAATGCCACTTGAAAGACAGACACATCCCACACTCCCACACTCACAATTTTTATGAATTTTATACAAGTAATTGACTTACATTATGGATTTTTCCCTCTCACTGTCTATAAATGGCATCCTTGTAGCACGTCAAAGCAAATGAGATGCACGCCCAATAAAAATTGATGTAAACTTCAAGTCCTCTTGGTTTTCAATCGAATTCTGAAATAACCCGTCGAATTCAATTTGCTGGTTCATTCTAGAGCTATTGAGTTTTGTGAGATCCCGAGCACTTTGGGGTCCAAATGAAACGCATTCTCTTTACCAAACAGGCAAACTACTAAACAACCAAACCCGGCAGCTAGCTGGGAAAATTGAAATGGTAGCCAGTTATATACACGTCCTTGTCGGTGTCTGTTTTATGTGCCAGGGCTGTGCAAGGCATTGAAGGCAAACGACAACCAGCAAAAGAGAAACAGCGGCGAGGCAATAGCGGCAGAAACAGCAGCCTACGAGGGCTGGTTAGAACTTTACGGAATAAATGGCATTGGTGGTGTTGGAAATTTTGATTAATTAAGTCAATAAAAGAGCAACACATAATTAGCATCCCTTTGGCGCACCGACAAATAATCCTGTTTTCTAATTATGAACCCTCTATTCATAAAACTGGGGAGGGAGGAGAGAGGATGGTAAATTTGTATCCCATACATGTCGAATCTCTATCTTACTTCGACCTCGTCATTCTAAAGCAAGGGTGCCCACAAGCTATACGCATGGGCCGAATTTGAATTAGCTTACAGTGCAATGCTTAAAGCGACTTGCGATTTGCGATTTGTCTTCTATAGAAGAATGAGAATAAATGAGAATTTTCGTAATTTTCTTCACTATTGGAAAGTCACTACAAATTTGTTTAATTATTATAGAGGTAAAAAATCTGTATAATATTGTTTTTTTTTGTAACTGTATTCTTTTTTCAAGTGCTTGGAAGTCTAAAAGTCACTTTATCATGAAACCGTCCCTTCGCCGGATTGTGCTTTCGTTAACCCAAGCAGAAATATGTTCAAAATCGTATGGAACTTTTCACAACTTGGAGCTACCTCTTTGGTAAAATGGAAATATGCATAATGTTCTGGAAATCGGTTCCAAGCAAACATTTGATCAAATGTTGGATAACATTCGAGCAAAATAGTCATTAATGCGCTCTTTGTTCTGATCAGAATTTATACTTTTGTGGAGAGAAAATGCTACCGTAGCAGCGACTCTTCTGGATTATTCGGTTTTAACCTGTTCTTTTGATCAGTTTCGACTCATTTTCGAGTCGATCAATCATTTGTGAGTCTTTTTCGAGTCAAATTTCTGTATATAATCCAAATGTAAATTTTAGAGAATAAAGGTTTCAAATGTTTACTGTGCAACGGCAACTAGTTAGCTCACTGCGCCATTGCACACACTTGTGGTCGCACGTCTACATAGCAACTAATACATTCCAGTGCGGTGGCTGGGTTGAGTTGAATTGTGCTCATTTCAAGAACATTTGGAAACATTATTTTTTCTCAAAAATGAAAGAGAACAAATTTTTTATATTTTCTGTACAGTATTTTCTCTCTGTGAATGAGTTTAAAGTATAAAAACCTCATATTTTATCTGCGAAAACTCAAAAGTTACCGCTGCATACATATTAATTCTGAAATAAAGAATTTAAATATCAACCCTCTCAGTTCCAACAGCAATCATCGTTTCACAAAGAGTCTGGAAAGTGAAAGACATACAGAATAGAACCAAACCGAAGCCAACATACTCTTGCCAAATCTATTAATATGGTTGAATTTGATTTGCAAATCGCTTAAATTTGTCTTTGAAGTGCGCCAGGTGCAGGAATTCAACTTTCACAAGTTGCTTGAAAAAATGGCTGGGACCTGCAAGGAGGGCAAACAAATTCAAAGAAACCAGCTCGCAAGCCCTGGCGCTCACTTGACCTAAGCAGACGCCACTTTAAGGTCTTTTGTGGACGCTGATACAATCACACTCACACAAACCCACAAACGCACACACACACACTCACACACATAAATACACAGCGAGGCTCTTAAACCGCATTGGATTATTCTACTTGCTGTGCATAATACAAACAATTTTGACTCTGCTGAATTTAAATAGCAATTTAAAAACACCGACCAAATGTCGAGAGGCAAGAGTGATGGAGTGCTTTGGCTTAGGCATTTTATTTTTCATCTTTGTTGTCAGCGGCATTATCAGCAGAATAAACAATGAAAATTCAAGTAAACAATGTGAACAGCTCACAAAAGTATGCCACACAAATTGGCTGCGTCAAAGTGGAAGCAGAAGCAAGGCTCAGCCCAGCCTCGTTAACGGCGGTCGGCACACAGGTGAGCCTCAAGGACAAATTCAGACACTACAGCAATAACATTTACATGGAAAATTAGCCTAAGCATTAACTTGAAAGCGCAAGCAAAAACATCATTTACGGCCACTTGAGATATTCTTTATTAAAAAAAAAATTGAGGGCAACGACTCATCCGCTTAATTATGTTAACATATGTAGAAGTAGAGGCGGCCTCCAATAAAATCATTCAAATATTAATGACAACATACATACCAATTTTCATCTAATTGGCATTCATTCATAAGGACCGCTAAGATTTTCTCTTTGTTGCATACTCTCAGGCGCTCTTAAAAGCAAAGAGAATGCGTGTTTCTGTGTATACCTTTGCGCAGTCTGGCAGCACTGCCTCACCTAAACCGTAAACATTGAAATCGAATGCAGCACAACAGTTGTTAGTTGTGGGCGAACACTGACAGCTAACGGTTCTTTGGCGCCTCCGCCCCGTTTGGCACACAAAAACAAATGGGAAACACGAAACTGCCGACGGTAACTGTTCAATTTCTGCGTGTGTGTGTGTTGGAGTTGTCTTAACCATTGCGTGACACTTTCGCGGCATGGGTTACATCCATGAACGGCTCTAAATAACAAGAATAACAATTTTTAAGTGGTTACTTTCTTGTGGTCTGATGGTGTGAGAATCGTGCCAAAAAGCCTTAGCGTGACCCATTAACGATGAGAACAAGGAAAATGTTACGAGTGCAATTTGAATAACTTAATACACACGTCCCACCCCCCACACATGTGCAAGTGAGTATGGTACGCGCGTTTAATATCAGAGTGAGAACAAATGCCAATCGATAAGCTGCTTAAGACAAGCTTGAGAATATATGGGTATTTTCCTATGTGTGTGTGTGTGTTTGCTTTACAGTAAAATTCATATTTCAAAGTGCGCTGCTGACTTAAGCAAATTTTCTTTGCCAAATGCGAGGGGGTTGCCTGTATGTGCGAGCGTATGTAAGTAAACGTTGTTATGTTTGCTGATAAAAGAACAACATGTCAATGAACTCCTTACCATTTTGATGGCAACCTGATTCCTGAAGTGCCTTTAGGTTTTTGGGGGTTGCTTTGAATGTGCTCCGGACAGAGGCCAATCTGACCCCTGAATATTTCAGTGATGATATATTTGGACTTTTAGAAAACAGAAATATTACGAGTTTCCATAACCATTTTTTTTTTTGTTACACTTAAAGCTTTGCATATAAATTGAATAAACCGACTGAAAAGCTATAAAAACGAATTTCGGCTCCATTGAGTCGCGAGATGATGATGATGATGTCATTTTATCTGGAGGGTTGATTAACAATTTTGAATGCTTAAGCAAGTTGAGTTATGACAGCAATATCAATCCAATATGTGGCAATCCTACCAGAGCTGGCAGAAGTGTTATTGTTGTCGATAAGGAGTCACAGTTTTTATGCTCCAAAGGTACGCAGAGTATATTAGACTTGTGCAAAATTATGAAACAGTCAGAAGAGAGCATCTTCGACTACATTAAAGAATCGAAAGTATAAAACACTCAGAAGAGAGCATCCTCCGACTTCATAATACAATCGATGTAGCCATGTCCGATTGCCTGTCTTTCTGTTCGTATGAACCCACTCAGATATGGAACAAATACAGATATAAGTTATTTTAAATTTTTACCACAACCAATCCCGCCACCGCAATTTGGAAAAACATCAAATCTCACATTTTTATATATAGGAGGTCCATGTCTTCTTGACATATCTAGTAATCAGTATTATTTATCGATCCGCAGAAAGATTGTTTGAACGACAGTCGAGTTAAAGGGAAAGAAACATTTATGCTGTTACAGCAGTCGGCAGCACTTAACACACCTTAACACTTTGTATGAAATTTTTGTACAAACTTTGGGAGGTACTGAGTAGAGTTGGGCGCGTGTCGTATTTTTTTCGTGTCGCAAGATTAGATTTCGTGCGTGCTTGTGCGTTTCAGTTGCTTTATTGCTACTTCATCTCGCAGTACAGAAAACAAGAGCGTAAGTTAAAGTCGGCCCTGTCCAACTTCGATATACCCGTTACTCAGGGGTATTAGTGTTTAATAAACTCTCGCTATGTTAATTAACAGAGCATTAACATAAATTTGAATATTTCAACATTATGTTAGCAAACAGCACATGCAAGGCAGATAAGTATGCAACGTTTTTATGACCTGTATAACTCTGCCATTTATATTCCGATCGTCAAGAAAATTTGTATACTACACTGCAAAATATCGATATCTTAAAATTTATAGAAGTTATTCAACTTTATTAATTGCGGGGAGGTTAGGGGCGTGGCCAAAATTTGAAACAAATTTGATCTGCGCACAGACAATACTAGTCTACATCTAAAATTAGGTTGCTCTAGCTCTTATAGTCTCTGAGATCTAGGTGGTCATATAGAACAAACGGTCAGACGGAGAGACGGACATGCTGATCAAGAATATGTACAGATTATGGGGTCGAAGTTGCTTCATTCTACCTGTTACAAACATTATCTTAAATATATCCTCCATACTCTACGAACAACGGGTACAAATACAAGCTCAATATGACAATTAAACTGAACTGAACCAAATATACTTAATAAATGTTTTAATTTTATTGTTAAACATTTTATCTAATATCAAAGAATCAAAGTTAGGTCTGGTCGATAGTTTAACATTTGATTTCAGACTATTTTTTGCACTTTAATGCACTTTAACCGAAAATGACTAGAATTTGATGAATATCGATGTAGCCCATTGCTCAAAAATGAGCTTCGTCGCAGAAGACAGTGGCCAGGTTCAGCAGAAAAGCTTGTTCCCCAATCAATTGGACATTTTCACTGAATTCGAACTCTTATTATTAAATATCATGACCTATCATGTTAGACGAGCATATATAGAGGAAATGGTACGCTCCTTTCAAGTGATATATTCACTGATTTTTCTGCTGAACTCTGAATGAATATCATGATGGCCAATTCGACTTATCATGATAGTCGAGCATGCATCGATGAAACAGTACGCTCCTATCAAGTAATACGGCTACCTGCAACTGCAATTGGATATCGATATATTATTTTCGATATCAATATGAGTATGCTAGTTCATTTTGTCCACTTATTTAGCGGAGCTGCGTAAATGTCAGCGTAGCTTTTAAAAAACTGTCCTATAAAGTCTTTGTTCAAAAATGTAGCAATCCGTTAAGCAGAAACTATTCGATGTATTTCTTTTCTTCTGATACCTGCTCAGTGATCAATTCTTCAGCTGAACACGGCCAGTTTTTGTAAAGCCCATACAGCAGGCAATCGACGATGTGAAAGGACACCGGCTTCGGTTCTTGCAGCAGCTGAATTTTATGTGAAATTCACCGTGTAAATATGTTCAAGTCAATAGAAAAATCATATTTAAATTGTTTCAGGTTTAACAATGCGATATTTCCCTGAGTGTAGGAAGGTATGCTCTGGTGCAAAATGAAGTTTTAAATCGAAGTTTTATAGAAGAAATGCTGACCGTCGAAAAATTTAATTAAGAAACCATATGAAACAGTTCACCAGCTCTGACGTGTATGAAGTATGCCCAACCTTATCCATACAAACTATTTTTCATTAATCTTGAAAACTGTAACTGCTTTAACTAACTTATTTAAATGTCAATGGCTTCGAGCCCTGTGCCGTTTGCAATATCCAAAGTTTTTGCGGTTCACTGCCCTAGTTTTCCATTGTTCCACTATTTCCGCCCGACTTGCTTCTCCTTGGATTCAATTATGCCAACATTTAAATCCATAAATTCAATTTCAAACTGCCATGCAAAGTTTACCGCAGCCCAACAAAACAAGAGCAACAGCTTCATGAAGTGGAAATAAAATGCAGCAATTGTTAGACAATACAAATAAAATACAAATAAAGTCGAATCATTTCTCAAAATTTCATTGGACCATAAAAAAAAATCGTTTGATTGATGTGCGCAAAGTGTGTTCCAGTCCAGTTTTCAAACGATTTGCATAGGTAATAATATGCACACGTCAACGAACCCATAAAAACTGTGAGCGATTTAAATTATTTGAATAATATTTGGGGCCATAAACAGCAGTGTCAAGGATTTGTGTTAATGTCCTCCTACAAAGCGCACACCCACACACACATACACATTTTCAGCTGGTGAGAAAGAGGGTGTGGCCACCGGCCAGGGTGTGAAATGAATTATGATTAAGTACAGTTAATGGCGGGGGCGGTGCAATAAAAGTTGTAAGCGGACACAAGTCAAGCAGCGAAAGAGATTTAAAGAAAGGTTAAGTCATAAACATTCCTATTACATTAACTGGGCTGGGGTAGCCAAAGTATTTTTGCTTTAATTCTGACTTTACTTGTTATACATTATGCTGTTCCGCTGTCACAGAGCAAAGCATCTAAAAGCCTGCTCTCACACTCAAAAAAACAGATTTCTTAGTTTTCAGAACGAAATTGTGTCAAAAGAATTTTTTTTTTTTAATTCTTAGAATCTTTCCTGTTATTACACAATTTTTTCCCAACTAAGAAAGCTTTGCGAGAAAGTTAAATTTTGTAAATTAAATTAAAATAAATTAAATTTTACGGAAATATAGAAAAACAAGAAAGCTACGCTAACTTCGTGTGTACTAAAGATTTTCAACCCTTGCAAGTTCTCGCTTAAATATTTTCAATAATAATTTTTTTCCCACAACGACTCGTTTTTCCCACCGATGGATCGTATGGGAGCTATTTAATATAGTTCTCCGATTTGCTAAAAAATTTGTAGAATTGGGTGAAAGCATGTTAAACAAGCAAAAAAATATTTGGGAAGCTACCAATAAAAACTTAAAAGTTTTTTTAACTAAGATGTTTTTCAGACTTATCTTTTGTATGGCAGCTGTATCATATAGTTGTCCGATTATCACCAAACTTGGCAATATTATAAAAAAAAACATAAAATCATATGAATATAAAGTTTGGAAACGTTTCCATTGACATAAAATAAGTTTTTCTCACTAAAACTAGTTTTCCGACCGATAGTTCCTATGGGAGCTATAAGATATAGTCATCCGATCCGACATATTAAGAGCGTGCAGCAAATAAAAGACTCTGTGCAACATTTCAGCTCGATAGCTTCTAAACTGAGAGACCAGTTTGCGTCGAATATCATATAAGGTTGGCAAAAAAGTCTTGCGGTATTTTTATTGAACTTTCAATTGTTCATAAAATTGGTTATAATAATGCGATTTAAGTCAAATATGGGCCGTTTTGTTCGATGACGAGTTCCCAACGAGTTGCCAACTTCATAATGCCTTCATTATATTTAGAAACAAATTTCGGAATTATAAAATAAATTTGTTTAGTTTTAGAAAGTCTCAGTCCTCTTCAAAGATATTATTTTTCTAAAATATATGGTGGACACCCTTTGACCTCTTTAAACCAAACGTTACGCAAAGTCTTCTGGTGCAAATACGTTGCACATTTGTCGGGACCGGCCGGATCTTATGACTATAACATATAGCTGCCATAGGAACGATCGGTCGAAAAACAAGTTCTTTTTTTTGTTTTCAATACGTCTTCAATCTCCGCATTTACTAGTTTTCAAGTCTTCTCCATGATTCTGCCAAGTTGGGTTGAAATCGGACATCTATATAGTATAGATGCCATGAAAAAGTAAGGTTAGAAAAATAGTCTTAGTAAGGTTTTCAATGAAAACCTCTTTAAAATTGGCATATATTTATTTTTTTGATCTTCCACACAATTCTTCAAAGTTTCGTCAAAATCGGATGACTATAGGTTATAGCTGCCATAGGAATGATCGGTCAAAAACTAGTTAAAGTGAGAAAAACTTTTTTATTTTCAAAGAAAACGGCTCCAAACTTTGTATTTCTTAGTTTGTTATGCTTTCCCATGACTCCACTAAGTTTGGTTGAAAGCAGACATCTATATAGTATAGCTGTCATCGAAAAATAGAGTCAAAAAAGTGGTCTTAGTGAGAAAAACTTGTGGAAAACCTTCTGCAAGATTATACAAACTTCGGCCGAGCCGAAGTTAACTTTCCTCTATTTTTATGCATATTTCTTAATTTTCGGGTGATTTTGCATCTTTTTTTTTTGAGTGTACCTTACAGATTTTGCGCTTCGTTTGCTTTAAGTGTTTTTCCGAGTACATATTCATCTAGAAAAAGGCAACAGTTAAAAACCTAAGTTATCCAAAACATCCTGACTTTTGGAATTCCAATGAAATATTGTAACAATTCTCTTGGAATTTTCCACTTGGATGCATTAATTAGTGGATTTGGGTACTATTGTTATTTTGAATACTCTAACCCGTTTTCAGTTGATATTTAAAGTACAAAACGGCATAGATTCGATTCCTTTGAATTTAACTGGAACTAACAAAGCGAGTCACGTTTCATGTCTTTTTCGTATAATTATTATTTCCATTTTTAGGTTTTTTTTTTGTTTGTATTTTTTTTGCAATCAAAAGCAAAATCAAAACTGAGGCGGCAACGCGAATGAAAATGAAAAAGAATTCAAGATTTTTTCATCGCTGATTTTCTGGCGTTTGCCTTTGCGCAGCTGCTAATGAAGGGTTCGTCTTCAGGTTTCTGCTTCGATGGGCTCCTGGAGCTTCCAGATGGCAGCTTCTTCGCCATTTTTGGTCGTTTAATTAGTTTTGGCAGGCGGCGGAAGAAACCTGCCATTAATTAAGCGCACTTTTTAATTGGAACCCACAGGGAAATTTCCATGATGGAGTTCAGTCAACAATTTTGATCGATTCCGCTGCCATTGGTTTTGATAGCGACAGCTAAATGCCTGCTTTGATAAATGATGCAATAGGTATTTGATTTGGAATGACCAAGAAGTGTAAGTCTCGAACATTGAGATGTTAATGATTGATGTCAGAAAGCAGGCCGCAAACGCCCATAAATGTGTATTCATTATTCATTTACTAATTGCAAAACCACAACAAGCCACAGGACACAATGTTTCCAACCGCAAGCCCAATCAATCAACACAGTTGACACACTTTTGGTACAGGTTCATCCCAAATCCCCACAATTGTTAATTATGAAAAATCAATAGATAAAGCTTATCCAACCGTTAAAGTTGGGAATTTTGGCAGAGCTTGTATGCTTATTTATAGCAAACAGTGTGAACTTTAGTCCAAAAAAAAAAAAAGCATCTCTTTAATATTACCAACGCTGATTGTGTCAACTTCCCACTGGCAACAAAAGTAAATAAACAGATGCGCAATAAAAGAGAATGAAATACAATCATAAGGAAAACCCAAAATCCTAAAAAAAAAAAAAAAAAAGGGAAACCCAGTAGCTAAGAGCACATGCCACCATCATTAGCCAACATAGCAGACACATATTCAAGTTGAAGTCAACATTTTGCTTCACTCGGCACTGATAACTTCGTTTCCCGCGAGAGCTTGAGCGTTCCTCACATGAAATCTCATTTATATATGCCACTCTGTATTCATAAATTCCAAATCCGCTTTATGAGTCCTCAATGGCGGCTGGTTATGGGAAAAGTTTACACAGTTTCACACCTTGAGCAGAAATGGATTTGTGAGCTACGCGCCCAGCTGCCATGTATTTACATTTACATCCTTGCTTGGGCAGGGGCAGGTGAACGCCCGTAGGGCCCATAAATCTTGATAAGCTAAAAAGTGGATCAATCCCGACTGTCATATACCCTGCAGATTGATTAATAAGAACAGAAGTGCCCACAGCCTATGCGCTAGCGTTGCATTTGTCGTTTTACGCAAAAAACAATGACAATTTCTCTCCTATGCATCAGCTTTGTCTTTGTTGTGGGTAACGAACTATTTCGTATGCATCAGACAGCTTCAACTTTTTCTGTTTCTTGTGGTTGTTGTTGTTGTTGCTTCAGAATTCCATTCTTCTTTTGTAATGGCGTCTGCCTTGCTTTGTGCTGGCGCTGAACTAAAAGAAAATTGCTCGAACTAAGTTGCTACGCAATTATCATTATATTTAATTTGATCTTTGTACAACCTGAACAGTTAATAAACAATTCTGATTGCCCAAAAGCTCTTCACCCAGAACAAGATTTAAATAGTAAGAATCAAATGAAAATTGAATTCAAAATTAAAGTAAACAAGAAATTTCAATGATTAAGCGAAACAGCAAAAAGAAACCGAGTGCAAGTTCGAAGCTAAATGAAAACTGTTTCATTTATTCATAACCACATGAACTCAAACTTGCTGACCACATTGTACCCACATACACAAACGCATCTGTTTACTTAGCGTTCTTGTGCTTTGTGCTGAGTGTAAATTCCCTAGCAGTTTTACATACAAAGAGATTAAAAGCGAAAGTATGTCAAGCCCGATATATACTCTACGAACGAAAGTGTATGCTCAATATTAATTTTGAGTAAATAGTGAGTGCAGTGAATATTCTTTAACTCATAGCTTAACCATTCCTTTGGCAAATCGAAGAATTATTTTGATTACTAAAATGTTCTTCGTGTGTCTATCTCTTACCATTTCCGAGAGTTATTTATACGTACAGACAGACGCACATAGGAAGGAAGAAGAAAAAGAAGACATAAGGCATTTTCTTGGAAGTTGTCCCATTTTAAAAGAGATACGATTGCTGCACTTCCACCGCACATCAATCGCAGAGGAAGACATTGTCCGTATTCTTAACGGGGAAATTGGATGATATTAGCGTCTTACATACGTGATGTACAACGGTATTGGGAAAAGTGCCTTAATGGTGATTTCTAAAATCAAACGAAGGTCTGGAGTGTCGACTTCTTGATAAAAGATGCACTATCTCGTGTCGAGCGGGGAATGTGGCTGGTGTAGTCAAGATGTTCGTGTCTCTAAGTCCTTTGTTCATAAGCAGTATTAGGTTTTTTTTCTTTTTGAATGGACTAATCAACAGACGGTAAATAAACCATTCTTGAGATATATTTGTGTTATTGATAGATTCATTTTTTGTAATATTTATATATGTAAGCTTATCAATCAATTCAACCCCTACTACTACTACTACTTCATAGGGTAAGAGCTCGGTCCTGTTGGCTATTACATACTATTGCACAAACTTAATATACGCTGTGTACGTTTGATACAGAGTATAGGAAACGACACACATCAAAAATACAAATTACTTTAAGGCCCTTTGTCCTACTTTCTAAGGGCCGTTTTCTAATATTCCACATAGAGCTATTTGTCACATAAACCTACAAAAAACAGAGCAAAATCTGAGTTTATCTAACACATAGCAGCTATGTAGAAGATGAGAAATCGACCCTAAGTGTTTTACAAGGTTTGACCCTCCTTTTACTGTAAAAACTAGGGATTATGTAGAGTCAGAGTTTAAGTGAAGAAGCTTCACCGATTTAATCATTTCAACCTAAAGTAACCTACGGTTAGTAAAATGCTCCGATATTTGAATATTTACACTTGGATTTGAATAATTTCACCATTGATTTCGCTTTAAATGTGATATTCGTAAGCCTAAAGTAAGCACTAAAGCGGACCTACTGAGTATTCTACATCTATTGGTGTATAATAAGAAAGTAAAGAAAGTCGGTCAAGTCCGACTACAGCATACTCTGTACCAACGAAATTATACGCTCAGCATAAATGTTGATGCTGCAGTAGCAGCTGTAAGCAGCGCCGCTGCTTCTTTTAATCATAACTCGACAACCGTTGATACGATTATCACTATTACTTCGGCGGATCGATAAGTTATTCTGATTACTAAATATGATTAAAAGGAACGAACCATCTGTCTTTAAAACTGTGGGAGATTTGACGTTTTTACCAAATTGCGGGGGAGGGACGGGCCATGGTCAAAATTGAAAATAAACTTGATCTGCCTGCAGACAAAAGAAACATATGTCCCTCAATTCTGAGATATGTGCATTAATACGGACAGACAGGCGGACAGACAGACATGACGGACATCAGTCGGATGTTGATGCTGATAAAAAATATATAAGGTTGTCCAAAAAATATTGCGGTATTTCCGCAAGCTTGTCTTTGCAAGCGCGTAGTTCTAGTTGTATTCGTCGCATCGGTTCACGCTAGAGCTTTTTGGAAAGCTCTTTTCACGCGCTAACACGTGTTTGATTTATTGTTGTTTGTTTTTAGTCGTTCGTGAGTTATAGCGTCGCAAACATGGACCAAAATAAAGAGAAAATACGGCATATTTTACAGTACTACTACGATAAAGGCAAAAATGCATCTCATGCTGCCAATAAAATTTATGCAGTTTATGGACCCGATACAATTTCCATTTCCACCGCACAACGATAGTTTCAACGTTTTCGTTCTGGTGCAGAGGAATTGATCGAAAGAGACCGGCATGGTAGCAGCCGTAGCATTGGCCAAGAGCTGGGCATGAGTCATCAAACCGTTATAAACCATTTGAAGAAGCTTGGATTGAAAAAGAAGCTCGATGTATGGGTGCCACACGACTTGACGCAAAAAAAAAACATTTTAGCCCGTATGGATGCATGCGAATCGCAACAAAATCGACACGTTTTTGAAGCGGATGGTGACTGGCGATGAAAAGTGGGTCACTTACGACAACGTGAAGCGCAAACGGTCGTGGTCGAAAGGCGGTGAAGCTGCCCAGACGGTGGCCAAGCCTGGATTGACGGCCAGGAAGGTTTGTCTGTGTGCTTGGTGGGATTGGCCGGGAATCATCCACTATGAGCTGCTCCCCTATGGCCAAACGCTCAATTCGGACCTGTACTGCCAACAACTGGACCGCTTGAATGCAGCACTCATGCAGAAGAGGCCATCTTTGATCAACAGAGGCCGAATTGTCTTCCATCAGGACAACGCCGGGCCACACACATCTTTGGTGACGCGTTCTTTTGCATCCACCGTATAGTACGGATCTCGCACCAAGTGATTACCACCTATTTCTGTCCATGGCGAACGAGCTTGGTAGTCGGAAGTTGGCATCTCGTTGGGAACTCGTCATCGAACGAAACGGCGCATATTTGACTTAAATCGCATTATTATAACCAATTTTATGAACAATTGAAAATTCAATAAAAATACCGCAAGATTTTTTGGACAACCTTATATATACTTTATAAGGTCGGAGATGCTTCATTCTGACTGTTGCATACTTTTTCACAAACTTATAATACTCTATGTACTCCGGTACAGAGTATAAAACCCAAAGTTAAATAAGGTCAGATTTAAGATCTAAAATTTTGAGAGAAACTCTTTTATAAACACTTGCGGCTGGCATATTAAAATTGTCCACAAGCTTGCAACACATAGAAGAAACCATATTCTCATTAAATATACACATTCTTGGTCATCATTGGTAGCAGTGTCGATTAGGCCGTCTTTTCGCCTTTCTATATGTATAAGTAAACAGAACTCACAAGCAAAAACTTCTTTAAATTTACGACAGATCAAGATTAGGCCGAAGACGTCCTTGCATTTTGGAAAATTATACTTCTATCTTTTATCTATCTAATCCATCACCACAATCCTCAACAATTCTGGTCGGCATCTTGTGCCGTTTATTTACATATGCATATTGCACACACCTTTTCGTCGTCGAAAAACACACACTGTCAAATATTGTGTTTAATAATTCTTCAAATATCACAGAAGTCTTTTCTGACATATTTCCAAAAAGTTAAAGGCACCTTTTTCAGATTATTCTAACTAACACATCAAATTTGTCGGAAAATCTAAGGGCTTAATAAAAATACACTCATAAAAAAATTTGACCTTAAAAATAGAAATTCTCCTGTGAAATCCGTCCTAAGGCGATTCACCCTAAAATTAAGAAAAAATATTTCCTTTTTTATCGAAAATTTGTAAGTTTAAGACAAATATGCCATAAATGAGAGAATATTTTTCTTAATTTTAGGATGAATCGCCTTAGGACGGATTTCAGAGGAGAATGTAGGATGTAGGAATGTAGGAACGATAATCTGGCGGCGTGTCGTGTAGTGTTGTGCTTAGAAAATTGTTCACCCCGCGTGTTTTAAATACGCCAGTCGTGTTCAAAATATTCAACTTGCGCCCATCTCTAGTAATGAATGCCAAATAAATTGCATTTTGGGAAGCATCAATTAGAAATTTTGACGAGAATCGCTCTCACTTGGCTACCCTCTGCAATTTAAGCACAAGAGAACTGTATATATTAAACCCAAATAATGAATGGGAACTTTTAATTTGCAAAATTGCACTGTTTAATAGCTAGCACATGCTGAAAAATATAAATAACTGAGTGTACTGAGTTTCTGCAGGCCTTTAATTTACTATTATTAAAAATGTTATTAGCAAAGGTCAACAACTGCTTTATCTTGGCCGTTGCAAATAATTACAAAATGCTGTTCTATTTTCCTCCACTTTTCTATGCTTTGAACATGCCACAAACCACAGCAAAGTTGACGAAATTGCTACTCACGTAACTCAATAAGTAACTTCTAATTTAAATAAAAGCAGTCAACATAGACGTTGTGTCTATTTACTGGCTCCTGCCTGGCATCCTGTCGCACGTGTTGCAAACGTGGACGACACACAGGCAACTGGAATACGCGCAAAAGCAACACATACATACCTTTACAGCCGTGTGTAGTAAGTAGTATTTCAAGGTGAAGCAGAGTCAAGCAATCAAATTTAAGCCATATTATTGTTGTTCTTCTTCTTAAAGTTACTTTGTCATCTCCATTAATTATTTATATGTAAAACTGAAATGTTTCGGTACATTAGCAACGCCAACCCCAACACAACAAGGGTTCTTGTTTTGCTCCTCTTGCTTTTCTACTTACAGTGGGCGAAATGGTCATTATTATGGAACTTAATTACTACCATATGGGCATTTCCACAGCACGCACGTGACAGTCGTGCGAATTAATTAGCCTTCATCATAAAGAAACACAAAGAAAAATTTTTAAATAAATTTGCCAATATTGGTTTTGTGGCAGAACATTTTAGCAGCACTGTTTTCAATGTAAAATCTGCGAATTGTAGAAAGAGAAGGTCCCAAGAAACTGGCGGACAAAAAAGGACACGTGCTGTGACACAATATGGAATTGGGTTTTTCTCACCCGTATCCGTTCGAGATTCTTGAAACAACTAATTTTAGTACAATCTGAAATAATTTTACTTTAGAATTGCAGTAGAATCGTTGGAAATATATGTATGTTGTTTTCATACTCTTGCAAAGGGTATTAAAAATATTACACTGTGCAACTTTTTTAAGGTCATTTTCTGGTTACGCCTTCGGACCGCAATATTTTTGAAGAACATACCGAAACTAAAAAAATCCCAAAAGGACTTGGCCCTATCACATCGAAAA
Organism: Lordiphosa andalusiaca; assembly: GCA_035044965.1. Lineage (NCBI taxonomy): Eukaryota > Metazoa > Arthropoda > Insecta > Diptera > Drosophilidae > Lordiphosa > Lordiphosa andalusiaca. The sequence goes on from JAWNNM010000036.1 coordinate 1,224,459, forward strand.
GGTACTGTTTTGATACCCAGAATATTTTCACTCCAAACTGACATTTTGAAAAAAGATCATTTTTTATGAAGTCCATATATCCTAATATGTTTGGAATTTTGTTCTTATTTCTTTGGCAAAGTTATAGATATAAACTAGAGGAAAAAAAGTCATGAACATACTGACCCAAATAATTGGCATCTAGAGCTTCAAAAGTGCAAAAATTTCGAAAAAATTTCAATTTTTTTTATGTTTTATGACAGAAAAGGCTAAACTACTTTGAATTTGGAAAACTTTTCGTCTGCGAAATTATCCCAAACAACAATATAAACAAATCTCTAGAACATGCCAGCTTCATTGGAACATTCACGTCACTTTCAGGTTTGGAAAACCATGTTATAAGATGGCTATTTTTATGGTTTACCTTAACTTGTTTTGGTTGGTTCAGTTCCCGACTGAGAATTGGAATAATTTGAATGCATTTACTTTAACAGGTTTAGTTACAAATTGCTACAGTGTTCATTTCCCCCACTGTACATCCAACCCCCGACCCAAGAATATCTATTTGAGCACCTCCAACTCTCAACTCGGCAGCTGACGCCGCGGCGCTCCAATGATGCCGGACCTGACATTACTTAACCGTAATTTTGTCACCCAAGTCGCTACCCTTGGGATACTTTGTGAAATTTTGTCTTCCGACTGCCTGTGCATTTCAATGAGCTCTGCGGGATTTTTTCTTTTAGTTGGAAATAAGAGAGCAACGCAGTTGAAAATTTAAAAAAACAAATAAATCCATGGCTTATTTATTTCATTTGCAGGGGGAATACAAATTTAAATATCTAATGCGATATTTAATTTGGCTGAAAACTTTTAAGAACTTTGTTTTATAATATATTACTTGTGTCAATTGTTCAATGCGGTTTTCATTAAGCTTGCAGCAGTATTAGCTAACCATTCTGACTAGACATTAGATTTATAATATCATGATCCTTTGTTGGATACACAACTTCAAACCTCTAAAAATTTAGCAGGGTGTTCGAATCCATCGTGAAGTCTAAGTTTTGGGTTGCGAGCTCAGTTCAAGTTCAGTTTGAACATCTTAGAAATGATTTCACTTCATTTTCATAACGGTAAAGGTACAAAACAATGTACTTTATAATTAGCATTTTATGTCTTATATATATGCCTTATTTTAATCTTCGATTCTGTGAACCAAGCTTCAAACTAGAACTTTAGGTTTAAAAAATAAAGGAATCGGTCTGAGAACTGAAACGGGTTCTAGTCTCCGGGCAGAACCTTCTCCACAACTTCAAAGACCTAAAGTTCTGATTCCCAGCTTTGATCCCCGGATTTTGAACTCAACTAAAGCGTAGTTACTTTAATGACCCATTTATCCTAAGAAAAATGCTTTTTATACTGTGTACCGTAGTGACATAAAGTATTATAAGTTTAAGCATCTCAGACCCCATAAAGAATATATACATATATTCTCAGCATCACGGCCGAGTCAATATAGCCATATCCGTCTGTCTGTCCACATGAACGCACAGATCACAGAGATGGTAAGAGATGGAGGTTGGACCAGTTTGGGACAGAAACTTCTTATACTTGCAGGCAGATCAAGATTATTTTCAGTTTTGGCCACGCTCCCTTCCGCATCCGCATCTTGAAAACAAGAAAGAAAGTCGGTCAAGCCCGACTATAGCATACTCTGTACCAACGAAATTCTACGCTCAGCATAAATTTTGATGCTGCAGTAGTAGCTGAAAGCAGCTCTGCTCGAAAACCGTTCATCCAATCTTCACCATTCCTTTGGCTGATCGATAAGTTATCCTTATTACTAAATATATCTAGAAGGAACAACCCACCTATCTTTAAAACTGTAGGAGATATGACGTTTTTTCTAAACTGCGGGGGCGGCAGGGGGCGTGGCCAAAATTGAAAATAAACTTGATCTGCCTGCAGACATAAGAAGCATATGTCCCATACATGTCAAGCCTCTATCTCTTACCATCTCTGAGATCTGTGCGTTCATACGGACAGACAGACGGACAGACGGACATGGCTATATCGACTCGGCTGTTGATGCTGATCAAGAATATATATACTTTATGGGGTCGGAGATGCTTCCTTCTGGATGTTACACACACAAACTTATAATACTCTATGTACCTACGGTACAGAGTATAAAAACGCCTTATCTCCCACAGTTTTAAAGATAGATGGTTCGTACCTTCTAGACATAGTTAGTAATCAGGATTACTTATCGATCCGCCAAAGGAAGGGTGAAGATGGGAAGAACGGCTGTCGAGTTGCGATCAAAAGAGTGTTAGCTGCTGCAGCGCTAACTTATGTTGAGCATCGGGCTTGACCGACTTCCTTTCTTGTTTTTTCTGTGTAGGTAGACATTTTGACAGATTATTCTAAGAAATTCCGTAGAAATTCCAAGAATTTGAGGTGTTGTTTTGGGAAAATTGTGCGTGTGTGTGAAACACGCAATTCGTATTAAGAGTCGTGACGTGTTGAAAATAGTGGGCTCTATCGATAGCTTGAAAAATCAATAATAGTAGTAAACGGCCATAGTGCCATATATTTTGATTCATTTTCCATTTTGTCCAGAGAAATTGTTGCTAAAATTTCATTTTATACAATTTATTGATATTTTTTAAGTCCAAAAAGTCTTGCGGTATTTCCGCAAGCTTGTCTTTGCAAGCGCATAGTTCTAGTTGTATTCGTCGCATCCGTTCACGCTAGAGCTTTTTGGAAAGCTCTTTTCACGCGCTAACACATGTTTGATTTATTGTTGTTTGTTTTTAGTCGTTCGTGAGTTATAGCGTCGCAAACATGGAGCAAAATAAAGAGAAAATACGGCATATTTTACAGTACTACTACGATAAAGGCAAAAATGCATCTCATGCTACCAATAAAATTTGTGCAGTTTATGGACCCGATACAGTTTCCATTTCCACCGCACAACGATGGTTTCAACGTTTTCGTTCTGGTGCAGAGGAATTGATCGAAAGAGACCGGCATGGTAGCAGCCGTAGCATTGGCCAAGAGCTGGGCATGAGTCATCAAACCGTTATAAACCATTTGAAGAAGCTTGGATTCAAAAAGAAGCTCGATGTATGGGTGCCACACGACTTGACGCAAAAAAACATTTTAGCCCGTATGGATGCATGCGAATCGCAACAAAATCGACCCGTTTTTGAAGCGGATGGTGACTGGCGATGAAAAGTGGGTCACTTACGACAACGTGAAGCGCAAACGGTCGTGGTCGAAAGGCGGTGAAGCTGCCCAGACGGTGGCCAAGCCTGGATTGACGGCCAGGAAGGTTTGTCTGTGTGTTGGTGGGATTGGCAGGGAATCATCCACTATGAGCTGCTCCCCTATGGCCAAACGCTCAATTCGGACCTGTACTGCCAACAACTGGACCGCTTGAATGCAGCACTCATGCAGAAGAGGCCATCATTGATCAACAGAGGCCGAATTGTCTTCCATCAGGACAACGCCGGGCCACACACATCTTTGGTGACGCGCCAGAAGCTCCGGGAGCTCGGATGGGAGGTTCTTTTGCATCCACCGTATAGTCCGGATCTCGCACCAAGTGATTACCACCTATTTCTGTCCATGGCGAACGAGCTTGGTAGTCGGAAGTTGGCCACAAGAGAATCCTGTGAAAATTGGCTCTCCGAGTTTTTTGACAATAGGGAAGCGAGCTTCTATAAGAGGAGCATTATGAAGTTGGCATCTCGTTGGGAACTCTTCATCCAACAAAACGCCGCATATTTGACTTAAATCGCATTATTTTAACCAATTTTATGAACAATTGAAAATTCAATAAAAATACCGCAAGACTTTTTGGACAACCTATCACTTTTTAAACTGTATGCAGAATCCGAGCTCCCGGAGCTACATAGTGCATACTGCAAAATCTGAGCTCGATAGCTTACAAATTGTAGCAGATATTCAACATTTTTTATTGCGGGGTCGGGAAGGGGCGTGCTTAAAATTTGAAACAAACTTGTTCTGCCTACAGACAATACTAGCTTACATTTAAAATTTGGTTGCTCTAGCTCTTCTAGTCTCTGAGATCTAGGTGTGCATACAGGCGGACGGACGGACGGACATGGCTATATCGACTCGGCTATTGATGCTGATGAAGAATATATATACTTTATGATATCGGAGATGCTTCCTTCTGCCTGTTACATATATTTGCACGACTTTAGTATACCCTTTTTACGCTACGAGTAACGGGTATAAAAACTCAACTAAAGTGCAATTATGAAAATGGTAAAATCCTTAGGTAAATAAACTTTTCAAATTCCTGCAGCAAATGAACCTTGAAAAGTGCACAAAGTTTCAAATCGATATACAATATATTAAATACATACTCACATTCATATAGAATCCCTTCATATATGTATGTATGTATTTGCAAGCCAAGGCAGGGGGAGGCACCACCAAAGGCAGCCGGAAAATTGATACGTTGTCAATCGAAACGCTGAGGGGCACCCCTTGATATACGAGGCGATGAAAACTGTCAGAGACTTAAGCGCAACCGACATTTTGATGGATGAATGGCTGACAGAACCCAATGTCGGAATGGAGATAGCAGAGCAGACGCTAACCAAATAGTTATGACCAGGCCTGTCTAAATTGTCGCAATCAATCATAAAATTAACCCTGCCGGTTGGAGAACGTAGCCTCTTCCGTTTTTTTGGCTCTTTCAATTTTTCCTGGGGTCTCTATATTTCGATCTCAAAGTCGGTTACAGACACAATATGCCGAAATTTAACAATAACAATAACTTTCAAAACTTTCGATGTGAGAGTGTGTGCTCCTTTTAACGGCTCCAGGACTCAAGGAACTTGAGAGCGGTTTCCACATTGCCCCGTGTTATAACCAGGGCGCACAAATTGCGCTGGCCGTCGGTGTGTCCCAGCTGGTTGAGCCGCTTCAGCTGTGAGTGGTAGAGTTGCTCCCAGCGCTCGTCGTTGTTAGAAAGGAAATCAGTCATATTGAGCGTCGGGACAACCGGTGCCACTGCCGGGCCTGAGGATTCACGTTCCTCAAAGTACGGACGGTCGTTGGTCATGCGCCGTCGCACTCGTCCCTCCAGTAGGCGGCGTGCACTTTCCGCCGACTCGCTAAGCTTCCGCACCGCTGTGAGCGACTTGCTAAGATCGCCCTGCTGCACTGTCTGCATCATGTGGTCACATTTCTTCTTCAGATCGGCAGCCATACAAATGGCTCTAGTCTCGAAATTGTCATCGAAGTCCAGCATGTGGAGCGTTTGCCAGGGATTTGGCAACGGATCATTGTTTTCGCGTCCACGCTGGGGATTGTCGTTGCCACTGGCGGCCGAGTTGCACAACTGCTGATACGACATGGCCACGCTATTCTCGTACGCCTCGCGCATATGGTAGCTGAGCCGATCCAGAATCTTTTGCCCCCCTGGCACCGATTCCATACGCAAGAGATAAAGATCGCGATGGCGGCCTATCTCCTGTTTGGCCGGACTGAAGGTCAAAGAGATCACCTCGCGCAGATTGCGATTGCTGCTCAAATAATGGCGAAACGGCGCATTCTCCTGCAATATGGCCCTGATGCGTGGATGACTCTGCAGCAGATCCCTGACCGTATCCGGATCGTCGTAGAGCTGTCTAAAGAAAGCACTGCGCGAGCTTGTATATAGGTCCTGGCGCGACTGTGATGCAGGTGATTTGCGTGGTTGTGCGGCTGTCTTGGACGCACTGCAGCTGCTGGACTGCACTCGTCGACACACGACATGCACGGTAACCCCCGAGATGATGCCATGTCGATCAATTGTGCCCACATCGCGCAACACTTGTCCGCCAAATACAAGGACAATCTTCGCAATGGCCTGCTCAAAGCGGACTGCCACCAGGGCCCGCAGATTACAAATCAGCTCGTTCTGACGCACTGAAACGATAGCTTCCCGACCGCTGCCCTTGGCCATGATGTCAATGGAATCCACACAGTTCATGGCACTGGGCAAACACAAATTGGAAACGATGTAAATGAAGAATGTTAACGGCCGATCCTGACCTGGAGCAGTTGTGTTGTATGTGTTACGACGCGTAAGATCGGTTTGAATAAGTAACTGAGATAGACGTTTCGGATAATAGAATGGCCTACTTGATATGTTGATATGTAAACTAGACAATTGAGACGAAAAATCACAAGGAAGTGAAGGTGGCTTGTGAAAAAAACATTATGTTGTGATTTCTCAGTTTAAACGGTTGTTTAGATGTTTGCTGCCTCCAGAGCTGAACTTTCCATAGAATTTTGTCGATTTTGATACCCTTGCAGAGGGTATATTGAAATTGTCCAGATGATTGTAGCGCTTTAAAGGAAGAACACTTCCGAAAACGTAAAGTATATATATTCATATTCATGCATGACAAGCTGAGTTGATTTAGCCTTGTCCGTCCATCCATCCGTCTGTTTCTAGGCTTTCTCCTCCGTCAGTTTTAAAGCTAATGCCACCAAACTTTGCACGAAGTTTTCTGGTACAAATACACTGCACATTTGTCGGAACCGGCCGGATCGGATGACTATAACATATGGCTGCCATAGGAACGATCGGACCAAAAACTAGTTCTAGTGAGAAAAACCTTTTTGTTTTCATTGCAAACGTCTCCAAACTTCGTATTTACTAGTTTTCTATGCTTCTCCACGATTCTGTCCAGTTTGGTTGAAATCGAAAATCTATATAGTATAGCTGCCATAGAAAAGTAAGGTTAGCAAAATAGTCTTAGGAAGAAAAGCTTTTTATGTTATTAATGTAAACCTCTTTAAAACTTGCACATATATATTTTATAAGCTTTCGCACAATTCTTTAAAGTTTTGCCAAAATCGAATGACTATAGGTTATAGCTTTCAAAGGAATGATCGGTCGAGAAACTAGTTTTAGTGAGAAGCACTTTTTTGTTTTCAACGAAAACGTTTCCAAACTGTGTATTTCTTAGTTTACAATGCTTTCCCATGGTTCCACTAAGTTTGGTCGAAATCGGACATCTATATAGTATAGCTGTCATAGAAGAGTAGAGTCAAAGAAGTAGTCTTAGTGAGAAAAACTTGTTTGTTCTCAGTGGAAATGTCCTTCAAATTAGTTAGAAAAACGTGCTGCAAGGGTATACAAACTTTGGACGAGCCGAAGTTAATTTCACGTGAGCGAATTTCCGATATTGTCACGAACGATTTACGAAAGAAAAATCTCCGAACGCACGATTCACACTTGTAATTTGTTTTTAAGATTTTGCGTCACTCACGAATCAGACACGATTCACGATTCCATAACGAACGCACGATAATGATATGGATAACGATAATCAATGCATATCCATACCAGTTGATTTAACAAAATGCAACCCAAATATTCTATTTATTTCTTTTTTTTCTGTAATACATAATTTCATTTAAAGCAGATTTGCTACAGTTGGAAATTGCTAAATTTTCGAAGCTCTTGGAATTCTTGCAAGAGTCTATTTCGTTACAACCATTTTGTCAAATAACTACCAAATACAATATGCGTATTTTCTAGTGATTATACTTGTTAGTCATAAAATAAGCTTAAACTAATTTCCTAAATACTACATTAACGATGTTTGATCTCAATTCACTTACGAAAAACGGACGAATCACGGTTGTTCACGCACGATACTCTATGTTTGCTCACATTCACGTCGTGACATGTCGTGACACACCATGACACGGTCAAAATCACGTCACGGGTGCAGCTCTATGCAAAATCTCTTTTGAACAAAATTTCGTAAAATTTGGTTTTTAAGGTTTGAGCAAATAAACAAATAAATATCCATTGATTAGTAAATTTTTGTCACATTATTCAAATTGTTGTTGTTGAGATTATATGACAAAATGGCTACACTTCCTCAATTTTCAAGCTAGTGAAAATCTAAGGAAATGATAAGGTTTTTACAAATGTATTTTTGGAAAATTTTTGAAAGACAATTATTATTTTTTATTTTGTTTTTTTCTTAAAATGTTTCTAAACGAAATTTAAAAAAAAAAAATATTTTTAAAGCCCAAACATTTGAGTTATAATGTTAAAACTATACCTTATACCTTTTTCGAGTTATTTAAAATAGAACCTTCACAATAAAGATCGAAAATGCAATAAGTTGGCGTTGCGCTTTTCTCATAATAAGCTTCCTTTGGGCCAATTATCATCCAATTCACAAAAAATTTATTTTCCTTAGCTGGGAACACCCCAGACCAGCCAATTTCGAATCCTAATCCACATCCTCTTCTTCAATATGCAACATTAATGTGCCTCATTAAACTTTCTCCTTTCAGTCGCAGCATACGTAGTGTGTAAATATCAACAAGTACAGCAGGACAGCTAACTTAGCCAAGAAGCGAAAATCAATCCCCAGCTCAAGTGGGCGCACGTATTCACACCTGCGGCCAGGAAGGACCAAGCAAATCCAATTGCAGCCAATCGAAGCGAAACTCACATACACAGGCAGGCAACCCACACGAGGGTAAACAAAACAGCGCTTGCCAATCCAACCACCCATTGATGTAGCAACATCCCAGGCATGGGTGGTACTTCATCGAGCAGATCCGATGCGGGTCTGCTCCCTGATGACGAAGGTGAGTGGGGGTAACACAGCGAAAAGCACTTATCCAGGCATAAAAAATAACACAGGCAACAACAACAGAGCAGCAGAAACTCAGTAGCCAGGGGGGGGAACACACAAATTGTATAAACATTTTGCATCCCATCCCACACACATGTCCAAGGTCAGTCCACTGCGCCAATGGAGCAACTGGATGAACTATGCCTGCTGAATATACTCAAGTATCTGCGGCTACCCGACCAACTGGCCATGCTGCAGTGCTGCGAATGGTGTCGTCCTCTGCTTGCCAGCCTCTGGCGAAGACAACTTACAAAAATTGATCTCAACCTGCTTCAAGTGCCGCTTAACAAAGAGGATTTTCATTTCCTGCTGACCCATAGCTGCAAGCTGCTACGAGTGCTTAAGCTGAACTACTTGGATAGGGATAAGTTTGAAGTGCTGGTACGACATAGTTTCCCCAATCTTTGGCTACTGCAGGTCGATGTTCTGCCGCCGTTCTTTGTGTGCCAGCGTCATCGCCGTCAGCTTAGAGAGATTATACCGCAGGACAGGAATGAGACACCATCAGTGGGTTATATGAAGCAAATGGACTGCGAGTGGATGTTTGGTGGTGTGTGGGATGGCAGGCGATAATAAAAGTAATTTGTTTTATAAGGAGCATGGTTTTTGATACTTATGAAAAGGCAGGAGAACGTATGCTTGTACTTTGCTGGGAGATTTGAATCATCCAGAAGATGCAGTTTTGCAATTCCGTTTCCCCCCTTTTCCATTGTCAAAATAGACTTGGACAGTAAATGCATCATTGGGATTCTCCACCAAATTAATATAAATCTCTTTCCAATTTCTAGTAAACTTTGATCATTTTCAAATACTGCGAGCCATTGGGAAAGGTAGCTTTGGCAAGGTAAGAATTGCAAATATGATACATCTGTATGTAAGTATGTTTGTACATGAGGATCGACCTCCCTTGTTTGGAAAAAAATGAGTGGGCGAAGTGGAACACAAGCACGACGGATTGTAAATTGATCTGAAAACTAAACCACCAATTCGGAACCGAACCGACCACCCTAATCCTAGTGCTCAAACCGACTCTGAGCAGTAACGGTTTTAAGCCGAACCGGCTTCCTTTCAGAAATGCCGAACCGAACCAAAAACCACAAAGGAAATCGGTTCGGGTTGGTTAAGTTCTCCAACGAGTTTTGTGACTTGAATCGCATTTCTCTAGCCAATAATACTTATTAATTTGAGTATTTGAATCGTTTCCCTAAGATAACTTGTATACGACAATTTGTGAAACTTATAAACGAATCCTGCAAATCCGAACTCATAAATTTTGGAATTCTAAGAATTTTAGAGATATTTCCATGGTTTATAGGTATTCAATTTCTAGGGTTTGCGAAAAGTCACCTGCTTGCGGCAGATATCATAATATTTCATTGTGCTTCTGTATGAACCACTGAGACGAACCGAAACCGCGGTTCAGTCAGCCATAAAAACCACGCAAAGAACCGAACCGGCGATTCAGAAACTGTGTGAACCACTGAACCGAACCAGTGCTTATTTCCAAATGGTTTTCATCCCTGGTTCATACATTCATGGCCCTATTACCTTTTGTTTCACATACATAACTACATTTATGCTTGTGATACAATTTTACAGGTTTGCATTGTCCAAAAACGTGACACCAACATACTCTATGCCATGAAATATGTGAGTCGATCCGCTTGCGAAATGCGCGGTGCGCTTGGCGGCGTTATCAAGGAGGTCGAGCTGCTATCCTCGTTGGAGCATCCGTTTCTAGTCAATTTATGGTTCTCGTTTCAGGGTAAGTTCACACACAGGCACACATATCCATCCACAACACATATTTATACATATGCAAATTGCGCCTGGCACTGTCAAAGCTACCTGTGGGGACGCTTAGCGGCTGTTGCTCCAGCTTCGGCTGATTGCCAATCAAAATGCAAATTAACTCCGTGCATTTCTTTTGATGCCCGGCCATTCACCACATGTCATTTATCTCGCTTTCTACACAGATGAAGAAGATTTATTCATGGTCTGCGACCTGTTGACTGGCGGTGATTTAAGGTATCATTTACAGAACCGAGTAAGTCATCGAGTGCAAAACATCGCGGCAGCTTCAACTGTTTCTCTTCCAGGTGGAATTCTCCGAGCAGAGTGTGGCCTTATTAGTGTGCGAGTTGGGTAGTGCTTTGGAGTATTTACAGGCCCGACGTGTTGTCCACCGGGATATTAAGCCGGATAACATTCTGTTGGATGATGCCGGTAAGTGTGCAAGAAAAAAACAAAAAAAACTACAACTTACTGTGAACCTGTCAAGTTATGCGAGTGTATGAACTTTGGTGACATGCTGCCAAGCGGCTGTTTATTGATTATTTTGTCCGCCTGTCCCGGATTAAGGCGAACACAATCAGCTACCAATTATTCATTGGACTGTCAGGTGACGGGAAGGATGTGTGCTTATTGATTTGCATTGGCGCAATCCAAGCGCAGGTGTTCAATAATAATTTTTATTGTCTTGTCTTGAGAAGACTGATTCGTCTGACTTGATATTAGCTCTGGGAATCTGTTAATAGATATCACAATGTATGGGAATTGGATATGATTCCATTTCATTTTCTGCTGCAAGTTGATTCAAGTACAAAAAAAGACAAGTAAGGGCGCTGCAGTCGAGTTTCCCGACCACAAAACACCCTGTTCATTTGTTTTAGTAACCAAATTTTCAACATATATGTAGGCAACACTTTTTTCTAGTCCTGACCAACAACAGGGGGGGTGCTCTTATCAGCTCAACTGTTTCGCTTATAATTGTACTTTTCAGAATAGATAGATATTGGGCCTAGCTTGATGTATACTAAACCACGAGGCTCTAACTTGAAAATTGTGGATCTGACGGCTATTTAGGTCTAGGATTTCTAGAGGAGGTCTAGGTTTTTTGGGGATAAAAGGGGGACGGGGTGGAATTTTCCAAATCTGAATCAAACTTGATCTGCGTACAGCATAAGTCTACCTTCAGGCAACAATTTGTGGCTCTATCTCTTATAGTCTCTGAGATCGACGCGTTCATACAGACAGACGGATACACGGACATGGCTATATCGACTCGGCTGTTTATGCTGATTAAGAATATATATACTTTATGGGGTCGGAAATGTTTCCTTCTCCCTGTTACATACATTCGCACAACTTCATGATCCCCCTTTTTCCATTTTCAATGGGAACAGGGTATAAAAAAGTAGTCAAACATCTAATTATAACGATTAGTAATCATTATTTAACAGCTATGGTCGTACCAGATCCGAGATATCCGACATCAAGTCAATCCTATTTTTACTTGAAATGAGACAATGCGGGATTGACCGACTCCTGACAACGTTTGGGTTTGATTTAATCCCGGAGATCTCGAATTTTCTTCGAGCATCTAGTGCTCTCATCTGTGACATCAAAGTATACAAAGTATATTGGATTGAGTGCAAAGTAAACCCACAAAGTGCGCAACAGCAAATGAGAATTACTTTTAACTGGTTCTAACACTTTTGTTATGGAGGAATGTTAAACTTCTGGACTATAGTAACTCTAACTCTCTGTTTAGTTATGGCCCTAAGATATTTCCAGCTATATTTGGTTTAAAGTTAGAGCAAAGTGGAAATAGCTTTAGTATTTCATGGGCTCAAACCATAAACGTTTTGTACTTAATTGAAACTCTCTTATTTTCTTTGTAAACTTTTTTTGAGGTGGGACTAGACATAACTGGACATTAAGATTGAACTTTCCTTTATTTTTTTTTAGAGATAGTCGGGCTTAGCTTAGATTCTAAAATAGTTCCAGATATACTTAATATATTTGTATACTAATCTTAAATCAAGTATTTCGGGATACAAAAATAGTACTTGTTATAAGAATTTTGTACTTAAATCAAGTATTTTTGCACTATTGACACCATTTTGTACCAAATTTGCAGAAACCGAATATACTCGCTCTACCTTTTGTTCGGATTATAAAAATTGCAATTAAAATTGGATCGCCCAGCCACCCATCCACTCATTTATAATGAACTCAACATGCATTCAAATGAAAATGGGTAACGCCCTTCCAATCAATTTCATCTTCATTTCAGGACACGCTCATTTAACTGATTTCAATATTGCAACGAGATTGCAAAAGGATTCCTTGGCTTGCAGCATGTCGGGCACGAAACCGTATATGGCTCCGGAGGTGTTCTTGTGCGCCCTGGACGAAGTGGGTAAGTGTTGGGTGTGTGGTGCAAAACGGAAATCAAATTATGTGCACAAGAGCATAAAGAAGTGGACGTGGCTAATTGCTTGTTCCCTTGCCAACGCAATTCAATTTCAGCTGGCTATAGCTATCCGGTGGATTGGTGGTCCCTGGGCGTTGTGGCCTACGAGATGCGTGGCAACATTCGTCCCTTTGCAGTACACTCGAACACCGCTCTGACTGAGATTAAGAACATATTGAACACGCCCGTACATTATCCCCGCTACTGGAGCAGCGATTTTATCGATCTGCTTCAAAAGGTAAACCAACAAAGTGTCTACTAGATGTTCACTAAATTATACTCTCCCTTGTCCAGTTGCTCTGCACTTATCCGGGAGCCAGGATCAGCACTCAGCAGGAAATTCATCAGACTCCACTGCTGCGGCACATCGATTTCCAGCAGGTGCTGGACAAGAAAAAGAAACCCATTTTCAAGCCACCCGAGGATCATTTGAACTGCGACCCCTGTCTGGAGCTAGAGGAAATGATAGTGGAAACGCGTCCACTGCATAAGAAGAAGAAACGCTTGGCCAAACAGAGATCGGCCCAGCGCGATAGCGATCCCGAAACGACGCTCATTAAGGAGTTCATTGTCTACAATCGCTACAAAGAGCTTAAGCGCAAGGCCATGGAGCAGAAGGAGAACGATTGGCAAACTGAACTGGAACTGGCCATGGCCAATTCGATAATGACCAGCTTGGCCCCCATCCAGGAGAAGCCCAGCACATCAGCAGCCGCAGCCGCCGCCTGTGCCAGGTGTTCCAGCTGCAAGGATAGTGATAGCATTGAATTTATAGATCGAACACCATCGCCACAAGCGCCGACAGTGGCCACTGTCTCGACCACTGTCCAGACCACACCCACAAACCTAAGCAGCCGGGCTGACAAGGCAACAAACACATCCCAGAAATAAACCCTAGCGATTTTGAATCCAATTTACCGCACCGAATGTAGTTGTAAATCCTAAAGCCACTGGTTTCACCCAGCACAACCACACACACACACACCCACATACACCGAATGGTTTTAATGGCACAAAGAGAGAAGAGTTTTACACTATTTTTCGAATTACACTAAATTTGTCCTTTGTGTATAAGATTATAACCTTTGAGGTATCTATATGTACCTAATCCTAGGCGATAAGTTTCTTTTGTACATATTATTGTTAGATGTTAGCTGAAAATCAAAATAAATCTCTATATATATGTGGCACCGATGTGAAATTGGCTTAAAATGAAGGGGAATGTAGAAGTTGGAACTGTAAGCTAACAAACGCGAGGCAACTGTTAAACTTATAGAAGTGAGAAGCGATTGAGAGTCAACCATTCCGAGAAGAATCTTGAGGACAAATGGCACACCTGGGGAAAACCACAATAGGTTTATCAACAGATTCGACAAGTGATGGCTGTTCTTTATGCAGGAGCAGTATTATCTTTGTGAAGTACGATTTCTTAGCAACTTTTTTTTGGCAGCTCAGCTGTTTTTCTGTCACATGCTCAGCTTGGTCTATAATTTCACCATGAATCGACTTACAAACGAACAACGCTGGCAGATTATTGCTTTTTTATAGTCAAAACTCATACTCGATGAAGATCCACTTTTTTATCGGAAAATTGTGTTCATCGACGAAGCTCATTTCTGGTTGAATGGAAAAAAATGTTCGCATTTTGTGTGAAAAGCAGCCAGAAGCATTGCAAGAACAGTCAATGCATCCCGAAAAAAAGAGGAAAGGTAACTTCGGCTCGACCGAAGATTGTATACACTTGCAGCACGTTTTCTAACGAATTTGAAGGACATATCCACTGAAAACAAACAAGTTTTCTCAATAAGACCACTTTTCTGACTCTACTTTTGTACAACAGCCATACTATATAGATGTCCGATTTCGACCAAGCTTAGTGGAATCATGGAAAAGCAAAGCAAACTAAGAAATACAAAGTTTGTAGGCGTTTTCTTTGAAAACAAAAAAGGTTTTTTCAATAAGACTAGTTTTTCGACCGATCATTCATATGGCAGCTATAACCTATAGTCATCCGAGCTTGACAAATCTTTGAAGAATTGTGTGAAAGCTTATAAAATAAATTTGTTTTAGTTTTAAAAGGGCTTACATCGAAAACAAAAAAGTTTTTCTTACTAAGACTATTTTTTTAACCTTACTTTTCTATGGCAGCCATACTATATAGATGTCCGATTTCGACCAAATTTGGCAGAATCATGAAGAAGCATTGAAAACTAGTAAATACAGAGTTTGGTGATGCTTGCACTAAAAACAAAAAAGGTTTTCTCATTAGAACTAGTTTTTCGACCGTTCGTTTCTATGGCAGCTATATGTTAGTCATCCGATCCGGCCGGTTCCGACAAATGTGCAGCGTATTTGTACCAGAAGACTTCGTGCAAAGTTTGGTCGCGATAGTTTTAAAACTGACGGAGGAGATAGCATAGAAACAGACGGATAGACGGACATGGCTATATCGACTTGGCTAGTCATGCTGATCAAGAATATATATACTTTATGTCGTCGGAAATGGTTCCTTCTATGCGTTACAAACATCTTGACAATTTCAATATACCCTCTGCAAGGGTATAAGAAGCCTACTTGGGAGCATATATTTACTCTCATTTTCCTCTTCTAAACATATATTATCTAAGTTTCGGTCGTCCCCTTCCTCCGGCTTCCTTAAAGCCTTTGTCTTTCATCCTTCATTCGGCAAACATATCCTTAATAGTGCAGCCACTGGTGTTTGATGCAGTTGACTAGGTTTCTGACTTGCCTTGTCCTAGGAATTTGATCTTTTAGTAACTCCATCTGTTTCGAGTCTTAAGGAATATAAGCTGAAAAACTAGAATAAAAAGAATTTGACCTACCTTCACCCGTCCACCAGAAATTAGACGCATATGTAATCCTTGAGCGAAGTACTCGTATTCTCACCTTTACATCCGCTTAATTTTAAGGAACATCCATGGTGACTTCAATGTCAGACGGCGACTTTGGCGTACTTTAAAGGTAAGCACAGTAGTAGATGCAGAGCAGCTAGATATAAATGGAAAGGCCAACTTACTGCCCATATATCATCTAAGAGAGACTAATATGAACTCTTGTCAAAGCATCCCGGTGAGTAATAGATTAGTCCCACCAAATGTCAAACGTTTCCAGCAAGTGTGCAGGTAGATTGAACCTTTACAAGGATTTTGGCATAAATATATTTATATGTAGATGCAAAAGTGCTTTTTGTGCTCTCCAGAATCGCTTGAGAAGAGAGCTCCCCTGAACCAGACGAAATCTACAGAAAAGAAGACAAAAAGAACCTGAACTAGAGATGGTTCCCGGGCCAGATCACAACAGTACCCGACTGAGTCAACCTCTAGACTAGATTCAAGCCAGATGAAACAGCATGTTCCAACACATTTCTGCTAGCCCCAAGATACGACTCTACAAGCGACCCTAAGAGATCACCAAATCAACCTGCTGGAGGGCGAAGATGATGTTCAATCACTTAAGAACAACAAGGCTTGTGGTGGTGAGGACCAATTCAACAATCGCTCCTTGAAAATGCTCCGCCACAGGAAGATATCTTTAACTTTAACCAGATCAGTTAAATCAATGGTTGTACTCACGATCAATTCCATATGGGCGTAAAATATTGGCAATAGCTAATCTGGATAATCTGGCTGGGGTTTCATTAGCGAGTTGAAACAAAAAGTCAACCATCGATGGCAATTCGATTTTTTTGAAGTTTTTATTTCAAGTTATATTTCATTCATGTTTCACATATTTTTTTTTTAATGCCTTTTCTTTGTATAAAAAAGAGTAAATAATTATAATCTGTATTGTATAATTGTTGTTGTTGTTGTTGTTGTTGTTTTCACGCCTTTGTTGATCTTTTTGTTAAAATATATTATTATTATGGGTATTGGTGTTGTTTTGTGGTGAATGCGGTTTAAACACTAACCAAATTACAATAATATGGTTTTGTTGTTTTCTAAATTGTTTTCTCTCAGCAAAAATGCAACATGTTAATAGGGGGGGTGTTAATTCATTTTCTTGAATCCACAGATTTTTGCGATTATTAATATTTAATGAATAGTTATCATCTACGCCCAACTTTCCACCCACTTGGGAGCAGCTCAACTGCTCGAGAAGGAGGAAGTTCGCAGGATTTCAGTGCGGAGGGGGGAAGAAGTATGATAGCATAAGGAAAACGTTGAAGAAAATTCTGACTTAGTCGGCAGAACAAGTTAGTGAAAAATTTTAGTTTAAATTGAAATGTTGTTCCATTCTGCAAATGTGGAACGAGTATTTCATTACTTCATTTAAGTTGTATAACTTATGTTTTTTTTTTTAACGAATTTTTGTTTTTTTTCTTTCTTTTTTAGCAAAAACAAATGCAATTGTTTAGAAGAAGCGTCAGTGTTTTGTGTTCTTGTTAGAAGAATGTGGCTTTCGCTCTTCTTGTTTTGTTTGTGTCGTTAGAATTATGAAGGAGAAGAAGAAACTACAAGCTGCAAATTATGATATCGAGTGTGTCTGATTGTGTTTGTTGTGAGTGTGTGTGTGTGTGTTTTTGTGTGTGTTGTGAGTGTGTTGTCTGGAGTTCGCATTCTATTTTTTTTTTGTTTGTTTGTTTGTATGTGTTACTTTTCGGTTTACTCTAAACAAAACGTTACTCTTTTTCGTTGAACTCCAAACGTCTCGCTGCTGGCGGACATCCGCCGCAAACGTTTGGTGGCTACGCCAGGCGCTTGGTCATACTATACTGTGGTGGTGTCCACAGACTCGATACGTGCAGCGCCTGTGTCTTCGCCCGCCAAAGTTCCGCCCTCATCTCCATTCAGCTCGCCGTCGCCAGCAGCATTGGCTTCCTCGCCAGTGGCAGCATTACCATCACCTTCAGCATTTGCCGTCTTCTTGGCGCCAAACTTGATCAACTCTACGTTCACGTTGATGGTCTTTGTCTGCACTGGCGCTGCAGGCTCGGCCGGTTCCGTCTTAATGGCTGCATCGCCCTCGGCTCCTGATGCGGCCGTCTCGCCACTGTTACCTCCACCGGTGTTAATGGTCAGCGAGAGATCGTTGAGCGACTTGAGCACCTTATCAATGTCATCCTGGGTGCTGGGAGTGCCATTGCGGTTGCCATAGTGCAAAAAGCACTTGCCAAAGTGACCTAGCAAGGAAAGCAGTTGATGAATAATACAACATTTTCAGATATCCGCAATTTTGTCTACATACCCTTCCATGTAATCGACATCGGATTGCATTCGCGCTTGCGGAGCTCCGTCTTCAAGTCCTTAACGCGAATTTCACGTGTCAGATTTGTCAATTTAATGCAAAAGTCACGAGGCGCACGATTCTTCTTCTTGGGACGACGTTCGCCGGCACCAGCCTCATCTACCTTACGATCCTCACTCTTGGCACCGCCCTCAACACCAGACTGTTCGCCTTCAGACTGCAAATAAATGGAGATATTATAGTCTTGCATCGCTGATTGAGATGTTTGTGAAGAGATGACTTACCTTGGTTGTGCGCCTGCGACGATTGAAGAAACGACCTTTGCGGCGAGTTGTGCGCTGCTTCTGCACATTTTCCTGCAGCACAAAAGAAATATGACAAATAATTAAGATTTCGCAAAATTTTAGATTATAGAATTCGATTTCTCGATGAAACTTATTGAGAAAAGTGAAGGAAAGGACTGTGTATTAACTTTTCAGCTGCATTTTGTTAATGACTTGGTGGATTTCACTACAGTCGATTACTTTCTGAAATGATATAACATGCCAGACCATCTGAGCACAAAAATTTATGAGAAACTGCATGAAAGTCGGCTGAGTTTTTTTACAGCCAACTCACAGTAAACTGAGGAATTTTTCACACAACTCATATGAGATCTTGACAAGTGAAAATACAACATTTGAAAGATACAACTGGCTGGCTAGCTCTCCAACCTCGCCAGGGGTAATACAGAAAGTAGACAGAACATGAACCAATTCCAGCCAGGAGTCTCTAGACCTTCCTTTAAGCACTCACTTTCCCTAAACTTAGCATCAAGTACTAGGTCAACCGACTTGCCTTAACAATACAACAAAAACATCGTATTTAATGCCCAATAAAAACACATAGTCTAACGCTTAGTGTGAAGAACAAGCTCCAAGTGCAGCAAATCCAAAAACTCCACCAATTTACTTAGGGGATTTCAACTGTGCGGCCATGGTTCCAAGCTTGTCCATCAGCAAAGGCGACATACTCACAAGAAAGCTTCAATTTAGCACCCATGAAAATGTTTACTCTACTCCCATCAACTAAAAAGTGGCAAAGATACTGAATCAAATGAACCTGCATACAGAAGTAGCTCCTGCCTTGGAAGAAAAGGTATTTAAGTCCGTGATAAACTTAATAAACAGGGACATAAAACCGCAGCCACTATTCAAAGATAAGCTAAGTGCACCCAATTTATGAACTACCTTTTTTATTACACCGCAGAGTAAGTGTAGAGGAGCCGCACAAGCGAACATATCCGGTGCAATGTACCAATTGCCAAGAGTTTGGACACGCTTAAAACCTACTGCGCTCTGCGATCTGTTTGTGTGGCATGCGGAGAGCTGCACAACACAGCCTTATGCCCCGCAAACAAAGAGGAAAGGTTGCCAAGTATAGATCTGAAGAGCAGAATTTTACTCCACCCATGCTACGAGATCATCTTTAGCCCACGACTGCTTACCAAGGCATTTCTTTCGCAAGCGTCTTGAAAGTTGGAAAATATGGAATTGCATCCACAGCTGCAATTCCACACAAAACACGAACTGAGCAATCGGAGCAACCATCAAACTATAGCAGCCTAGAAACCATGATTCTTTCGTTATATAAAACCCCTGAAGGACTTTATGGTATATATGGAAAAGGCAATACAAGAACCAATGGGAATACAAGGCATTTTCATGCAAATGCTCGCTTAGCAACAATCCAACTAATCTGGAATGTAAATGGCATTCCTCGCCACAAAGTAAAGTTATACAAACAATGCTTCTTGTGGAAACTCAACGGATGTACAGAAGGCCTCATCAAACATTAACAAAAAGCCTGTAGCCTGCCTTATACAATAGAAGCTGTTACCTTCTAATATATGCCTAAAAGACTATAAAATGCGTGTCTTTGATTTCTATTCAAGCTTGCAACTTTGCAATTAATTTGATTTGGCTAATTCAATGGACATCCCCCCTCGACATCAGTGAATACTTTTACATAAATTCATTTAGATTATTAAAACTGCTTTTGGGGCATTATGCTAAAATTTGTTTAAACTTAGCTAACTAAAAAACTTACGCCTTGCTGTTCGTTGTCAGTCTGTGAGGTGGTGCGTCCTGGGTTTCCTCGTTGGAAGCGACGACGCATGGGTCCACGCCGACGCCTATTGTTTTGATGCTGCTCGACATCGGTATCCTCCTCCTTCAGGGTAATAATAGTTGTGCCCGCCTTCTCCTCGCGCTCCTTCAGCTGCTGCAACACGGGTAAGATCTTAAGGCGTCGCTCGGACAAAAGTTCCCAAAAGACACCGTTAGGACGTGGCAAGCGTTTGGCCACGCGTATCACCTCGGTGGGTGTTACAATAATGTCCACTGGTGTATCGTATTTCTGGAACAGATTGAGGGGCAATGTGTCCGCCACCTGCAGATCATGTACAATCGTGACAATGACTGTCTCCGGTGTTATGGCACCCAGCTCGATGAGCAGTCCAATATCCAAATCGGCAAAGCCATTGCCACGCCCAATGCGGTAGCCTTCGCGCGAAACCACCACAGATCCAATAACCACCAGATCGAACTTTAGCTTGCTGTCAAGTCCGATTTCCGAGCGGAACTTTTGTATGTCCTGGACGCGCAAAGCTTCCTTTTTCTGATCATCGGTGGCATCGTCAGCCACATCAACCTTAAGGCAAAGCGCCGACGAGTCACGTGTGCTGGGCAAATACACATTCTTGTTGGCCAGCAGAGCTTGTTCCTTGAACTCGTGCAAGGCGCGATCGATGTTCACCTTGATGTGCTCTGCAAATGGCAAACGAGTCGGTGTGGTTGTTAGAAAGCAAGTGACAAAAATTTACAGTCGTCTGAGGGGCTAACTTACGTGCTTTTTTAAACTCCTCCTCCTGAATGAGCAATGCAGCGGCTTTATCGGCATCCACGAAAGCAGGAATCCGATTGAATATGCTATTGAAGCTGATACCAACTTTGCCCTCCTGGATCTTCTTCCAGGTCTGGACGCGCAGCGAGCGCTTTGTAGGCTCTGCGGGCTGAGCTGTAAATGAGTAAGAGATGTTAAAGGTTAATATGGGGTGGGCTGGGGGGAAGTGGGGATGCATTACATGAAGCGTACAACATCTCATTAGATGCCGTAACAAATTAAATTTGTTAAATTTGTCTTGGCATAGAAGGAGGCAGAGGTGCAAACTGTGGCCGTTCTTATCGCTGACCCCGGTTTTAACACTGGAATGCGTTATCACTCCAGTTTCATGTTGATACCATATATAATAGCTGATAAACCGGTTTCCACGCCCAGCAAACCGATAGCAACAAATTAAAAACTAAACAAACGGCCTCAAACACAGCAATTCTATTTGCAAAGTGTCATCAGCCGAAAGAGAGCCAAAAATTAGAATTAAAAACATTCAACAGGGTTGCCACCTGCCATCAAATAGTACCAACATTGCTTGATATTTACGAACGGCTGCTATATATATATATATATTCACATACATACATATGTACTAACAAAAATACCAACAAAACATGGTGCGTTAATGTTTCAAATTGAATTGCAAAGTATTAAAAATATCGATATTGACGCATGACCAATAAGTTGGCAACGCCGGGGCAACTGACTTACACACACACAGTCACACACACAAGCCAATGAAAGGCGAAAATTTCTTGGCGATGAGAGCATCAAAATGCGAATTTCTCAATTGATGCGAGGGCTGCTCCAGGAATGCATACAATTGTAAGACTTTCAGTTTCAAGTGGATACATAAAACTGCTGGAACAAAAATTCAAAGTGTGTTTTCGAGAAATATTAACCGCACTCCAGGAAATGCTATGGATTGGTCAGGGGAAAGAGTTGAGAAAATCAGCAACCAATTTTGCCTGCACGAAGAAATCTTAATCTTAATTAAAGGTCGTTAGTGGTACAATAGTTGAACATCGCGACTTCCAACGCACACAACCTCATCGAACTGCTCAGCTCAGGGAAATCTCACCAGTATAAACCAACAGTGAAAACATATTTCACACTCCAGGAGTGCGGCTACCAAGGAGATACACGAGAATGTGCAGAAAAGGCGCATGCCGTGAGGAAGTCAAAAGACTTGAAAATTCTAACAAAAATTGCGTCGATCGTAGATTTTAAGCCCGGAGCCTCACCATGCAAAGACGAAGCCAGAAATCTAAATGGAGAAACTATTTCTCCTGCCTGCTAGGAGGCGAAGTAGACGATCGAATCTCAGATGAAAAGATCAGGTGCTGGAAGGTACTTGGCCATTTGATGTGACCAACTGTTGTCAGTTCGCACAAGACAGAGGCGAGTGGCGGGCATTAATTGCAGCAGAAGAAAATTAATTATGCAAATATCTGTCATCAAATTAGGCACTGTTCTTAGATAAGTAATAGCCACCCCTCGCAAGTAGGATTACGTGTGAGTGAGGTGATGTGTGTTTGTGTGTGTGTTGAGAGAGGGCATAGAATGACATTAGCGGCGAAAGCTCACAGCAAAAACAAAAAATAAACATATGAAACATTCAAATCGTCGGCCAAGACCAACTAAAATGGTCGCCAACTATGATTCACTATGTACTACAGTGAATCAATAAAGTAATGTCACAGCTTCATTTTCAAAGTTTATAAAGGTACAACATATATTTAGCACATGACTAATTTCCCAAAAAAAAAAAATGTAAATGTCCATTCCATCAGAAGAGCTTGATTCAGAGAACACTTTTTCCCCCAGCAGGTGCCAAATGTGTTCTCCATGTCTTCATGTCTATTGACTGCGGAGGCATTTTGAATTGCCTACAATGACAAATAAAGCCATTTTTGAAACAGATACGATGAATTTTTGAGTCGTTATCTTGTTGAAACAACCATTGTTGTTGTACATGTTTCAACACTGGGAGTCATGTTTTCTATAAAAAGGTTCATAAGAAATGTCTTATCTTCACATCTATTAGAACAAAAATTTTCAAATACAGAGACTGTAAACTTTAATTCGTCACTAAATACAACACTATTTAAAAATGATTCCGGCTGATTTAAATAGTCACCTGTGCCAATACTTCATTGATTCACTGTATTTGTGTGTGCTCTCAACTTACTAATTGTAAGCACTTTTAGCAGTTTTCAGCATAAAAATGCGCGGCATGATGACGTAATTAATAATAGCAACAACAAAACAAACATGGATCGCGAAAATAAAAAATTAGAAAAATGTTAGCTTCGGCTTGACCGAAGCTTGTATACCCTTGCAATTCGTATAATTTGTCATAATCAAGCCAGACCAGGCAAAAGATGAAGCTACAAAACATAAAACAAATAATTGCTAAGCTTAAAGACGCTACCATTAATTATACAATAGGGTTTCCTTATTAAGACTATTTTTAAAAGCAGAGAGCATAGAAACAGGCGGACGGACAAACACCAGGACAATTTTAATATACTCTCTGGCAAGGGTACAAAAAGCGGGCATACATACAAACATGTATGTGCTTACATATATACACACACTGTTGTGAATTGTTGTTTCTGCTGTACTTTGTCAATTTGTTTTCTATTCCTTTTTACACCCTTTTTCAGAGTTTACAGTTTGTGCAATTTGACAACTCTTATTTACCGCTAGAATTTATAGAAAGAAATATGGCGGCTTTTTTTTTCTTTTTCTTTTTTGACAACTCCTGTCCAAAATGGCCGAAAGAGAAAATATAAATTAGTATTGCCCTTGATCCAATTTTTCGGGCACGGCATTACATATGTATGCAAGAGCATTGCACTGTTATATACATATGTACCAGCAGAGGTCTTTATGTACATACATACATACATACATACGGCAAACGACGCAAAACGTTTATGATAACATTCTCAAACTCTCGCGAGGCGAAAAAACTTGCCATTTTTTTTATTTTCTATTTTAGAGCAAAACTTACTTGTCGACGACACCTCCTGCGCTGCGGTAGCGCCATTCTCTGCGGCGGCGACATCAAGAGCTGCGTTGCTTTGATTCTCCATGGCTCTCGTTTTTTGAATTGTGTATTGAACTGTTTTCCCTTGGGTTTCTTAGCTTCAACAATTTTTCTTTCTTTTTTTTCTTCACAAAATTACACAAGTTACAGAGCAACGTCTACCTTCTCCGGCTGCTTCCAACAAACCACGTTTCTCACCCGACAAAATTCGCCGATGAGCGTTCTACTGTAGCGGCGAATTCGCAGCTATCTCTTTCTATCGCACACACACTCTGCTAGTATGTGGTTATCGAAACGCCAAAAGACCGCAACAATAAATAAATTAATAATAATAACTTATTAACGCAGCTAGTAACGATTAAACGACGAACTCGAATGAAATGTCTGACGAAAAGAAATGGTGACAGCAAAGTGCTTGACAATCTGATGTTTGGTTAAACTAGTGTGGCAGTTGAAGGGGTCACACTGGAAACGATAGACGAAATAGAAAAAACTAAAATCGATATATATCGATGTGTGGTGTTTTCAAATTTCACACAAACCCACACAATAATTAGTTATCGAAACGCCAAAGACCGCAAAACTAAATAAATAACTAATTAACGCAGCTACGAACGATTGAACGACCAACTCGAATGAAATTCTTGACGAAAAGAACTGGTGATTAAATCAGTGTGGCAGTTGAAGGGGTCATACTGACAACTATTGACTATTAACGATAGCAGATATAAATCCAAAGTGGGTGCTTTTCAAATTTTCCACCACTTTGTAAAAAACGACACCGAACGAAACTTTGTGTATTATCTTATCCAATCTTTCTTTCAAATTGGAATTTATTTCCCACTTTCTATTATTTTTTTCTGGAAAGAGCTTAAAAATTTATTAATTTTTTTAGCTGAGTTAAATGTACATACAAGCTTTAAACCTGCCGCCCATCGGGTTATTCGAATTGTTTACATCCAAATTTAAGTTTTTCAATTCGTCTACATTTAGTTTAGAACCAGTTTTGAAAGCGAAACTCAAAACTCTAAATTTACAACCCACACTCCAAATTTCCAGTTCATAGCTCAAATAATTGTAACATGACCAACGAATTTTTTAGACCATAATTTAAATAGACTAGGAGATATGAAGATGAATCTGAGATATGAACCGGCTCAACGAAAAATTATTTAACTTCATACAACCAACGTACACAACAAATTTCGAATTCATTGAACTACCCTTGCAAGAGCTGTTTGAAAGAGTTAGAGAAAAAGTTCATGAACTCTACCATTGAAAACAGAGTTTTCTTAACCAAACACTATTTTCCGACCAAATACAAGGTAAGGGTTTGCACTTTCGCAAAATCGAATTTATTTTTTTTCTTATCTTATTGTTAAACATTTCAAAAATATATTTCGAAAATTTCGAGTCGATCGGAGTAAAACTCTTGAAGTTGTTGTCTAACAGGAGACTCCTGTCCAGCTCCGACAGCTGCGGGCTCATAAAGTTTTAAAGGAGATTTTTTCGAAAATACTTTTTCAACGTCCGTGTTCATTGCCACTTAAAAAATACTTGATCGATTCATTTCAAAACTTGGTACACATTTTATACATATAACATAAAAAAATAATTATTTTTTACATTAAGGGGGTTTCCCACCCACAAAATGTCGAAATTTTTGGTGGACAATGGCAGTTTA
The DNA here is from genome assembly GCA_035044965.1 of Lordiphosa andalusiaca. Lineage (NCBI taxonomy): Eukaryota > Metazoa > Arthropoda > Insecta > Diptera > Drosophilidae > Lordiphosa > Lordiphosa andalusiaca. Next base: position 1,250,267 of record JAWNNM010000036.1, read on the forward strand.
CACTTTAGATGGCCACCAAAAATTGTTAAATGAAAAAAAAACGAACGTTGGGGGGAGGAATTTATATGATACTTTGACCAAATCTGAATGGTTTTCTAATATCCGATTTTTTTTGACTGAGAGTGAACACCTCAAAATTGTTTTTTTTTTTGAAGACGTTCTGGGGCAAGCTTTTTTCACCGGCTGGTTTTTCTATATTTCCACATGAAAAATTGGAGAATATTATTAGAAGTATACTTTAAAAAATTTGGATAACCTAGCTGGGTCACTGCTTAAAGTACATTGGTTAAATTAATATATAATTCTGTCACTTACCCTACTAGTAGTGATTCAGGTTTAACTTGATAAAGGCATCCTGATATTATATCTGAAGACATTATTCCGTTTATATTTACATTTGCTGATCTTGTTTAGCTTTTGGGCAATCATTTTCACCTTCACGAGCAAGTCATCAGACATGCATTTATTGATATTTTGTATCACCTAAAGATAAGCTCACATATTTGGAATTCTAGAAACAAAATCAGTCCACAGCACCTTGTTTGTGGAAGGAACTGGAGCTGATTTGTATTCCGTTTTTCGCACAACATGAAGTGTGTCGGTTGACCGTCCTCTGACAACTGATTCGTAATGTTTATTTTTGGAATGCTGGAAGACTGCCATTTGCAGTTTGGGTGGTCGACAGTGAAACTGCAGCGGCTGCGGATTATGCTTGTCAGCATTTTCTGGCTTTCAGCTCAAACTGGGTATGATTATGGGTATGATTCTTCTTGTCGCTTAACTAATACTGTTTATTTCGCTTACGCTACAAGTTTCAAAATATTTACAAAATGTTTAAGTAATGAAAACCGCAAGGATTAGCAGGTGATATGTAATTGCACATGGTTGTCTGGGTCCTGGGGTTGGGGTCAGCGTATGGCTTGGGCCATATGCAGCGGTGTCACCATTAATGTCAATTCGGCATCTTTCAGATTAGCTCCACGCAAATTGGCCTCCTGGAGATCGCTGCCCGACAGATTGCAACGTTCCAGATCTGCTCCGGCCAGTACGGCGGCCCTTAAAATACAATTCTTCATATTGGCATTTTTTAGATTGGCCACACGCAAATTAACTCCAGTCATATTACTGCTCTCGAGACAAGCACCCTTCAGATTGACGCCCTCCAGATTGGTGCGTACACCGGTGGGGTCCTCAAAGTTGCAGCCACGCAGATTGGCTCCTTCCTAAAGAGAGTACTTAATTTAGCATGTGGAGATGGTCATGTGAAGTGGACATACCATATTTGCACACAGGCCGCGCACGGACACCAATTGTGCACACTCCAGATTAGCATACTGCAGGTCGGCCCGCTCCAGGCAACAGAAGTTCAGATTGGTATGCGACAAATTACAGTGCGACATGTTGGCATATTTAAAGTTAATGTTCCGAAAGTCCAACTTCCGCAGATCCGCCCCAGCCAGATTGACGCCCTGAAAACGCAGCTCCGTAATGACCGACGTCTGGATAATGGCCTTAATGACGTCCCTGCGAGTCAATGGGCGATCATTGAGCGGATCCTCCTGCTCTTGGCCCAGTCGCTCCTCCAGGTGGGAGACCAGCGAGTAAATGCCAAAGAATCGTGCCTCTTCCAGCACTCCCTTGATACTGATCTGAGCGTCACACACAAACTGGCCATGGCGCAGGTAGTTTAGAATTGGCTCAAAGTAGCGCGGGCTACGATCAATCAAGTAGGCACCCTGCTCATCCTGTTCGCTGGGCTGAATCCTGCCATCCTGCAAAAACATACGGGCCAGCATCGAGTCCGGTTCTCGTCCCACAAGGGTATCAATTGTGGTGCAATAGATTCGGCCGCCCACATTTAGCTTAACCCAGCGGTTATGTGAAACAGAGGCTTCAGTTTTAAGCTCATTGTCCATTGATTCTTCTGTTGACATCGCTCGCAAAGATTTGTATGTGCGTCTAAATAGCGTCGGCTCTTTAGCATCGAAGTGGAACGGTGGAGAGTGGAACAAAACTCGATTTTAAGGTTTTTTTGTATTGTTCCCCCTAGCTATTTAACCTTTTGAGCCAAATTATTTAATCAACAAAATTTTACATAATCATTATGATCATCATGATCATTCTTTCTGGTAAAATACATTCGAATGGAACTGCTAAATTATCTCAAAAGCTTTACTAACGATTGTACTACACCATGCGTATCACGCCGTTGTCTGAGGGAGGGAATATAGCCTAAGATGTGGTGAGCCGATATTTTATTTTTATGTTTTTATTACCCACTGTGCTCAAATCCAACCACATTGCATTTAACTTGTGTTCTTAGTAAGTAAACTAAAAATGAGCCGCAAAATAGAATGGTGGAATCTGAAACAAAAATTTTTTTTTTTTTATTTCTTAATTTTCTAATTAACTACTCAGTTCGTTGCTATTTCTCTGCAACGAAATTTAAGGGCTGCAAACAAATGTATTCAAACTTTAAAAATAATTTTCAGCAAAACTGTGGTGAGAAAATAGCTGGGCTACAGAATTTCGTGTAATTTTCAGCGGTTATTTTTAACAAAGGTATTACAATTTTGTTTAATTTCAATAGATTCAGAGTTGGCATTTTTTTATTCGTATACGGATAACGAATAATTTTTCAGAAAATAAATATTATTCGAATAAAATTAAAATGATGCTTGAAAAAGTATTCCAAATAAAAATAATCGAAATTGATTTGTTCGTCAAATTTTTGAATGTTCGTTGTTTATGAATATTATTAAGCTTTAGTAAATTTAAAAGCTACTCACGCTCACATCTCTAATAGTCGGCCTTTTGGTTTGTCAGTGCTGAAAATAAGAATCAGTGTTTGACAACGCCACATACCTAATCTTGGTAATTCTCCACACGCGGCGACTAGGCGACTGAAGTATCTTTCTCATGCAAAATGGTCTCACAGGAGCAGATTAAGGCCATTGGCGGCGTACTGAACAACAGAGAGCGACCGTTAAAGGAACGTTTTCGTGCCCTCTTCACACTTAAAAATATAGGCGGCAGCACAGCCATTGAGGCCATCAGCCAAGCTTTTGAGGATGATTCAGCGCTGCTCAAACACGAATTGGCCTATTGTCTGGGTCAGATGCAGGATACAAAGGCCCTGGACATACTGACAAAGGTACTCGAAGACACCACACAAGAGCCCATGGTGCGACATGAAGCTGCCGAAGCCATGGGCGCCATTGGTCATCCGGATGTGTTGCCCCTGCTGGAGAAATACAAGGAGGATCCTGTCATTGAAGTTGCGGAGACTTGTGCCATTGCTTTGGAGCGTGTGCGCTGGCTGAAAAGCGGCCAACAGGTAGACGACAACAATCCCTATGCCTCTGTGGACCCATCTCCGCCTGCCAGCGGTAACAAGAGTGTGGAGGAGTTGAGAGACATCTATCTGGATCCCAAGCAGAGCCTTTTCGATCGCTATCGGGCTATGTTTAGTTTGCGAAATCTACGCACAGAGCCGAGTGTCCTGGCCATAGCTGAGGGGCTCAAAGATGCGTCTGCGCTGTTTCGTCACGAGGTAGCCTTTGTGCTGGGTCAGCTGCAGGATCCATGTAGCATACCCTATCTACAGCACAATCTGGAGGATCGGCTGGAGAATGAAATGGTGCGACATGAGTGTGCCGAAGCACTGGGTGCCATTGCCACAGAGGATTGCATACAGATACTGAATCGCTATGCGGACGATGAGAAGCGTGTGGTGAAAGAGAGCTGTGTCATTGCCCTGGACATGTGCGAGTATGAGAATAGTCCAGAGTTTCAGTATGCGGATGGTTTAACCAAAATGGATGGCACTAAATGATGATCCTCGATTTTGACCCCTTTTGCTGTATATATTCGACTTTATTTTGTTAATTTGCATACTGTATTATCGCATTGTAAAGCTTACCTGCATACCGAGAGATAAGAGTAAGAGCCTTGGACAGATTGGCAAATAGTTTTACACACCAGAAAAAAATGTGCTAAAAATAAAGCATCTTTAATCTTGAATCTTGAAAATCTTAACTTGGGATTTGATAAGCCCTTTGCTCAAGCAAAGTCTCATTCTAAGACTTGCAAAACTTACCAATTCAAAAGTCCCGCTCCTGCAGTGTTGCAAAAATTGTGCATTGACTAAAAGGTATTTGCACCTTTGCCAGCTGCGGTCACACTTACACCATGCTCGGCTCACTACTTGCAATTTATTTCTTCATTTCTGTAGCAATGGCGGCCAACAAGGAGCGTACTTTTATAATGGTTAAGCCCGATGGCGTCCAACGTGGACTCGTCGGCAAAATCATTGAGCGCTTCGAACAGAAGGGCTTCAAGTTGGTGGCTATGAAGTTCACTTGGGTAAGTCTTCAACTAAATTAAATTAAGAAATCAATAATTTGCCACCCCGCACACGCACACGCTGTCCGTGTCTAACCTTAAAATGACGCCGCCGCCTGCATGTGTGTGTGTGCGTGTTAGCATGTGTTTTCATTTAGAGGTCAAAAACGTAATTAAAACCTGATAACATGCATCTGTAGGCCTCCAAGGAATTGCTGGAGAAACACTATGCCGATCTGTCAGCTCGTCCCTTCTTCCCCGGTTTGGTCAACTACATGAACTCCGGTCCAGTGGTTCCCATGGTGTGGGAGGGTTTGAATGTGGTCAAGACCGGCCGTCAGATGTTGGGTGCCACCAACCCAGCCGACTCTCTGCCCGGCACCATTCGTGGTGATTTCTGCATCCAGGTGGGCCGCAACATCATTCACGGCTCGGACGCCGTCGAGTCGGCCGAGAAGGAGATCGCCTTGTGGTTCAACGAGAAGGAGCTGGTCACCTGGACCCCGGCCGCCAGTGACTGGGTGTACGAATAGATATCTCACTAAAAGTAAAACAGATATTTTTTCGCAAGAAATAAAATTCCAGAATATGTATTTATAAAAGTTTTCCCCCCACCCCCACTTAATTCAATGGACACTTATACAGGGTCCAGTCGGCAGAGGCTTCTTGAGGGGGTAGCACATAACCGGAGGGTAGGGCGGTGCCTTGATCGGGTCGGCTTATATAAGAGTCCCAAACAGATCTGTGTGGAAAGACAAGATTTTAGGTCACTACCCCGAATCATTTGGGAGACAAATTTTGTACCTATATTCGAGTAACTTTTCCTTGGATGCTGACTTGCGTTCTTTGGATTGGCCAAAATATACAGTTTCCCATTGGCTGGCCAAGGATTTGGTCTCGGTCTCTTGCTGCACTCGCAACCAGACCTGACGCATATGCTCTAGTTTTTGGCTCAAGTGCGTCTTGTCACCTCCTCGGGCAGCATATAACCTCTCTAGTAGATTAAAGGTTTCCAACATGGCGGCCGCATCCTGGCATCTTTTCAAGGCAAAGGGATTGGGGCTTGACGCTTGCGGTGGCTCAACTCTTTTGCTTGGAGACTTCAATTGACTGTCCCTCGGTTCCCGAGCGGCTTTTTCCAGCTTGGCCTTTTGCTTGCCCCTGCGTCGTTTTTGGATCCGCTGTCTGTGGATGCCGCTAGCATGACCGGCCGGCAATTTTTCCAACTTGCCCAGTAGCTGAGAAGTGCTCCGCTGGAGCACTTCAGCCTTTGAGCCATCATAATCAGCCAAAGGAGCCTGGCAAAGGGTCTCCAATTGCTTTAAATTAGCTAAAACAAGGCTAATATCTGTTTTTATTTCACTTAATTTTGCATTTTGTGGTTGCATTATGTCGCCAGTGTTGGAAAACGTGACTCAGTAAATCAGCTGTTAGGGTTGTTAGTTTATTTTACATGATTATGAAAAATTGAGAATAATTGTAATACAATTGGCCTGGAACGTATTTTGATGTTAGCTTCAAGTCCTCTACAATTCCAGCACTGCTTTGGCCTCTTTCATTATATCGGAAGCTTTAGTGTAAGCCTCAGTCTCCTTGAGATCCTGCTCATCCTGCAGATATTTCTGCAGCACCTCAAACTCCTTTTGCAATCTGCATGTAAGATATGTATGTGTGTGTGTGTGTTTGTACATGTGTAATTGATTTACATCCTGAGCTTTGGCCTTACCTTCTCTTGGAGTCCGGCAACATCATCTCACATTCCTGTATGACTTCCTGCTGCTTGCGCAATACGTGCTCATCAGCTCCTTCATTCTTGAACTTCTCCAGTCTAGCCAGCTCCGTGTGCACTTCCTTCTCGTAAATAGTTTTCTCCTTGGTCAGTCGTTTGATCACACCCGTTTTAATAACCAGCTGCCTGATGCGTGGATCTGCCATTTTTGGGCTTTCTGGTGGTTGACTGACTTGGAAATGCGACAAATAGTCGCTGTAGGCTCGAAAGGGCCTTTGATTTTAGTTCTGGTTGGGTTATTTTAATAAATATCCAGCGTAGCCAGCTTTAAAAGTTGTGTTTTTTTGTAAATGCCGCCTGTGAGTCACTACGTTTGGCTACGTCATTTTGATATGGTTACGTTCTAGAGATGTGCCGTTTGACGATAAGTGTTATGGTCACGCGGAAGTCGTGTCTCAGCCCCTGTGAGACTCCAAAGGACCTGAGCTCAAATCCCAGCAAGGGAAGGTAAAGTTCAAAGTAATATACAAATAAAAAACCTCAAGAGTAACTTGCTTTCTTAGTTATAATTGTAAGTTTGACCAAAGATTGGTATGTTACTAACATGTTGCCTCTTGTTATACCCTTGCAGAGGGTATATTGAAATTGTCCAGATGTTTGTAATGCATAGAAGGAAGCAAATTCCGCACACATAAAGTATATATGTTTTTGATCAGCATGACGTGCTGAGTCGATATAGCCATGTCCGTCTGTTTATATGCTATCTAATACGCCAGTTTTAAAGCTGTCGCCACTAAACTTTGCACGAAGTATTCTGGGTCGGAACCGGCCGGATCGGATGACTATAACATATAGCTGCCATAGGAACGATCGGTCGAAAAACTTGTTCAAGTGATAAAAACTTTTTTTGTTTTTAATGCAAACGTCTCCAAACTCCGTATATACAGGGTTGCCCAAATTCGACGGACCCATGTTTTTTTTTTAAAATCAAAGAAAAAAATAAAAATTTGGCGGTTGGCAATCTTAATCATTTAATTTGTTCCAAGTAGATTTGTTTACATCAATTTTTGAATATCATATCTCTCAAATGGCCGCCTCTGGCGTTGATGGCGTATTGTGCCCTTTTTGCAGCATTTTCCATCGTTTTCGCCAACATTTCGGCCGGAATAGCGGCTATTTCTTCACGAATGTTGTCCTTGAGCTCTTCTACGGTCCTTGGCTTGTTAACGTAAACCTTTGACTTCAAATATCCCCACAAGAAGAAGTCAGGCGGCGTCAAATCGGGCGAACGCGGTGGCCAGTCCAAATCACCACTTTTCGACATCAAACGGCCCGGAAACAATTTAATCAGAAAATCGATTGTTATGCGACTTGTGTGCGGTGGAGCGCCGTCTTGTTGAAACCAGAACTGCCTCATACGCTTTCGACGAATAATTGGCATCACAAAATTGGTCATCATGTCGCGATAACGCTCCTGGTTGATGGTAACAGCATGGCCATTTTCATTTTGGAAGAAAAACGGCCCAATGACCGTTTTCGCACTAACGCCGCACCATACTGTGACTTTTTCGTCATGAAGAGGCACTTCTTGAATCTCCTGAGGATTTTCAGTGGCGTAAATACGGCAATTTTGCTTATTTACGGTCCCATTCAATGTGAAATGGGCTTCATCGGACATGATAATTTTGTTTTCACAATTGACTTGTTCTGTTGAATGTAAATTTCAACTATTTCAGAGCGCTCGCGTGGCGTGTATTGTTCCATGGTAAAAATCTGCTTGGACTGACGCTTCAAACGCGGTATGTCATTAAGCGATCTGACATCTCTGTCAAAAGTTATGGCGTTGCCAGATGGGTCCGTCGAATATGGACAACCCTGTATATTCTCGATCAGCATCAACAGGCGAGACATGTCCGTCTGCCTGTCCGTCTGAACGCACAGATCTCAGAGATGGTAAGAGATAGAGGTTTGACATGTATGGGACATACAAATGCTTCTTATGTCTGCAGGCAGATCAAATTTCAGCGCAATTTAGAAAAACCGTTATATATTCCACAGTTTTAAAGATAGATGGTTCGTTCGTTTTAGACATATTTTGAAATCCTGTTGCGGATCTGATGAACGGTTGTCGAGTTATGATCAAAAGACTGTTCGCTGCTGCACCGCAGTGGCAGCGGTGCCTTCAGCTGCTACTGCAGCATCAAAATTTATGCTGAGCGATTTTACAGAATATGTTATAGTCGGGATTGATTCTTCCTTGTTTGTTGAACAGAATCGATATTATAGGTTCGGGTTCAGCTTTTAATTTTAAAGTGGTTCGGTTCACAGTAAAAGAAAATTCGAACCGGTTCGGCTTAAGCCCGGTTTGCAGCCCTGCAATTTACATACAGTATCGAGCAGCTTGTGTTGAAATTTTCGACGTGTTTCCTTACCCTTAGATTATAAAGTCTGCGTATTGTGTGTTGTCGATCGAGTAAATGGGGTACGTATAATTTAGAGCTGTCATTTTGCAGCGGTGCCGGAATATCGTGCCGATGGTAGCGTGTGTCGTATGTACTTGTTATTAATGTGGATTGGGTCCTCATTTTGTTAACATGTACTTGAACTTTACCGACTCTTCCTTCCACTGGAAGAATAACCAAAAGTGAAACAACTCTCTTACATTGTATGTGGTAATTTACGGTTAAGCTTCCTTTATTTTTCTCATCATTTAAAAGAGTGTTTTTTTTTTGTTTTCATTTTTTCCATGTGTTTCTAATTTTTTTTGTCAAGCAACATATTCTCTGTATCCATGATTCTCTGCTGTTGGTTACAATTGGGGGGATTTCCATATATATAAATTCAGAGTGTGTAAGAGAGAGAGAGAGAGAGAGTAACGTATATTTTGTTGTGATTAAATTGTTGTTGTTGTTGTTGTTAATGGGCAAATGACAAACATTCATTTTGTTTTTTTTATTAATATATGTTGGTATGCAAATGCAAATAAATGAGGCTCGATCGAACATTTAGAATGCTTTCGAAAAACCGCTTGATTATGTTTTTTAAATATTTTTTTTTAATTTTTCGTTTTTTTGTAATACTTCTGAAGCATTTGTCTTTTTTGGAGAAATTTTGAATTCATTGCGAATGTAGTCTTTTGTTGTTTTAGGAGGGGGTGCGAAGAGGACACAGGTTTTAAACTAAATTCAGAAATTATTCTTTGTATAATTATATTGAGATTTTAAATCGAATGCCTCTGACGCGACTTGACTTATCAAAAGTATAAAAAGTGTTTTTAAAATCCATTCGTGACACAGGATGGCAACAGTGTGCTTAAAAAAAAAAACCCAAAAAGAGAGATTAAATTGGGGGATGTGGTGATTAGATGTGAATGATGATGATGATGATGATGATGAGATGATCATGCTGCCAAGATTAGCCTCCCAATGACCACCGTTGGTTTCCTGCGAAACGATTTGCGGTGGCGATACAAACTCAGATAGATGCAGTAGATGAAGGCGACTCGTGCCTCCTGCTCTCCTTTGCTAATTGAATGTGTGATTATTATAAATTGTAGTATTTCTTCAATTTTATATAATATTTGCATGCAGCAGTTAAGATTAGTAGTTGATGATGACGATGATGATGCGCTATTAATGGTTGCCACGGATGATTTTGGTTTTGAACGTCGTTGAGTAGTGGTTGTTGATAGTAAAACTTTTAGAAGATGTGTGGTTGTTGCTGTGGTTGTTGCTGTTGCTGTTGCTGTTGCTCTAGCCGTTTGCTCTTGCGATTGAGTGATGTTGTTGCTGTTGCTGTTGTTGTTACTATGGCACCCTAGTTATTTCTTCTTCTGTGCCTTCTCAGCGGCTTTTGTTACCTTGCCCGAGGTCGTCTCTTTAAAGTTAACCGACTTGATAACACCCACGGCCACAGTTTGACGCATATCGCGCACCGCAAAACGTCCCAGCGGCGGAAACTCCTGGAAGCTTTCCACGCACAGCGGTTTGCTGGGCACCAGCACAATAATGGCCGCATCACCCGATTTGATGGCCTTGGGCTCGGTTTCTGTGGTCTTGCCGGTACGACGATCACACTTCTCCTTAATCTCGGCAAACTTGCAGGCAATGTGTGCCGTGTGGCAATCCAAAACGGGAGTATAGCCATTAGCTATCTGGCCTGGATGGTTTAGCACAATCACCTGAAACACCATACAAATGTATACAAATTAAGCGAACATAAGCTAGGGCAGGTTAGGCTTACCTGAGCGGTGAAATCGGCGGCACCACGGGGCGGATTGTTCTTTGTATCACCAGCCACATAGCCACGGCGCAGCTCCTTCACCGACACGTTCTTCACATTGAAGCCCACATTGTCACCGGGCATGGCCTCGGTTAAAGCCTCGTGATGCATCTCCACGGACTTTACTTCAGTGACCAGATTGACAGGCGCAAAGTTAACGACCATGCCTGCAAAAAAAGGGATAATGCATGTAAAATACTCTTTAAACAGCTTCCATGGGGGAGTTGCCGATTGTGTGTGTGTGTGTGTGTGTGTGTGTTTGTTAGGGTGTGTATGGGAGGAGTGTCTTGCTCTCGCCATGGGAAGCGAGAACTTCATACATGCGCAAGGCTGCACTTTGAGAGGACTTCGCCCAGTGAACGACCTAGATTATTCGAGGGGCCGTTAAGTAGGTAAAACGGAAAAGCAAATGCTTGGACAACTTGCGCAAATTCTATTGTGGGATTTACTTATAATTCTATCTATCTATCTATTCAATCCAATTGCAACTTTCACAAAAGTCTTGCGTTTTGAAACCGGCTTTTCGACTAAATTTGATCTACAAGTCGTCAAACTTTTGGTGATCACATAAATGGTATTTTTTTTGGGGATAGGGCATCCAGCAACCCGGAGAGGGTGGCCCCCTTGCCGAGGGTATATTCAAATTGTCCAGATGTTTGTAACGTATAGAAGGAAGTATTTCCCACCACATAACGTTTATATATAATCTTGATCAGCATGACCAGCTGAGTCGATAAAGCCATGCCGTCCGTCTGTTTCTATGCTATCTCCTTCGTCAGTTTTGAAGCTATCGCGACCAAACTTTGCTCGAAGTCTTCTGGTACAAATACGCTGCACATTTGTCGGAACGGGCCGAATCGGATGACTATAACATATAGCTGCCATAGGAACGATCGTACGAAAAACTAGTTCTAGTGAGAAAAACTTTTTTGTCTAGCTGCCATAGAAAAGTAAGTTTAGAAAAATAGTCTTGGTAGGAAAAACTTTTTTTTTTCAATGTTAACTTCTTTAAAATTGGCATACATTTATTTTATAAGTTTTTAAACAATTTTGTAGCTGCCATGGGAATGATCGGTCGAGAAACTAGTTTTAGTGAGAAAATGTTTTTTGTTTTCAAAGCAAACGACTCCATACTCTGTATTATTCTTAGTCGGAAATCTATATAGTATAGCTGTCGTACAAAAGTAGAGTAAGAATAGTAGTCTTAGTGCGAAAAACTGGTTGGTTTTAAGTGGAAATGTCGTTCATAGCCGATGTTAACTTTCCTCTATTTGTATACCCTTGCAAAGGGTATTATAATTTTGCCCAGAAGTTTGCAACGCATAGAAATATTCATTTTCGACCACTAAGACTCAACCTATATATATTCTTGATCAGGGTGACGAGCTGATTGGATTGAGCTTTGTCCGTTCGTCTGTCCGTCTGTCTGTCTGTTTCTAAGCAAACTAGTCTCACAGTTTTCAAGCTATCGGGCTGAAATTTTGCACAGAGTCTTCTTTTTGCTGCACACTACTAATATGTCGGAAACGACGGGATCGGATAACTATATCCTTTAGCTCCCATAGGAACAATCGGTCGGAAAACTCGTTTTGGTATGAAAAACTTTTTTCTTTTCAATGGAAACGTCTCCAAACTTTGTAATCATAGGTTTTCTATGATTTTTTATAATTCTACCAAGTTATATAAAAATCGGACAACTATATGGTATAGCTGCCATACAAAAGATGGGTCTGAAAAACAGTCTTAGTTAGAAAAACTTTTTTGTTTTTAATGGTATCATCCTGCAATTTTTTATTTGTTTGTTTCACATGCTTTTACAAATTTTTGGCCTAATCGGATGACACGATACGAACGATCGGTCGGAAAACGGGAAAAAGAGTATTTTTTCAAAATATTTGAGCGAGCACTTGCAAATGTATAAAAACTTCGGCACAGACGAAGTTAGCTTAGCTTTCTCGTTCTTACTAGAACTTAAGCTGCTACCGAACTTGTATAAAGTTCGATGTCAGAGATGTGTTAAATCGATTCTTTCACAAAATTTGGAAGTCTTTTCGACATCGATATCAAAGAGGAGTTTTTTAAATAGCTCTCAAACTTGCGGGGAACCGCTTTCATTTTAAGCTTGTTTAAGCTTGTTCGAAAATGTTCTTGACTAATTAAGTATAACCAACTTTGGTGGAGGTTCAATTAGAATCGAAACCCCTCTCAAATCAAGTTTACAAAGTTTACAAGCTAATTAGTTTCTTCGAAATAGCTCTGAACCGGGAGAATGTGTATCTTCATATTATTCAAAACTTTTGAATAATTTTTGAAAAAATTCAGCCGATAAAATGTCTAACTACATTTTTCAATTAAAAGCTAAATTTTAATCGTTAACTGTTTAGGAAACAGTTTTGGAAGGGTAAACTCAAAGTTTCCGAGTCTGCTTGCAGATTTCGAGTTTCGATTTAATGATTCTTTCTTGGGAAAATGTAATTTTTCTCACCTGGCTTCAGTATGCCCGTCTCCACTCGGCCCACAGGTACCGTGCCAATGCCGCCAATCTTGTAAACATCCTGCAGTGGCAGCCGCAGTGGCTTATCGGTGGGACGCTGTGGGGGCAATATGGCGTCAAGTGCATCAATCAGGCATTTTCCCTCCGCTTTGCCCTCCTTGCGTTCCACAGTCCAGCCCTTGAACCAGGGCATCTTCTCGGATGGCTCCAGCATGTTGTCGCCATGCCAGCCGGATATGGGCACAAATGCCACCGAAGCGGGATTGTAACCAATCTTCTTGATGTACGAGGAGACTTCCTTTTTGATTTCCTCATAGCGTGCCTCGCTATAGGGTGGCTCTGTTGAGTCCATCTTGTTGACACCGACAATGAGTTGTTTGACACCCAGGGTGAAGGCCAACAGAGCATGCTCCCGGGTTTGACCGTTCTTGGAGATGCCGGCCTCAAATTCACCCGTGCCCGCGGCCACAATAAGCACAGCGCAATCGGCCTGCGAGGTGCCGGTAATCATGTTCTTGATGAAATCCCTATGCCCCGGAGCATCAATAATGGTCACATAATACTTGGCCGTCTCGAACTTCCACAGCGCGATATCAATGGTGATGCCACGCTCGCGTTCGGCCTTCAGCTTGTCCAGCACCCAGGCATACTTGAAGGAGCCCTTGCCCATCTCCTGGGCCTCCTTCTCGAACTTCTCGATGGTGCGCTTATCGATGCCGCCGCATTTATAAATCAAATGGCCGGTGGTGGTCGATTTGCCCGAGTCGACATGGCCAATTACCACAATGTTGATATGAATCTTCTCCTTGCCCATCTTGAACGTTGAGTCTTAATCAAGGATAAAGTTTTTTTTTACTTTTCTAAATGTATTTTAGAGAAAATGTATGTATGAGTGGGAGGAGAGAAGTATAAGAAGAGAGAGAGAGAGAAAAAAGACGATACAAACCAATTGACGACATGGGGGAGGAGGGCGCGGGTGCATTGGATGGTTTGGCGGTGTAGACACCAAAGTTCTCGAATTTCTGTTCATAAATCAGGATATGTTAACGACTTACCTGAGTGTTTGACTTCTTCTTAATGACCACACACAGTCCGCGAGACAACGATATTTTCCTTCAAAACAAAGAAACGCGAATTAAACCAAATGAAAGCTTTATATTTTTTTTTGCACAAATTTTCCAAGTCTACGTGGGAAACGTCCTAACCATACCTCGGCTCGTTAGTCAATGCCCGGAAAATCTACTCAAGTCTCAGTTGCTCTTCCCTGGATGAGGAAAAATCAATAGTAGTAAAAAAAAGTAATAAGAGCCGAGCGGAGCTTTGAAGCCGAACGACGAAGCCGATGCACTCGCACCCCGCCCACAGCCCAAACATGAAACAAGTTGTCGTAGGCAAAAAGAAGTCCGTTTCGTCTCTCGGCCGGGGGGGGAGCATACGAAATTGCCATAAAAGTTCAATAAATTATTAACAATTATTATGAAATTTGTTTGAGGGAAAATCAATGATGACAATCATGGCAAGCAACGGCAGGCGCTCTCTCTTCGTGTGTGCAGCAAATTGGCGAAGAGGGTGCAAATTTTGCACTGAGAGCAGCAGAGAGCAGAGCCGAAGCAGAGAATAAGTTGCACACAGACGCAGCAAGCAGCACATAGAGAAGCACAAAATTATCTTGGGGCTTTGCACGGTGGAGTTCATTTTCTTAAAACTCGTTGCAAAATTCTACATTTTTGAACTATTCCACGAACACTCAAAAAATTAATGGTGAGCTTCTTGACAGACAAGGTATTTAAGATAGCATCAAAATCTAGGCGTATTAATCAATTAAAAATGTTAAAAACAAGCCAAATAATCTTATAAAAACACAGTCAAAAAGGATATTTAAAAATATTCATTGGAATGGATAAGACTTAAATATAATTTTAGTCATCCAAAGGATATGCAAAATTATAGCCCTTTAGAAGCTTTTTAGCCCTGTTGGACGATCAAAAAGATATTAAAGACACATTCAGTTCAAATGGATTTTTTTAAAAATTGTTTCTTTTACTATAACTTACGGCACCCTCACGAGAGAGGCCAATGGTCGTCTGTGTTGAGATGCCGCCTATTGTTTGTTTAATAGCGAGGATCCTGATAGCGATTAAGTGTTTTTATACGCTTGCAAAGGGTACTATTATTTTGCCCAGAAGTTTGCAACGCATAGAAATATTCAATTCCGACCCAATAAACTATATATATTCTTGATCAGTGTGACGAGCTGAGTGAATTGAGCTGAGTCCATCCGTCTGGCTGGCTGTTTCTACTTCAGTTTTGAAGCTATCGGAACCGACCGCATCGGATCTCATAGCTCCCACAGGAACAATCGGTTGGAATACTAGTTTTAGTGAGAAAAACTTTTTTCTTTTCCATGGAAACGTCTCCAAACTTTGTATTCGTAGATTTTCTATGTTTTTTTTTATAATTCTGTTAAGTTTGGGGAAAATCGTACAACTATATGGTAAAGTTGTCATACAGTCAGTCTTAGTTAGAAAAACTTTTTTGTTTTTAATGTGGTGGCATCCTACAATTTGATATTTGACTGTTTTACATGCTTTCACATGACTCTAATAATTGTTGTTCATATCAGTTGACTATATCGAAAAGCTTCCTTACGAACGATCGGTCGGAAAATGGGTCGTTGTGGGAAAAAGATTGTTTTTGAAAATATTTAAACGAGCACAAAGTTTGTCACAGACGAAGTTAGCTTAGATTTCTCGTTTTTTTACCGTTGCCCGTCTCGGCTCGACCGCACTTTACAACAACAGCGCACCGATATTCAAAGCAGAAGACGAAAAAAATATGTTGTTGTAGCATTAGTGCCCTCGCGCCAAAGTCTGCTGCCCACCTCTGCTCTATATAATACCAAGTTGACCTGTGAACATAAAGCATCTAGCTTAGATTTCCTGGGATTATGTACTTAAATAGTGGTGCTCAGCTTTCCTAGAAAGCGTAGCACGTCTATTTTCCTGGACTTTAAGTTTCTTTGCTAGAACTTTCTTGAACCCAAAATCAATGAACTCTCCGTCTTTTAGTTTCGGTATACCGTAATAGGTTTCTACCCATACAGAAACGAATACTGACATAAATTATCACTAAAAACCTTTTACCGAAATATAAGTTTCGGAACGTACCAGAACCGTAACCGGATTAACCGTAACATGATTCGTTGGTTTGCTTAATGGTTTTTGGTTCAGTTCAACATGATCCACGAGTTGACTTGCGGTTTGGTTTATCAGTTGGAATCAATGGTTCGGTTAAGGTTCGGTTCGGAACGGTTTGCATTCCTGGTATTGATAGTTGTTATTCCTAAATCAAACTTCAGCCGGCACTGCCCAGTTGGTCGATTCTAGAGGCATTTCGTGTCCATCTGCGTTCCCCATATTCTATTATTACAATATTTTTAAAACTACGATATTTCGGAAGCGAAATATACATATGTGCCACTATTTTTGCCGAGTACCATTGCTCAAAATTTAATTTTTACCTCAAGTTTTCGTTAAACGTGCCACTGTGCGTTGTTGTGATTTATTTTCTACCCTAGAAACAAATTTTTACTTGCAACTGACGTTATTTTTAAGCATTTTGCATTGAAGTGCAAATTGAAAGCAAAGAAGAAGAAGAAGCCCGAAAAGGGAAATGTAAAAATACTTTTGGCAAGTCAAAGCACACACACACACAAGTGCATGCAGTAGTAGGAGGCACAGAGGTGGGGTGGAAAATTTGCCGGGCATGTGTCATTTGCCGTGCCACAAAAAAAATTATGGAAAACGAAATTCTCCTCTGCGTGGGAAAGGAATTTACTGTTTTTTTTTTGTGCCAAAGCTTTTCTTGCAGACGCCGCCATATTGGAATTTGCAGAAACCAAAAAAAAAATAAACAATTGTTTTTCCCATTCTAGCCACCGCCCACTTCTGACACTTTTAACTGCGTATTCCTTTCTTTTTAGATTGTAGATTTTGTTGCTTGCTGCTACACCGCCACATTTTCACATTTTCATGACGGTTATGCAAAGGCCGGCCGGCATTCAGTTGCATTGCAGTTTTGGAACACCCACACACACAAGGAGACCAGCAAAAGATGGCGAAATACCTATGGACTCGAGCGGTTTGACACTTGCTTTAATGCTTGGCACTCACAAAATCGATAGATGCTTTTTAGTTTTTAAAATAACTAAGGTTTTTAACGGGAAACTGCACGGCACTTGTACGTGCACTTACCTCAAAATCGCAGAACGGAAAGGCAGAGCACGACCATGTTTCCGTCTATGTAACAGTTTCTGTTAGCGTCAGTGTTGTGCAGCCATGCACTGCTGCATTGGGTTACGGTAATTGAACAACACTTTTAGGGCGGGAATTTTACAAATTGTAACGAAGGCTGCGATTCAAATTAGCTGCAGGCACTAGAAGCTAAAATAAGATAAAAAAATTTCCATTTAATTTGTATTTCTTTGATTTTTGTATACCCTTTCAGAGGGTATGTTAAAATTGTCCATGAAACGTGTCCAAGCTAGCTGCCATAGGAAAAATGGGAAAAAAATTAGAGGAAAGTAAACTTCGGCTCGGACGAAGTTTGTGTACCCCTGCAGCACGTTTTTTATCTTATTTGAAGGACTTATGCACTTACAACAAACAAGTTTTACTCAATAAGACTACTATTCAGACTCTACTTATGTATGACAGCTTTACTATATAGATGTCCGATTTCAACCAAATTTGGCAGAATCATGGAGAAGCATTAAAAACGAGTAAATCAGAAGTTAGGAGACGTTTGTATTAAAAACAAAAAAGTTTTCCTCACTAGAACTAGTTTTTCGTACCTATGGCAGCTATATGTTATAGTCATCCGATCCGGCCGGTTCTGACAATTGTGAAAAATTTGGTTAAAGTTGACGGAGGAGATAGCATAGAAACAAATGAACAGACGGACATGGCTAAATCAACTCAGCTAGTCATGCTGATCAAGAATATATATACTTTATGTGGTGGGAAATACTTCCTTCTATGCGTTACAAACATCTGGACAATTTCAATATACCCTATGCAGGGGTATACAAATTGAAAAGAACATTTTGATTTACTTTTCAATCCACTTACTCGAAGACTAAACTTTTGAAACCGAATAACCTGATCGCTTTTCGGAAACGGGAACATTTATCAATTACGTACTGCACAATTTGATCGACGTCGAAATGGGTAAAAGGCCTGCTTATCAAAATATGATTTATAGTCCAAACACTGAGACATGTATTTGTATATACATACATATATATAAAAGTTGGAGAAATCTCTTTGGAATTTCTAGTAACACGAGCACAAAGCACAAGACTCAATCTTCTAGAGTATTAATAAAAGGGAAATCAATCAGTCGAATAATCTAAAAAAAGTCTATCATCAAATTCGTCTAGAACATCTCTTAATGATTCCACGAACACCCCAAGCTTTATATGCGACAATCAATGTATGATTAACCAAGCCACAACACGACTTTTCGAATAGAAAACTACGTAGATGCGTTCCAATGAAACCAATCTTCAATCGTATAGCCAAATACATAAGGCTTAATACGATTAAAAGTCACGAACTCCCAGATCTTCTTTGCAAAAGAAAGATTATAAAGCAAGGACCCATTCATACGACAGTTTCAGTGGCTTTGTAGTAGTATACGCAGGGTCGGCTAAACCCTATTTCACTCCAAAATTGGAGAGCTTTAATTTTAAACTGTCACTGTGGGTAGAATCAGGCAAATCAGCCAGCTTACAATTCAGTAGGCGACCATTGTTGACAGAATCCCGACAGTTTGTCAGTTGTTAACACATCCCGTATATGCTAGAGTTGAGAATTCAAGCAAATTTGTAAGAATTGGTCGCTTTTTAATGAAGCCTTGTTGAGCATCAATACAATTAGGAACGGCGGATAGCTTTTGAGATACTCCTGTAGTTTTCACTATCAAACTAAGGTCCCTTTTTGTGGATTTCCATGTATTGAAATGTTAAACTTAGAGCCTAATATTACATAAGCTGGTATACGAAAACCATATATAATATTTATCTGTATTACAAATAGTCTAGTCTATAAAGCGTTTTCATTTCCATTCACTGTCAGATTCGTATTCAGGCCAATCCGGTTTAACTCCCACTTTTAACTTCTTTTGCTCCAAGTACACATTGAACTGTTCGGGAATGGCCATAAATCTGCGGATTTTTAAGCGAAACTGCTTCCATGTTGATTGATTGTAGTTGCGTCGATCTGTGACCATGGCTTTGTAGTTGAATTTGTGCTTGTCCAGAAAATAAGTCAGTTCCTTCACCACACCTTTGGGTAACCTGAAGTATGGCAATTAGTTATAAATGACCGATTTCATTGTATTTAAAGAAACCCACCTGAACTCGGGATCAGCCCTTTCGCTGGCCATCTGCACCAATTCCTGTACCACATGACCACGTTTGGGCTGTGGCGTTGCATTAGCCTTAGGTTTCGGCCCAAGTTCCTGTAGCTCCTGCTCGTCCAGCTCCTCCTCCATGAAGCCATTCACAATTTTCGCCGCCTGGAGTCGTTCACTTCTATAATTTGGCATGCCCACTGCCTTGTTGGGATCACTGGCCAAACCCATTTCATTAAAGTTGGTGCCCACACGCTGACCCTCCATCCATAGTTTTTTCATCGAGGGACTAAAAGAAAACAAAGCATGAGAATGATGCAGTGCCGACAAAGAGAACAACACTCACTCCTTTATTTTGCCGGTGGAGCTGCGCGTTTTGTTGAGTGTTTTGCGATTTACACTGTAGCGATAATGCTTACGCACATGATTCTTGCGGATTTTCATGATTTATGATTTTATTCGAAACAAACTTGGACTGAAAACCAAAAGCAAAACAAATGGCAGTGGCACGTGTTGTGAAAATCGATAGTCGATTGAATCTATCGATTGCACTCAATGATATCAAATACGGCCACACTACCTGGGAATGCTAGCCAAATCCAAGCCAAACTTTCAAGCTAACTGCAAATCCAAGCCAAACACATAAATAGCCGACACCAACAGACTCCAAGATGCGCGATGAAATTTTGGATCCTAGCAATTTGGTCAAGAACCGAGAAATCCTCTATCGGTTAATGATCAGGTAGGTGCTCTCCTGATCCGCTGTCCCGGTGCTACATATAGTTCTCACTTTCAGTCAATTGATGTACGATGGTCTGGAGAAGTTTGCCATGGAGTTGTCCATGCTGGTGAAGGCGGACCAGTGTGCACCCAGTGAGCGTTTGCTGCACGTGATGATAGCCGGCATGCAGATTTTAGCGGACAAGGACAAAAACAATTCTGATGATGTATTGCCCGGCATAGATTTGGAATTTGAGCCAGAAGCCTCGGCTCTGGCACCTGAACCGCATTCCTATGAGACGGCCTATGTCACCTCACACAAGCAAGCCTGCCGGGCGGGGGCTTTTAGTTACGATGGCAGCCTGGTGGCCACCGGCAGTGTGGATGCAAGCATTAAGATTCTGGATGTTGAACGCATGCTGGCCAAATCGGCACCCGAAGATATTGAACCTGGACGCGAACAGCAAGGTCATCCGGTGATACGCACCTTGTATGATCACACCGAAGAGGTTTCGTACTTGGAGTTTCACCCCAAGGAGCATATTTTGGCTTCTGCCTCTCGAGATGGTACCGTCAAGCTGTTCGATATAGCCAAGCCGTCGGTGAAGAAGGCCCACAAGGTGTTCACCGACTGCGAGCCAGTGCTATGTCTGTCTTTTCATCCAACGGGTGATTACATAGCCATCGGCACGGAGCACAATGTGTTAAGGGTCTACGATGTGCATACCACGCAATGTTTTGTCAGTGCCATACCCTCGCAACAGCACAAGGCGGGTGTGACCTGTGTGAAGTACTCGCCCACGGCCAAACTGTATGCCACAGGCAGCTTTGATGGCGACATTAAGATTTGGGATGGTATAAGCGGTCGTTGCATTAATACCATTGCCGAGGCTCATGGTGGAGCGGCCATATGCTCACTGGAATTCACTCGAAATGGCAAGGTATGTGATATAAACTGTTTAGCTGTATCAAATCTAATTTGGGTTATTTGTACTGCAGTATTTACTTTCATCTGGCATGGACTCGCTGGTTTATCTGTGGGAGCTCTGCACCAGTCGGCCCATACAAACGTATACGGGAGCTGGCACCACCGGCAAGCAAGAACATCAAACTGAAGCTGTCTTTAATCATACCGAGGACTATGTGCTATTCCCTGATGAGGCAACCACATCGCTTTGCTCGTGGAATTCACGTAATGGCTGCCGCTTGACCTTAAACTCGCTGGGTCACAATGGGGCAGTGCGCTATATAACACATTCGCCCAATTCCCCGGCCTTTCTCACTTGCTCTGATGATTTTCGAGCGCGTTTTTGGTATCGTCGCGCCAATAATCAGTAATTTATTTGTATTAAAAATAAGAATTTGTCATAACTTTTGTTTTGAAATTAGTTATATTATGTGGAAGCAGAAGATTCTTATAGAGCATGTAAGTTCTGTTGTCTGGAAGTACTATGTTCTTCCCCTTTAACCACAATTACGTATGGAATTCGGTCAAATAACGTGATAATTACAGGTTGTTGGAACTTTCCTCTGATCACAACTCTCTGGTAACGGAATTTCAAGCGGTTGCCGCGACTAATGCCCTGAGTAAACTGGAGAAGCCCTTTCTAATTCCCAAGAAGAATCTAAATTCGAAGAATAGTCTTTTTCCCATCTTCCAAAAATATCGCTTTCTTATCGACTAGAAGAATCGCAGAGTGGCACATTTATACAAGAAAGAAGAAAGGAAGAATGCGAAACGCTAGATTGAAGCAAGTCCAACTTGAAGAATCGCATTATTATCGTCCGCCACTAAAAATGTTTACTGGGATCAGATTTCATGCTGCCCTTCAAATCACGAACATATTTGATTTTGCAATTGCAAACATAACCATAGACCGCTCATCTCACCTGAAATTATATAGATTATATTATGATTATATATAGATCAGCGATGTTCACCCATAGCCCCCAGGGGCCGAACACTTTAGGCAATTCATGCCGAATGCTTGCCGAAGTAATGCTTCAGTGAGTGTCAGAGAGAGACAGAGAGTTACAGAGAGCCTCTCTTCTTGAACATCGCTGATATAGATATATATTCACATTTTGTATGGGGGCCAGTTTTGCCAACTCAAAAAAGGACGGTTAAAGCTAAAAAAAGACAGAAAAAGTACAGATTTTTTTTTAAATGCCAGAAAAACAGGACCAACAAGGTTTTCTTATAAATATATTAATGTTTTTATGAAATTATTTTTTTTCGTTTAGTTCATAAAACATTTCATCAAGAGTGGCATCAATTTCTTGAGCATATAATGCATTCGTTCCGACTTAACTTGAACAATTATCAGGAGCTTGAGCATATTGGCAAAATGCATCGCTTTGACGTAGTCCGAACCCAGAAGAAAGAAGTTTAGATTAATTTAAGTTTAAGCGAATGGTGTTATATTGATCTAAATATCAACAACACCAATATACCCATATTTTTTTTTTATCAATATCATTGCTGTTGTTTAAAAATAACTCTTGCTTCTCTTTCGGCATGATAAACATTTCTTGAGCAATTTAAAATATTCGATACCAGGGCTGTAAACCGGGCTTGAACCGAACCGAATCGAGCCCGGAATTCCGAATGTTATTTTACTGTGAACCGAATCTCTTTAGAATTAAAAGCTGAACACGAACCTGTTCGGAACCTAAAATATCGGTTCAGTTCAACAAAAATGGTGAACATCAGAAAAATTGGCATTCTGTCTAGAGATTCCATCTGTTATCTGGTTGGTTTTGAGCAACTGTGTCTTAAAATGGGCTGCAAAGTGAATTAAAAAACCTAGAATAGCATTGAGAGCTACGTGCAATATTCCCATCTATAAGTAGCCTGTGGTTTTTTAAGATCTTTGACTCCAAAGCATTTTCTTTGATTCACATGGGAAATATTTTTTTACAAAACCTACGAAATGAAAATTTTGATCCCTCCCGTCCGGGTCCCGACCCGAGCTATCGCGTCCCGATTAAAAATTTTAAATTCAATACAATTCAATAAAATTTTGCCTATTATTTGCTATTCATTAAAGGAAGCCATCTTGACATGCTTTTAGAAGTGAATTCCCTTGTTGGTGTGCCCATTTTTGCATTCGTATGTAAGTGTGACCATTTGGTTACTTCGATAAAGAACTTTTCGATAAATTGTTTTCTAATTGAGTCTAATCTAGCTGTGGCCTTTTGAAATAAAATCGGGACCCAAACAAAATTTAAGGAGTATGCATTGATCCCGTTCCGTCCCGATCCCGACATAAAATCTGAAATTCAATCCCGTCCCGCCCGATTCCTGCGGGACCCGAAAATC
The DNA here is from genome assembly GCA_035044965.1 of Lordiphosa andalusiaca. Taxonomy (NCBI): domain Eukaryota; kingdom Metazoa; phylum Arthropoda; class Insecta; order Diptera; family Drosophilidae; genus Lordiphosa; species Lordiphosa andalusiaca. The sequence continues at coordinate 1,273,571 of JAWNNM010000036.1, forward strand.
CTGAGTCCCTCGCCCATCTTTTATCCAAACACCATTTCAAGTAAAAGTAAAATTTGTAATTTATTTCATAATCGCTTTTGCATTCTTCTCTTTTGATTAGACTAAATTCCATTTAATAACTAAATTGATTGAGCGCATTGTAAGTTTAAGTCGTAATGTTTGCTTTAAGTAAAGGTTGTAGTCCTAATGCACATAATACAAGAGTTCCGGTCTGCTTTAAATCACAATTCGACTCGATTCGATTGTGCATTTTCTTTCACTTTTTGTATAAAATATCAGTTAATTTCTTCACTGGAAGTCCTTTGCGCATTTTGTTGTACATTGGAGCAGGCTTACACACTACATACACATACTAGAATTATTGCTAAATCTCTAGATCGTAATTAAGTAGTCGTTTAAGTTTACAACATTTTTTTTTGCCGTAGGCCAACAACAAGACCCGCCATCTGGAGTGGACGAGTGGAGGATCTTTTTTCGTGTGACTCGACCGTAATTTGATAATTGCACAAATAGCCAATAAATGCGATTCCTTTTGATGGCCAAAAGAAATGAACAATATTATTATTATTAAACTATAAAAAACTTTGAGTATTGAACAAAAAATACTTAAATATCTATAGATATATATGTATATATATCTACTATATAGTCACGTATGGTATATACAAACAAAAAACAAAGAAAATTCGACAATAAAACGAAAGTTTAACAAAAATCACAAAAAGAAATCAAAAAGAAGTGTTATGTCGCCGGGACGGTAGCAAGCTGTAATAATGGGGTGAGGCGGGTTTTAACAGAGCCTTGGATGAGAGAAAGTTTGGAAAAGAGAAGAATTCCAGTTTCGGTAACGTTTTTACAGTCAAAGTTTGTGTTTCCAAAGACAACAACAACAGAAATGCAAGCAAAAAAAGTACTCATTTCCGGTTCGATTAAGTTGCTTACAGAGTTTTTGAACCGATGGTGGTTCACTTCTACTTTATTACATTTTCTAATACTGCCTCTCGAATTTTGAAACATTCTGACCTTTGCAAGTATTCTGTAATATCATTCCGCACATTTTCAAAATTTAATTCCTAAAACTCGTTTAAATAATAATCAAAAAATTTCCCGAAATATATGAAGACAGCTATTCGAACTTGATCCTTAACGCCAAAGATGTGTAGGATTGCTAATTCAACTTCTAAGAAACAAATGTATGCTGATGTCCGACGGTATTAGCTGATCTTCAATGTACAATCCAGCATTGTCAAGGACTCCGAATCTTTAATTAACTGATAGAAGCAAAGATCGTTCCTAGCGGTATCTATTCACCATCTCTGATCTGATCTGCATCTCTGATAATTATATAATTAGCTTTAAAACCTAATTTTCAGGAGTTTAAAATCAAAATCGAAACCCCAATTCCTCAAAGCAGTTTTTCATTTTGGATTTCCTACAGTTTTCTATAAAAATTTAGATATATAGTTTAGTTTCAAGTTGAGAAAAAAAAAACGGGGTATCGGATCTTTTTGAACTTCAAAATTTAACTAAAGGTTTGGAAGAGGAAAATGTCGGGCGGGTTAGGATTGTGGTTAAAAATTAAACCAACTCCAACGTTTATTCAGCTTGCTGCTCTTGGGGCCGATTTCTCATCTAGCATAAACTTAGCAGTTTTTTAGTTAAGTTGGCAGTTAGTGCTATATAGAGTCAATTTTCAAGAGGAAAACAACCCGAACGAACTCAACGACCAAAACTAATCCAAATTCCGGAGCTCGCATATTGAAAACAATATCTTAAGTTTGGGCAAGATACAGAAATACCGCTTATATCTTAAGAACGGAGTTGTGTTGAAAAATTTGTGAATTAAGTAGATATACTTGACCCTTAGAGTTAAGTATGAATCATAAATCTCAAGTTGTGGCTTTAAAAATTCATTTTGGAATGATTTACAGTAGGGTTGCCGTATATATTAAAGATATCCTTATAGATATTCTTTCGATATTCATATTTTGTTGTAAAAATATCGATATTTTAAATAGTTTCAACAAATTGAAATTTGAGGTAATGAGGTAAAGTTGTCATTTGAGACATATAAAGAATATATGAGCTCAAAATCGGGAGATAAAAGACCTCTGAAATTCTTCTATGTAGAAGACGAGAAATCGGCCCTTAAAGTTAGTTCAAATGAAGCATGAATGCATAAATAAGTTTGCTCATTTCAAAGAAACTAAGAGTGGTTTGTGATTAGTGTTAGAGGAAAACCTAAAAAAATCGTGATATCAGGAACTCAAAAGACAGCTCCGTCATGATTGACCCGGAAGCTAAGTATCTTAGCGTTACTGCAAGTCTTTTCGGGCAAAAGTCGCGTGAAAGTTTGGCCAAAGTGGAAGAATTAACATTAATGAAAATCTAGGTATTTATCAGAGCTGTAAAAAAATGCCTTGGATACAAAAAAAATATATTGAAAAATATTCATTGAATGATTCCCTTACCCATGTGGACTTAATATGTCCCGTTTTCTAATCTACTACATAGAGCTTTTCTGTTACATAAACCTACAAATAACAGAGCAAAACCTGAGTCTATCTAACACATAGCAGCTATGTAGAAGATGAGAAATCGGCCCTAAATGATTCTTTTTCATGAATAGAAAGATATCAGAGGCATATCCAGAACAAATGGATCTATTTTGGAGAACACTGAAATGTGTCCGCAAATGATTTGAGGAATAAGACGAGGTAACTAGAATCAACGAACAAAGAGTGTACGAGTCTTGGAGAATCTGTTGCAATGGAAGACCACAACTTTAGAGTTGTAAAGGATTTTGTCTAACTCGGAACAATGATAACCAGCAACAACAAAATCAGTCTGGAATTCCGAAAGGGGCTTACTCTTTTGGGATGTTCAAGAGCAGATCTCTCTCTAGAAAATGGAAAATTGGAAATAACAAGTCGCTTATCATGAACATTAACAGCAGCGGATGCGGTGGAGGAGTTTGTACACAGAAAAAATAATCAGAAATCGGGAATAAAAACAGGGTAGTCCCGGATCAGGCCTGATGTGATCCTGTTTTTCGGGATTAAAAAAAAAAGGGGTAGTGTAATCAATCTTTTACGGGATTGGCTCCAGAATATCCGGGATCACCCTGTTTTCAATCCCGTTTTGGATTGATTTTATTTTGAGTGTAGGAAGTAGGAAGTATTCGCACCCGAATTAACCACCAAAAACATTGTGAGCTCTAAGGGAACAAAATTCTAGTCAAGCGTTTTAAACAACAGCGGATCGAATGGACAAAGAAGCTACAGCTAAAAAAGTGTACAAATAGAAGGATACAAAACTTAAGAAAATATCCAGGAGGGAACGATCTAAACTGAGAAGTCGGGAAGTGACCAACTGGTGCCAACTCGCACAAGATAGTTGCGAAAGGCGTACAAAAATTGCAGCGGCCGAGACCTGCAATCGATTGTTCAAGAAATATCTGGCCAATTTAGAAGAAGATACGAGCCCAAGTATTAACGCTAAACGAAACATCTAAATTTGTAAGCCGGACCATTTGTTTTCTCAATATCATGAAAAGAAAAGAAAAATTTAAGCTAAGTTCTAGCAAAGATTTATAGATGACGCATCTGAAATAAAACACGATTATTCCCGGTCAGCTACCATTTTCAAACCAATTTTCAATTTGTTCCATTTGCGTTATGTATAAAATCTATAACTCTTTGGTTCTAGGAAGCAAATCCAAAAACATCATCAAATCCTGCATATGAAACAAGTCTACCCTTCAATATCAAAGAAAAGCCACTTTAGGCCGAACGTTTGAATGATATAAATCAGAGTCGCCTTTATAAAGTGGAAAAAGTTCTGAAGAAGAAAAACGGTTATTGCATTTTGCTGTGTGCGTCTGTCTGATGCAGGCGCAATCATTCGACGCACAACAATTTAATGTAATTTATAGTTGTAACTTCAACCTAATTTAAGAGGTTGTCAGTCTTCTTTTTAAAAAAAATTCGATTTCAAAGTTTAAGGAACAAACCGCCAAAGCTTTTTACCCTGACTTGGTAAAATTGGTTAACTTTGACGAACGGAAAACTCTAATTTTAAGTTGCTTTTCTATATTTTCCAATATACCTATATCTGCTTTCTTTCTCTCTACAGGCCTCACCCTATTATTGCACCAAGGACGGCGGCGGCGTTTAACCTTTAGCTTAAATTGTCTAAAGTTTAAAACAAAAGTTTCGATACTTAAACCTAACCTAGAATAACTTATAAATGTTTCCAATTAAATAAGGCTTTCTGGACGGAGCTTAGTTATGTTGTTTAGATTTAACAAAAATTAACTAGAGATTAACTATAAAAAAACTGTTGAGTGGTTGAGTAAGTGTTCAAGGATTGCTTATCAGGTAGCTAGTCTAAGCGAGGCGCTACCTTAATCATGATAGGAACTCATCATCATCATCTTCAAGTGCCTGCGCATTAGCTAGAAGTATTTTACAGTTACGAAAAGTCCTACGGTTTTGTGTGTGTGTGTGTGTGTGTGTGTGCGTTCGTTTATGAGTCTTTACGTTGCAGTTTGTGCGGTGGTTGCCATCGATAGGCTCTTGCCCTCTGCCACCGCACACAGGCCGGAACGTGGCGTGGGCGAGGGGCAGGGCGAGATCTGTATCTCATTCTTGATGATAACATCGTTCTGTAGGCTCAGCATGGCTGCCGCTGCCGATTCATCGGGCTCATGCTGTTCCTGATCCTCCTGCTTCACATCGGGCAGTAGCAGTGTGTTGTCCTGGCAGTGCTGCTGCTGTTGCTCCAATTGTCGCTGGATTTGCTCCTGCTGCTGTTGATACTGCATTCCCGGTAGCGGCATATCCCCAGCTGCTGCTGCTGTTATTAAATACTTTAATGGACTAAATGCACCCAAATCCTTGGGCGGTGTGAAGTTCTCATGTGTCATCTTCAAATGGTTTTTCATTTTATCTGGCCGCGAAAACTCCTTGGAGCACACTGGACAGGGAAACACCTTGCGGTGCTTACCCTCATGGTAGAGAAAAGCATGCCGCTGGAAGCTATACTTGTTCTTGAAAGTCTTCTGCATATTCTCCTTGGCGCATTCGGTGCAACGATAGACGCCCTCCACTACGCTGGCATAGCGAAAGAGGTCCAAGCCGCGCACGGACATCTCGGTCAGGTGTTCGGCCTGATCGTCCAGCGTGGACTGGGCCTTGCGACGTACCCGCCTTCGCTGTATGGGACGCTTCGAAGTGGAACTCTTGCTGGTGGTTGCCGGCGGACAGGAGTCCTCTTGGCCTTGATAGCCAGGCAGTCCAGCATTCTCATCAGCCAGGGTGGGCATCTCGGGATCCGGTTCATCGGACTTATCTTGTGCATCGCCCAGACACAAAAGTTCCAGATCGTCGTCCAAGAATTGTGTGGCGTCGGGAGGCGAGGGCTGTGACTGCTGTTGCTGCTGCTGGAAGTATTCCGCGGCGTTATGCTTGAGCAGAGGATTATTGGCGGCCATGTGTAGGAGAAGTTGATGATGCAGATTGTCCGTGTTACTGTTGCTATTGCTGCTGCTGCTGCAGTTGGTTGTCTGTTGTTGACGTTCTGCTGCATTGGCCAGCGACTGTAGACCACTGCTGGCCTCTTCCTGGTTCTGTTTAATCTCTATGGCACTCTCCTCCGGGGTTACTGCAGCAGTTGTCACACTGCAAGTGGTGTCCGGATCCTTGGCTCCGCTGCGCAGTTGCTGTTTCAGCAGCGAATTGCTGCTGCTGCCCTGCTGCTGTTGTTGCTGCTGTTGCTGCTGTTGTTGCTGCTGTTGTTGCTGCTGTTGTTGCTGCTGCTGCTGTTGCTGTTGCTGTGGGGTCTGAGTCGTTGGATTAATGGCGCGTATCTTAAGTCCAAGTATAGTTGGCAAGTGTACAGCGTGTGCTGCTTCATTATCGCTGGTATCAGCCAATGTTGCTGGTTCTGTTTGCTTAGTGGCTGATATGTTGGTTGTTGTGGTCGCGGATATTGTAGTTGAGGAGCCAAAAAGACGCTGAGAGAGTTCCGGAGTTGCTGTAAAAACAGGATAGTGAATTGGGATATTAATCGCTATGAATTTAAAACAGGAAAGTGAATTAGGACATTAATCTTCATGAAATCAATGTTCATGTTCTCACTTTTGCAGTTATTGTCCATAGGTCACCGGTGCTGCACCGAAACGAAGCATGACTAGTCGTCGGAGCACGCACCGATCCTATTATTTTCAAGACCCTTCTTCTTACCCTTAAATAATTTTGTTTTTAAGCACAAAACTTTAAAGTTTTGTAAGTCATTTCAATTCTCAGCAAAGTGCTAAAGCCCTCTTCCATGGAGTTAAAATCCTCTCCACCCAAGGCAACAACTTTGACACAGCAGCTGTTTCTATTGGTGACACTTTTGAGTTCGATAATATATCGATAGACAATTTAGAAATGCGAAGTTATCTTGTTCCACTGGCGTATGAGCTTAGCTTGTAATTACATGCTCTTTTGGTTCTGCTTTCTTGCTGGAGCTAATTTTCGGGCTGCATTCTTAAATACATTCAACATTCTACAACAACCATGCACAACCCGGGGGCGTAGTCAGTTTTCAATGTAGGGGGGCCATGAACTTTTCCACCTCTGCAAAAAACCGACTCCCACTGAGTAGAAGTTCCTGTTCATTGAATTCGATAACTTAGCGATAGAAAAATCTATCTTTTAAGCGAAGAAAGCTAGATCATTTAGCCTCTGGCGTGGTCATCAGTCAAAGAATATTTGTCGAATGGACATTTATCTCTTCAGAAAAAAGCTCATAAAGATCAAACAAAGAATGTGGCATTGAAACAATAGTACTTAACTCTCAGCAATCTATCACGAAATAGCCAATCGTCAATCGATAACTTCTGCAACAGCCTCGGCAAATCAAGTGTAAAAACTTCAAAGAAACAAAGAAGAACAAGATCCAATGCGAACAAAAATATACAAAACCGATTAATGTTTATTCTTCATACTATAAAATCTTCGTTTAAAATCATGGAAAAAGAATCACACGATTTTACTGCGAGTTGGAAAACTATCGATGCCACTTGCGGTAAATTGAATTTGTACTCTTTTGGCTGTAACCAAAGTTTGTATTTTTGTTTCACTGTCGATTTTGTAAAGTTTCTCATTACCTGCATTCCAGCTTCACAGATATTTGAGCTTCAGTAATATTTTTTCAATCTGAGGATAAACCTCTGTAAGTACAAATATGTGCTTAGATGTTATTGTATATCTTTTGAATAATATGAACAGCTCATTTGTTGTTGGTATATAAAAGAATGATCTTGTGTTCATTCTTTTTTGGAATCCTGATGCAAACTACTTCTGGGCACATCAGAGATTTGCGAGAGATCGAGACACCCAGTCATGATACAATTATTTCAGGTATGGCAATGAGGTTTTTTGAGAACTAAACTTTTGCTAAAAGAGCGAGAGTAAGAGCTGAGTCTCACTAAGACTACTTTTCTGACTCTAGTTTTCTATGACAGCTATACTATATAGATGACCGATATTGACCAAACTTTGCAGAATCATGGAGAAACATAGAGAAATAGTAAATACGAAGTTTCGAGACGTTTGCATTAAAAACAAAAAAGTTGTTCTCACTAAAACTAGTTTCTGGACCGATAATCCCTATGGCACCTATAACCTATAGTTATTCGATTTTGACGAAACTTTGAAGAATTGTGTAGAAGCTTACAAAATAAATTTATGCCGATTTTAAAGAGGTTTACTTTGAAAACAAAAAAGTTTTTTTTACTAAGACTATTTTTCTAACCTTACTTTTCTAGGGCTTTTCTAGATGTACGATTTTGACGAAACTTGACAGAATCATGGAAAAGCATTGAGAACTAGTAACGTTTGCATTGAAAACAAAAAAGGGTTTTCTTACTACAACTTGTTTTTGGAACGATCGTTCCTATGGCAGCTATATGTAATACTCCGATAAATATGCAGCGTATTTGTAACTGTAGACTTAGTGCAAAGTTTGGTCGCTATAGCTTTAAAGCTGACCGAGGAGATAGCATAGAAAAACTTAGCTCGTCATGCTGATCAGGAATATATATCTTTTTTGTGGTCGGAAATGCTTCCCTTTATGCGTTACAAACATCTGGTCAATTTTAAGGGATATTAAAACTATATTCAATGGTAAGTTAATATGTTTCAAATATCTTTGAGCTGTTTAAGCCGCCGTGAGTTAATGATCACTGTTCGTAAATCTGACAAAAATGATAAAGAACACTGTCCAAAACATTAAGTCCATATCCAGTCGGGTTTAACACGGTTAATCGAACTTTATACAGGCTTTCAAAACACTCATTATTGTTGAGTGGTGTCGATTATTGCCCCTCTAGACCTCGTTTCTACAAACGAATGCTTTTTTAAGAACTTAAAAAGAATAGGATTCACCGTGGAAATACCAACTTCTATAAGTACTTGCAGACAAAAAAAAATCTACCACAGTTTTATAGATTTAAGGTTTAGTACCTTCTGGACGTATTAAAATTTGGTAAAGATCGGATTAACGCTAGTCGAGTTATGAGCAAATGAATGTTTGCTGCAGCAGCGCTGCTTTCAACTACAACTGTAGCATCAAAATGCATACTGAGTATGACATATTTGTGATTTCGTGTAATATAACTTTTAAACATTAAGGGCCGATTTCGCATCTTCTAAATATGTAGAAGATGTCGAATCGGTCCTAAGTTATAAATAATGCTGGAAGAAACTGATTAATTACTTTTTAGGTAGAAAATTCCAATGTTCTGTAAAAGTATTATCAATATGGTAGTAGAAAAACAAGCGATTTCTTTTCAGAACTTTATTTTGTTGTGTTTGCGTGTGTATTTTATTTCTCTTCTCATCGGTTTTGTTTTTTTTTTTTTATTATTATTTTTATTTTGTTTAGTTAAATCGTATTCCATAATAAAAATACATATAACAAAAATAGTTATATAAGTGTTTGATTAATATTGCGTGTGATTTACTATTTCATAATTAATGTTAAGAGTTAAATGTATTTTTGTATTTTGCTAAATCCTCTTTTGAATTGAAACGGAAACCAGGTTATAACCATTCCATACAATTTTCTCACAACATGGAAGTTTGCCATTGTATAAAAAAGGTGATCAGTTACGTGTATGTGTGTATATATTCTCTTTGGGCATCAAAAGCATGACTATATATATATATATATATTTATATATATACATATATGTTTGTAGGTATATAAAAATTCTCATAGTTTTGAAAAGCGAGAAAATTGCTGAAGATTTTTGTTGCTGTTTCTGTTGTTGTGGGTGTTTTTTTTTATTCTCTTTTGTAGTTCTTGAATGCAAAAAATATATAAAAAAGTAGACTAAAATTAAAGTAAAATATAGTACATACAACATATTGTGTGTGTGTGTGGGTGAGTGGGCGGTGTATGTGTGCGGGGGGAAAGGGCAGGGATTTCGTTTATAATTAACGCCAAAAAAAATGAAAGTTCGGGGAAATCGGAAACGCGTTGCGAAACGGTGGCTTACAAACTAAATTGCACTAGCTACCACTAAATAAAGAATTAAAAACAAATTAATTTAATAAATTAGCGTACGCAGCTCATTTTTATTGATTGATTTATTTTTTTGATGTATGCATGTGTGTGTGTGTGTGTGTGTAAGATTATATAAGTGTTTCCATCACTCAGATTTACATTGAACATTTTTACAAACTGTTTGCTACAAAATGCATTTTACCTAACATTTCTGGAAAAATGTAAACAACACTGTAAATTTGATGTCTTTGAAGTTCAGAGGCCAACTACAACTAAAGCTACTTTTAGGGTACTTTGCATTAGTATTTCAGGCCAGTTCTATATTTTGCGCAGTCACTAACACAAATAAAACAAATTCAAGTGAAGCAACAACAACAGCCATTGACTTATGTTAAGTGCGTGCTTGTGGCTGTCTGTTGCACACGGCAACTACAAAATCAGCGTGCATACGAATTGTTATTGCCTTGAATTTCGAAAAAGGCATGTGAGAGAGCATGAGAAGAGAGGCTCATACGAAGTGGTTGCTGCAATTTCATTCAACCACAAATGCGCTTGAAACGTAGACAACCTGTTCTAAAGCATCTAAATTATCAACACTTTTACTATGATCAATATTTGTACATTAAAAACACAAATCAGGCAATATGCTTAGAAAAAAAAAACCAAAAAACATGCCAAAACGATTAAATCTTTTCTGCATTGGTTTTTTTTTTGAAGGTGTTTTGCGTCTTAGCAAAAATGTTTAAGGCACTCATTTCGATAAGTTCAGAAAAACGATATACGTTTCGGTATTAATCCCTGCTTTAAATAGGAGTTCGTCTAAGAGGTGAAAACTTAAATTTATACGTTGCAGAAGGAAATCAGGATATCATACATTGGAAAGAAATCCAGACTCAAAATTTATAATATATGATTTTAAAAATGGTAGTTCTAGATACGATTACGTTATCGAATTTCGATATTTACCCTAAGGACACATTATAGTTCAGATTCAAAGAAAATTTGTTGGTATTTCACTAACACATCTAGTAACATATTTATGGACCAAATTGCGATAAATAATGTGCAAAAAAATGATATTTTGAAAAAAAAAAAGAAAAAAAACAGCTGCAGGCACCGATTCTCTGTGGTCCTGAGAAAGGAGAAACGGAAACAGTCAGAACTGTTCCCAGTTTCGAAATTAATCAAATTATGTAAAAATGGTATTGAAAACACTTTACTTATTCAAAACTCTATTATGAGACTGTACCTGATGGCTGAAAGCTTAAACCAAATTCTGTAATCCTCTCTTGGATTAGACATCTTTTACCAATTCTGATCGATATAACTCGGAAACAACAAATGGGATAATTGAATTTGAAATACTCTAATTTGAATGTGGAACGTAACTCGTCTGTATGCATGCATGTTATGAAAACAGTCACAGTCAAGAAACGATTTGGGATTACACATTTTCCACCGATTTGTATTTGAATAGATCACATTTTCAGCTTATGCACGAATCATTGTCAAAAAAGACTCGAATTAAGTTGATTTTTGATAAAATGTTTTTCGAATCGTAATGGCGTTGGTTAAAGCGAGACAGATATAGGCATACAATTCAAATAAGTGAAAAGTTATCGATAGCCTACTTCAATTGTTTCCGTCTTTGTGCTGTGCAGAGCTAATTGATAATTTGTGTCGACTGTTCTGGTAATGGAATGACACAAAGGCCAAGTTTTAAGTAACTTCTCAAAATTTAAGTACGAATTTACAGTGATGTTTACACTAACCTACATGTTTACATAGAATGTTAAGTAACAGAAATGTGAATGCGAATCAAAAGTTGTATAAATTGCTATCGTCTTGGGTTTTCATTTGTTTGTTTAACTTTTCAAGTGTTTTTTTTTTTTTGGAGATCGTTTTGTGTGTGTGTGTGTGTGTGTGTGTATTTTCGCTGCTATTATAATTTCTCTTCTTTTTTTTTGCTGCTGAATTTAACTGCACTTTACTTTTGTATTGTTTGATTTTTTTATATTTTTCTTTGGCGATAATTTAAGCCTCCGATATACAACATAAATTTTAATTGATTTGATAAATTATGTTTAAGTTATGATTAACATTATCATTATTATTATTATTATTATTATTATTATTATTGTATATTATTGTTTGCTGTTACTATTTTAGTTATCGTTCATCACACAAACTTTCGGGCGAAACATTTTCAATCTTTCGTACCCAAAAATTGTGCCATTTGCCATATTTAATGTGGGCGGGGGAAAGGGTGTGTGTGTGTGGGGGGGTTGGTGGTGGTAATGATGGTTGCGCTGGAATTTGAGCATCCCAGACTCCAATTTTCAACTAGCTTCATTTGAAGGCAACAAGGTAGATTTGCGCTCCCTCTCGCATGATTAACATAATTTTTTTTGTTTTTGTTTGTTGTTTAGTGTATAAATTAATTCATAAACCTACAGGCTAGGCATCAGTGTTGGGCCGTCGATCATGTGTAAGTGAACCATAATGAGTTGCTCGGTTTTGGAATTGGAATTGATTTGGCTCTGATGCTCTTAAACTGGGAATTATATATACATATTCAGACCTAGTTTCAGAGACTTACAAGTGTGTTAAATGAGCTTTGCTCGACTCTTTATTGTTCATGCATTTCTGCTTCGAATCAAAATGATCAACTGCACAAAGCGAGCAACCGACTTTGTTCACTCTTCTGAGCACTTTGACCCAACACCACTTAGGCATACCGTTCAATGTACTTGATACATATAGTAGATATACAGTTAGATATACCATTTTCTGTTTAATTAACTAAAGTGCTGCTGTAGATTTATAGTTTATAGTAGGGTGTTTATTGTAACATTGCCCCGTTACATGGTTACATATATCGCTTAAATAAGGCCGCTGCGGTGTGTGCAAAAAAAATATTGAAAACTGCCCCGACTTTGCATCCGGACTTAGGTCTACGGTATAACTTTAGATTGGAAAAGAAAAATATTCATAATGATTGCACAACATAAAAACTTTCAACAGCAGAAATTCCATGCAGAGATTTCCTTGTTGCCGGCGTTCATTTCTCTCTCTCTCTCTCTCGAGTATAAAAACTAAAAAACAAAATCAACAAAAAAGGTTAACTTGTGTGTGTGTGTGTGTGTGTGTGTCGGCCCCCCGTTAGCGCCTGGCGCTACCAGCTTCTACTCTTCCTCTCTTGATTTTGGAATATGCGGCTAAGCGGATTTGGATTATGGAGATTACTACTGTGCCGCCGCGGCGGGTGCTGTTGTCGGCACAGCCGCTGTGGTGGTCAGCGGCCCCAGCGAACCGCTCGACGAGGAGGTGGACGACGATGATGAGGTGGATAGAGCAGCATTATTGCTTATAGCGGGCAGCGACTGATTCGAGTTTTGGGCACTCAGATCGGGCGGCGGCGGCGTGGAGCCGGTCGAGACGCCCAGCGAGGACTGATTGGCCAGACTGGCTGCCGCCACGCTGGCCAGCGCTGTCGACGGATTCTCGATTTTGTGTATAATCTTCACGTGCGCCGTCATATTGTCCTTGCGCGTGAACTCCTTGAAGCAGAAGGGACACGGGTATACCTTCACATTGCGCTTGTGCGAGGTCACATAGTGCCGGCAGAAGTTGCTGATGTGCGTGTAGACGCGGGAGCACACCTTGCAGCGGTACGTATGCTCGCCCTCTTTGGTACAATAATCCCGCACGGAGCCCTCCGCCTCGCCTTCGCCCACATTGCTGCTGAGATTGAGTTTGGTCTTGACGGTGGGCGTGCCGACGCCGGTGCTTAGATTTGGCGTGCTGCCGCTGAGCGAGCCGGTCTTGAATTTGAAGCCATCGCTGCTGTTGTACAGATCGAGGTAGTCCTGGCTGGTGAACACCGACTTCACCTCGCCATTCGGCTGCTGCTGCTGCTTGAGCTTGGGCCGTTTCTGCACGCGCGGCTTGGCCGCTGATGTGGAGGCGGGCGAGGCGAGCGGCGTGGATGAGGCGTTAGCCTTGCCAATGGGCGTTAGCTTCGGTATGCTGACCATCGACTTAACCTGCGCTCCGCCGGCAGCCATGCCTATGATGTTTAGCTTTAGACCGCCAACGCCGGCAGCCGAGATGGTCGCCACATCCGCTTGATGTTTACGCTGTGCGGCCAAGAGGAAAGCCTGCTGGCGTGCCTGCTCGTTGATGTGCTGGTTATTGCCGCCATCCGCCTGGTCCTGCGTGGGTGAGTTGTTGTCTGTCAGGGGATTGTATTTGAATTCCACGGGCTCATCGTATTCATCCAGCATTAGCTGTGGCTCCATATACGAAGTGTCCATGGGCTCGCCGTCGCTATCGTTGCCATCTATACGCGGGGGGGGAGGAGGAAGTGGAAAGAGACTCAGTGAGTGTTTAAGTCGTTCTGATGTGATGTGGTGGTTGGTTTGGTTTGGTTTAAATGGTGTGCAGGATGTATGCAAGAGAAAGGCAAAACAAGAAGATATCGTCGAGTTTCAAATCGGATCGGAAAAGCTATAGGGATTTCAAGCCATTTGTCAGCGCGAGTTTTCGAGTTCGAAATGTGTGACGGATAAATAATTTTCATTTGAGTGGGTGAAGTGGTGGTCTTATGAGGTGCGATGCTGTGGTGCTGCTGCCGGTCTCTTTGGTTTTGTTGCTTTTTGTTTTGCGAACTACGACGCGACAGGAAAGAATTTGGAAAGGATTTCGGAGTAACTGGACTTTGCTGTTTGTACTCTAGCAGTTAGTTTTGAATTTTCACGTCGGCCATGAATCCCTGTGAGCTCAACCCGATTTTCAACTTCACAAATTCAACTCTTCAGCTTTTGGTTTTTGCATTTCTTTGGCATCATCTGACTGGGGGACACTCACCTGCCGACGGAAAAGCACTCAATCTCGACAACTCTGTAGGACCCTGCTGGCTGGGGAGCACTTTCTCGAATCGTTTTTATTTTTTTTGGTTTTCTTTTCTTTTTGATTTCTCTGTTTTGCACTATAAAAAACCGACGCGATATTTCGTTTAATTGCGTAAATCCCTTTTAGCTTTTCCGATTTTCGAATTCGAAATTGGTGGTCGAATGAAAAAATGTAACGTGGATTTTCACAGCTTGTTTGTTGGTGCACATGACAATATAAAATGGATATATATTGATTGGTTGATGGTGTTTTTTTTTTTTTTCAATTTGTTTGTTTTACTTTTGAGAGCTTAGGACAAAGATGAGCTGCTTATGGTTAAAAGGCTAGGATCTAGAGGTATGTATGCAATCTCTGGAGTTGGTGGTAATGAGTTTGGTTTGAACATGAAATGGGATTGATTGGACTTACCGGAAGTGCTGTTGTCTTCATGTTGCTGGGAAACACGTTGATCTTTCGCATTCTTTGATCGCTTTGTGGGTATGGAATCGCGACTTTCCTGCAATTTGGGAGAGGGAGAATGGGGTGTGTGTGTGTGAATAAGAGAAATAGGCAGGATCTTAAAAGTAAAATCTTTAAAAGAAAGCGTCTTACATCTGCAACATAATTTCAATTGAGATTCAGAAAATTCAATTCGGGGATTGTTTTTGTTAAACAGAATGTGTCAAATTCATTAAAAGGTGAGTGGAGTGTGTTCGGGTTCTTAAAATTGGACAGAAAAGCTATAGCCTTGTATAAACATTCATAAATATGCAGATCTTTACTTTGGATTTCCGAAATCGTGGTATAGGATTTTCATTCAGACACTTCTTCGCAAAATTCTAAGAAATTTTCTCCAAGAAACCTTAGATCCAAAATAAATTCCTTGAGAAGTTGCAATACAACTCACACTAAGTATGAGGTATACGAGGTATACCCATCTCTTATGAGATCTAATGCATTTTTAACAAAAAACTACACACATTATTATGTTTTTCAGTTTTCAGAAACTAATTTTCAGTTCAGTATAGCTGTCCCCTAAGGGCGTTTAAGCCGCTGAGCCGATCTTATCAATATTTGGAAGGTATGTTCTAGAAAAGAATCATATAATATAGAATTAAGTCTATGAACCGTTTCGAAAGCATTCAACAGTTCAAATTTAGAATTTGTTTAACATACGAACTCTTTACGTGGTATGTAGCATGGTCACCACCAATTTCGATCTGGTTGAAAAGAGATTTTGAGTCAAAATTTGTAGTTTTCACAATTTGAAAACAGTTAATATCGACTTGTCGCCAGTTAAAACTTGCTGATTAGCGCTTTCATAAAAATCGTTTTCTCACCACACAAAGGAAACAGGCGTCGCGGGATATTCAGCTAGTTTTAAAATATTTTGGAATATATTTCAAATTTAAGATCTAAATGAAATGACATCTTACATCTGTCACGGCTGTACGATCTACCAACATCCTTTGTGGTCTTGTGTCTCTGTGTAAAGTTGTGCGAAAGCATAACAGTTTAGCAGTTTTAAACAAGAAAGCTAAGCTAACTTTGTCTATGCCATAGTTTTTATACCCTAAGATAGTGCTCGCTTAAATATTTTCAAAAATTATCTTTTTCCCACAACAACCCACTTCCGACCGATCGTTCCTATGATAGCTATATGATATAGTCAACCGATTTGGACAAAAACTTGTAGAACTGGGTGAAAGCATGTGAATCATACAAATACAAAATTTCAGCATGCTGCCATTAAATACAAAAAAGTTTTCCTAACTAAGACTGTTTTTCAGACCTATCTTTTGTATGGCAACTATACCATATAGTTGTCCGATTTTCATCAACCTTGGTAGAATTGTAAAAAAGCATAGAAAACATATGAATACCAAGTTTGGAGATGTTTCCATTGAAATAATACAAGTTTTTCTCACTAAAACTAGTTTTCCGAAGGATTGTTTCTATGGGAGCTATGAGATATAGTCAGAGGTTCCTTCATATTGCAAAAAGAAGACTCTGTGTACAATTTCAGTTTGATAGCTTTAAAACTGAGAGACTAGTTTGACACACAGACGGACGGACAAAGCTCAATCGACTCAGCGCGTCACCCGGATCATCAATATATTATATATATAGTTTATTGGGTCGAAAACTTCTGGGCAAAATTATAATACCATTTGCAAGGGTATTATAATGATCATCGACTCAAGTCTAGCGTATTTTAAAAATTAAAAATAGAAATCAAGGTTTGAAACAAAATCTTCAAGCTGAAGTTTTTAAACATTAAGCATAGGAAAATGAGGGTTTGAACCCGTAAAACAGCCTCTGAATTACATTTAAAGGCCTGCAGCCCTAATATGTGCTCATCATCTATAGTCTCTTGTCACCCTGATCAAAAATATATATATATAGTTTATTGAGTCGGAAAGGAATATTTGTATGCGTTGCAAACTTCTGGGCAAAATTATAATGCAAGGGTATATTTAGTACAGGGAAAAACCAATTTTAATACAATTTATCATCTTTAAGAATGTTAGGGTAGTTATTGAAATACTTATGTATCCTCCTCCCAAAGGATGGCTCTTAAAGTCTTTAAAGACAATTTTTGAGAAATCTTGGTAAGACCTTGTGTGTATTGTGGATATGTATGCATTGGCATTGGTATTGCAGAAATTTTGAAATCAATGACATCTGGGCAGTGTTGCCAAATAAGCTATTTTCTCACCAGATCTTGCTTTTTGTAATGTCGAAACCTGGAAACTATTCAGTTTTTATTTTGAACAAAATATTTGTTTTTTTCTAGCTGTTTCGGAAGTGCAATAGTTCTGATACAACAAATCAAATATGCCAGCTTTGAGATTGTACACTATATTTTGATATGATCAAAATATTCATTGAAAACTTTACCATCAGAGTTTATCATAAATAGGTTACAAAGTTTAATCATATTTTCCATAATTTCCTTGTGTTTTTTAAATTGTTGAAACCTGCTCTTAAGGAATGTTCTGAATTCCAAGAAACGTTCAGCGTAATATCATACGCAAAAATTCAAATTTTTTCGGTAATATTATTAGGATGCAAGATTCTAGGCTCTAAAGGGAGGTGTGTGATTTCGGGATTAATTGTATTCAACTCTTAATTGGCTTCCTAAATGGAACAACTTTCCTATACACGCACGGGACTAGAAATCAATGATAATCTTTTGAGTTTTTCACTTACATTTAGATCATTATTGCCGGATTCCTGTTGATTATCATCGGAGCCATCATCATTGCCGGAATAGGAGTCGTTGCCCAGTTTGCCGTTGCCCAGATCGGAGTCTGGCAACATGCCACCTTCACGTTCAAAATCATCATAATCATTGCCAGTACCATTCGAGCTGCCCGACAATTTACGAGGCCGTCCTCGCTTCCGTTTGGGCATCAGGGCGGAGCTAAGCAACGATGGTTGGGTCGGCATTGTGGCATTGGTTGTGCTGGTATTGGTGGTAGTATTGCCCAGCAAATTGGCCTGCGCGCGATTGCGCTGTGCCAGGTACGGCTGAATGCGCTGGAGTGGTGGGGCCGGGGCACTTTCGGCCGGTGAGGGTTTGTCATCGTTGACCTCGGTCAGGCCTTTGATGCGCAGACTCTCGGCGACGCGTAGGAAGGCAGTGAGACGCTCTTGGTCCACAGAGACTTCACCGCGATACATAAAGTCCAGGAGGGATTTCATATCGGAATATGGTACATCTTTCAATATGACAATTGGATGCTTTTCCGGATGATTTACAAACAGGGCATTGAAATAGGGACTGCAGGCGGATAGCACCATCTATAAAGAGGGGGGGCGAGAGCGTGAGTGAGTTAGCGAATGCTGTGCCTGGTCAAGGACTCCACACTTACTTTATGTGCCTTTAAGTATTGTCCTTCGACGGCCAGCGTCACATCTGTGAAGGTTTCAGCGTGGAGCAGCTGATCAAAGACAGACAGCAGGTTGCTCTGATGATTGTTCCAGCGCAAGCAAAACCGTTGAGATGCCATCTTCATTTGGAAGCCGTCTTGCTGGTTATTTATCGCACGTTGGCCAATAAATATTTGTAATTTTTACAACTAATATCCTTTTGACGTCCTTCGTGACAGTTGTGTGGAAATGTTAAACATTTAATTCCAGGCCTTCTGCAAAAGGAAACGAATGTTTGTGTTAGCCAGTGTAAACGGGGGGGGGGGGGGGGGGGGGGGGGGGCCGCCTAGCAGGACTGTGGCGATAAAAGCTCAAAGCGGCTGCTGCCAGCCTCAATGGTGATTCAACTCGCTCACACAAATTAAATGCAAAGCAAATTTAATTTAACAGATGACCCGCTGGGTCAACACTTGGTTGTCAAAAGGTCCGACTATTATGCAGGCAGGAAAAATAAATGAGGAAATCTAAATGGAAATTTCAAATGTGTTTCAAATGGGCAAATTACAAAACCAACAACAAAACCAACAACAACAACTACACGCACAGATCGTGAGCAAGGCGATTGCGAGAGAGAGTGAGAGCGAGTAAGTGGCTGCGGCGGGGGGAGGGTGGGGAAGGCTGTGTGTTTGTGTCTGACTTGAAAACTTGCCAAAGGGTGTGTGGAATTAGAAAAGAGGAGGAGCAAAAGCAAATTAAAAAACACAACAACAACAACAACAAACGAAGCAACAGGCACGTAAAATGAAAAACTTTACGCCTTGTCAACAAAATGATATCCATCATGAAAATTGATTTCCAAGTATGTGCAATGTACATACATATGTATGTGTATGCATGTATTTCCTCTCCTAGCGCTACTTATCTCTCTTTGCTTTCAAAAATCCTTAACGAGCGAATATAAGCAAACAGAGTTGTTGTTGTTGTTTTCGCTGTTGGCTTTGCCACTTGCTACAGTTGCCTACAAAACTCTGCGTACCAGCAGAGTTCTTCGATTCTTTTTGTTCCCCAGAGGGAGGAAAATGGCAGGAAAAGTTAATATACGTACTCAATTTATATTTTTTTTGGCACAAAATCATATTTTCCGGTTTGAAAACCAATTGATTTTATTGTTGTACGTTTACAGGATATTAAGGTCGAAACTTAACAACAACAAGTAGAGTTATGTGTAATGAAACACAATTCCGTTGGTTTTCGAAACTTTTTGAAGCAATGTCACGTAAAAGTGGCTACTTTATGATTCGTACACTGATTTTGATAGTGTAATAGGGTCTTTAAGCCAAATAAACCAAACAATTTATATATAACATCTTCTGTCTTAATTAGATATAGAAAAACAATAAATGCAAGACTTTTTTTAAAATAAAAACTATAATATACCGCCTTTAATGATTTAAATATATATTAAAAAGAATCTTTCAAAATTGGAATATACATTTATATTTTACAGAGCTGGAACTTGAAACCTAATTTAGTGTTTAAAGCGATATCTCACCATATTGCATTGACCATAAGCTATTCTAAATGACAGCCGTTCATAAAAGATGCATATTGATTTGAATGGTGACTTTTTCCACAGTCAACTATATAGAGTATAATCGATGCAAATACAATATTGCAGTCAGATTGTACAGTGGGATTTCCCTTAGAAGTTTCTGGGCCTTACTTATTCTCTATGAATTCTGTAAAATTGAGAAGGATTCACCATTTTAACTAATTATTTGCATTTGACTCGACTGAATCAATGGTAAAACGATTCAAAAAGCAGAATATGAAACATAATTTTTCACCTATGGAAAAATGCGTCAAAAACTTTAAATTAAAAGTCGTATGCCTAAAATATTGAATGTTATGGGCGTATTATTTTGTTTTAATAAGAAAAAATTCAGTTATGAGAAGTCCAAGTTGTGGAATCTGAAACTAGCTGAATTTAAATTTTGATTTCTCTTGCAAATCAAATCAATTGTTTTGCTGTTTCTGTAGCTTTCGTAAATTCACAAAATGAAAAGCGTATATATGAGAAAAAAAGATCTGGCAACACCAACGCTGCGTTAAGTTGACTGCGACTCGTCATTTGAGTAATTGGCGGCAAATTCATAATACCGTCGAAGACCATCATTGTCAGTTTAGCCATTTTCGCCATCCAGCTGTTTTGTAAGCCAGGAACTATTCAGTTTTGCTGGAACTTGCAGTTCCCGCTATTTTGAAAAGAACGGAACTCATTTTAGCTTTTTAAAGGTGAGGCGATATTCTGCTTCTGCTTTCAAAATATCACTTGAATCATCAGCACTTTTTACTAATCGATTTATCATCGCTTTATAAGTGTTTTTATAGGATTTTTTACATTCACAATATGATTGATTCGAATTTCTTGCAGGTCTGAATGAAACACTTTACAGAGTTTTTGGAAAAGCCAACTTTTTACCATTTCGATTCCTCATTATTTGATCGATCTCAAATTGGGATTGATCTAATTGTGCGTTGTTTCGTCAAGATGTTTCATATAAATGAGTGGAATTTAGTTTTTTGTCGATCTAAGTGCTGGACACTACAACATACAGCAAATGTTGAATTTCCCTTTCATAACAGGACAATCAATTTCAAAGACGAAGCCGTTTAAGTGTCTGTTATCCACAAAACTGTTCTATTTGCAGTCTAGATCGCCTGACCAACTACTTTTCTAAGAATAAATCAGTCTTTAGCTATTTTTATAACCCTTTTTTTAAAACATACTTAGTCATTTTATGACATTTTTAGCTTTTAGCTTTTTAGCTTATAGAATGATTGAGTAACGATTTTGAAAATATTCAGGCCTGTGTAATTTCTCATCAAAAAGGTTAGGAAACTATGTTTGTTTCTTATTTGGTCGAAGCGAGCATTATTTTAACTTGATAAGTTTTCAACCAAATAATTGCATCTATTTCCTGTGGATGAATGAAACTTGGTACAGGATTGATGATCCAATTGTTAAACCTTACTGTTTTCAAGCAATAATTGTGAAATTCATGTTTCCGTTTATCTTAATAGTTTCTTGGAATTAAAAACTTTTACCAATTCCAATTGTTGGAATTCGAAACGATTTGGGTTATTGGTGGGTCGATAATTATTTTGACAGTTCGGTTGTGACAACTGTAAAATTAACAGTGTTAAATTCGATTTCATAATGTGGGCGTGTGTCAGCATTGTACGTAGAGTTTTGTGGGCAAGTGTTAATATTTCCCCATTACCGCCGCTCTCTTTCTTATCTTATCGCCAGCCCGCTTTGTACACTTCACTTTTACTACAGCTTCACTTTTTCTTGTTCTTGTTGCTCTCGAAATATTTTATTTTTTATTGTTTATGCTTTGCACTTTTTCGTAGTTTGTTTGCAATTGTTATTGTTTTTCATGTAGTGCACTTGTTCAAATCAATTGAATGGGTTTTTGCCCACCATTCAAAAGCCAAAAGCAAATTGAGAGAGAGAGCACCATCGCACACAAACACACAGAGTTGTTAGAAAAGCTCTCCGAAAGCTCTCAGCAAGTAGAAACGAAAAGATCAGCGGCAAAAATTGTTCACATTTGTTGTTAAAATTCTATGAAATTGTTTGTTTTTTAATTTATTGTTGTCACTTTAACACTAACCGCCGTTTGCTTACTTTTACATAAAGTGGTTTTATTTTTAGTTCGAATTTTGTAGTCAAGTTTCACGAGCCGCTGACACGTCCTCACTTGAGCAAGCCTCGCTCACGAATGAGTAAGTCAAAGTCCTCGGAGCAGGAAGTCGACTGCGCAGCAACGTCACACACACACACACACACACACACACAGAGAGGAGCAGACACTCGCCTGATAAGCAACGTTTAGGGGTGGGCGGTAGCGGAGGCAAAGTGGAGATCACTTTTCGAAAAGGCCAAATAAATGTGCTTATTTTTACACCCCCTTCGAGAAACACCACATTCACACACACACACACGCATACATGCACACGTGCAGACAGAATCAATGGGGCTAATTTATTTCTCACAATTTGTAAATCAAAAATTGCTATGCACCTTTCTTTTTGCTTTCCTGCGTATTTCCTTTTACTTTTTGTTGTTTTTGTTTTGCACTTTTTAAATTTTTTTTCCAAGTGGAAATTTTCACAACTGTGAGAGCGTAGATGAGAGTGTGTGTAAGAAAACAGAGAGAGACATAGACTGAGAGGGGGGAAGGGCGAGGGTGATCGTGATCGTAATCGTACCGAACCGATCCGTACGTAACGAAACTCTTGTGCCGCTCGCCAAATTCGTCCGTCTCGTTTGACACCAATACACTGACTGAGCGATCCTCGAGCTCCCAAGCTCCCCAACGACCAAGCGGCGCCGAACGCTGCTGCTGTTGCTTCTTCTTCTTCTTCTTGCCCCCTTATTAGCCACACACACACACACAGGCACTTAAAAACAATCCTACATCCGTCGGCAATCGCGAGCAGAGCTCTTTCAGCGTCACGGCCAGCTCTCTCACAAAAGGAACGAACACACAGGCACACACACACTTGCATAGAGAAAACAGGCAGAGGGCTGACTTTTGTAGACTTTACTGGGTCCCCAAGTCTACACAGTTGGTTGCTCTCTCCTTCACTCGATCTCTCTCTCTCTCTCTCTGCTAGCTGCCGCTGCTTCTGCTGGCTTCGCTGCTTGCGCCTTTGACTTTATGAATTTGTAATTTCCTTTGCAAGAGACGGTTCGTTGGGCTGTGGGAAGGGGGGTGGGAGGGGCGGTATTCGAGGGACGGGCCAACAGCGTTGACGAAACGGGGTTAAAAGAAAAACCTGATGGAAACAGCTAGAAATAAAAACTTTGGGTGCGCATCAGCCGACGCTTATTTCTTGTAAGGGCCATAGGCGGCATTTTGGGTTGGGCTGAGACTGGGCTGGGATTAGATTTTCGCTCTCTCTCGCTCTCTGAGAGTTGGGGGGGGTGGGGGAAAAACATGTGGAAACTTGAGCCAGCAACGCAGGCGTCGTCTTCTATGTATTCTGTGTGTGTGTGTGTGTGTGTGTGTGAAAAGGAGCGTTTGTGTGTAGGCAAGTGTATGGGACAGGGATTACGTAAGCAACTGTAAATTCTACGAAAAAATCAACAAGTTTACAATTCGAAATCCTATCAAGTTATAAAAGCTCTAGGCAAGGTTTCTGTCTATGTTTATCCTACACACCTTGGTTACCTGGTCTATGATTAACTGATTGAAGGCGTAACGGCTACAACAACAATAACTACTACCCCCTACCCTACCCCCACAACGGAAACGAACGTTTCGCCTAATAGGCTCTCTTCCACACACACACACACACATACACACACACATATATATCCACCAAGCTCCCCAACCCAGGTGAAATAGCAGCTCACACACACACACACACCCACAGTCGACAATAGCAACAGGCAAGGTAGCCACTGAATCGTAAATTCCTGTTGCTGGCTCAGATCGTTGCTGCCGGCGTCGCTGCTGCTGTTGTTGTTTGCCTTGCCCTATTGCGTGTTGTGTTGTTGGTTAGTGTTTTTTTTCAGTCTGTTTAATTTTTTTTTTTCTACATTTGAGTTTTTGTTGTTGTTGTTGTGGAGCTTTACCACGAACGATCGCTGGCTGCTGCTGCCTGGGAGCTGTGTGGCTGCTCTGTGGAGCTGTAGCCATTGTTGTTGTTGTTGTTGTTGTTGCTGTTGTTCTACTTAGTCGCTGGTCTAATATGTATAACCACTCTATCTACGCTCTATGACTTCCTCTCCATTTTTGGAACGGCATGAACAGGGGAGTGGCAGAGGAAGGGCAACCGACGCTGACTTTCCTGCTCATATTTTACCAGGGCAAAGAAGTTACAACCACAATTGTTGCTGGCGATGCAAGTGTGTGTGTGTCTGTGTGTGTCTGTGTGTGTGTGTGTGTGGGTAAAGTGGTAAGGGGGTTGGAGGGCACCCATCGGTGACAGGGCTCACAAATTAACGTTGATGATGATGATGAAATTTTAGCTGGCAGTGTGGGAAGTGAATTTGAAGATTTGAAATCTTTAAAAGTAACGTTAGGATGTAGTAAAACAAATGGACAGCTCTTTTGTATCAAATTTAACGAAAATAATCGGACTGTGATCTTTCTGAGAACATAAAGCTTATCTTCTGACGTATTGCCTAAAATTTCAGCTGAATCAGCGCTCCCCAGTTGGCTAAGATAAACAAGAAGGAGGGAAAATCTGCAAGGAAAAATAAAAAGATAAGAGTATTCCAGTATGAAGGAAAGTGAGCCTAAAAGAAAAAAGAAAGCTTGAAAGATACACCTAGAAGGAGAAAGCGACAAGGGAGATGTAGAGCAGAAGGAACGAACGGAGCGTAGTTAAGAAATGAAAGGGATAATCTCAACCTAGAAATGGGGGTTGCCGGATGTTTCAAAAACATCTACATCAATATTTTTGAGGATACTAACAAAAATTTCATTTTTATACATTTCCGAAAATTAAAAAAAAAAACATTTGCTTAGAAAAGATGGTTCATTAAAGAAACTTAGATGTCAGTTCAAAATCTAAGGATCAATGCTCCAAAACACTATCAAATATCAAGGCAGCAAACCTCAGAAATTCTGGAGAAGGTTCGTTCCCTTGGGAAAGTCTAAGCTGTAGGTCTTAGACCGGTTCCTTGACTTATCATACCTAAGGTTTTGTTTCGAAGTTTTGTTCAAGGAATCTTAGATAGTGGATACTATTTTTGGTAAGAAAATTTATTTTAATTTATTTATAACAAAAGAATTTATAACTATAACATATATTATTTTCGGCATACCTACTAGAAAGCGCTTGAAAGGTAGAAAACAAAGAAGTAAATGAAAATACAATCCACAGATCGAACAAGTAGAAAAGTGATGCACATTTATTAATAAAGTAGAATGTGTAGAAGAGGAAGGAAAAACACTATAACAGACTTCCATAATTGTACACACAAAAAAAAAAATCAATCCGAATCCCGGATATTCTTGAGCCAACCCCGGAAAAGATTGATTTCACTCTCAATTTGTTTTTTAATCCCGAAAAACAGGATCGCTTGAGGACGAAAAACGCACGAATCTCGGATATTCACGAACATAACTCTATGTTTGTTCACGTTCGGGTCGCGACATGTCGTGACACGGTCGAATTCGAGTCACGGGTGCAGCTCTTTGAAGAACCTTTAATACCAAAAATGTTCAATACAGTTCATACTTGGATAGACAACTTCCATTTATAGAATAAGCATCGAATATTATTAGTTATTTCTTAGAAAACTCTTGCTTATTTTTCAGAGGGTATATTTACACTTGTAAAGGTAGAAATGTTCTGCTTTGTTTCAGAACAAAGTTTTTATACTCTGTACCAAAGGTACATAGAGTATTATAACTTTGTGCAAAAGTATGTAACAGCCAGAAGGAAGCATCTCCGACCCCATAAAGTATATATATTCTTGATCAGCAACAACAGCCGAGTCGATATAGCCATGTCCGTCAGTCTGTCTGTCCGTATGAGCGCACAGATCTCAGAGATGGTAAGAGATAGAGGTTTGACATATATGGGATTTTTTATGAGTTTATTTTCAATATTGGCCACGCCCCCTCCCGCCCCCGCAATTTAGAAAAAACGTCAAATCTCCCACAGTTTTAAAGATAGATGGATCGTTCCTTCTGGACATATTTAGTAATCAAAATAACTTATCGATTATCTATGGGCATGGTGAAGATCGGATGAACGGTTGTCGAGTTATGATCAAAAGACTGTTCGCTGCTGCAGCGCTGCTTTCAGCTGCTACTGCAGCATCAAAATTTATGCTGAGCGTATAATTTCGTTGGTACAGAGTATGTTATAGTCGGGCTTGACCGACTTTCTTACTTGTTTTTTGTCACAGTTGAGAATTTCCCTATTCCTAGAAAGCATCAGAGATAAGATCTCTCAGAAAGGACATTTGCTCATTGCCAGGATGAAACATTTCTTATTCTCTTAATGAAAAGTTACACTTGAAAGCGAAATAATAATGGTGATCATTAGAGGATCATTTCTTATAAAATGGGAAACGCAATTGAAGGCTTCCCGTACTCAAAAGGCAGCTTAAATCTTTTAGGAAAGTCGTAAATCCAACACTTTTATTTTCTAATCTGAATATATCAACTTTAACCGATCCTCCCTCCCCTCTATGTTTGGATGTACTCAATTATCGCTTTTCTATTTTATTAGATTCTGTGGTGAAGCCTCGAGTGATGTCGCCATGTTGTGATGTCTGAACGGCCGCCAATTGTTACTCAATATCTAAGGCCTAAAGTAGGTAGTGTAGCTTCAGTTGCTGTTGTTGTTGTCGTTGTTGTTTTTGTGGATGTCGGTGGTGGCTGTCGATGGCTTGCCTCTGTGGACTTGTCATGTGGGACACTGGCAGTGCCTCAGTGTGCGTGACACTTTGCACATGTGGCCCACACATCGCCCCCACAATCAAGAGCTAGAGCTGAGCCTCAGCCTGCGATTGTGTGTGAGTGGAGCTCTCTGGAGCTCTGTTTGATTTCCTACGGCGCAGCGCTATTTGCTGTGTAAATACCAAAAGCGAGTGAATGAGTTGGCCGAGAGACGTTAGGCGAATGTGTGTCCATGTGTAGGTATGCATGTGACTGTGTGTGTGTGTGTGTGTGTGTGGCAGCCAACTGTTGATGACTGACTAACTGACTAACTGGCAAGCTGCTGGCTGGCCGGATTCTGCTGCTGCCATCGCGCGGAACAGGTATCGCAGGTTGGCACCAAACACATGTGCCGCCGCCGCCTTATTCTCCTCCACCCCTTCCTTCTACCTCCCCCCCGCCCCACCAGCATGGTCTCGGCCCGCTAGCTGCCGCCAACTGTTTCTAGTTGATTCCTCTATTGCGCTATGATTTTCTAATGCTTCCTCTGCCCAACGCTTCTCCTTGCCAGACAATTTGTTTGACTTGTTGGCTGTTTTTTTTTTTAGTTTTTTATTTTATGTGAGCTCCGCTTTGAATCTTGGCTCTTTGTACTTTGCTTATGGCTTTTACATGCATATTTTTTTTTCTATATATTTTTCTTGTCTTCGTTTCGTTTTCTAACGACAGCGAACGAAACTTTGACGACGACGCAGCGCGACGTTTTGTCGTCATAAAGTCCCGTTGTTGTTGTAGTTTTTAGCTTTGTTTTGCTCTCTCTCTCTCTCTCTCTCTCTCTGTCTCTCCCGCCTGCCTTTGTTAGCCAAGTGTAGAAATTCCTTTGCACGTAGGCAACTGAAAGCTTGAAGAAGGTTGCTGGCCAAAGCAAGCAGCTCGTAAGCCCTTATGGAGGGCAGCAAAAGGTGGGAAGTCGTCAATAAGCACACACACACACACACACAGAGTCCTAAGCCCGGCCTCAAGGCCTGTAACTGAGACCAGCTGGTGTGCGTGGGCTTAAGTCTATGTATACACATACATTACCTATTTGATAGATCTATTTTCAGCAAAGAGTCCATCTGGAAATTCCAGTTTGGGTTATATTTGGGGAAGTACCAGTATAAATGGCGGGAAAACCCTTTCCAAAACTGGTTTCAATTGTAGCTTTTTCAATTGATCTTTGATTTCGCTGTATAGTTCTGTTCAAGGGTCGGTTTTTATTACAATTTGAGTTATTACCCCGTTTTCGACGTTCAAGTCTTTCTTTTCGAAGATTTAAAATATGTGAAACTGAAATATTAGAATGAAACTGGGCTAGTTCTATTAGAACCCAGCTACCAGACTTTAAAAAACAGTTTTAGCGAACTTCACTTATTATTTCTTTCAAAACAAATTACTAGCTTTGTGGTGCCCACCGCTGCTTTAAACGAAACAAACATATATGAGTTAGAAAAAAACAAACAACTACAATGTGGATAAACTCGATGACAGAAATTTGAAAACACTTTCTGGTAGCTTCCAAGAGCACAGCAGTAAATTTATAGTGGATCATTTTGATACGAAATTTCCAGGATAAGTGGAATATCGTTTGTGAAACTGTCCAGACCCTCAAAGTTTTAACTGGACTAGTCTGTAATCCTGTGTAACGCATTGAATCTAAGATGGGAAACAAAAATCATAGCTTAGGGTTCGAAATAGGTCAGCTCACTGAAAAATAGAAAAAAAAGGAAATTTAACTTTGCCTTGACCGAAGTTCGTTTTTCTAACTAATTGGAAGGACATTTCCACTGAAAACAAACAACTTTTTCTTACTAAGGGCCAATTTCTCATCTACTAAATAGCAGCTATGTATCAGATAAGCAGAGATTTTACTATGTATGTTATTTGTAGGTTTATTTGGTGGATAGCTCTATGTTGTAGATTAAAAAATGGCCCAAAGACTACTTTTCTGACTCTACTTTTGAATGACAGCCATACTATATAGATGTCCGATTTCGACCAAACTTAGTGGAATCATGGAAAAGCATTGCAAACTAAAAAATATTAAGTTTGGAGGCGTTTTCTTTGAAAACAAAAAAGGTTTTCTCCCTAAAACTAGTTTCTCGACCGATCATTCCTATGGTAGCTAACCATAACCTATAATCATCCGATTTTGACAAATTTTTGAAAAATTCTGTGAAAGCTTATAAAATAAATATATGCAAATTTTAAAGAGGTTTACATTGAAAACAAGAATGTTTTTTTTACTAAGACTATTTTTTTAACCTTACTTTTCTAAGGCAGCATTACTATATAGATGTCCAATTTCGACCAAACTTGGTGGAATCATGGAGAAGCATATAAAACTAGTAAATATACAGCTTGGAGACGTTTGCATTGAAAACAAAAATGGGTTTTCTTACTACAACTAGTTTTTCGACCGATCGTTTCTATGGCAGTCATGTTATAGTCAACCGATTCGGCCGGCTCCGTTAAGTGTGCAGCTTATTTGTACCAGAGGACTGAGGAGATAGCTTAGAAACAGACGGACAAGGCTAAATCAACTCAGCTCGTCATGCTGATCAAGAATATATATATTTTATGTGTGCGTTACAAACATCGGGACAGTTTTGATATACTCTCTTCAAGGACATAAAAAATCAAACCGTTTCAAAAAAACTTATTTTGAATTAAATCAGAGTTTTTGATTCGTTGAGTTGGTTTTTAAATTAAAAACAAGTTCTTTCTCTTAATACAAATTTTTTAAAAGAGAGCGCACATTCTCTCAGAACGGAACTTCGAGATAACGGTTCTCCAAGAATAATGACAGATAGGACAAATGACAAATATCTAAATTTTTAAAGCTAAGGTCCCAAAAAAAATTTGGCCAAAAAAGATTTGGCGTTCCCACATGGGCAAATATTTGCTCTTGAAAAATTTGCGCAAATATTTGCTCCAAAATATTAGTGCACAAATAAAAGCAAAGGCTACTTAAAAAGAAAATGGTTTGCGCGAAAACTATTTGGTGTTCCCACTTAAGGCATTTAAAAAGGGGCTAACTTTTAGAAATATTTAGAAATAAATGTTTTGAAAAAACTCCAACAAAACTAACATCTCCTCAACACAATTATCGAAACATTCTTTGAAACAAAACGCCCATTGTGCGTGTATAAACAACAAGTCATACATACACACAGAATATACATATACATATATACAACTACTCCATCATGCAAACATACATATAAGGCTAAACTTGCGGAGGATTGAACAACAACAACAACAACCACAAAGCCATTCAAACGCTTCGCTCTTCAGCTAGATTGTTCGTTAGGGATTGGAAGCATTTAGGGCGGTGCCGAGGGCGCCTGTTGTAAGAGAGGGAAAAGAAACCAAACTCGCTTCGCCTTCGCTTCGTTTGGGTGAGCTCACCCCGGCGATCGGTAAACTGGGACTGGATTGCTGTTGTTGACTGATTTGTTGCCATCGTTGGCAGCAGCCACCAGCCCCAAACTGCCAACCGCCAACCGCCAAGCCAACCGCTGGGACCCAAATACTAGTCGCGGCACGCAAGCGGACCTACATACATACTTGTTTCGCTGTTGATTACAAAATAGTTTCGCTGACATTTTGTCAACCATAAAATGTTGTGGAGAGCAGCTCGCGGATCGTAGCCCCTTTTTTTTTCATCCCATTCATCGTGTGGCCTGACAGCAATATTGATCTATGTGTGTTTTTATGTGCGCGCTTCACGCCTCGACCCACACACAAATCCAACTATGTGACGATGGGCGGGGAACGAAAAAGAGAGACACTTTGCCCTCTTAGTCATTGGGGCATTTGAAGAGCTTTTCTTTTATGGCGGTGTCCTTAATTTGGACAGGGAAATGCGGGTTAAATGCCGGCGAAAGTTTCACACTGGCGCACTCGAAGTGCAACAAAAATGTTACTTAAATTGTACTAAAACTGCGATTCCCTTGAATCTTATGCCTACAAATAATATCAAATTCTACAAATTGTGTTTTTTTCTATTTGTTTATGTTTCTCGATCTTTGGTTAAATGGGGGATTCCTCTTACCCAGCAAACATTTTATGTAATTTTTGAACACAACCGAGAGGATTTTTTGAATCCTCGATCTGATTAAAATCGTTTTCTGATCATTGATGATACTTTTGTCGGGAGAAAATGGTACCCTAGCAGCGACACTTCTTGAAGAGTCGTTTTAACCAGTTTTTCTGATCATTTTAGACTCATATTCGAGTCATTTGCCGGTCTTTTCAATTCGTATTTCAATAAATCACATTTTGATTTTGATTAGTCTTCTTCTAATCGTAAAATTTAGTAATCATTTTTGAATCATTAAAAGGGCTCGAAAAAGACTCATTAAGCTGATTTTGCCAAAATGATCTTCCAAAGTGCTTTCAAGAATTTAAAAACCACATTTCAAAAATGGGGAATACAAGACCAAAGAGACTGTATCTAGGAAGTATGCAGCCTGATCTTTTGAAAACTGAAGGAAATACTTATATTGCTCCAATAGCTAAGAAAGAACCCAATTGTTGTAGAAATCGGAAGGGGCTTACTGCGGTGCTCGAACTCGTAAAACTTTT
This sequence comes from Lordiphosa andalusiaca, assembly GCA_035044965.1. Lineage (NCBI taxonomy): Eukaryota > Metazoa > Arthropoda > Insecta > Diptera > Drosophilidae > Lordiphosa > Lordiphosa andalusiaca. Next base: position 1,304,941 of record JAWNNM010000036.1, read on the forward strand.
AGTGTTCCATTTCATCCATCAAGTTAAGGTTCAAGCTCACTTTTAGGGCTTTGATAACATTTTAAAAAAAATCCGAGATTCACGGAATATCCGGGATTAAATCAATCCCAAACGTTGTCAAAAGTCGGTCAATCCCGGTTTTTCTCATTTCAAGTACGAATAGAATTGGCTTGGTCTTGGATATCTCGGATCTCGTACGACTTTCGCTTGAAACTTCAATCCCAAGGTCGAGATAAAATCAAATTTTTTGAGCTTGAAATCAGCTCCCATTTTTTTTTTCTGTGTAAAAATCGTTTTAAAGTCCTTTTAGATTCAAGATTTGATTAAAATAAACAATCCTTTTAGTTTATATGGGTCCAGACTTCCCATAAAGCCAAAAATTTTGATAATCAGAGAACTAACATTTTGTGTCTAACACCACCCGCAAATCCCTGGCTTCATGCCATCGCAAAACTTAATAACTAATGTCGTTTTTTGCACTTAAGCTGCTTTGAAATTCACAAGCAGTTATGGAAATGCTGGCATGAAGAGACGGCTGGACTGACAGTTGACAGGCAAAGACTGGTGCTGTCTTGTTTTGCGATCGCCAGCTTAAACTTGCTAAATAGTTTGTGTATTTAAACAAAAAAGAAAAATCAACTGATGATGTGAAAGAACTTTCCCTTGAACCTGATGAGCTCTTTATACAAGAATGAACATACTTGGTTTGGAGAATGGCCTATGCTCTTCACTCAATAATGAGCAATCCAGGACTTGAGTACCTAATGCACTGATTCTAGAATTTTACTTCATGTTTCTTGAATTAAGAAAAAGTGAACTATAACTTTATACTCGAATTAAGAACTTAGATATTGGATCAAGAAATTGTTGAACTTCTGACACTAAACATTCTTGATCTAAGTTTGAAATTCTCTATTCTTTTATGGCTATATCGACACTGCTGTTGATATGATACGGAAATAGTCCCAACACTTAGTATTTAAGGAATGGAATCAACAGTGAATTGGTCATCCAGGTCAGAAATATATCGATTCGAGTAGATAAAACACCAAAATGAATCTGAATTACATTTTAATCGACTTTCGAACTCTATTGAAACCGTACCTACCTATCATTATAAAGCATAACACTCTGTTTTGGACAGCTTTCTGTCAACATTTCAAATTGCAAATGAATATTATAAATTGCATTAGGGTTGAAACCTGCTTGTGGGCGAATCGATCCCTAGACGGTGTCAGCAGGTCAGGTTCTGAATCGAAGCAAATAGGTTTTTCCTAAATTTCAAACATAAAAACTAATAAGCGTTCTGTTAAGTTATATGGTATACAACTTTTATAAATTGGTCTCAATTCTACACAGACAAAAACAGGATATTAAAAAATATCAATTGAATGATTTCAGGCATCCATTTGGGAAGGTTATGTCTGAAATATTCGTCCAATCATCCAACGAAGCTACAACTCCTTCAAAAGATATGAAAAATGATGATAATTTGGATGATTTTGCAGCTCTGCTGGATGATTACAAGGATATTTAAGACATATCCTTTCCAAACAAAACTTTTTGGGTTCTCTCTTTTCTGTGTAATGTGAAATCATGCATCCATTCTATTTCTAAACTTATGCTAGAGCCATAAACTTTTGCAGTTTGGGTTTAGCATATATTTTTTAGTATTTAGAAAGCAAATTTTCTTTAACCCCAAAAGTGACCAATATTAAGTTGGTTAACAGTCTAAAGATGATTGTTACTTATAATACTTGATTTGAATGGGTGAAGTGATCTAGATGTGATAAAGTTGCACCCAAAGGACAAACCAGATACAACTTAAACTTCTGATTTTAGTTAAAAAACTGAATTTCCCCTTTCTTTTGTTTATTAAACTCCACTGCTCCGCTATTCCGCTATCGATCGTCAGCATTGCAACAAAACGAGTCAAAATAAATTTCTAATCTATATTTACTTGTCTACTCCTGATTATGCCGCTGCATCAGTAAAATTTGGACATAAGTCCCCATGGATAAGACGGCTACGATAGAGAAGTTGGTTACTCACGTCATTCACCAATTAGCACTTAAGACGCCCAAAAGCGTCATCGAACTTTAGAGTGGTCTTTGGGTCGTTAGATAATGCAGATTAAGCGATCAGTTTGGAATTTTTTGGGAATAGTTTGTTGTATTTGTTAGTTTTTAAATTTAAAGTACACAAAGAAAAAAAGGATATTAACAAATATCCATAGGAAATTGATATTTTTTAATGTCCTTTTGTGGATATTAAAAATTCCGTTTAAAAATGAAATATGTTTATATTTATATCAACATGTTAGAAAGTAGGTCAAGCTCAATTATGATATATTCTTGACCTTCCTAAGTTTTTGTTTACCACACAAAGTGTTAAAGTGTGTTACCTGCTGCCCATCGCTGTTTCACTCAGTGCTGCCCATTAAAAATGTTTTTTTTTTTTGTATAACTCGTCTATGGTTCATCTGATCTGCATCATTCCTTCAGCAAATCGATAACTAATACTGATTACTAAATATGTTCAGAAGGTACGAACCTTTTATCTACAAAATTGTGGAAGTTATGACGTTTTTCTTAAATTGCGATGGCAGGAGGGGGCGTGGCCAAAATTGAATATACCCTTAATCTGCTTGCAAGTATAAGTAGTTTTTGTCCCATGTAAGTCAAACCTGTATCTGTTACCATCTCTGAGATCTGTGCGTTCATACGGACATACGCACATCTCTGTTGATGGTCATCAAGAATATATATACTCTGGCTGTTACATACTTCCGTTGGTACAGAGTATAAAAATAAAGGATATTAGAAACAATGTACAATGTACATCTATAAAATTGGGTTCGTTCCTTAAAGCTCTTTGATTGCGAAACCAAGCTTAGAAGCAAGCCATAGCATCTGTTGAACGAACACATTCGGCAAATGCTAGCCGAAGTCTTGCATCACTGGGAGTCACAGAGAGAGAGAGAGAGGGTCTGTCCTCTCATCTGGGGGAACACTGATTTCTATGGTGACTTTCTGGCACTCTTACGAAACTTCTTGCAAACAAGGATATAATTTGGAGCGCAGTTGTTCATGTTAACATGAATATAAAATGGCATTGCGTAAAAGCTCCCCGGATGCCTTGTGCCTTAAAAGCCAGTTGGAACCTGTTAAATTTCATCAGCCCCTTTTGCACGTGTACTTTGGATTGTTTGCTTACGGGCCTGTCCAAGTGCGTTCTGCGGTTCTCCACACCGCATTGCTGATAAGAGAGCCAAAGGAAGCACATACACACATTGTAAGTATGTACAAACAAGCATATGGGGGCATACATACAAGATAAAAGTGACTTCAACGCCTCAATGTGAAAAGATTTCTTGAACGGTTTCTTCCTAGCTAGGAACAAGCAGCAAAAAAGCTTTCTTTGATTGTCTTCTGATAACGGACGACATCACCAACACCACTACGTCATTCGAGAGACCCCAGTGGCAGAAAGAGAGTCACAGCGATCACAATTAGAATGCCGGCCAGCCGCTCCTCTCTCACCTTTTGCTCATGTTTTGAATCTTTTTTTGGGATTGCCCGATGACGCCAGAAAGCAGAAAGCCAACCAGCCACCCACCCCCACCCGCAGTATGATGGCACGTTGGCCGCTTCCTTGTTAATGGAAATTAGAAATTTGGTGCGTATATTTTTAAACTGACCCCGATACATACATGTGTACTCCCCCGAAAATCCTCAAAAACCAAATCAAGCAACAGCTGCAAGCGGCCGCATCATGTCCCACCCGCAAAAACGCCCATCATAAACTCGAGGATTGTTCGATGGCAACAAACAAAGGAAACTGGCAGCCCTAGCTAGACAAGAATGAAAAGCTCAACTAGTTGTGTACCCCCTGCTGATGCCGTAGAGCCAACTGAGCGTAGCTCGATACTCCTCGGCGGGCTACGCTCCACACATACACAGGGTATGTGGAAAAAAGCACACGCAGTGTGTGCCCGCTGCTTTCTCTTCGTGCGTTTTGTGGGGGCCTCTGCTCAAGGCGAATTTCGCTGCGGCTGCCGCTGTCGGCAGCGCTGCGTGCACATTTCGGTTTTTTGTATTCTCCTTGCTGCTCTCCTGGCGAGGCCGTGCGTACACCGAGAGAAAAAAATGTAAATTATTTATCTATTAATTTGCACAATCTCTATTTTCCTCGCGCGGTCACTTAGGCCTACGTTCATAAAGTGAAGTGTGACCACCCTTCGGTTTCTAAGGAATACCTTATTACAAAAACTTAAACAATGAACGGTAATATATCGATATTTTGTATATATTGACATCTTGGCGGTAACAGTTTGTCCAAAGACTTTAAATTTGTGGATATTTTTCTGTAGTTCTCTAAAGTAATTTGTATAGCCAAAAAAGCAGAGTAAAGTGCAAGTTGTATGGCATGTGTAACCTGTCAATTCCAACATATTTTTTATTTTTGGTGACAATATGACATTATACAATATCAGTTGATCACTTTCAAGTACATACTATCGGCTTTTTATCGATATAAGAAAACCTTAATATTGAGGTCTCAGATCAAATCATAATTTTTTTCGGTGTATGTATGTAAGTGAATAAGTACGGAGCGTTGGACGTTTGGCCCCTTGATAAAAATGTGTGTGTCATCCCCCTTGTGGCCGCCTTCACTGCGCACTCAATTAAGCTTATCGCGCACTGTCTATGTGCATGAGAGAGTAAATGTGTGTGCGTGTGTGTGTGTGTTGGGGATATTTGTTGGCGCTGCTCGTATTTTTTTTTTTAGAGGTGACTTTCCTCTTCTGCTGCTCCTTGGAGGCTACAATGAGCGAGGAAAAAAGTATCTGCTTGTTATTGAGTTTGTCTGTTTCTACGCGTGCGTATGTGTGTGTGTGAGTGTGAGTGTGAGTGGAGGCGTTGGTGCCGTGTGCAAATGGCACAGGCCGTATTCGAAAAATCCTCTTTGAGAGGATTAAAATATACACACAGCTTTTTCTTATTGTCATGTATATATGGACATGTATGTACATAACCACTCTTCTTCGCCATGGTGAGGCACAGTGGTGCAAATATGATTCGCAAAGGATCAGAGATAAGTGTAACATTTTACTGAGAATACCGGTATAAACTACACTCACAAGTTAGAGCTTGGTAAAAATAGCGGGTAAATGAAATGGTTTAAGTGTAAGTTGTCATTATTTGAATTATGGTCCAAGGAGAACAAGGAATAAGTTAAAGTCTACGAATAAAATTCCACAAATGTTAGGCCTATTGGACTAGTTCAATTGTAGAGATAACTTTATTAATAAGATTTGAGCTTAGAACTATAATTGACATTTTATTCAGTTTTATACCCTTGCAAGGGTATTATAGTTTAGCCCAGAAGTTTGCAACGCATATAAATATTCATTTCCGACCCCATAAACTATATATATTCTTGATCAGGGTGACGAGCTGAGTCGATTGAGCTTTGTCCTTCCGTCTGACTGACAATCTGTTTCTACACGAACTAGTTTCTCAGTTTTAAAGCTATCGAGCTGAAATTTTGCCCATGGTCTTCGTTTTGCTGCACACTACTAATATGTCGGAACCGACCGGATCGGATGACTATATCTCATAGCTCCCATAGGAACAATCGGTCGCAAAACTAGTTTTAGTATGAAAAACTTGTTTCTTTTAAATGGAATCGTCTACAAACTTGGTCATCGTAGCTTTTCTATGTTTTTTTATAATTCTACCAAGTTTTATTTAAATCGGATAACTGTATGGTATAGCTGTCATACAAAAGATAGATCTGAAAAACAGTCTTACTTAGAAAAACTTTTTTGTTTTTAATGGTAGCATCCTGCAGTTGTGAATTTGTTGGTTTCACATGCTTTCACATAACTTTATATAATTTTTGGCCAAATCTGATGACTTTATCATATAGCTCCCATACGAACGATCGGTCGAAAAATGGGAGAAAGCGTATTTTTTGAAAATATATAAGCGAACACTTGCACGGGTATAAAAACTTCGGCACAGACGAAGTTAGCTAAACTTTCTCGTTATATGTATGTATTCTTCACATGTATGAACCAGGGCTGCTGACCTGTAGAACCTTGATCCGAATCATCTGTAGAACTAAAACCTGAACCTAAACCTGAACCTAAAATTTCGGATCGGCTTAGCAAAAAATGATAGACAACGGATATTTGAGACTCTGTCTAGAGACGTAATGTGTCATCTGGTTGGTTTTGAGCGACTAAGTTTAAAAATGGGCAGGAAAGAAATCTTGAATAGATGCCAGAAGGATCCCTTCCTCTCCTTCCTTTTCCCTAAGCCGTGGAACATCCTTATACACTTCAAGACTCAAATTATATTTTACCACCTTGGCGATATTTTTTATGTACACTGAGAAAAAACAATTAATTAAGTTGGTCAAGCACGACTATAACATACTCTGTACCTTCCAAAGTTTGCATTAATCATACAAAAAGTGTTAAGGTGTGTAAAGTGCTGCCCATCGGTATTTCAGCCAGTGCTGCCCAGCATTATTGTTAGTTTTCCCCATAACTCGACGATCGTTCATCCGATCTATACCATTCCTTCGGCGGTTCGTTAAATAATACTGAATACTAAATATGTTCAAAAGATAGGAACTTTCTATTTATTCATTTGTGGAATATGGGACATACTCTGAGTACCTTTGGTTGAAAGTATAAAAACCTTAAAACCTGCTAATGCATAAATATTATTGTTGATTAGAAATTGAAGACTGTATTGACCACTGTGCCTCCGCATCGGTACACCATTGCCAATGCTGTCCCATAAACGGACAATGTCCCCTGCCCAGTGCCAGAGCTTAAGGGTAGCAGCGGCAGCGAATGCAGCGTTGACTGCGTCGCTTTCAATTACATTTCATTTGCATTTCGTAGTTGCTTATTTCTGTGTGTTTATTTTTCTTCTGCATTTCATTTTATTTTTTTCCTGATGTTGCCTTTTTTTTGCACTCACACACACACACACACACACACACATCAATAGATCAGCTCTCACAGCCTTAAGTTCGTTCTCCTTTTTTGCTTTGAACGTTCCACATGCAAATAGGAAACGATTTCTTTTCAGGCTGCACAGCCACAGGGCGTATACTTGACAGCGACAGCGTTAATTGAATTAAAGTGCGACTGTGTGTGTGAGTGAGTGTGTGTGTGTGCAAAGGCTTAACAGGCGGAAATTGTGAAACCAACTGTGAGGCAAAAGCAGGCCACGTGTGCAGACCAAATGGAAAATCCTTCAGGTCAAACTGAAACCATTTTCCAAGAAGCAACAGCAGCAACCGATTTACGAAATCCCGTAAATGTTGCTCTTAGCTTTTTCTTCTCATGTTTTTTGTATAATTTTTTGTTTTCTTCTTTTTTTTCTTTGGTTGGGTTTGCTACATTCTCTTTTGGTTAATGTTTTGTCAGAATTACAAAACATATTTTGGTCACTGACCTTTTCTTTGGTTGTTGTTGTTGTTTTTGCTCTGTTCTTTTTGCTTAGTCTTAACATTTTTGTGTGCCACTTTTGAATTTAGGTTTTTGCAGCAGTAGAAATTTTGATTTCCTTGGACGGTTTAATGAAATGACCATGTAGAAGGAAAAGTTCAGAAGAAGAACACTTCGCATAGATTGAAAATTTTCCATGATCTTTTTTTATCGGCATCTTCATGCTTAAAATAAAATCAATTGACTACCAATCAGTACCAGATTTTGTTAAATGGCTAATGAAAGAGCCCCAAATGGATGCTAATTGGTACGAGTAACATAATTATTCACATTGAGGCCACCTGAGAACGAGCTGGAGTCTACTGACTTAATTCTTTGAAACTTTTTCTTAACAATATAAAACAGCTTGAGGATATTAAACTGGGTAGTTAATACCCACCCAGATTGGTGGTGCACAACATCTAATTCTAAGCAGACACAAATAAAACGGGACGAATAAAAGCTGACTTGGTCGGTGCCAAAGTGCTCGCACTGAGATACTGATTTTCGGATCGATCGAACGATAGGACATAGTTTTCCGAAATTCACCAGTTTCAGCAAATACGTTTGAATCCATTTTAATGAGCATTTTTATTACTTTGAACCATTTTCCGAACGATCCGTCGTATGGCAGCTATATATATATAGGTATAATCAACCGATATCTACAAAACTTTCTAGAATTAAGTGAAATCCTAAGAAATAAACAAATACTGAATTTCAAAATTGTACCATTAAAAACGAAAACGATTTTCCTATTAAGAATTTATTTTCTGGGAGCTATGCTATATAGATTGCCGAAATTGCTCAAACTATGTAGAGCTATGGAAAAGCATAAAAAAACAATTAATGCAAAGTTTGGAGACGTTTTCATTGAAAACAAAAAAGGTTTTCTTACTAAAACAAGATTTCTAAACTAGTCTTACATTAAGATGAAAAGTTCAAGAAAATCAAGTTCTTAGTTCAAGAACGTAAAATGTTAGATTAAGTACAAAAAGTGTGCAACAAAAAACGCCAACTGTGTTAAATGTTCTTAAAATTCCCAACTGGTTCTAACTCTTTTGTTCGAAAGAGAAGCTACATTTCTAACCCACAGCAATTCTATCTAAGTCTTTGTTTAATTCATGGCCCTTGGATATTTCCAGCCATTTTTGCTTCAACACTTAGAATAGTTTTGGAATCCAAAAACATTTTGTACTTGCTTGAAGTACTCTTATTTTGTTTCTAGATCGATTATGGAGTGAATATTTTGTTCATGTTGTAAGAACTAAACGGGCTGGATGTAAAACCATTTCAACATTAACGTTCGAAAAAAAAAATATTATATTATATTAAATGAAATGTATTGAATGTAATGAAAGGGGTATTATATACGTACTTGAAATAAGAATTTTGTGCTTAAATCAAGTTCTTTCGTGCTTATCATACTATTGTACCGCAAAGAAGGAAGCATTTTCGAGCACATAAAGTACTTTTGTTCAGTCCGTCTGTCTATCTTCTCCGTCAGTTTAAAAGCTATCTTTACTCAACTTCGCGCAAGTCTTCTGGTACAGATACGCTGCATATTTTTCAAAATCGGCTGGATTGAATCACTATAGCATATAGCTGGCACAGGAACGATTGGTTGAAAAACTAGTTTCAGTGGGAAAAACTTATTGCGTTGCAAGAACTGCAAGAGTATATAAACTTCGGGAAATCGGAGTACATTTTCAGTTGTTTCCTTGTTGGGTAACAGTTCCAGGAAAATGATCAATTTGGCGAAAACATTAGGCCCTGTGGTCAGATGACATAAATATTTATAGTTAAAGGCAAAGGCCTGTTTCCGGATGACATAAAAATTTATTTCAAATAAGGCATTCCGATTTCAAAACAAGCTAAAAGTGTTTCTATTTAAGTGAAGTTCGACATGAAAACTTAATTTCGTGCGTTCTGGAAACCAGCTTTAATCAAAGTATAAGCCTTAATTTGTTGCTCTACTTAATTTGCACACTGGATTGCAGCCTTGGCATGAACTTCTCCAGATCGAAGTTAACTATTCGATATTTTTTTTGATTATTATTGGTTCTCCGTCATTGGAAGGCTATAAACTATAGTTCAAACTACAATCTGCCTTCATTGACATGGCGTACGGTTTTCTTATGCATTTTCAAGTTCAGTTTGGTGTTCCATTTTTGAAAAGACACCTGTTTCGATTAGGTTCTAAACTGGTTTGCATTTCTAATGGCTCAACATTGTTTACTTTGTTAACCGAATGAATTGTGTTGTCACTTTAGTTTACAAATATTTATTTGTGTATCGAAATTAGCTTTAAGCATCTTTAATAAACCACGTGTGCAGTGGCTTTTGCATTAATAAGAAAATAATAATAATATAATTGTACAGTGTCCCAACTATGCTGATATTGTGTGTTGTGTGGAAATGTGGTTGGTATTTTATTGTGGCGCAAATCTCACGAATGTATGATTTGCTGACTGTTTCACGCCACTAAAAACGGCAAGTTGTTCTCAAAAGTGTATAGATTAATGAGTAATTAATGCCTTCTGCTAATTTTTTTACCCTTTTCGAAATAATGTTAAGTAAACATTGCTTCAGAATTAAAGAAAAGTTCTGATTCTTGTAACGTTTTGGAAGGTGAAATGGGTTCTTCAGCAGTATCCTTGGTTGTTTTCTGCAGAAGTTGAAAAAAACCAAATTATAAAGTTGAGATAAAGATTTAATATCTGTGTTTTATTAGATAATAGAAAATTTGAAAATTAAGAAATATTGGAAAAAGCGCTCAAGCTTGAAAAAAAAACAAGCATTTATAATGGGCTGGTATGGGAGGTGAGGGTGGGCATGGTCTAAGCATTTTATCTTTGAACAATTCCAATTCGATAATTAAATATCTGGACTGTTTGCCACATTTTGGTGGGATCGAAAAAAATATTTCCCTTAAATTATGAAACTTCTTTCAATACAAAAGTTTCCTGTCAAACCAACACATTTTTGAGAATTTACAAAAGAAAAACAATTTTGCATTCCTTCAAAAACATGATGGGAAGACATGAGATAAAAATCACAAAAGCCTTTCGTAAAGAATAAACTGCAGCTGGTAAAAGTAAATAACAATAATTAAGGTACATATTGTCAAAGAAACAGCCGAAACTTTTGTGTCCAGGGCAGGAAATAAAATCACTCTGGAAATTAAGCACTAAAAGAAATTGCGAGAGAGATAGAGAATGATATTGCGTATACGCCATATTTGACCAAAAGTGGCGGACTTTTACTTTAGGGTTTTCACTGTCTTAGTCATGTCATTCTCCAACTCTCTATTTTTACCTCTCCCTCTCTCTCGCGCTCTCTCTCTGTCTAACTGTTTCGATCTAAGCCGGCTGAACAACAGTTATAACTTGAGCATAATTTGGTTAACAGCACAAAAAATTGACTGAGCGGAGCGCAAGGTGTGCATACGAAAAAAAAGAAGCTTTTTAGAAAGAGCGAGAAAAACAAGAGAGCAGCAGCAGCAGCAATGTTGTTATTGTTGTCATTTCATTAACAAAAACAACCGCAAAATTTATGTGTGATCAGAGACTTGTTTGGTTGTTGTTTGTGTTTAGCATTCATTTCCTTTGCCATCTAATAATTCATGATTTTGGTATGTGTGTGCTCATGTGTGTGTGTGTGTGTGTGAAGTGGGTTAAGAAGCAAATGGAGATTAGGAGATTGGCTTAATTTGCATAATTGCGCCTGGGTACAGGTGTTGGTGGCGGCCACTACCAATTATCATAGAGACGAACCCACTCTCACAGGCAATTTTTGAGTCCCCCCCCCATTTTAGTTGTGCCAGATGAAACCAAATGAAACGCAAAAATGGGGTGCGGCTTGGGGATTGGGAACTGGAACTGGGCCTAGCCAGCTCAGTAGCAAAAGCTGTGTACAGAAAAAAATACAACATTTTTATACATATAAAAAAAGGAAATGGGAGACTGAAAATGACAAAGATCACTGAAGCAAATCCGAAAAGCAACAACAACAACAACAAATCTATGTATCTAGTATCTAGTGCGGCTGGTATGTGTAGCTACGAGATACATACAAACATACATTCATTGACTGGAAGTGGATGATGTGTGTCTCTACAATTACATGCTCGTAGGTACCATTTTTGATAGGAACCAATAATCATATTCTATAAAAAAAAATCTCAATTTATTTACTAATTTCCTGGAAATAACCTCATCACTTACCAATTCTGGGAAGATTCTTGTGTAATCCGTTTTGGTTTGTAAGTTGTCTTTTTGTGTACATTTATTTATACAAATATCTTGTTGTTTGATTTTTTTTTGGAAAGTTTTCCACACTCTCCGCACACTTGAGCACTTTGTGTTTAGATTTTGCTTGGGACAGGTAACTGTGGTTCATTCAGAAAGACCAAAAAGAAAGCGTAGACAAAATAATCATAATGAAATAATCAAAGATTCACAGCTGAGCTGAGGAAAATGCCGCGTACAAGCAACGGCGGCGCACGAACCTCCAATCAGAACTGAAACGTAGGGATGTCGACGCAGACGCCGTGGCCGTATTGTCCCTGAATGTTTTGTTGCTGGTTTGGTTGGGTTGGAGCCGAGGCACGAGCACACACGAACGGCAACTTGTGGTTAGGCCGAGAGCGACGATCACGAAACACGAACTGAGCGGACGTTGGGGCGGTGGGCGGGTGTTGTGTCAGTGTGTGTGTGTGTGTGTGTGTGTGGGGCTGCCACGACTGCGAACACGCGCGCGCCTGTTTTGTTGGTCTCGATGTCGTTGGGGATAATAATATCGTGGCTGCTCCCGTTTCGCGTTTTGTAATGGCGAGTTTCAAATGTGATAAATGGACATGTGTGTGTGTGTGTGAGTATGGAGCCGAAGCCTTCGTGGCGAAAACAAAAAACTCGACAAAAATTACCTAAGTGGATGTGGACGGACGAGCGGATGAAATGGAATGGAATGAGCGTTTGTATGGCTGGACAGCCAGCCGAAGCCCCCAAAGCGTCGACACGCAGTCGACGCAGAGGAGAGAGAGAGAGAGAGAGTGGCAGAGAGAGAGAGCGCGCGCGAGAGCTCCAACTTGACATTTTGACTTGCTCACTCACACATGCGCAACGCCGCTGCGTTGGCGCTCTGCCCTTTTAAGTGGTCGTGTTCAGCAGCAGGATTGATCGCTGAGCAGGTATCAGAAAATAATGATTCATCGAATCGAATGCTGAACAAAGTGCCACATTCTTGGACAAAGACTTGTGTATTTTACAATTTTTTGCACAATTGTTGTTAAATTTAAGTTTTTACATATTGAAAGTTCATTCAAATTAATTATTGCTTATTAAGAATGTCATTTGTATCGATATACAGTAACAGCTGTATGAAGCAGTATCACTTGAGAGGAATACAAGCTTCTCTATCATGATACCATATCACTGGAGTTTAGCGTAATGATCAATAAAAAGTATGATTGATCAGGGAGCTGGTTCTTCTGCTGAACGCAGCCATTCTCTCGCTCTCTCTACCGTCTGATAAGCTTCAATCGTTCGCTCGCTCCTTTACATCGTCCGCCCCTCCCCGCCCGTTGTCCACAAAATCTGTGTGCTTTTCGCTGCTGCCTCAGCGTATTACGAAATATGACAACAATGCAGTTTCGTCGTCCTCGTTTCGTTCTGCCGACGCTGCGGCTTCTTCAGTGTGACTCTCTCAGCATAAAACTTGGCGCACTCTTCTGCACTCTCTCTCTTTCTCTCTCTCTCTCTCTGAAGTGGGTGGGTTTGTTGGTTTCGCCCCGCATCACTTGCAAATTGATTGCATTTTAATGAAGTTTTTACCCGACCCCGACGAACGTTGCTAAAAATAGTGACAGGCGCATTCCAAGTGCAAAGGTAACTTATTTTAAATGCCCATCCATTAGAAATGAAAACAGGTTTGATCAGAAGAAGCGTGCCGTATAGACGAGGCGCGCGTCTAACTGAAACCGAAATGATTTGATTTTTCCCCGCTGCACTTAAAACAATGCATAATATCTAACGGGGGGTTACCCGAAGTCAGGCCGGGGCACACGTATCCATTCACTGGGCAACTCCAAGAGGGGCGTTACCCAAGCAGCAGACCCACAAAGTGAGGGCATTTAAAGGATCATTAAGCATGAACAGAGAATGATAGTCAATAAGTATTGCCCTGACGTTAAGGGTCAAACATTTTTGGAAATAAGACTTGAGGCTAAATGACTAATGTGTTTGCTGATAAATTGTAGTTATGAAATTGGAAAATAGCTGATAAATGCATCGCTACAAAATAGGGGGTGGGGTATATAAGGTGAGATTAAATTAAGGATCGGTTTGATCACCTTATGTAAACAAAAGCAAAGGTTTGGCTCAAACACGGGGTGGCTAGAGCTTAAGCTACCAAAATGACTAAGATTCTTAATTTACGGAAAACCATTAAGAATTTCGGCCTAAAGTATAGAAAAATTATTGATAAAAATCGACCCAAAATTTAGAAAAATTAAAAAAAGACACCGCTTGTAATTCTCAAGTACGATATACGAATGAAGGAGCATTCGGAGTAAACAAAGGTCAACTGATGTTCGTTCTTTCGATAAATGGTGAAACGCCTTTGATCACTTTTTTAAGGCGAATTTCTTAATTTAGGGAGAATTCTCCAAAATGTTGTTCCTTGTTCTATGCTTGTTTTTATATACAGAAAAGGGAAAATGTTAGACTGTTTCAGTAAGTCAGTAAGTTGTCCAGTAACTAATTCAAAGACTTGCTCAGGGAGTTCTGCAATGACTAATTCATTCAGTCACTAAAGTAATCGCTAATCTAGCTAACCGAAACCATAACCTAAGGATAGTTGATAAGCAAGAGAACAACTATTCTACTGAACAACTTGCCATCTATAGTTAGTAAACTGAGCAATTTGATTTAGTTAACTCTTCTTGAAAAAATCACCAAGTGAACATGTTTAGCTAAATGAAAAACCTTTTCCCAACATTAGTCCATACAGTGTGCGGCTGTTATAACGCTCCCATCTATCTCGGGTCAATCCGTAAGCTGCGAGTCTTGTCACAACGCCCGTTTACTGGTACACGAATATTCAGGGGGTTGACTTCGATCATGTTCATAGATCAGAGCTAGTTGTATTCTTTTTCTTTGCTTGCCACCACTTTTGGAATGGATTTGTACGTATATAAAGTTTTTGAAAATGCTTTCGTTTGTAGAAATGAGGTGTAGAGGGGCAAGCTACACGACTACAATCATGAGCTTAATGGAGCTTGCTTCACCGAGTAAATCCAGTCTAATATTCCACAGAGCTTTAGTAGACTTATCAATAAGCGATTGTCGTTTGAATTTGAAGGCAAATTTGGAATGTGAAATGACTAAAGAAGTCTTGTGGAAAGTGTAGACAATCTAAAAGCAAAAAAAAAAAATCTGAATTCCACATGCTACCTAGATGGCAAAAGCATTATTCCATCTAATCATCTACTCCAGGAACCTACAAGCTCCTTCATTTAAGATTAGTTTTTCCTTCTCGAGCTTGTAACCTTGTAAAGTTTTTATCAGAAGTGATCTTTTAGATGTCTTCCATGAGATATTTTAGGATACCGAAGCGACGTTTGGAGATCTGCTAGGAGATTTACCATATGGTCTGCGAAATTAGATAGGGCTTAAAATAGTATAAATATGCGAACACGTACATAATATCTCGACATCATAAAAACATCGCAACGTTTCAACATATTGATGGGCCTCCTGCGATCCCCGGGACTCGTCCCTCAGAAACATTAGGACACTCGGGAAAAGAAACAACGAATATTCACCAAAAAGATTAAGCATATTAAGCACTAATGATATGAATCAAGCATGGACACGGCTCAACCCGGTTGTACCTTGCAGCCCGCACCGTTTTTTCCCACAGCATACAACGCAATTCGGTAACCGTTGCTCGTCTCAGCTCGACCGCAGTTTACAACAACAGCGCACCGATATTCAAAGCAGAAGACGAAAAAATAATGTTGTTGTTGTGGCATTAGTGGCCTCCCCTATATTGACCTATTTTTTGATGAAAATGAACCATTCTCAAGAACTAATTTTGTGTGAAAATACATTTTTTTAATAAGTAAATTTTTTTTTATAAGATTTTGTTAATATCAAAAGTGTTAACAACTAATTAACAAAAAAATCGAAATATTTTGCCATTTCTTTGTATCGAATCATCATCTTTCGCAGCCGATCCTTAGTCAACCTGACCTACAAAGATGAAGGATTTTGTCCTAAAAAATGAAGCAGAAGAAAAAATGTAAGTTGAAGCAGATTCCTTGCTTGTTCGTGCTACACATTTCTGTGTGTTTACACGGCGGCTCAGTTTGAGAAGCTGTACCATGGCTTGTTACTTCAAAGCTGACGCCAATAGCTTGTGAAGGTGACCGGGTGTGTAGGTATTTTTAAGGAAACCGAGTCTCTCACAGTAGGCACAATATTGCCGTAATAATTTTACAAGATTTTAAAAGTCACTTCACAGCTGACTCATCTTGCTCTGATCAAGTCAGTCGCTCGTCTAGTTAGTATATTGTGTTTATGGCTGTATCTTAACATCTCTTCAATATCTTTTCTCGATAAATTCGATGTGGTGGTGACTCAACCTTCAGTGCAAACTTAATTAGTCATCAAAGCGAGGGCGTTGCAGGTTCTGGCTCAACGGCACCGGCTTCCCTCCCTGTTGCTCTAATCGTTAGCGAGAAAACTTGCATTGCCTTGTGAAATTACCAAATGGCAAGTGCGCCTGGCTTATGTACGTATGTTTGTATGTCCGTATGTAGATATTCGCGCTAAAGCCCTCTGGGTAGTACCCGACAACACCTGGGGGTCGGGGTCTTGGAACCTGTGTTTGTCGATCAAGCTGGCTTGATGCTTATTTTTTTCCCGCTATTCAAAGTGCTACAACTACAAAATTAATTAATTGTCTAATTGTTGTTGCTTTAGCGGCAATGACGTGAAATTTGCTTTTAATTAAGCAACTCTCCGAGACGGCGCGAGGCTTTGCGTTTTGCGATCGCTAGTGAGGGCGATCCTATGTGTTTGTGTTTGTGCGTGGGGGTTTTTCTCTCCCCACATCTGTGGACGTATGTATAATATATAAGTGGATATTTGTTTGCTTTATTAGACCAAAGTCGTGCACTTCGTTAACCGAAGCCTGACTACAAAATATATAAAACGCGTTCTGCGTGGGATTCTCTAATGCGTCGTCGTCGTCGTCGTCAGCCAATGTTATTTGTTATTTGGGCTTTGGCCGTTTCCGAAACTGGTTTCCACTTGGTCAACTTGCCCATCAAGGAGTCGGAATCGCTTCGAAACGAAATCGAATGGGAGTTAAATAAGACGCATAACATTTGAATAATTAAGAATACCATTCGGTTGGGTAATGCCACAGATTTAGTGGATTGAGATGACGCCCATACAAAAAAAGGCAAGTTTCCCTAGGACTCAAAGCATTCAAATGCTTGACCTGATTTCCCACATACCAATTTCCACTCTCTTATGGATGCCAAGCGACTTGGCGTATTTGTAACTTCTTCCAAAAAGGTTTTTAGGCAAACATTTTGTCAACCATTTTATGTTCGAAACGCTGGCCCTTTTCCATGCCACACCGGCTAACGGCATTTTTGTCTCTATGGCTTTTCTCACACTTCATATTTATGGAGGAACGCAGCCAGCGGACTGTTTGGTCAACAAAAAAAAAAAAAACAAAAAGCTGACTCAGTTGGCAGGTGAAGAAGGAAATGAAAAAGATTGTGCCGTGGCCAGGGTACGACTAACAAGGTCTACACTCAGACAAATAATTTCAGTTTATATTAATTTAATTAATTCTCCCAGCTAAGTTGAATCTTAAGATCGTGAAGGCTGCAGTTCGCTATGTAGCTGCTAATTAGCAACTGTTTGGTTTTGGTGTATTTTCAGCCCTGGGGTTCACTTAAAGTTGGGCTAACTCAGGTTATTTGCATCATGCTATCCTCACTGCGCTACCTTAAAGCGACCTTAAAAACACCTAAGGAGTACCATTTCATACTTGGATCAAGAATTTTCGAGATCAATAGTGAAAATTCTCGATCCAAGAGCGAAATTCTTGATCCAAGTATGAATTTTTGATCCTGGTTTTCTTGATCCAAGAGTTTCAATACCTGATCCAAGTACGAATCATTCTCAAATCAAGCAGAAGAGCTCTTGGATCAAGTGCCAAAAATACTCGTTTTCAAGATTGCTCGATTTTGAATCAAGGGCAAACAGCATTGTCAATTGAGAATGTTCTTCCTATTATCAAGAGCTCATCACATTCAAGAGTAAGATCGTTTACTCTTAAATCAAGAGCTTCACAGACTCCAACCATACAACAATTCAATATCAGTAGATTTTTCCATTTTGTTTAAATTTATTTCATGGAAAACTAATTGTTGAGCCATGTTGCAACTTTTCGCCGGCTTGAGGAATACATACCTCAAAGCAGCATCAGTCCTTGTGTGTCAACTATCAGCCGAACAAAGGTCTCTCCATGCCAGCAATACCATAACAGGTTGGGAATTCCAAAGCAACATGAGTGCAATAATCTATTACGATCTCCGCTCGATAGCTTCCCCCCACCCCTCTCCCATATAATACAAAACTGTAAGAGCAGACTCAAAGTTATTCTCTCAAATATACTTGCTCTCGTCTCTCAGTTTCTTTACCTCACCCCCTTCACCGAAAAGCACCAAGCTGAGAACGAATTTAGCTCGATTTCAAGAGCAAAATTCTTGAAAATTCAAGAACGAATAAATTTTTTTTCCATGAGCGTTCGTACTTATATTATTCGTTCTACTTTTTTCTGGGTGTAAAGCTAAGAATGTATAACAATTTTTAAGGTATGTTTACTAGTATTAAATAGACGTGGACAATGTTGTAGCCAACTTCATTTTGATGCCTCATGAGAAGGCTTTCTTTTTCAGTATGTGTCATTTCGCTGTAGTGTAATCAACATAGTTCTTGCGTGCTTCGCATATGACAGCTTCTGTGCCCACAAAACGCAATTTGCGGCACTCCAATGGCAAACAAAATAAAGGGATTTTTAACTATAATACATATATTTATATGTGTATTCGGTGGAATTAATTCTTCGTGGTGTACTAAGTGGTGTAAATTCTAGAGCCAGGTGAAACACAGCCCAACTCTACAGAACTCTATTTATGCGTTTGAGCAGAGCATTGAAGAAAAAACGTGCAAAATACAAGCAAAGACACTACAAGGTTACTTTATCATGACATGACATCAAAACATGTCTTCACCCAAGAAAAAAATACGCATAATATCTACCGAAATCAGAGGCATTCGTTGACAAAAGCTAAGTAATACCGCTTTTTCCTGATTATTTCATGAAATCAATAACAAAACCCTTGGTTCAATCTTCAACAACGTTTCGAAGCTGCCTTAGTAACACTTTGTGCTCTGCACTTAGAGAAAAAATAGAGAATTTTATACTTGGATCAAGAATTTTCAAAATCAATAGTTCGATAAGAGTGAAAACTTTCGATCCAAGAGCGAAATTCGTAATTCAAGTATGAATTTATGTTCCCGTTTTTCGTGATTCAATAGCTTTAATACTTGATCCAAGTACGAATCATTCTCAAGTCAAGCAGAAAGGTTCTTGGATCCAGAGCCCTAACATACTCGAAAACTCAAGATCAAAGAATAAAGGAAAGTCAACTTCGGCTCGACCGAAGTTTGTATACCCTTGCAGCACGTTTTCTAACTAATTTGAAGGACATATCCACTGGAAACAAAAAAGTTTTTCCCAATAAGACTACTTTTCTGACTCTACTTTTGTATGACAGCTATACTATATAGATGTCCGATTTCGAACAAATTTAGCAGAATTATGAAGAAGCATAGAAAACTAGTAAATACGGATGTTGGAGACGTTTGCATTGAAAACAAAAACGTTTTTCTCACTAAAACTAGTTTTTCGAGCGATCGTTCCCATGGCAACTATATGTTATATTCATCCGATCCGGCCGGCTCCGACAAATGTGCAGCGTATTTGGACCAGAAAACTTCGTGCAAAGTTTGGTTGCAATAGCTTTAAAACAGACGGAGGAGATAGCTTAGAAACAGACGGACATGGCCATATCGACTCAGTTATGTGGTCGGAAATGCTTCCTTCTATGCGTTACAAACATCTGGACAATTTCAATATACCCTCTGCAAGGTTATAAAAAGAATAGATAAAATCAAGCACAGAAAGGTTGAGTTGATCTCCATCTTGGGATGGAAAATCCAAGCTCCAGTCGTACTAGATCGGGATTGACACAAGCTCGAAAGACCTTAAAAACAATCCTGAAAACCGTCAACCAATTTGGCTACTTTTATACCTCGAATCCGTCCTTGAACGTCAAACCATTCTTACTAGAGATTGAAGTAAGTACAGATTTCTTATATCAATATCAAATAATCCTGCCTCTAGGTTGAGGTGAGTACGGATGACCTATGTCAAAACGAAAGAGTGAAATAAACTGAGAGCAAGAAAATCTTTTTGAACAAAACTATGAGGCTAAACACATGCCCAAAGTGTTTCGTTTTATGTGTCGATTTCCGATACTATAGAAGCTTTGCAATTCTCAAACTGTCTTAGCAATGCTGGCACGAGAAGGAAGCTAAAGTCTATTAAAGAATGAACCGGGAGTTTTCAAACAACTAATTGCTGGTTTGAAAATGAAAAAGGTCGTTAAGTAAGTCGCTTGGGGTTCTAGTAGGAAGCTTATTTTGGGCTAACATTAAGTATTAATAAAGAGAATTTATGAAGCAATCCTTTTTCGGATTGAGTGTAGTTTCAATATCAAGTTTTTATTTAATCCTGATTTCAAGGGCAAATCAACTACGAATTTTGAGCTTTAGTCAATATTGGACTTTCTTGATAAGGGATCAAGTCGAGTTTGGATAACAAGCTAAACTTAATGTCATGTGGGTTAAAGTCGTGATCAAAACAAGAATTCTGGTAATGAAAAATTCGACATGAAGTCAATTCTGTTTGTACTTGGAATGAGAAAATCCAAGATTGAACGACTTATGACCTCGTTTGAGATTGATTTGATCCTGAATATGTTGGATTTTTTTTCTTTGTATGATATCTTAAAGTATATATGTATATTCTGCTATAAAAGATACACAAACCTTTCGGATATCAAAGGGCCTCAGAAAAAACGAGCTTTGCAAATTGAAAAGTGAAAGGAATCAACAAAAGAAGTGTATGAAGACCTTGGCATCCAGGGAGCCCTTTAAGCTAAGTATTCCAATTCTAAGAATCCTAAGAAGACGAACCAATGCGGAAGGTGTTCCTCAATTGCAGAACAAATTCGACATTCAGATACACCACTGAATCCAGCTACAGATTTGCCAGTAGAAGTGGCTGCAACTGCTCAAAGTGAGTTTCTCAGAAACAAAAACTTGTTAAAGCAACTAACTCAACTAAATCACATTAATTTTCTCGAGTGTATCCACCTTTTCAGTTTTGGGGCTATTCACTTCGGTTTCGTCTCTGATTTAACGGTAAGCCTGACATTGCTGTGCCACCGCCTCTCCCTGATCAGTTAATTAGCGAGAGAGAGAACGATATTTGATCATAGAATCCACCATCCAATCCAAGAACCAAGACACAAAGCAAGCAAACAATCATAATTACAAGTTAACCTTAAGAGTGACACAAATCCGGCCAGAGCCAAGAGGTACGGCCTCTGTTTGCTTGCTTACTTCGTGGCTCGTTCCCAGCAATTAACTTCAAATGACACAAATGCCACCAAGGCACGCCACCACCACCAGTCCCAGAGCCTCCTCCGCTGCCGCCACCGCCACCGCCCGCCCACAGGCGGCAAACGGAACGGAATCGCAAGTGAACGGCAACTTTGATGCCGCCTACGATGCGACAGCGATGAGGCTGATGCTGATGCTGATGCTGGGGTATGGACAGTTTGCGGTTCAATTGATCGAAGTTTTCATCTGGCATTCCATTGATTTGTATAGGAAAAGACAGGGATGGCGAGATCAAGGGAAGTCTTACAATCGTACACACACACACACACAGCCTCAGCCGCCGCCTGCTCCGTTGACTGGGAATGTAAAGTGCAATTGAAGCTTTTGTGTCTCGAACGTTCATTGAAAAACTGTGTGAAATTTTGTGGTCGAGGATGCATGTGTGTGTGTGTGTGTGTGTGTACGGGTCCAACTCCATCTATTACAAAGCTTTGCCTTTGCTTTCTGGCTTTCTGCTTTGTTTCGCCCCGCGCGTTCGTGGCTCATTCAATTCAAATGGCTCGTGATTTCGTAAGCCTGTTTCGCTGGGAGCTGCCGCTGCTGCAGCGGATTCGAGGCCATTTGCGAGACGACACGACGACGCGACGTCAAACGACGATTGCAAGTGCGACTGGGTCTGTTGGGGGTTGGGGGGTTTGGGTTTGCTCTTTAGCGCTGCAGTTAGACGATCAGCCAGCTCTGCCGCAGAGCGTCTTTGTGGTATTGCAAGCGTGATGACCTTGAGCCGCTCATTTTAACCAAGTGGCTCAGTGTGGTCGTCCGGGGGGCACTGGTGTTGGTGAGCTTTTGGTGCTGTTACCCAGTTCCACTTACTTTTGGCATCATGGGCTATTGAGCAACCGCTAGTGGAGATACGTGGGTTGATCTCTATGTTTCGGGAGTAGCCAACTTTGGGTGTGACCCCACTTTGTTATACCCGTTACTCGTAGAGTAAAAAGGGTATACTAAAGTCGTGCAAATGTATGTAACAGGCAGAAGGAAGCATCTCCGATATCATAAAGTACATATATTCTTTATCAGCATCAACAGCCGAGTCGATATAGCCATGCCCGTCTGTCCGTCCGTCCGTCCGTCCGTCTGTATGAACACCTAGATCTCAGAACTAGAAGAGCTAGACCAACCAAATTTTAGATGTAATCTAGTATTGTAGGCAGATCAAGTTTGTTTTAAATTTTGGCCACGCCCCCGCAATACAAAATGTTGAATATCTTCTACAATTTGTAAGCTATCGAGCTCAGATTTTGCAGTATGGTGCATGTGGCCAATATGTACAATCTCACTCTCAATTTTCATAAAGATCGGATAATAAATGGCAGAGTTAAAAAAACGTTGCATACTTTTCTGAGCCGCATGAGATTATTAAGCTCTAATTGCCTTTAGTTACGGGGATTTCGAAGTCGGGCAGGGCCGACTTTTTACTTACGCTCTCGTTTTTGTTTAAAGTTGGCTCGTTTCATGATTTATAAGAATTTCCGGGGATCGACTGGCGTCTACGTTCTTGTTTTGTTACTAATATTGGGTCTGTATTTTCCATTTCACTTGTTAGCAACTCATTTTCCTACAAATCTGTGTAAACAATTCCTATGGCTTGACCATAAATGCAGCACCAAACCATTTTGTTGCCATTCTGAACTTAAAGATCAAGCCTTTCGGGATCAACTGAAGCCAAAGCGATGTTAATAATGGGTAGATCCCGGATTGGCTTAAGCCAAATAGTTTCGCCCTTCTCTTCCTCGGGTGGCTCAACGATCTTCTGATCGGAATTGATTTGCCAGAAATGAAATAAGACCAGCGAAAAACCAATGAATCGATACCCCATTTGATTTTTTTTTTCATTTTACCACCTTCCCCCCTGCATAAGTCCTCACCCTCAAAGGGGATACAATTTGGCAGAAATAAAATCGAAGCTCCCTAAAACCTACACAGAAGCACAAGAGTAAATCTATCTCAAACAATGTCAGATGTCTTGTCAATCCTGGATTTTGTCATTCCAAGTACGAACAGGATCAGCTTTTTCAATCCTGGAATTCTTGTATTAATCCCGACATGGGATTGATTTTAGCTTGTAATCCGAACTCGACTTTATCCCCCAGTAGAATCGCATCAAGAAGACCCGATATTGACTTAAGCTCCAAATTCGTACTTGATTTTATCTTGAAATCGTCTTGATACAAGTTTGATCGAGATTAAATTGACCTCGATATTCAAACTACACAAAACACATGTTTCAAAATTACCGTGATTGACTATATCTCTTCACTGAAACTATATGTTAACCAACAACAGCCACATGCTACTTTTTTAACGACCTTTTTGATTTTCTGACCAGCCAGTTCTTGCCGGCTCGAGGTCATTAGTTGTTTGCATAACCCCGGTTCTATTTTAAATAGACTTTAGTTTCTTGCACATGCCAGCATTGCTGTGACTGTTTGGGAATTGTAAGGCAAAGGTAAAGCAAATGAAACACTTTGAGCATGTGTGTATACCCATGTAGCCTCATAGGATTGGTGAGAGAGATTATCTGCCTCTCAGTTTCTATCGCTCTTTCGTTTTGTCATGGTGCATCCGTACTCACTTCAGTCTCGTGTCCGATTTATTTGACTTACAGGTACGGTTTGGATTGATACATGCTTTCTTTCAATCCATACGAGCTTGTATAAAGCTGAATATAGTATGACTCGAGCTTGAAATTTCAATTCGAAGGCGAAGATCAAATCAATCTCTATGAACTTGATTTTAACTCGCAATTTTTGTTTGTGTGTATGAACTAATGGAACTTTTGATGTTTTAGATTTTTCCAACATCCATAAGCCAGCCTCCCTCAACACGATTGAAACGTATTTCCATAAAAACATCCGGAGCTCATAAAATCCACCGATTGGAAGCCTCTCCGACCCCATAAAGTATATATATTCTTCCTGATCAGCATCAATAGCCGAGCCGATATAGCCCTGTCCGGCTGAGCCGCATGCGCTGTTTGCTTAAAAATTAATAGTGGATATATAATAATATAAATAATATAAAACAAGAAAGAAAGTCGGTCAAGCCCGACTATAACATACTCTGTACCAAGAAAATTTTGATCATAACTCGAAAACCGTTCATCCGATCTTCTTCATTCCTTTGGCGGATCGATAAGTTATCCTAATAACTAAATATGTCCAGAAGGAACAAGCCATCTATCTTCAAAACTGTGGGAGATATGACGTTTTTTCTAAATTACGGTGGCGGGAGGGGGCGTGGCCAAAATTGAAAATAAACTTACATACATGTCAAACCTCTATCTCTTACCATCTCTGAGATCTGTGCGTTCATACGGACAGACAGACGGACAGACAGACAGACGGACAGACGGACATGGCTATATCGACTCGGCTGTTGATGCTGATCAAGAATATATATACTTTATGGGGTCGGAGATGCTTCCTTCTGGATGTTACATACTTTTGCACAAACTTATAATACTCTATGTACCTACGGTACAGAGTATAATTAATGTTAATACTCTGTTAGTTAACATAAGGAAGGTTATTAAACAGTAATGGGTATAACGACGTCGGGCATGGCCGCTTTAACTTACGCTCTACTTTTTTATGTGCTCCTCAACGTCATCATGCAAATTCGAAAGTACTTTGCTGGTATAACAAAAGTAGACAGGATTTAAAAAAAAATTTGATATCATCGGGAGTGGCTTTATAGTTAACAAAAATAGAGGAAAGTTAACTTCGGCTCTGCCGAAGTTTGTATACCCTTGCAGAACATTTTATTACTTATTTGAAGGTTATAGCCACTGAAAACAAACAAGTAAGACTACTTTTCTGACTCTACTTTTGTATGACAGCTATACTATATAGATGTCCGATTTTGACCAAATTTGTGCAGAATCATGGAGATGCATAGAAAACTACACAGAAAAAAATAAGATCAAATATCGAGTTGATCTTCCAATATAATTTCAAAAATATCAATTTTTAAAATCCAAGAGTTACTATTTAATATCAATATGATGCTGTAGTATTGCATTGATACTTAAAATATTATATTAATAAGCGAAATTCTCACAGTGATATGAAAAATACCCTAGTGACGTGATTTTAGATCAAAGTAGACATCGAAAATCTGAGGGCAGAAAGAGACAAACAGAGTTTCTTAAAACAAAGAGCAACAGCTATAGTCCAATTCGAAAATGGCAAAAACAATGTATATGTCTCTGCCGCAGCAAGCGAGACAGCGAACACTCTTCCGATTTGTCTGTTTTTGCTTTCATTGCTGATTGCAGTTCCCAACTGCTTAAAGCGGTGAGCGCATGGAGAGACACTCAAACAGCGATAGCCATTAGCGAAATGCCTACTGAAAGTTGAATCGGGAGATTCATTAAGCAGTACTATAAAGGCAACCAGCTCTTTTTGGTGTATATAAATGCATAAGTTGTTTCCAGTTGTGAACAAACGCAACTTTTCGGGACCTCGAGCCAGCTAAAGTTCTTTGACATTTGAACCATGTCCAATGGGTACTATACAAATATAGCTTTGATACAAAATAATACATTATACAATAATAACCCTTTGATATTATAAAAATATTAATACTATAAAAATAGATCAGGGATATAAACAAATATCAGATTGTTGATCTGAAACATTTCACATTGATATGTTCGAAATGTACGAGTGATATTTTCGATCATATCAACGGGTATTCTTCAGATGAAGGCCGATTCGATACTGAAATATTCCCGATTGATACTAAATATCGTGATCTTTTTTTTCTGTGTAGTAAATACTGAGTTTGGAGACGTTTGCATTAAAAACAAAGAAGTTTTTCTCACTAGAATTAGTTTTTCGACCGATCGTTCCTATGGCAGCTAAATGTAATAGTCATCAGATCCGGCCGGTTCCGACAAATGTGCAGCGTATTTGTACCAGAAGACTTAGTGCAAAGTTTGGTGGCGATAGCTTTAAAACTGACGGAGGAGATAGCATAGAAACAGACGGAAGGACAAACGGACATGGTTATATCGACTCAGCTCGTCATGCTGATCAAGTATATATATATACTTTATGTGGTCGGAAATGCTTCCTTTTATGCAAGGGTATACAAAAGTGGGATGGGTGCTGGTCTGTGTCTCATCGGTCTTCTTCAGGATCTGTCTTAATGTGAATATTTGGCTTGTGGTGGATTTGTCAGGTTTAAAGTCACACTGATAAGTTGTTCATGCATGACAGAACCTTATGTGCAATGGGTAGGAGACTGATCCCACGGTAATTGACGCAAATATTGGTCAAAGTACACTTTGGATCGAATCTATATAGATTGGTGGTGTTTGTTATCGTCTCCCAGCAGGTTCGAGAAATAGTTCGTCCATTTGTGTAGTGACAGACGGACAGGGCCAAATCGACTCGGCTTTTGACGCTAATCAAGAATGTAAATTCTTTATGAGATCGAAGGCGTTTCCTTCTGCCTGTTTATTATATACCGCTCAATATACGATGATTAATGAAATTTGTACCTTTAGTTGAAGGCTGAAGTTGCTATTGAAGTCTATATAAAGCTGGCGTCGTCTATTTATATCTGGATGGTATACCTTAGAGGGTGAACATTTATTGAGGTGTCATTCCATTTTTTTTAAGTCAATCTAAATGTTTTTCGTCAAAACAAAATAACAAAATAAATTTAAAAAAAATAAATAAAAATGTTACAAAATTTGTGGTTTTTCTTTGGAATTGTGTGCCTCATAACCGTAAGTCTCCAGTGAAGAAACTTCTTTTCTCCTTTTTTGACAACGCTGTCCTCAGCTTTCACCGCTGAACGCCTCGCCAGTGCATGTTGTAAAAACGAGGACAACAAAGAAAGTGGAAAATCGCACAACAATTATCAAGCAGGATCTTCAGGCGAAGGCTGATAGTTCGGGAGGCCTGAGCCTTCGACTATTTCCACAAAGCTTTCAATTAAATTCGTCATCAGTGGGCTCCAAAGCAGTCCATCCGGGCCTGAATCTTTGGGCCAAACCTCAAGCGGAGAATGCAGTTGCTCCACCTGCAGCCGACAAGCCTACTAAGAGAACTACAAAAAAAGAGCTAACGATATCTGTGCCGAAGTATAAAACCGATGAAGGCGGCCAATGGGTATACAATCCTTGGGCCATCACCTACGGTCAAGTGTGGTTCGACACACGGTTTAATTTCCAAAACAAGAAGATGTCCGCTGCGGCTATTAACGTCGACTCCCAACCCATACTCGACTACTACCCTTCCGACGATGAGGATGATTTGAGTACTGTGTGTGCAGGTAAATCGACAATTTACAATGTACCGAAAATTGTATCATGGCTGGATCGTAAGCAATATGGTTACAAGTTAGAGCATCGACCAATCTGGGTGGCCCTGAGGAAAGAGCTCTTTAAAAAGGGCAATTCGGAGGAATGCCATTCGGCGGCCTTTGTTGAGTGGCGAGCTTTTCAGGAATGCGTCCTGAGGCGTCATCAGCGCATGGAATATTTAATACCAAAGTATCCATATCATCAGCGCCAATAGTCGGCAAATTCTAGTCAAATTTTGTGAAATAAATAACGTTTTGAAAAGGGTATGGAATGTGATATAAAAACTGTTGTTTTTAGGTCTACAAATCTAAAAGAAGTCTTAATGCATTTCTATGGCAGCTAAAGCAAAAAGTAACCATCCGATTCGCGCAGTTTTCTGTGCCAAATTTCAGCTCGATGGGTTCAAAACTGAGTCGTCGTCGTCAGTAGCGCAAGTCAGCGGGTGCTGCTGTCGGTCAGAAGCGCAAGTTAGCGGCTGCGCCGTCGCTACGAAAGCTGCTGTCGAATGTCTTCTGCTATTGGGTTTTTGCGTGCTGCAACAAATCAAATAAGGCGCTGTGCCAAGAGCGCGAGAGAAATTTGGAGTGTGAGCTCGAGCGTGAGAGCGAAGGCGCTACTCCCAACTTGCAAAATCCGATCACTTGCTGAACGAAAGAGAAGAACATGAAACGACGGCTGAAACTTGACCATTAAGCGCTGTTCGTTTTACATACTGTTAGTATGTTAACATTTATGTTAATGCTCTGTTAACCAACCGAAGTGATGGTTATTGAACACTTCTATCCCCGTGTGACGGATACATCGAAGTGTGACAGGACTGAATTTAACTTAAGCTCTCGTTTTTAGTATTGTTGCGTTTCCAATCAGATTCTTAACAGAAAGTTTCGATTCCATTGAAATGTGTAATAGTCTATCGAAGAAATGCAAAGATTTATGATGATATATTTATTATTTTACAAGTGGAAGTACAGCTTTAGATGACGCATGTTCAATCGACATATTCTCAATCTGGGTTGAACTCAAAATTTTTAACACTTCTTCTTTCTACCTCTGTTAAATATGTCAACTTTTTATTTATCTCAATCATGCTAGTTTTATTCTATTTGTTTCTATGTGCGCTTTCATTTGTGAAGTTTGTTTTTATTTTAATTGATTATTTCGTAATGGCAAATAGAAATTATTGTGCAATGCTTGGCATTGGTTGCCTCATCAGTGTAAGTTTTTGAAATATCCACTATCAACATTAATCCAAGGAAACAATCTCTCTAGTTAATACATTTTAATGTGAATCAGTGCCTACCAATGAATACCCCTCAAAACGACACAAGAAAAAACTTCTCAAGAGTAGAGAAGCAATTTAAATTAGTGACCGATACGACAATGGATGGCGCAAGCCGGCATGTTTCTGAAACCTTGAATCAAAACGATAGCATTGCAAGAAAGAATCTACCAATTTTAAGAACAACGAAAACTTATCTGTCGAATCTAACAGATCAAGTGGATGGTGGTTCGCAGCTAGTGCAAAATGCCACCGCCGCCGATGATGACTACGAGGATTTGACAGAGCCTAGTACTCAGTTTCGGTTGGGTAATCATAATATAAGTACAGCAAATAAGGAAGAACTTCAGTCAGTACCACAGTTAGTTGGTCCCAACAAACCCATTGAATCGCTAGGCATACGCCAGCATAATGTCTCTAGACTAGAAAGTATGCTGATGAGAACGAATCGGACTAAACCGACAACCAGAAAATGGGAGACTGAAGTAAGCAACCATCACAAGAATTCACGTTTTACCATTAGCGGCAGGGGCGCACGAGTGTACTATCCAGACGGTCCAATGATTTCGGTATGCCTTGGCAAATCGACCGTCTACAATATACCCAATGTCATCGATTGGCTACGTCGACATGTCTACAATCATACGCTCAATCACCGTCCCATCTGGCTAGACCTTCGGAGAGAGATCTATAGGCAGGGCAACTCAGAGGAATGCCATACGGCTAATCAAACTGATTGGCTTAAGTACACAGAGTGCGCCTTGAGACGTCATCAGCGCATGGAGTATCTGATACCGAGATATCCTTTACATCAGATTGGATTTATTTCAGGTGGAGCAAGAGAAATAGACTAAAACCAAATCAATGTGTAAACGTTTAATAAAAATGTTGCCAGCTTGAAATTTCATAAGGGTAATTCATGTGCCGCTCAGCTTAAAGCAGCGCTACAGCAGCGAATAGTATTTTGATTATAGCTCGACAACCGCTCATCCGACTTTTACCATTCCTTTGGCGGATCGACAAATAATGTTGATTATTTAATATGTATAGTAGGTATGAGCCATCTATCTTTAAAAGTGTGGAAGATATGAGGCTTTTTCGAAATTGCGGGGGCGGGCGGGGGCTTGGCAAAAATTGAAAATAAACTTGATCTGCCTGCAAGTATAAGAAGTTTTTGTACCATACATGTCTCTGAGATCTGTGAGTTCATACAGACAAACGGCAATGTCTATATCGACTCGGCTGTTGATGCTGATCGAGAATATATACACTTAATTCCTTTCTTCTGGCTGATATATACTTTTGCACCAGTTTAATATAATCGCAATCATTCGACGCACATCAACAAATGTCAATTTGTACACAGAGAAAAAAAATGATGTGAGAAAATATCCATTGGATGATTTCCTGTATTCATTTGGGAAGGATATGTCTCAAATATCCTTTTGGTTATCCAACGAAGCTGAAAATCATCCAAAGGATATGAAAACGGCTCATCCTTGGAATGATTTTTCAGTTCCGTTAGATGATTAGAAGGATATTTAAGATTTATCCTACCCAAATGCATATTTTTTAGTTTCTGTGTAGTTGGTGTCCCAATTCTGCAAACGGTATAGTAGAGAAAGCGAAGACAGACACATTGCTTCCCTTAATTTTGCTATGCGCAAACCGCTTTACGACTTTGCGGCCGATGCGTATAGCATGCGGGCACCTCTAGTGCACATGAATGTTAGAAATTGTTTGATCACTTTGCAGCAAGGAAAGTTGTGTGGAGTTTCTTTGACGAACAAGGAAATAGAGAATCATACAATAGGGTCACAGCTAATAGAAAAGCAATCGGATATGGGAATAGAAATAGTAAGTTCAATACCTTCTACGTTGCATATGGCCATTGCTGCAAACTCTAAATTGTTTAATAGCGTCGAAAAAGCTGTCAGTTGGCACTAGCATACACAGTTTTAAGTCTCATTATCACAAATACAACACTTAATCCTACACAGATTTGCCTAGATCTGGTGCATGGTTTCAATCTCCTTCACACTGACCGACAGACGTATAATGGTGAATGGAAATTATTTTGTATTTATTGCCATTTGCTGCTACATTGGAGTAAGTTAAGAAAGTTCAATATTTTCACTCAGTTTGGTACGGGATTTATAACACTCACAATTCTCCAGGTGATTCTACCTTTCAAAACGCTCCATGGTCTGCCAGTGACAGTGGTTGCAACCAAGCAGCAAACAGCCATAACTCCAGAGGAGTTAGTGACAAAGTTAGTTCGAGATGGTGGCATTCGTTTGTTTCCTCAAGGATTTCACTTTAACGGTATAAATCGATTTCCAACAGAAGGCACCACAAATGGTACAAGAGATCCCACGACAGCCAATACTAGAGCTTCCAAAAAACCGGTGCACAAACTAGCCCCAAAGGCAAAATCTCAGCTGCAAATTACGAGCACTGTTAGAGCAGCAACTAGAGCTTCCAAAAAACCTGCGAGGAAACTAGCCACAAAGAAAAAATCTGAGATTCAAACTACAACCACTGTCAAAGCAGCAACTAGAGAACCGAAACTAGCCTCACAAGGACTTAAACTGTGGGCCAAGCCTCAAGAAGAAGCCGACAAAAATGATGATGCTGACAAAATGACAGACAACAACAAACCAAAAGACGACAAGCCCGGAGTCGACACGACAGCTGGCGACAAGCCGGAAGAAAATCAGCCGGAAGACAATCAGACAGAAGACAAGACAATTGGCAATGCAACAGTAGCTCAGTCCTACAAAGAACTAACCATATCCATACCCAGATTCAAGACGGACAGTATGGGAAACTGGGTGTACAATCCCTGGGGCGTTACCTATGGCCAGGTGTGGTTAGATACCCGTTTCCACGACCAGAACAAAGCCACCATACCACGCATCACCATCGACTCAAATGCCGCTAAAAACTATTATCCGACCGGACCGAAGGCCACGATATGCAATGTAAAATCCACCATCTACAATTTGCCCAAAGTGGAAAAGTGGCTTTCTCGTCATATCTACAATCACACGCACCATCACCGACCCATCTGGTTAGATCTTCGAAGAGAGCTCTTCAAGCACGGCAAATCAGAGGAGTGTCATACGGCCCAAAAATACAATTGGAAAGAATATCAAGAGTGCGCCTTGAGACGCAATCAGCGTATGGAGTATATGATACCAAAATATCCGCTTCACCAGATTGGCTATTATTATGCCTGGAGTCATCCTTGGTTTTTGGAAAAATAGTGGGAAGCTATGAGTGTATGTGTGCCAGTTAGTGGCAAATCCAGAAGATTGTAAATTCAGATATGATAATCGATTAAAGCTACTTATACCCTTATTGAGTAGGGGATGTCCAAAACGAAAACACACATTTTATTCTTAAACATTAACACTGTAACCAAAACAGCGACTAACAGTGACCGAGATAGTGACTTAAATGGTGAACAAAACATTTACTAAAATAGTGACCAAAACGGTGAACAAATCAGTAACTAAAACAGTGATCAAATCAGGAACCAAAATAGTGACCAAAAAGTGAACAAATCAGTGTTCAAGTCCGTTCCCAAAACAGTGGCCATAACAGTGACTCACTGTGACCAAAACAGCGACAAAAAAAAGGTGCCTAACTGTGACCAAGCTGTGATCAAAGCAGTAACCAATACAGTGATCGAAACAACGACTAAAACAGTGACTTACTGTGTAGTAACGACTAAAACAGTGGCTAACTGTGACCAAGCTGTGATCAAAACAGTGATCGAAACAACGACTAAAACAGTGACTTACTGTAATTAAAACAGTGACTTTCTGTGACCAATCTTTGACCAAAACTGTGACCAAAACAGTGATTATAACAGTGACTTACTGTGACCAAAACATGACCAAAACTGTGACTTACTGTGACCAATCTTTGACTAAAACAGTGACCGAAACAGTGATCAAAGCAGTGACCAAAACAGTGACTTACTGTGAATAAATCAGTGACTTACTGTGACCAAACTTGATACAAAACTTTGACCAAAACAATGACCAAAACAGTGAGGTAAGCAGTGACCAAAACAGCGACCATAACAGTGACTTAATGTGACCAAAACTTGACCAAAACAGTAACTTATTGTGACCAAAGCTGTGACCAAACCAGTAACCAAAAAAGTGATCAAAGCAGTGATCAAAACATTGAGGAAAACTGTGACTTACTGTGAATAAAACAGTGACTTACTGTGACCAAAACAGTAACCAAAATGGTTAAAGAAACACTGACCAGAGCGTTGAACATAATTGTGACCAAAACAGTATCCAAAACAGTGATTAAAGCAGTAACCAAAACAGTGACCAAAATAGTGACTAAATCTTTGACCAACACAGTGACTCACTGTGACCAAAACAGGTAACAAATAGTTTGCTACGCTGATATCATTGTAGTTCGAAACATACAACCAATTTACATGAACGGTCAAAGTGGAATTGTAGCAACTATTTCGTTGACTAAAACGGAAAATATCATAAAAGAGAGCACTATCGACATTTACTATTATCGATTTTCAAAATTATCGATGGTGCCCACTAGCGTTGTCTTTGTCAACCCTTCTGTATGTGAATATGTGAATGAATACAATGAAGTCTCTCTCTTATGCTCCTACTTTAACACAATTAGAACCAAAAATGTAACCTTGCATTAACAAAACTACTTTGTATTCGCTTGTCTGTATTGTAATTTCCAATCGGATTATCCCTCGTAAAGAGCATCGCTAGTACCGGGTGTTACACATAGTCCACTCTTTTTATAATCTTTTCCGTAAATACATAGAGTATTATAAGTTTGTGCAAAAGTATGTTACAGCCAGAAGAATGCACCTTTATCTACGATATAGCCATATGTCTGTCCGTATGAACGCACAGATCTCATAGATGGTAAGAGGTAGAGGTTTGACATGTATGGCAAATATGTTTCTTATGTATGCAGGCAGATCAAAATTATTTTCAATTTTGGTCAAATCTGGAAAAAGTCATTATCATTGCATTAGCCCGTATACCGTTCTTCATTCGAAAAATGTTAATTTGAAAATATTTAGTACTTAGCAATGCCATTTTGTGGTATTCTGTAATATGAGGTGTAAATATTGAGCCTTTGTATATTAATAGAGAGGTTGATTTAGATTAGTGATTTAATCACAATCACTTACTCAAACCACAAATTATTCTATTTACATATTTACGCTCTGAGCTGTTTGATCTATTTATATCGACATTGCATCTTATAAGCTATGGTGCTGAGCACGATTGATCTGATTGCGTTGTTAATCTGAACTGAGCTGATTTAAACAGATCATATAGCTCTTACCTCAAGCCATGAGTCAATAAATTTGTAAACTCTGACCTGAAATTCGTAAAAAGATCATGATTAATCTCGATTCTCGTATCTCTGTGAGATATATTAGAGCCCGGCATTGAGCGACTAGTTCACGCGGGTACAAAATGATAAACTCGTGCTTGTCTACTTGTCGTGTGAACTCCCGCGTGCATCACGCGGCTAGCACATGGCATGTGATTGGTAACAAAATGTTCTGTTAAATCAAAAGTAAACTCATTTACATCAATACAAAATTTTATTGCAACCATGTTTATCGTTATTTTTACAAAATGTCTCATTTCGATATAAATAAGACTAAGACAGAAGTCCGATAAAAATCGAATATGGGAAATGTGGGTGGTGTTAAAGAAGCTTGTGAAAAGCGAAGGGCGGAACATGTTTGATGAAGTTTATGTGAAAGCAACCAATCACGGGATATACGGTATTCATAAAGAAACAATGCATGGTATAGATCGGTAAAATCTATCTTTAATAAGACTAGTTTTTCATTCCATTCCATTATGGGGTGTGACAATAGTACCATAATCATTTCAAAA
Organism: Lordiphosa andalusiaca; assembly: GCA_035044965.1. Classification (NCBI taxonomy): domain Eukaryota; kingdom Metazoa; phylum Arthropoda; class Insecta; order Diptera; family Drosophilidae; genus Lordiphosa; species Lordiphosa andalusiaca. Next base: position 1,339,820 of record JAWNNM010000036.1, read on the forward strand.
AATTACAAAAACTGCATAAAGCTGGCCCCACCGAGTACGTCACTTTGTATACTTTTCTGTGGCCGAGTTGAACTGAATGGTGCTCATTTCATTTACATTTGATCAAATTTGTTGTTAAAATTTTTAGAGAACGTTTTTTGTTATTGTTTTGCATTTAAACTTTGTCTTGTTTTTCTTTGTTTTTCATAGCACAAATATTTCAAACTTACGAACCGGTTCAAACCGAAACCAATCTTTGTACTAAATATCATGTTTTATCTTAAATAGTTTCTGTTTTTAATCATTTGCCGGCTCACAGACTTGAAAATTTCAGGAAAATCGAATTAACGGTTCAGATAAACATTTATATCTAAATTAACATGTGGAGGCAGGGTCAAAATTTGGCGCTTACTTTATTTAAATATTAACAAAAACCACAATAATTAGTATTATTTTAAGCAAAAATAAGAAAGAAAGTAATGATTAGGTTGTACATTCCAAAAAAAATCAATACGAAACGGGATTAAAAACGGGGTGATCCCGGATATTCTTGAGCTGATCCCGGAAAAAGATGGATTTTACTTCCACTTTTTTTTTTTTGATCCCGAAAAACAGGATCACTTCAAGCATGCCCCGAGATCACCCCGTTTTTAATGCCGAATATTTCGCATGTGAATCATTGAAAAAGCTTTGGAGTCAAGGGTCTTACAAAATACTTACATCTTACATAGATGAGGCTATAGCAAGTAACTCTGAATGCTATTCGAGGATTTTAAAAATTTACTTTGCTGCCCATTTTAATACTCAGTCGATCAAAGCTAACCTAATAACAGATAGAATCGCTGCACAGAAGATCAAATTTTGTGATATCCACCATTTTTGTTGAACCGAACCGATATTTTAGGTTCGGAACAGGTTTGGGTTCAGCTTTACATTCTAAAGAGGTTCGGTTCACAGTAAAATAAAATTTGTAGTTCCGGGTTGGAAGCGGTTCGGTTCAAACCCGGTTTGCAGCCCTGAAAAATATGTCAATAAGCTTCATCACAGCCAACTTCTTCGATGTCGTGGGACAAGTGTGTAGTAATCTGTGAAGTTTGAACTCAGTTTAAAAATAAATAGAGGAAAGTTAACTTCGGCTCGGGCGAAGTTTGTATACCCTTAACTAATATGAAGGATATATCCACTGAATACAAACAAGTTTTTTTCAATAACACTACTTTTCTGACTCTACTTTTGTATGACAGCTAAACCATATAGATGTCCGATTTCGAACAAACTGAGTGGAATCATGGAAAAGCTTAGAAAACTAAGAAATATAAAGTTTGGAGGCGTTTTCTTTGAACATAAAATTTTTTAGTTTCTCGATCGATTAATTCCATGACAGCTATAACCTATAGTCATCCGATTTTGACCAAACTTTAATGAACTGTGTGAAAGCTTATTAAATAAATATATGCCAATTTTAAAGAGTTTTACATAGAAAACCAAAAAGTTTTTCTTACTAAGACCACTTTTCTAACCTTACTTTTCTATGGCAGCAATACTATATAGATGTTCGATTTCGACCAAACTAGGCAGAACTTGGAGAAGCATAGAAAAGTAGTAAATAAGGAATTTGGTGACGTTTGCATTGAAAACAAAGAAGGGTTTTCTCACTAGAACTAGTTTTTCGACCGATCGTTCCTAAGGCAGCTATATGTTATAGTCATCCGATCCGGCCGGCTCCGACAAATGTGCAGCGTAGAAGACTTGATGAAAAGTTTAGTTGCGATAGCTTTAAAACTGACGAAGGAGATAGCATAGAAACAGACGGACATGGTTATATCGACTCAGCTCGTCATGCTGTTCAAGAATGTATATGCCTTATGCTTCCTTCTATGCGTTACAATCATATGGACAATTTTGATATACCCTCTGCTAGGGTATAAAAATTACATAAAGTAGCATTGAATTTTTACCCAAATAATCCCATTCTCATTTACTCAACTCAACTCTGAAAAAATGCTGCACTTGCAGAAAATACATCCAGTGCAAGAGAGCGATGGCTTAAATGAAAACATCAAGACGGCTCGTCATTTGTTTATGGTAAATTGTAGCCTTACCTTGGGCTGTGGACAACGCAACCCAACGCCACAAAGAGGCACGTCGCTTACCTTCGCGGTGGAACTGGAAAGGGGGCGTGAAACAAGAGGAATACATTTCTCCGAGTAATATTCTCAGTTGGCAGCGCATTTTATGCTGCCGCAGTTCTTTTCTTTTGCATTTCGCGAAATTGTCACAACCGATGACCCAATTTTGCGGGGGGTCTGTGGAGGGTAATATTCTCGGGGCTGTGTGTTTTTGGGGTTTAAGTTTACTGAGTTAGCAAGAAACGCCACGAATGTTGCAACAGCAGCAGCAGCCACAGCTCGAAAGTAAATAACCAACGAAAAAAAAAAAAGTGAGCAAAACGAATTTTATAAATAATTGGAGCAGTTTGTCATTACAAAATTGCCAAGGTAAAGACGAGGCTACAGAAAATGCCGTATGGTTGCCCTTACCATTGTTTCCAGCAAAATCAAAAAAGAACATGCACAAAAATCAATAAGCAGGCTTATCAGTGGCGAGTCCTGTTCATGATTAGGCGACGCTGACATTTCGATAAGGCAAATCAATAGCGATAGCCGATTAGGGTACAAGCAGAACCGGCGTCCTGGGGATTGGCAAGCGGTGCACTTGGGAAAATCAGTCGAGAGAATAAGGGAATAGGCAGGCGAATAGATTTCAGAATTACTCTTTCATTTTCCAATTGAGTTGCTTCATTCTGCTCCAATTAAATACTATAATTTGTCAAAGAGAAACGACCTCTTATCGGGTTAAAATCTAAACAGGACTTGAACTAGATACATTGTTAAACCAAAATGATGAAAGGATTAAATGTTATTAATAACTTTTATTTCTTTTCAAAGGGTTTCTGAAATTTTAAGACCATTGTGACAGATAAATACTATAAAACTTGTATCACATTTTCTAGAAATGATACTAATTAGTAATTAGTGAAAGCTGCATAACTAATCTTCAAGATAACTGAACATTATTCACTCACGCACGGATCACGGATTGAAGCACAAAACACATTCGCGTCTTAAGACGTCGAGAAATACCGTGACACCTCCGAATGAAACTTCTTTAGATTTAGGTTTGAAGCAAACCAAAACTTTATAATCAATTTTCTTGAAACAATTAAGATGTAATTTTCCAAGTTTATATATATTCGATCAGTCTTAAGTAGGCATCCATTAAAAGTGTTAAGGTGTAAGCATAAGTATTTGTTTGTGCCATAAGTGCTATAAAACAGGGATACAAACCAGATCGAAGACGAACCGAACCAAACCGAAACCAATTTGCTTGCTGATAAACATTTGAATTCGGAAATTTACTGAAGCGAACCGGAAACCAAAAACCAAACAAATCTGAGAAAACGAGAGCGTAAGTTAAAATCGGCCCTGCCCGACTTCGAAATACTCGTAACTCAGGGCAACTAGTGTTTGATAACCTTTTCTTATGTTAATTAACAGAGCATTAACATTTATTTGAATATTTCAACAAACAGCGCCTGCGGCTCAGATAATTCTGTCATTTGACTCTGTACCGTAGGTACATAGAATACTATAAGTTTGGGCAAAAGTATTATATGTAACAGCCAGAAGGAAGCATCTCAGCATCAACAGCCGAGTCGATATAGCCATGTCCGTCTGTCTGTATTTCCGTCTGTCCCTCTGAGTGTCCGTATGAACGCACAGATCTCAGAGATGGTAAGAGATAGAGGTATGACATGCATGGGCCATATGCTTCTTATGTCTGCAGGCAGATAAAGTTTATTTTCAATTTCGGTCACGCCCACTCCCGCCCCCGCAATTTAGAAAAAATGTCATATCTCCCACAGTTTTAAAGATAGATGGCTTGTTCCTTCTAGACATATTTAGTTATGAGGATAACTTGTCGATCCGCCAAAGGAATGGGAAGATCGTATGAACAGTTGTCAAGTTATGATCAAAAGACTGTTCTCTGCTACCACGCAGTGGCAGCGCTGCTACTGCAGCATCAAAATTTATGCTGAGCGTATAATTTCGCTTGTACAGAGTATGCTGCGTTGCTATGTTGACCGACTTTCTTGTATTTTTATGCTATATTTATGAAAATTGAAATGGGGATATATTCAACTTTTTTTTATTGCGTGGCCAAAATTTGAAACAAACTTGATCTGCGTGCAGACAAGAATAGAAATATAAGATCTAGGTGTTCATACAAACAGACGGATAAACAGAAATGGCTATTTCGACTCGACTCTTGATGCTGATCAAGAACATATATACTTTATGGGGTTGGAAATGCTTCCTTCTTCCTTCATACATATGCACGACTTTAGTATACCCTTTTTACTCTTCGAGTAACGGGTATAAAAACTTGAACAATGTGAGAACTATAGCCTTTTCCCTAAGAAATGTTTTAAATTTTATTGGTTAATCTAGCTTTTAAGGATCGCCTATTATGATAGATGTGATCCCGTACATCTAATGTAGTTTCCCACCGAGCTGTTTATTTCAGACTGCATAACTTTCGTAGAAGTTGCTAATTGATTTGAGAGAGTATGTGCTTCTACTCCTTCGTATCCTCTAAGGATCGATCATCTTTTTATTGCAAATTTTGCTCTTGTACTACTCCAATCTCGCCCATTGATCGGCGCCTAAATATACGATTTCCAATATTTTATTTCTGGGAATTCTCTTTAGATATCATAATACAGAAAAAGGATTGAACTACTGAATCAAAACAAAAACGCGGTGCAGTTAGCTCCAAAACACTTGCAATAAACCGAACCACAGGTTCAAAGATTTCATGAACCACTTAACCGAACCAGTCCTTATTTATACATGGTTTGCATCCCTGCTTCAAAATAAGAATAGTACTTTAAGGTCCAGAAACAATATAATTAACAGACAGCAAAATGCCCCCCAAATATTCACATAATCCTGATAAACTTTTCCGAACTTTGAAAGTTCAAAGCACAAATCAATCAAACAACAAATTCTAAATTCAATTAAATTCTGACCCAAATACATACGTTCCCATTAATTTTTCCCTAAGTGTAGCCAGATGGTTATCGCACACATCAATCCTAAATACAAAAAATTAACTTGTCGCAGGAATTGGGTAAACATGCATCCTGACCGATAACGGTTCACCACAAAAACATTTCAATATTTGCCCAATTTATGATCTTTCTGCTGAGGTCCTCTGGGATGTGTCGTTTGTCGTTGACATTATCAAGGCATTTTCAGGGGGGCGTTGACCAATGGTTAAGCACCCAACTGTTGTTATCAGTGTCAACGATGGGCAAAGCAAACAACAAGTCTGGGACATTGCCCGCTGCTGACTTTAAAATCCTCCTGGGCTGGGCGGAAGACCCGCAGAGGCTTATCACATAAACAGAAACCGAAACAGAAACCGAACGAAGTGAAATGAAATGTAAATAATACAAAACAGAAGGAAATGCAGCGAGGAAACTGAGAAACTGAGCAGAAGAAACATGCGATAGGGGGAGGGGAGGGAGGGAAGGAAAAACCTTTTGCGCCGGCAAAGTGCATTCGCCCCGGGAATGCAAGTCAATGCCAGGAGCCGCGTAGAATCCATTAGCGTTCGAAGCAAGTAAAAAGTGCATGCGAATGGAAATGTGGTGCATGTGGAGCCACCTAATGGTATCTCTGTATCCGTAGCTCTATGTGTGTGTCTGTGTGTGTGTGTGTGAGTGTGAACGTGTAAGGGGTTCATTGCACGCTGTCTTCTGGTTGCTATGGGAAAATGCAATGCGGCAAACAAATTACTTCTTTTTTTTTTTTGCAGGATCAACCCTCGCATTCATTTCGTAATTGCTTTCAATTAAAAACTGCGCTCAACTCTCTCCAAAATCTAAATACTTGCACCAAGATCTGCGGGTATACTCAGTCTCACAGAAGGATACCCTCCCTTTTAGGCTGTTGATTGGTTTAATTGAGGTCGAGAGAGAGTTTAATTTATAATTTCTTTACCAAATCAGCAGCCAAACACGCGTCGGACGCATGTCGTGAAAGGGAATCATGCAGGATTGTGGTAGTCAGCTACCGTATAGCTTAGATGTGGGCAGGATCGATATATGCACAAGGGCTGTTTCTTTTCTTTAGCTTTATTCCATATATCTTAGCTTAAAACCATTTTTGCATTGATGGCAGAGTTAATGGATTTTGGACATGGCGACCGTGCAGTCACTATGATTTTCTTCGCCTAGGGTGGGTATAACTGCCACTGATCAATGTCAAACCCTTCCAACAGCTTCAAATAGTATTCAACTAACTTTACTAAAAAAACTGCCTAATGATTCACCTTGAACTTCCTTGAAAAGTAGGAGAAGTACTTTTAAGGGTACAACAAATTTTTTTTCACCACAAAAAAACGAAAGAGAAAACCGGGTATTGCTTAATGCTTGTGCTTCTGGCTGACTGAAGCACACGACAACAACAAAATCAACGGTGCAGAGAGCGCCCATAAGAATTGTTGTTGCCTTTCTTTTTGCAAGAGGTATAGGAAAAGAGAGACAGACACATACGATGTTGTTAAGAGTACACAGAGAAAAAAATATGTAGACCCTACGCGAAAATTTAGATATTCTACACGTTTAACATGGATTTAGCAGCCTCTACGTTTATGTAGCATTTCTACATGCCACGTTTAGCTTTCTCATTTCTACATGCAGCATGTAGCTTTTCTACATGCAACGATGTGGGCCCAGCCCAAGCAAAATACTTTTTTTTTATATTCAGCTGTTATCGCTCCACTATTTTCTCAATGGAGCGTCGTGCGGAGGCGGAGCGGAGGAAGGGGATAGTCTTCTTTCTGAAAAGCCTTAGACAGAAATTTATGTTTTAGGTCCACTTGTCTGGTCTGGGGTTTGAATACATGTAACTCACTTACCTTGTCTCGGCAATTTAAATATAAATGGCGGCATCTCAGCCCATGCGACTACCAAGCAGTCGAGCCGCATATCTTAGTAGTAAAGGAAAGTGACAAGCGACTTAGATCAACAACTCGTTTCGTGTGGACTTTCTATACATATCATTTATCATTTGATATCCTAAACTTTTATTTATTTAGCGTGTGAATAATAACTTTCTAGATGAAACACATAGCTATTCTCTTCCGATTCTAAGTTACAATTTTCGTTTAGAATTTCCACACGCTCGTGTAAGTTTGAAATATGTAAACTAGCGATGCCCATGCTTTATACTCTTCATGCGCCCATGTTGTTGTAAAGCGCGAACGCGTCATCCATGCGCATAGGGCAGACGCATAGGCATGGGCTGGCTGCTCTCGCGGAATTAAAGGCAACAACAATACGTGCAGAAAGTGTATCTTCTCTTTCTCTCCTATGCTCTTGAGGAATTAAAGGCAACAACAATACGTGCTACACACAGCCGGCAGTAATCGGTTTTCTCTTTCGGTTATTTGTGGTAGTTGTTGTTTCTGATTTTGGTTTTTTTGTTTGAATGCATTTCCGACGCTTTAAATAATATATATTATTGATCAGCCGAGTCGATATAGCCCTGTCCGTCAGATCTCAGAAATGTAAGAGATATTTTTTCTTATTTTAAGCACAAAATCGACCTTAATTTTTGAAGTGTTTTGAAAAGTCGTTAAAATTTTAGAAATTATAAATTGAATTGCTAGATTTTAGAAATTTTTTCTAAATAATTCCATTTTTTGGGTTGTAAAAGAAAGAAAAGTAAAAGAATTAATGTTAAATTACTTGGAGGCAGACTAAGACTAGATTTACACAGAGAAGCAAACTTAATGAAGTTCTCTTTGTAGGCGGAATATTCAAATGCGAAATGAATACGTTGTATAAAGAAAAGGTTTAGAATCTCACCTGATTTCTAGTCTACTAATGGAGTTCTCCAAAAAGTTTGCTTCACCGTGTAAGTCCAGTCTAATGCTCTTACTGAGCATACACTTTCGCTGATACGGAGTATATTTCAGTCAGTTTAGTCCTACATTCTTTATTGTTATTCTCTTTAAATAGAACAGAATAAGTTCACTTTCCATTTATGCTGAATTTCACGTCAAATGACTCAGCTTTTTATCAAAATTTCCCTGACCTATCAAACTAATCTCTCATTTTACGAAATCACCACCAAACGAATCATCAAGTTCAATGAACGAAGGAAAATCATTTTCACAAAAGTAACTAAACTCAAGTGAATGAATAGACCCACGGACAATGAAACTGAAAAGGACCAAATGAAGAAAGGATCAGTAGATGTGCGTGCTGTGATACGCGTGTGTTCCAGGAATACTGCAGAGCACGAAACACGCCCACGTAACCCGAGCTCTCAAGGATCTCAGGCAGCGATTTGAAATAGTTGGTGTTGAGTAATTTGTGCGCCGCTGCGATAAAAATCAGTTAAGCGGTTAACAAACATAAACAAAGCCCGTCCCCTTTCACCGATCCTCATGCCAGGACGCTGCAGGGGTTGACTGTGACTTTAGACCCTGGCGGGGGTGTCACTATCGGTAGCTACTTCTGGTCGTATGCTGGTGTATGCTATTTTCGTCTGCGCTACTTAAGGCTCGATGTGGGTCCTTGTCGGGGGTTGCAACTCGCCCTGTAGCAGGGGAAAGTTGCTATTTTTATACAATGTATGGGCTTGTCAATCTTCATTACGATTTCCTTTCGCTTTACATATGTTTAAGTACCCGCAGATAAGGCGATTTTCCCTACAGGACTTTAACAATTCAAACTGAAAGTTCCCACATGATTCATTGTAAATCAATAAATGCTTCGCAAACAATTCAACATTAATTCTTTAACTTTTTTTTTATCGAATTCAGTGGCCATAGCCTAATGAAGCGTAAGTGATAAATTGTAGCGGGGTAAGAGGACAGAGCCTTTTTGTTATGTTTGTAGTTTTTTTTTTTGTTTTTTGTTGATTTCCAAACGATAAGAAGACCGAAAGCCAAACAAGAGAAAATCGAAATGTCTGAGGTATCAATTGTTGAAGGAGAATGATGATTGCTGTACAAAATGATGTTGGTTCTTTTACATTTTTTCCATCCATTTACAATTAGGAGGCTCTCTCGGCCTCGAACACTTGAAATCTCTAAAAATACATCAACCACATGAGAACTTTTCTTCTATTTATATGCAAATTGATCAGGCAAGGAGTTCAATCGTCCCAATCAAACAGCTTGAGGAAACAGACAGAAAGAACGAAGTGAACATTTCGGGGATGTACCGAAACTGTTATACCCTTGCAAAAGATGTAAGTTGATTATTGCAACCATCTCAATTGAGAGTTTGACAAGTGAAAAGATAGCTTTATATGGAAAAACTTTATGAATACTTTATTAAAACTAAGACGGCTCGAGGTCTTGTTATGCTTTCGCATAACTTTAAACAGAGATACAACACCACGAGGGAGCCTGGTACCCTCACCCAACATCAACTGTCAGTAACTCAACCGCCTCTTCATGCCTGCAAAGGCATAACTGTTTGGGAATTTCAAAGCAGCATGCAGGCAAAAACATCGAGAGGCAGCGTAGAACAGATAGTAGCTACCCCGCCAGCCATTTGCGGAGCGCTCCGAAGCAGGAGTGAAAGGGACTCTAAAGCAGCACCTCAATGGAGCGTTGCCGGAGCGCTCCGAAGCAGGAGTGAAAAAGGCACCTCAAAGGAGCCCTTTTCAAAAAAACCATAGGCGAATAGAGGAGTCCGCACGGAGTCCTTGCGGGTTATCTGAGTGAGCATTTTGGGACGCCGAAATTACACATTTAAGGAGTCCCTTAGGCAAACTTTTTCCAAAAATGTTGAAAAGGCCTTTTTCTCCAGCGGATATGCTCCTTTGGGACACTTTTCGGAGCCTCCCTAGGACGCTCAGAGCACCGTACAGGGTGTCCTAATGGAGCACCTTTCCGACTCCGCTGGTTGGCTGGGCATTGTGTGTGTGTGTGTGCGTCCCCATGGCCTTGCCGGTTTTAGTGTGAAAGATATTCTCCTCGCTCCTGAAAAGAGTCTTTATTCCGATACGTTTTTTTGCTTCACCCTTGCAGTGGGTTGAAATTGAAACAGTTTAGATGATTGTAACACATAGAAGGAAGCATTTTCGACCGATTTATATTCTTGACCAGCTGTTTCTATGCTATCTCCTCCGTCACCCAACTTTGCACCTAGTCTTCTGGTAAAAGTACGCTGCACATTTCTCGGAACCGGCCGGACCAGATGACTATAACATCTAGTTGCCATGGGAATGATCGCTCCAAAAACTAGTTCTAGTGAGAAACCCTTTATGGTTTTCCAAGCAAACGTCTCCAAATTCTGTATTTAATAGTTATCTATGCTTCTCCACGATTCTGCCAAGTTTGGTATAAATCGGACATCTATATAGTATAGCTACCATAGAAAAGTAAGGTTAGAAAAATAGTTTTAGTAGGAAATTTGTTTTTGTTTTCAATGTCAGCCTCTTTAAAATTGGCATATATTTATTTTATAAGCTTTCACACAATTTTTGAAAGTTTTGTCAAAATCGGATGACTATAGGTTATAGCTGCCATAGGAATGATCGGTCGCGAAACTAGTTTTAGTGAAAAAAACTTTTTTGTTTGTAAAGAAACCGCCTCCAAATTTTGAATTTCTTAGTTTTCTATGCTTTCCCATGATTCCACTAAGTTTGGTCGAAATCGGACATCTATATAGTATAGCTATCATACGAATGTAGAGCCGGAAAAGTAGTCTTAGTAAGAAAAAATCGTTTCTTTTCAGTGGAAATTTACTTCAAATTAGGAAGGATATACAAACTTCGGCCGAGCCGAAGTTAACTTTACTCTATTTGTCGTTTTGGGGTTGCGAGAACGCAAATCAATTCCACTTTCGAAAGGCTGTTGCGGAATTAGGCTTATGACTGGTATCCTTAAATGGTCTGGTATTCCTAAGAAACTATATTGAAACCAGTGGTTTTCAAAAAGTTGACCTTTGCTGGAAATGTTCATTTGATAATTTTGTGATCAAACCTGAAACTGGGCTCGCTCTATTCATAGTTTCTTTCTATTCTCTGAGTTTTATCCCTTTGCTTTAGCTGATTCATTCCTAGCTAAAGATGATATTATTCCGTGAGCAACCTTGTTCCTGTGGCATGGCTTTCACAAAGTTGATTCAGCTGACGATCGCATGTTTTCCGATGTTAGCATTTTAGAAATGTTTTAATCATAACTTTGGCAAGGGTATAAACTACAATCCCCAAAAAAAAAATAAGAAACAACCAAAGGCAACAACAGATATACAAAAGCTATTAGAGGCAAATTCCTGTTCCTTTGTCTATCCACAAATTGCCGACAACCGCCGCGCATCCAGCAGATACAAGGCAACCAAATTGCATTTTTATCTATTTTTAGTTGGGGGAAAATGCCGACGCCGATGACGATGCTGCTGCTGCCGGTGGCTGGGCGAGCGGAGGATTATAAGGCGAAATAGAGGAGCCATCAACGCAATTTCCTTCCTGCTTCTGCGGACGTCGCGCACAAAATAGCTGTAATAATAAAACCGATCTCGCTCGCTCTCCCAGTCGGTCTGCTGGTGTGCAGTGTGTGCCTGTTTATGGCTGTAGGATGTGACAAGAAAAGCAGGAAAAACTCCTTGGCCGACCACACACACACACACACACACACACACACACACAGATCCAGCCACAGTCTGGGCACGTTGTCCTATCGCATAAGCGGAGCCAGCAAAGATCGCTCTCTATGTGGTGTCTGTGTGTGTGTGGTTCAATGAACTGGCGTCACCTCTTGGGGCTGCGCAGCTGCTGCGACGGCGACTGCGCTGCACAATCCTTTTTCTTTGGATTTTTCTTCTGGCACCCTTCACTTGATCTTTAGTGACTTTTGCTTCTCCCAGTTGGAATTGGAATGCTGCTGGCAGGCAGGCCAAAGGAGCCGCGCAGGAGTTCGTTCAATGTTCTCAAGGGTTTCATTTCAGTTTATGTCGATGGCACGACGACGGCGACGACGTTGTCTGGGGGCTTTGGATTTCACTTCGTGTGGGGAAATGTAAACATCGTCGTCATCATAATCGCAGCCGCTGCCGCTCCGGCTGCCTGACTCTCAAGGCTGGTTTATTTTTCGCGTTGGCTTTCGGTCGGACTGGGGGGGATGGGAATGGGGATGGGGGAAGTGCTGTGCCTGTGGATGTGGCAGTGGTGGCCCCTGGATGCTGACGCGTATCCCTTTTTTCGCTGGAATGTGCCGCTTGTTTACTCAAATGTATATTTGATCTTCTCGGGGTAATTTTTTTTTCTTTTTTGTCATATTTGTATTTTTGGTTGAAACAATTTCTGTTTGGGTCTTCTCATTTGAAGTGCACTTGTGTTTATCGCTAAAGGATTTTCAAGGAATACAGTTTCAGCATTCACATAATCGCCTGACATTTGGTTATTGAACACAGAGGGGGATCGTGTTGGCAGTTGCTGTACACTTGGGATCGGATTAAGAAATGGAATATTGGGCTGCGAAATCTTAGAATCCAACTATGATTGATGTCTACAAATCTGAACAAAGAGCTTTCTTCTAAATAGGTTTTCTGGGGTTCTTGGGTTTCGAGTCTCCTTAATCTAGGTTGATATAAACTTGTCTGCGGTTTCTAAGCTATTTAATCACTCAGTCTTACAGCTGTTGGGACGAAACTTGCTTTCTAGCCATCGGGGGAGGGATGGGGAGGAAGGGGAGGAGTAACTCTAGCATGTAAAAGAAGTCGAAAAACCATTTGGGAATTTCTTCCGTGTTCTTTGTCTGATCTTGTGCAGATTTTCGGAGTTGAAAGATAACAAGAAAGAAAGTCGGTCAAGCCCGACTATAGCATACTCTGTACCAACGAAATTATACGCTCAGCATAAATTTTGATGCTGCAGTAGTAGCTGAAAGCAGCGCTGCTTCTGCGCTGCTGCAGCGAACAGTCTTTTGATCATAACTCGAAAACCGTTCATCCAATCTTCATCATTCCTTTGGCTGATCGATAAGTTATCCTTATTACTAAATATATCTAGAAGGAACAACCCACCTATCTTCTAAAAACTGTAGGAGATATGACGTTTTTTCTAAATTGCTTGGGCGGCAGGGGGCGTGGCCAAAATTGAAAATAAACTTGATCTGCCTGCAGACATAAGAAGCATATGTCCCATACATGTCAAACCTCTATCTCTTACCATCTCTGAGATCTGTGCGTTCATACGGACATACAGACGGACGGACGGACAGACGGACAGACGGACATGGCTATATTGACTCGGCTGTTGATGCTGATCGAGAATATATATACTTTATGGGGTCGGAGATGCTTTCTTCTGGATGTTACATACTTTTGCACAAACTTATTATACTCTATGTACGTTTGGTACAGAGTATAAAAATGTTGCATACTTATATGAGCCGCAAGAGGTTATTAAACAGCAATTGCCCTAAGTAACGGGTATTTCGAAGTCGGTCAAGGCTGACTTTAACTTACGCTCTCGTTTATTTTACCCTTGCTGAGTTGATTTAGCCTTGTCCGTCTGTCCGTCTGTTTCTATGCTATCTCCTCCGTGAGTTTGAAAGCTATAGCGACCAAACTTTGTGCGAAGTCTTCTGGTACAAATACACTGCACATTTGTCGGTACTGGCCGGATCGGATGACCTCAACATGGTGCTGCCGTGAGAAAAACTTTTTTGTTTTCAATGTAAACATCTCCAAACTTTGTATTTCTCAGTTTGCTACGCATTCCCACGATTCCACCAAGTTTGGTCGAAATCGGACATCTATATAGTATAGCTGCCATTGAAAAGTAGGGTCAGAAAGTAGTCTTAGTAAGAACAACTTTATTGTTTTCAATGTAAACCCCTTTGAAATTGGCATATATTTATTTTATAAGCTTTCACACAATTCTTCAAAGTTTTGTCAAAATCGGATGACTATAGGTTATAGCTGCCATAGGAATGATCGGTCCAAAAACTAGTTTTAGTGAGAAAAAGTTTTTGGTTTTTGAAAAAAACGTTTCCAAACTTTGTAGTTCTTAGTTTGCTATGCTTTCCCATGTTTCCACTAAGTTTGGTTGAAGTCGGACATCTATATAGTATAGCTGTCATACAAAAGTAGGGTCTGAAAAGTAGTCTTAGTGAGAAAAGCTTGTCTGTTTTCAGTGGAAATGTCGTTAAAATGTGCTGCAAGGGTATACAGACTATGGCAGTGCCGATGTTAACCGTCCTCTATTTTTTCCAAAATAAGACAAGAATTAATCGGATCCAAAGAAAAGATGATGTGAGTGTGGTCTCCGTAGTGTTCCAGCCGTCCAGATTGCATAAAATGTGTGCAAAATCATTTAGTGCTGTTTACACTTCGCGGTTCGAATTTGAGTCCTGAGGTCCATTTACCATCCAACTTCGAACACTTCGTCTGTTGATTAACCATAGAGTTATGCTGAGGGTAAAACTTGAATGCAATAATTTATAGGGGGCATGCATTGAGCATATAGATCAGGAAAACAGGGAACTAATCAAAATTTTAAGTTGTCATTTTTCACGTGCGCTTTTTTGTTTGGGGTACAGTCACTTTCGGGCAGCATATTCAACAAAAGGATCGTGCACAGAGTCAACAACTGTGGAAGTCGACATTGACGCAACGAACGAGAGAGAACAAGTGCGAGGGACAGGCAAACAAAAGCAACAATCTCCCAGTCCCAGTCAAACAAATCACTAACAAACGAACATGGGGGATGGGGTCCGCGTCCAGGTCTGGAACAAGCATATATATCCTCCACGCACGTCTACTGCTTGGCGATTATTCATGACTTTATGGACTGGGTAGAAGGACATTAAAATTGCTTTTACGCCAACTCATCCAGTCAGAGGATCAAACTGGTTCTACTTTGTATGCCACTCACAATCAAGTCGCTCCTCAGCCAGGCGAAGCGAGGCCGCTCCTTTGAGTTGGAATCTGGAGAAACCAGTTTGGTGGTTGGGTCTCCTCTACCTGTTGCACAGCGGATCCCACGAAAAAAGGGATACTTGTAGGCAAACACACACACACACACACAGCAGGCAAGTCAACAGAAACTACAACAACAACAACAACAATGTTTATCCAATTTCAATGTTTGCCTTTTGACGCAATCGAGCGCAATCCTTTCGTCCTGAACGTTGCTCGTTACTTTTTGAAAGTGATTCCATTTTGGGATTGGGTACAGTTTCGAACTGAAATTCAAATTGAGCAATAAGGGAGTCGAATGACTTTGCTGGATGGTATAGATTTACTGGATGTTGGATTGTCTTATATTAAAAAGGGTTGGATAAATGAAAAGAAATTAAGTATAATGACGATTTGTCTGATTCTAAGCCAACTCTTGTGTCAACATTTCTTGTACTTTGAGAATATTTACGACTTCTTCAAACTAACGGAGAAGGCAAACCAAAAATATCACTCATGTGGATGCTAAATCTTAGCCATTTTGCTCGTATTGGATGCCACTTTGAAGAGAGCCAAGCAGATTCTACCTCATGGCTCCGTCGCTAGATAGAAGCCTATGGAAATGGTTTGGGAAACTGAATATTTTGTCCCGATTTTCTTGTTTATTGTTATGTTCTTCTTCTTGTGCCTCTTGATCCTGAGAACAGTAAACCGGAGCACAGTGGCTGCTATTGGTATTGCTATCTCATTCCTTTTTATGGCAGAATTAAGACCGGATATCCTTGTTTTCAGCATTGATTTGGTCGTACCAGAGTATCATCAGTATCATGTGCTTTGGACGACGTCCTCCCGGAAGCCATTGGTTTTGGAACCAATCTCGGATGTCCTCTACAGTGGCGCAGCTTGAAGGTCTGGAAAATCACAATTAAATTAAATATGGAATCTTCTAACTTCGAATTTATTACGAACCTAAGTAAGGCAAACGGGTCCTCGTTTACATTTGATCGCTGCTCCCTGCGGCAGCTACAATGGCTCGGAGACGAAAGCGCTCTTCGCTTCTTCCAGAGATGCCAATATGTTTTTTGTACACAGAGAAAAAAAAAGGATATGAAAATGTATCCATTGGCTGATTTCTCGTATCCATTTGGGAAGGATATGTCTTAAATATCCCATTAATCATCCAACAGAGCTGAAAATCATCCAAAGGAAATGAAAAAAGATCAGCCTTGGGATGATTTTTCAGCACCTTTTATGATTAAAAGGATATTTAAGACATATCCTTCCCAAATGGATCTTTTTTTTCTTCTGTGTAGTGATTTCGTGTCACAATAACGGCGCTGGCTTAAGGTTGTGATCGAAATTTCAAGTGTGTCCTGAAACATTAAGGAGGAAAATAGTCCAAAATATTTATTTAGAAGAATTATTAAGACATTTTTGTCGACCCTTAAATTGTGTGGATGATTGTAGCGCGTAGAAGGAAGCATCTCCGACCACATAAAGTATATATTAGCATGACGAGCTGAGTTGATTAAGCCATGTCCGTCCATCCGTCTATCTGTCTGTCCATCTGTAACAATGCTATCTCCTTCATCAGTTTGAAAGCTATCTTCGCCAAACTTTGCACAGAGTCTTTTAGTACAAATACGCTGCACATTTGTTGGAACCGGGAGGCTCGGATGACTATATCGTATAGCTGTCATAGGACCGATCTGTCGAAAAACTAGTTTTAGTGAGAAAAACTTTTTTGTTTTCAAAGAAAACATTTGCAAACTCCGTGTTTACTTGTTTTCTATGCATCTCCATGATTCCACCAAGTTTGGTCGAAATCGGACATCTACATAGATTAGTTGTCATAGAAAAGTAATCTAATAGAGAAAAACTTGTTGGTTTTCAGTGAAAATGTTCTTCAAAATAGTTAGAAAAATAGTTGAAATTAACTTTGGCTCTGCCGAAGTTTGTATTCCTTTGCAGAACGTTATCTAACTTGTTTGAAGGACATATCAACTGAAAGCAAACAAGTTTTTCTCAATAAGACTACTTTTCTGACTCTACTTTTCTATGACAGCCATACTATATAGATGTCCGATTTCGACCAAATTTAGTGGAATCATGGAAAAGCATAGCAAACTAAGAAGTACAAAGTTTGGAATCGTTTTCCTTGAAAACAAAAAAGTTTTTCTCACTAAAACTAGTTTCACGACCGATGATTCATATGGCAGCTATAACCAATAGTCATCCGATTTTGACAAAACTTTGCAGAATTGTGTGAAAGCTTATAAAATAAATATATGCCAAATTTAAAGAGGCCTACATTGAAAAAAAAAAATGTTTCTTACTAAGACTTTTTTATACTCTGTACTAAAAATACATAGAGTATAATAAGTTTGTGCAAAAGTATGTAACATCCAGAAGAAAGCATCTCCGACCCCATAAAGTATATATATTCCTGATCAGCATCAACAGCCGAGTCGATATAGCTATGTCCGTCTGTCCGTCCGTCCGTCTGTCAGTCCGTATGAACGCACAGATCTCAAAGATGGTAAGAGATAGAGATTTGACATGTATGGGACATATGCTTCTTATGTCTGCAGGCAGATCAAGTTTATTTTCAATTTTGGCCACGCCCCCTGCCGCCCCCGCAATTTAGAAAAAACGTCATATCTCCTACAATAAAAAGATAGGTGGGTTGTTCCTTCTTGATATATTTATTAATAAGGATAACTTATCGATCAGCCAAAGGAATTGTGAAGATTGGATGAACGGTTTTCGAGTTATGATCAAAAGACTGTTCCCTGCAGCAGCGCAGAAGCAGCGCTGCTTTCAGCTACTACTGCAGCATCAAAATTTATGCTGAGTGTATAATTTCGTTGGTACAGAGTATGCTATAGTCGGGCTTGACCGACTTTCTTTCTTGTTTAACCTTACTTTTCTATGGCAGCTACTACTATATAGATGTACGATTTCGAACAAACTTGGCAGAATCGTGGAGAAGCATAGAAAACTTGTCAATACGGAATTCGGAATCGTTTTCCTTGAACACAAAATAAATTGTTCTCACTAGAGCTAGTTTTTTGACCGATCGCTCCTATGGCAGCTATATGCTATGTGCAGCATATTTGTACCAGAAGACTTCGTGCAAATTGGACGCGATAGCCTTAAATCTGATGGAGGAGATAGCATATAAACAGACGGACGGACAGACTGACAGACGGACTTGGCTTGGTAACCTAACAACTAAGAAAGTCGATGAAGCCCGACTTTAGGTATACTCTTTGCCAACGAAAGTTTCTACTCTGCCTGAGTTTTGTTGCTGCAGTAGCAGCTGAAAGTAGCTCTGCTACTACGCTGCGGCAGCGAACATTCTTTGCTCATAACATGACTATCGTTCATGTTATGTTTACCGATTCATTGGCAGATCGATCTTGATTACTAATTATGTCCGGAAGGTGGGAACCTTTTATCTATACAAATATACAGAAGTAAATGTATTTTCGTTTATTGCTTTAAGGCATCAAAGTTACTAAAACAATCTTGAACAAAGGGCAAAGGGAACAATCCCAGATTTAGAATGACAGTCTGTAGTTGCTTTACAACTGAGCAGAAATGAAAAAGGGTTCATAGGCTTTAATAGCACAATGCAACATTTTTTTGATCCCGGCTTCTAAATAGTTGATCCTCATGTAAAATTTCACGCTGAATTCAAATCTGCTCTCAGTTATGTGGAAAGTAGAACCGTTTTTGAGATATAGCTAAATTTTTATTTTATTGTTTTGAAAAAAGGTAGGTCTACAAAAATACCAATTTCTCTGGTTTTAGTCCACCGATATGTATAAACTGGAACAAAAGTTAAAGATAATAAAATTATTTCTTAAAAAAAACGACAGTTGTTTAAAATCGAATCATAAATGATGAAGTTATGGCACTTCAAAGATGGATTTTTGAAATTTTTTTGATAATTTGTAATTTTTTGCTGCCTTTTATTAAGTTTTGTTCAATTTCACCATAAAAATTGCTCAGGTCTCAGATATTGACAGGATTGGGTAATCTCTTACGAACATTTTTTGCCCTTGGTCATCATAATTGCAAAATTTAGCTATATCTCAAAAACCGTTCTACTTTCCACATAACTGAGAGTAGATTTGAATTCACCGTGAAATTTTACATTAGTCTCAAGTGCCGGATACAAAACTTTTGAAATTTTGTGACATATTGTAATTGCATACCAAGTTTCCTTCTCTTCTCCTTATCAAGGCGACAGGTATGAAAGTTATTAAAGATGAAGATTTAACTGAATTTTGTTAGTAAGTCGCTAATGATCACAGCGTTAATGTTACTAATATTAACTATATTTATTTATACAACATTAATTCAAACAACCGAGCATGTCGAGGTGTGCTTTACAGTTAAGGATCATACTCTCCCTATCTGATCAGATTCGTTGCCCAACCCAAAACCCTTCATTCTTCATGGAATTTGTCAACTGTGCCCGACCGCTGCTTGGCTAATGTGCGACTCTCTGCTGTGCATAACAAGTAACAAGTAATAAGTGAGCTCTGGACGGCTTCTTTGCTTCATAATTCGCATAAAAATGCCTTTTTGCCATTTTATTGTAGCTGTCGCTGTTATTCTACCCCACAGGCACCAGCCAAGTGGTCCATTCTGGCCCTGATGTGGCAAAAAGGCACCATTCACAAGTGACTTGCCACGGAGAAAGGCACTTGAACTGAACGCTGTTTTTATTGTTACGGGAAAATGGTGCGCATGCGCAAATGCGAGCAGCAAAAAAAACAAAAAAAAAAAGAACTAGAAAAAAAGAAATGAGAAAAAGGCAGCGCAAGAAAATCCCCCAACCACATGGACAGCAACAGCAGCAGCGGCAGCGGCAGGAAAACAGAGCCAAGCAGAGCCGAGGAAAAAGGGCAAAGAAAAATGTAGGAAAATATTTGTGTGAAAAGTCTGTGTGGATGTGGATGTGGATGGGAGACCAAGTTGAATGCCCTGCTTAGGCCTGTGACTGGGTGCTGGGCCCAGGCGATTGTGTGTGTGTGAGTGCTCGAGTAATGAAGGGTTTGTGAGGTCGTCGCCTAGGTTGATTAGAAGTGGCGCTGTCTCCAGAGTTATTTTTTGGGTGGTGGAAGTGGCGGCTTCACCTGTTGCTGACAGCCAACACAGTTCTCAGGATGCCAGCGCCTGGGAAAGCGCAAGAAATGCACTCAGAAAAATAAACCAGTTGGTTGTATTCGGGTCAACCAAAAAATAGGGTGTCAATAGCAAAGCTAAGTTAGTTTCAAAACTCGCATTCAGACGCTAAAATTGGAGGTAAAAATATGTATCAATTGCCACCCCTTCCTAGAGTTTTTTTCCTGAGTGTTGGTGCGCCGCATGTTTTGCGCACAGCTTTCCCAAGGAAATTGTCTTGGTCTTGATCTGACTGTTGCGGTTAAATTTGGTTTTGCGTTTGGCTGCAGGAAGCTGTGCTCAACCACAATCATAGCCTCTGTCCCCGTATACGTAATTTACACAGCGCAAGAACCAAGAAGGAATCGCACAGCGGCAATGGCAACCACAGAGCTAGACTTGGACTTGGACTATGGGACTCTGGGACTGGGCTAACCCCATTTGTGATTGCGACTTCAATGCAACTGGCATCTGTTGGCAATCTGTTGCTGCAAATTGCTGAAGGAAACGCACGAGTGGCGCAGGAGAGCAGCAGCAGAGAGAGAGAGAGAGAGAGAGCGAGCTATGCCCTACTCTCTTGGTTCATTCAACTCAACAGACACGAGCTGGATAGAGTTGGATAGTTGTATAGACGGATGGATGGCTGGCTAGCTGGACGGATGGTTCTAAGCTAGCTGCTTGGCTGACTGCAGCTGGCAGAGCTGCAAATGCCACAGCCAACTGGGAGGTATGACCACGCCATCGACGCCACACGAGAGGATGCCCAGGTTGGGCTCGACTGGCCCCCGGTTTTGGCCCGGCCACTCAAATTGCAAACAGCAACAGCATGTTTTACAAATGGATTTCATGTTCAGTGCGTTATGTTTCTTGGAAAGGATTTCTTTGGCTTTCTTGTCATGGCCATGACTGGTCTCTCTCTCACTGCCGATCGTCTTGGCTGGCTGGTTATGAAATTAGTTGAAATAAAATGCGACAAAAGTCGTAAACACCATGGCAGCGACAGCCAGTCATTGACTTGAGCTTAGGGATTTTGGTCGTTTCGTTGGAAATCCAGCTGCCGCTGTGGCCTGATCCTGCCTGGCCCACCAGGTCAGCAGTCAAAGTCATAAAACAGAAACAAGCTACTGACTGGGCTCCTTGATCTTGTGCGTTTCGAGGAACTCAAGGAGTGCATCTTAAGAAGCAATCAAACATCATTTTATTACCTTTTCCCACCAAAAGGCAAGAGAGTAAAAAACACTCAAGGGTTAATTACATTCTGGAGGGGGGAGAAAAGCGAGAAAATTTCAAAGGAAAACGATACAAAGCTGAGGTAGGAAATGTAACCACATAATTGATTATCAGTTACTTGTAGATGGAAAGGGGTTTACTAAGTTCCTGCAAATGTGTTTACCAGGCTGAGGGAAGCGATTTTGAATTCGAAAATTGAGAGAGATCATAGGAGATGAAGCCAATGCGAGGGTCGTCTGATACCTCATTGAAGATCAGTATTTGGCAAAGTGAGCAGAGAAATTGCCACTGGCAACTGAGCACATATGAGTTACACATGCACTCAGAGAAAAAATAGAGAATTTGATGCTTGGACCAAGAGCATTAACCGTTAGAAGTGATATAAGAATGGAAATTCTTAAGGCAAGAACGAAGTCTTGATCCAAATATGAATATTTCATTTCGTTTTTCTTGATCCAACAGCTTCAATATAGACATTAAATCATTAAGTTAAATTTAAATATTTAACACAAGAACGAAAGTCTTCATCCAAGTATGAATGTTTCATTCCTTTTCTCTTGATAGAAGAGCTTCAATATAGACCATAGATCATTAAAGAGCAGAAATTGGCAAGTTGAGCAGAGAAGTTGCCACTGGCAGCTGAGCATATGTTAGTTACATATACACCCAGAGAGAAAATAGAGATTTTCATAAGTTTCGGAAGGGAGCTAAGAATGAAAATACTTAACGCAAGAGCGAAGCATGAATTTGGCAATCCTTTTCTCTTGACAGAAGAGCTTCAATATGGATCAATCAATCATTTAAGAGCAGAAATTGGCAAGTTGAGCAGAGAAGTTGCTACTGGCAACTGAGCACATATGAGTTACACATACACTCAAAAATAAAATATAGAATTTCATACTTGGATACTTGGAAGAAGTTTTAATGTCGGAAGTGAGATAAGAATGAAAATACTTGATTCAAGAACGAAAGTCTTGATACAAGTATGAATTTTGCATTCCATTTTTATACTCTGTACCGTAGGTACATAGAGTATTATAAGTTTGTGCAAAAGTATGTAACATCCGGAAGGAAGCATCTCCGACCCCATAAAGTATATATATTCTTGATCAGCATCAACAGCCGAGTCGATATAGCCATGTCCGTCTGTCCGTCTGTCTGTCCGTATGAACGCACAGATCTCAGAGATGGTAAGAGATAGAGGCTTGACATGTATGGGACATATGCTTCTTATGTCTGCAGGCAGATCAAGTTTATTTTCAATTTTGGCCACGCCCCCTGCCGCCCCCGCAATTTAGAAAAAACGTCATATCTCCCACAGTTTCAAAGATAGGTGGGTTGTTCCTTCTAGATATATTTAGTAATATGGATAACTTATCGACTAGCCAAAGGAATGGTGAAGATTGGATGAACGGTTTTCGGGTTATGATCAAAAGACTGTTCGCTGCAGCAGCGCAGAAGCAGCGCTGCTTTCAGGTGCTACTGCAGCATCAAAATTTATGCTGAGCGTATAATTTCGTTGGTACAGAGTATGCTATAGTCGGGCTTGACCGACTTTCTTTCTTGTTCTTGATAGAAGAGCTTCAATATAGACAATATATCATTAAAGAGCACATATCGGCAAAGTGAGCAGAGAAGTTGCCACTGGTAACTGAGCATATGTGAGTTGCACATACACTCAGAGAGAAAATAGAGAGTTTCATACTTGGATTAAGAATTTTTTATGTCAAAAGTGAGATGAGAATAAAAATGCTTGACGCAAGTACGAAAGTCTTGATCCAAGTATGAAGTTTTCATTACTTTTTTCTTGATCCAAGCGCTTCAACACTTAAACAAGGGTTGTAACATTCTTAATTCAAATATAAAGTTTTTTAAATCACGAGCTGAATGTACTCAAATCCAAGATTGCTCTTTCTTAAATCAAGAGCATAATGCATGGTTAATAATCCAGTATGTTTGTTTTTGTATCAAGAGCTCATCATTCTTATAAGTAAGATTGTTCACTTTTGAATCAAGTGCTTTTTCAGCAAACTGAGAACGAACTTGGATCGATTTTAAGAGCGGTGGGTTAAACCCCAATCATGCTAAGTGTTAGACTGAGGAAGGACTAAAGAATACAACGTTTTTCTTAGGAAAAACTAGCTTTTTTCCGGCCAATCGAGTGTAACCCCTCTAACATTATGCTGTCGGAGATGGGTTCTTCTGGCTGTTTATGCAAATATGTGAAAAGTAAATGGTTAAGTTTATGTATAAACTGTGAATCGTTGGAGTGAGATTGCTTTTTGGGAGTTTGTCCATCCAATACCTTACTAAAGAAACGACAAAGAATTAGGTAACATCTCGTAGCGAGGACTTTACAAACCAGAGAAAGATAAAGAATATCAATCTGGGTGACCAACAAAGACATTTTTCCCAGTTCCTTTCACGTTTCAAAAACTTGCAGCACTGTGTAAATGATTTGAATTGAGGTCTCAACTCAACACACTCGTAAAATATTCAAATAAATTAAAACGAATGGCAATTCAGAATTCAACTCCCGTATGCCAGGATTGATAGTCTCCTCGGATGACATATGATTTTGCAAATTGAAAATCTTTTCAAGTTGCTTTCGCATTTCGCACGTTACAATTACGTGTCCACCCTCTTTATCCCCGAAGCGAATGAAGGGATAGCAATCGGTTTTTGGGTTGGGCCCCACTCACACACACACACACTCGCACACACACTCACACACACACACGCACACACTTTGGAATGCAAATCAAAAGTGGAGGGCATAAAAACCAGAGAGCAACTGGCGATAAAAGTATCCTCTGACGCTGGCACGAACAAGGCAGTCCACAAAATAAATAACTTCTTTTGATCCCCCTTCTGCTGCTTTCGGCTCTGTGGATACACTCGGCTGACTCTGACAACGATCCCTGTCTCTCTGGCTGCACCCTGTGGCGGCGGCGGCGGCGGCGGCGGCGACGGCCACCAATTGTATGCGGCACGTCCTCGCTTCGGTAGGAACGTTCGCCGCGGAGTGCTTGAGATTTCTTATGGCCAGACCCCATGCTCATGCCAGGGGACAAGCTCTCTCTCCCCCCCAGCTCGTGAGTGGCTTAAAGTGGCGCAAGAGATAATGAAAGTCAATGTCTGCTTGCAAGGGTACAGGATATGCTGTTTGCTTATGTTTGTGTGTGTATATATACATACATATATATATAATATATACACAAACACGCCGATCAGACAAAGCCAGCGCTTTGTTGGAGTGCTGCTCCGTTCCCGGCCAGCAAACAAATCGGCGAGGAGGGCCAAACTGAGGGACTTGTTTTCGTGTTTCGTTGTAATTTCTTCTCCGTCGTCGTCGGCCTTGCACCCCAAACAAAAAAAAAACAAAGAAGATATTTAATAAAATTGATGTCGAACGGCCCCAAGCGACATAATTCTGGTCTGTAATTACCAGCAGCAGCGTCTCAGGTCCTGGCGAGTACAGTACCCCCCACTAGCGCATCCAGTCAACCGGCCAGGTGTTAATGTCAATATCATCTATGTAAGCGTACACTCGGACAAAAAGATTACATTCCTATTGCTAGAACTATGTACAGGCAAATAGATTGATTTGGTTCAGTGGTTCAGTTTTGGTTCGGTTCGGAGGATTACACATAAGATACTATCATGCCTGTTCCTGTTTGCCAATTTGGGTTCCAGAAGTTCAAGCTGAAAATTTGTGAAATACTGCAGAAGTCTCGGTTCAAGGGTTATATTCTATGGTAAGTCTACGTTTCGGTTCGAAGAACACTGAAAACCTGAACCGTACTGGTTCATTGGGGTTCGGCCCTTGACCGGCGTGCAATTTGGCTAGAAAAACTTCATGTATCTTTGAAAATTAACATTAATGTATTTATTATAAGCCGATAAAACAGAAATCAAAGGTAAACTGTCCTCTAAGCGGGTAGAATACCTTACCATTTCTCTGAAAACATTAAGGACATCTAAAAAAAAAGGAGTTTGAAAAGCTAAAAAATGATTTGTAGTAGGGAAGAAATCCCAAAGGGTCTCTCTAGTATACAAACATAGGGTAAGAAAGTGTCCAGAAAAAACTTAACCTCTAAACAGAAAAAGAAATTAGAGAAGAGTAGACTTCGGTTCGTCCGAAGATTGTATACCCTTGCAGAACGTTTTTATTCTCTGTACCGAAGGTACATAGAGTATAATAAGTTTGTGCAAAAGTATGTAACATCCAGAAGGAAGCATCTCCGACCCCATAAAGTATATATATTCTTGATCAGCATCAACAGCCGAGTCGATATAGCCATGTCCGTCTGTCCGTCCGTCCGTCCGTCTGTCCGTATGAACGCACAGATCTCAGAGATGGTAAGAGATAGAGGCTTGACATGTATGGGACATATGCTTCTTATGTCTGCAGGCAGATCAAGTTTATATTCAATTTTGGCCACGCCCCCTCCCGCCTCCGCAATTTAGAAAAAACGTCATATCTCCCACAGTTTTGAAGATAGATGACTTGTTCCTTCTGGACATATTTAGTTATTAGGATAACTTATCGATCCGCCAAAGGAATGATGAAGATCGGATGAACGGTTTTCGAGTTATGATAATTTTTCTTGGTACAGAGTATGTTATAGTCGGGCTTGACCGACTTTCTTTCTTGTATTCTGATTCTGTTTTTCTATGACAGCTATACTTCATATTTAGATGTCCGACCACGACCAAACTTGGTGGAATCATGGGAAAGCAAACGAAACTAAGAAAATCAACGTATGGAGACGTTTGCATTGAAAACAACAACTTTTTCTCACTAAAACTTGTTTTTCGACCGATTATTCCTATGGCAGAATCATCCAAATTATCATCAGTTTTCATATCCATTGCATGAGTTATAGCTCCGTTGGATGATTAAAAAAATATTTAGGACATATCCAGTCCCCGTTCTTTAATACCCTTTTTTTTCTCTGTGTACTCAATAGTAAAACAAATTCTCTTGAATTTTTAATCACTACATGAACAAGTAATGGCGCTGTAGTCGAGTGCCCCGACTAAAAAATACCCTGTTCATTTGTTTTCTTTTATTTGTTATTGAATTTTCGAATTTGAATGTAAACGGTTTGTGTAACAGATATTAAATAGTCATCATGAAAGTAGGTAACAAAATTTTATAATTTTGCCCAGAAGTTTCCGACCCCATAAACTATATATATTCTTGATCAGGGTGACGAGCTGAGTCGATTGAGCTTTGTCCGTCCGTTGTACGTCTGTCCGTCTGTCTGTCTGCCTGTTTCTACGCGAACTAGTCTCTCAGTTTTAAAGCTATCGCGCTGAAATTTTGCACAGAGTCTTCTTTTCGCTGCACACTACTAATATGTCGAAGCCGACCGAATCGGATGACTATATACCATAGCTCCCATGGGAAAAATCGGTCGGAAAACTAGTTTAAGTGAGAAAAACTTTTTTCTTTTCAACGGAAACGTCTCCAAACTTTGTAATCGTAGGTTTACTAGGTTTTTTTTATAATTCTACCAAGTTTTATTAAAATCGCACAGCTATATGGTATAGCTGCCATACAAAAGATAGGTCTGAAAAACAGTTTTAGTTAGAAAAACTTTTTTGTTTTTAATGGTGGCATCCTGCAATTTTGTATTTCTTTGTTTCACGTGCTTTCACATAATTTTACAAATTTTTGGCCAAATCGGCTGATTATATCATATAGCTCCCATACGAACGATAGGTCGGAAAATGGGAAGAAGAGTATTTTTTGAAAATATTCAAGCGAGCATTCGCAAAGTTATAAAATCTTCGGCACAGCCGAAGTTAGCTTAGCTTTCTCATTTTTTTTTTTAGCGGATTTTGCTCTAACTGACGATGCGGTACCCCCTGCGTTTACAAGCTCAATTGTTTCGGCCATAACTCCGGTGTTTTTTTTTTGTCCGATCTGATTGTACTTTTCAGAATAGCTAGATATTGGGTCTGGCTTGATATATATTAAACCACGAGGCTCTAACTTGAAAATTGTGGATCTGATGGTTCCAACTTGATCTGAAACCAACTTGACCTGCGTGCGGTAGACACCTAACTTCATGCAAAACTTTGTGGCTTTATCTCTTATAGTCTGTGAGATCTGAAAACAAACGGACAGACAGACGTACGGAAATGGCTATATCGATTAGGCTGTTCATGCTGATCAAGAATATATATACTATATGTGGTGGGAGATGCTTCTTTCTATGCATTACCATCATCTGAGCAATTTTAAAATACCCTCTGCAAGGGTATAATTTTTCAATCATTCATTCAGAATAGTTAACATTTTATTTCGTTTTTCGCAACTTTATGTTTCCTTTAAGAATGTGTTTTAATTTGTACCTCACGTCTTTTCTCCAAGTGTATTTCTATTTGTAGAGGATCTTCATTGCCACACAGACAAAGGGGGGCACAAACAGTCAACCCTCGAGCCTTAAGACTATCAAATTGTAACTAAAAATGTCTGCGATTGATCCTGACGCAAGACAGGATTGACTTGAGCTCGAAACGTGGGAGAATGAGCAACGAGCAACTGGCCGGTGTGTGTGTGTGTGAGAGAAAGAGTTGAAGTTGAAGGATAACCCCAGCTCAAGGGCCATTAAGTGTAATCGGGGCCGGGGCAGTTCGGTTGGAGGAAAGAAATCAGAAAACAAATTTAATTTTAGCCCGGCGAGGATCAACGCAGCATGGGAAACAATTCAATTCGAGAAACCAGTCCAGTGAACAGCTCCAATTCGGGGGTGAAAGTTAGTTTGCAACTGGTTGCCGGCCCTGATTAAGGCAGCGTGACCGGGGGTCGGCAGGATAATAATGTGAGGCTCGGCCACAGGTGCATTTGATATTTTCATTTTAATTTTCACAGGACCAACAGGAGTGGGGGGTGGGGTTGACCACGTTCAAATGCGCGTGAAAATTATGCACCATTCTGTGGGAAACAGTTCCACAGCCATGGCAACGCGTGCAATTTTATGGTAATTTCATGGATCTCAAATGTCCTGGCTACTGAGCCAAAATGGTTCACACGTTAGCGAATCGCGTGTGGAGGTCACTTCGCTGCATGTGCCGCGTCATATCCGTCCAACGTTTCCGGATAGAAAGGCCCAAATACTGCGACCTGGGGTCCACAGCGCCCATGGAGGGTCATTAGCAAAGTTAGAAAAGAAATTAGAAGAAGCTGCTGTGGCTTCTGGTGGTGCGGAAGTTCCCACCAGAGCCACCGATTATGACGCAACATTATTTTTGGGACAGCCGCAGTCAGGTGCTTGGGGATGACAAAACGTATCGCGTATCGTGGCAGTCGCTTGGGACGCTAATTAAAAAGGAATTTCTGCAGTATTTCTTTTCTGTTTCTGTTTTTTTTTGTTGTTTTACAGCCAAAGCCAAGGCAATTAGATGTGTCAGAATGCAAGAAAGAAATAGCGCGCGTCAGGAAGGGGGGGGGGGGGGGGGACGACAATCAGGAGAGTGCTAATTTAGTAATCACAAGTTAGCCGAAAGCTAAAAACCAGTTGTCAGGTCCTCAAAAAAGATAAGCTCCCCTCCTCTAACGGTTGTTGGAGACAAAAGGTGTGAAATTTGTGGTTGCTCTTGATTGGATGTCTTCATCTCTCTCCCTCTCTCTCTCCCTCTCTCTGTCTGTGTGGCTATGTTGGATCAGGTGTTATGGGACCGTTGTCTTTGTCGCCGCTTGACGTCGCAAGATCACAATTGATCCTCCCCAATGCCTGACCAACCGATAATTTAGAAATCTTTTCACATTTTCCAGCTGTTTTCGTTTATGCTGTTGACTTTTCTTCAAAGCTGCTGCCCAGCAACCAAGATCCCTTCTTCCTACCAGTCATCTTCTTCCATCTTCGAGTTGATCGCCTTCTCGATGTCTTTTTTATTTGTTGTTGTATTTGTCTAATTCATCTTTTGTGCGTGTGTTTGTATGTGTGAAAAGTATTTTTTTACATCTTCGTTTTTGTTGATTATGGGCACTGTACCTTGGATGAAGGGGTTCTTCACCTTGTGACAGACAGAGAGAAAAGGGAGTTCGGTGGAGAGTAATGTTTGGTTTTGGTGTTGCAGAGGGAAACATTAACATTTGAAGATTGAGAGATGGATACGGGAGTGGGAATAACTTAGCGACTCATCATATCCTACTGGTTCGATGAATAAACTAATTTGTGCGCCGAAAGATATCGCAAAGGATCTGGAATTTTTTCAATCATCAGAACTTTTGAAGGAATGTATCATATACACAGGAAAGAAAATCGAGATATTCAAAACTAAATCAATTCCAAACGATGTCAAAAGTCAGTCAATCCCCGGTTATCTTATTCCCAGTACCAGCAGGATTATCCAGATCTCGGATTTTTATACTCTGTACCGCAGGTACATAGAGTTTTATAAGTTTGTGCAAAAGTATGTAACATCCAAAAGGAAGCCCTATAAAGCATATATATTCTTGATCAGCATCAACAGACGATTCGATATAGCCATGTCCGTCAGTCTGTCCGTATGAAAGCACAGATCTCAGAGATGGTAAGAGATAGAGGTTTGACATGTGTGGGACATATGTTTCTTATGTATGCAGGCAGATCTAGTTCGTTTTCAATTTTGACCATGCCCCCTCATCGCCACCGCAATTAAGCAAAAACGTCATATCTTCCACATTTTTAAAGATAGATGGCTTATTCCTCCTAGACATATTTAGTAATCAGAATAACTTATCGATCCGGCAAAGGAATAAAGAAGCTTGGATGAATGGTTTTCGAGTTATGATCAAAAGACTGTTCGCTGCTGCAGCGCAGTAGCAGCGCTGCTTTCAGCTTCTACTGCAGCATTAAAATGTATGCTAAGCATATAATTTCCTTGGTACAGAGTATGTTATAGTCGGGCTTGACCGACTTTCTTTCTTGTTCAATCCTGGATTTCTTGTCTCGATTCCGACATTATCTTACATGTGATCGATTTTAGCTTGTTATCTGAATTCGACTTGATACCTTAGCAGGATCGAATCTAGAAGACCCGAAGGTTCGAAATTCGTACTTGATTTGATCTTTAAATCGGCTTGATGCAAGTTTGCCCGATATTAAATTAACCTCGATATTCAAACTATAAAACTTTTGCATGGAGGTAGGTGTATATCGCACGCAGATCAAGTTGGTTTCAGATTTGGAAATTTGAAGGACATTTACACTGAAAACAATCAAGTTTTTCTCACTAAGACTACTCTTCTGACTCTACGTTTCTATGACAGCTATACTATATGGATGTCCGATTTAGTACAAACTTAGTGGAATCATGGGAAAGCTTAGCAAACTAAGAAATACAAAGATTAGAGGCGTTTTTTTTTTTAAACCAAAAAGTTTTTCTCACTAAAACTAGTTTTCCACCCGATCCTTCCAATGGCAGCTATATGATCCGGCCGGTTCCGATACTTGTACAGCGTATACATTCAAACGAAAAACGATTGTTTCATAAATTATCTTTATTTAAACTTTATGTTACCCCAAAAGAGCATCCCACAAGAGCCCCATGCTACTTATTTCACGACCTTTTTGATTTTCAAACCAGCATGTTATGGTTATTGGTTGTTTGCATACCCCCCGTTCTATCTTTGATAGACTTTAGCTTCCTCCTCATGTCAGCATTGCTATGACTGATTGGGAATTGTAAGGCATCAAAAATCGACACATGTGTGCATGTGTGTGTCCCCATTTAGCCTCATAGCATTGATGAAAGAGATTTTCTTCCTCTCAGTTGCTTTCGCTCTTTTGATTTGACCTGGTGCATCCGTACTCACTTCAACCTTGATTTTCAAGTAAGGATTCGATATTGGCTGTAGCCTTTTCGGATTGATACACTCTTATATTGGATTGATTCAATCCTACTCCTACTATTTGACTAGAGCTTGAGTTTTTAGTCCAAAGGTTGAAATCCAATCTATTTTTTAATAAACTTCATTTAATTTCACCATTTTTTTCAGTGGTGATATATTTTACTTGGTTCAACTCCTTTCCTTTTGCTTATATTGGATTCCACTGAAGTAGACAAATAATAGAGTGAGTCTCTAGGTGAACTCGTTGAATCGTGAGTCAACTTTTTGGTGGTCTGATCTGGCCTACTCGAACATATCTAACCTGTGGAATGAAATATGTACGCGGGGAGAGAACGTAATCGAAGCAACACTCTTTTGCTCCAATGTATGTAGAAGATCACACCTTGGTTCTGGTCGAACCCCTTATAATTCACAGTCTTATCAGTAATTTTATGGTGTAGGGAAATTTCTTTTATCGTTTTAATGGAGCAAAGTACATACATCCTACTGTATGAGGATATAAAGTAAGGATATGAATATTTTATTGTGGCCGGGTGTGGTGCAGCGGGTAGTGTGTGCATCGGGACATCTATTGAAAACGTTTGATCCTCACAAACTTTCACAGCCGAACATCTACACAAGCTTTTGGCGTCAGGTTCGAAGTAACTAGAGAAGCCCAGAGATAAGGAAGAGATCGGCTTAGCCCTGTTGGTCTGGGTAAGCTAAGATATATTTTGTTCCACAGACGATGACATAGGACATGTTGACCAAGTGCCCAATAACAAATGATTTCTCAGGAAGTTCCTAAGGTAGAAAGAGCATTGCTCGAACAACGATCGACGCAAGAAATGGAGTCCTAAACTAATTTACAACACGTGTAATCATTTGAAGGTCGCTGACCCGGTCCCGTTTCTATTCCCTCGGGGCCAAAGGCAAACAACAACATCTTTCTAACAGCCTAGATGGACAATCGAGATTGAAGCAATCACAAAGCAGAGGCGGATGATAGAAGGCAAGGGAAAGCAGTAGAGCGTAAAGCATAAGGTAAGAGAGTCCGGAGCGAGGTGTGCAAGTTGGGGGGCTGTGGTACAGGAGGAGCCTACGGACAAATAGTGGAAAGACACACCGCAACAGTCAGTCCAATAGTCATAAACAAATTTGTTTACACAAATGGCTCACGTAAGGCGACTGCTGATGGCTCCTGTTGGATGTTGGATGACCAACGCTGGCGGAGCGCTGACCCCTCCATGCTTTCTGTTTTTTGTTATTTTTGTTGTTGTTCTCTTTTTGGGTCAGAGATCCTCAGGCAAGCTAAAAATAACGATGAGCTCAAGTCGGGTTTGTTTACGAGAAAAGCTATAAAACCAAGTTTTAGGCTCTTTCGGCCTAAGGGAATAGACACCATAATGGAAAAAAATAATTCCAGCTAACCCCAAACATGAGCTCGATGCGTGCCTCCCAGTTGGAGTGGCCAGGAGGGGGGTGTGTAAGGCGGTGTAAAAGGGGAGCAGCGGCCGAAGGCTTTGAGTCGTTGGCCAACAACAGGTAGAAATCAAATAGAAAATGGAATAGACAAAACTGAGGCAACAACAAAAGGCAAAGGCAAATGGAGGAAGTGGTGGTGTGATGGTGGTAGGGGCAGCATAAAAACATCCAAGCACCAAACCACCGGCACGTAGCCCACCACTCACACACACACACACACACACACACACTCTCAGACCCATGGACTAGCTCTGACACAGCGAGAGCTACATAAGTTTGTCTATCTGCAAAGGCATTTCGAGTTTCATTTTATGTTTTGACCCCTTTTAAGTTCAAGAACCCTTTTCCTCACAACAACATCACACAGAGCCCCACACAGGCGCACACAGGGCGAGCGCGCTCACCAGCGGCAACTGAGCGCTCGCGAGCGGCTTGTTAGAGATTTATAATGCAAGTTCCCCCCCAACGGCGGCTCGGATCGGCTCGGCTCCAGCGCGACTCGGCTTGGTTTTCATGCGGGCCACACCAACACCACGAACCACCACCCCAAGCCGCTGTCGCTGCCTGCTATTGCTGCGCTGACGAGAGCGAGAGCGAGAGCGCGAGAGCAAGTCTACAAAGAAAAGCTGAGCTCACCAGCTCTGCCGCTGAGTGAGCGTATGTGTGCGCTTGTGTAGAGTTGGAGAGCGGCGGCAGCCTGTGGATTGTTATTGTTTTGGCGTTTGGCTTTTTGGGTCTTGGGGTTGCTGTGGCTGTTGTAGAATGCCAAGTCACATTATTTCAGCTTCGTTTTCAATATGGAATGGGGAGCTGCAGAGAGGTAGCGGGTAGAGAGGGGTCTGCGTTTTGGGCCTGGGCGCAACAAGTGTATTTCGACTTTTGATTTATGCCTGCGCCTCGGCTGACCATTCAGCTGGGTATTATTAATTGATTGATGAAAACTAATTATGTTAATTGGATAATCAATTTTTTTATGGCAGGCAAAAATCATCCTCCTGCACTTCGTTGAGTGATGTGACTGAGTGACAGCACGAAAGCTCTTCGGGCAGGTGACTCACATTTGCAGGGGGGGCTGGAAAAAGCTTGACCGAGCAGGTTGGGTACTTGTTCGGTTAATTATGAGTAAGTGAACAAAAAGGAGCTGTTTAATTGCTCAATCAATTGATCATTCATGACAGTCTGCCTAATTTTGTGTACTCTTTAAGGGTACAAATGGGTGTGGGACAGAGTTTTGACTCAGTAATAGGCAGGGATGCAAGCCGGCTCTGAACCGAACCGAACCATAGGCAACCGAAACGTTTATTCATCAAGCAAGGCAAAATGCGAATCGAAATTGCAGCTATTTATCAGAAAATACTACTATACTTGAATAGTTCTAGTGCTGTAGAGGTTTGACTACCTCTTACAGGACAGCAATCTGTGAGGTTACAGTGGCTCACAAAATAAAAATGTGCTACATAAATTTGTTTGATCGATTCAAAGAATAATCGACTTGATTCTACACAGAGAAAACAAAATTCAAAGGATACACGATATAAGATAGTTAAGGTATTTCCAAATAACTTTTACATTTTTCATACAGCAATCTGAATACCACACGAAAGTTTGGATTTTATTTATTAACGTTTTCATATTGAAAGCCTACAAGCGCGTGGAAACATTCGCATGAAAATTGTAGCTCTAAATAAGTACTGAACTACAATGTTCTTCGTTTATAAAGTTGTTATTCATATATATTTGCTAAATAAAAGTTAAGGAATTCAAATGTTGAATTCATAGTATAGAAATTGCACACAGAACGTGTAATTGATCCATTTGCTCATCGTCGCTGGTCGCTTCCCTTTATTACTGTGATTTGCGGCAACGCCGCGCGAGTGCGTGGTAGCCGTATGGGCTGAGATGCCGGCACTTGAAACTAAAGTAAAAATTGCGGAGACAAGGTAAGTGACTTATGAGTTTAAGGCACAGACAAGCTGAGTAATCAAAAAAAATGTAAGTTAAAGGCTTATCAGAAGGAATATTTCCGCCTCTGGTGCCCCTTGCTACCCTCCTCCCCACACACTGCTTAGTGTAAGGCGAATAGTTGTACTTAACTAAAAAATGTTAAGCTACACAAACGTTGTGGGTGGAAAACCCCTGTCAAAAGTGTAGTAAACCTAAACCTTTGTATGCAGTTTTTAATTATTATTTTTTCAGTGTAGTACTTCGTCAATATTCCTTACAAGTGATCGTCGAAGGGCAAAAACCGGGTTTTTCGAGACCAATTTTCTTAAAATCTGATTCGTGTTCAGTGATGAAAACCCTATAAAAATATCCATGTCTGCACTTTGAATAAAAATTTGATACTTCTTGTCGACCAGTGTTATTTATTGGCGGAAGCGAACCAAAAACGCTGCTTGGTTTCATTTAAAACCATGTTATATTTCGAACCGGTGCACAGTGGAGACCGTTGTGAGCGCAGGAGTCGCTAAAGAAATTTTATAAAAACAAATTTGGATTGCTAAACAAGTTTGAATCATCAATGGTGGATCAATGAGGACCTTATCCACTTATTTCATCTCGCTGGCAGGTGAAGACACAAAAAGAATTAGAAAATAATTACAGTTCAGAAATGGTTAGTCTTTTATATACACCTTCTTTAACGAATTGTGAGCAATACTTTAAACAAAATTAGTTTAAAATAAAATAATTTTTGGTTTTTATCATTGACCGTAGTGATTATGAGTTCTATTATAAAAATCAGAGATCAATTACTCGAAAAATAATGATTAATGATGCAGAAATACTAGATAGATGATGCAGAAATGCATAGATTTGCGAAATGGTATTGTATTTCATTATGATACATTTCATACGGGTACTCCAATATGATTTTTGTGGATGAAAAATGTACAAATAATCATTTTTTACGGTCCTTGATAAGAACCTTTAAAAAGAAACATAGAAAATCCAAAACTGTTTTTTCCATTAATCTATCATTTGCAATTGACGTTATTCGATTATTTCATTTGGTTTCAAAAGTAATGATTTTAGCATCGAAAACATGCAAATGGTGCCACTGTACGAAGGTCTAAACAACCCAACCCAACTAGTATTAATTTCCCTTTCGGCTTGCACTCTTATTACTAATATATAATATAAATCTAAATCAAAAAAAATTAGAATAAAGGGGCATCGCAGCAACTGTGCATACACTCTGGTCTCTGGGATCGACGCACTTATACGGACTCACAGACCGATATGGCTATATCATCTCACATTATGTAGTTGAAAATGTTTTCCGTTTTTTTTTGTTTTCAAATTTTAAGTCACTTGCTTTACTGAACCAAAAAGAGCATCTCGATACCCTGCGGTGCCAGCATTAAAGCTTTCTGCTCAGGCGTGACTCATTTGCCTGGGGCAGGAAAAAGCTTGATTGCTGAGGGCGTGGCCAGCAGGCTGATATCATCGCCATCCATAAGCCAGTTCTAGCTCTCATAACTGTTGGCCACACAAATGAACAGTTACATCCTCCGCATCTAACAAAGCCGTTCATGGTCATTGTGCCATAAATGGCAAACGAAATGGAAATTAAGCAAATGAGTGGGAAACCAGACGATGTGGAAGCAGCAGCGGCAGCAGTAGCAGCCACTTCACAAACAAGTCGTCGTCGAAATCTAGCAACGCGCAGGCGGATGCGCACCTAGAAGCTCTGACGGATGCTGTGCCTCTCTCCCTCTCTCGCGCTCTTTTAACTGGGCCAAAGCAACTGCGCCATCAACTTGGTAAACAGAGTCAGGCTCTCTCGCACATACATACGTACATGTGTCCCACGCGTTCATTTACATATGTATGTATCAAAAATCCAAGCCTAACGGCACTTTTTACGCAATCCCCATGCAAGAATGCCAGGCCCAACTGGGTAAAGAAAGCGGCGGCGGCGGCGGCGGCGCTGAAAAGGGAGAGAAAGGGTTTCTTTCAAATCAACCATCAAGAAGCGGGTATCATAAAAATATATAAAAATACAACGGAAAAAAAAAACGCGCGACGCTTTTAACATAAAAAGAAAAAACGACAGAATGAATGAGGCGACGGGGCCAGGCGGCGCATGTAAATTGGCGGCCCAAAGTGAAGTTACTTTCCACTTTTGGACAGGTGGCGGTGGCCCAAACGGACCACAATTCTTTTATTTCATTTGGCCGTTGTTGTTTTTATTTTGGGCGTGTGCCCATTTTTGTAGACTCCAGGTCGGTATCGATGCCCAGACGACAGGTTCGTAAACAACTTGCGGGCGGAGCTTAGGGCCCAAAGTCCTAAGCGCGTCTCAGGTTTCAGGCCGCAACAGGTTCGCCCCAGAGCCAAGCTCAATCGAGGGCCAAACGCATTTGAAGCGCGTTGTACTGTTTACTGTTACGACTCGAAAGCGAAGATCTCTTTCGCCGCCGCTGCTCCCCAGTTCAATGACCGAAAACGGACGGCTCTTTGTTGTCGCTTCTTTCGCGCGCGGTTCTTCCTGACTGCCTGCCTGCCTGCCTGCCTGCTTGCTGCCTTCGTCTAGCTTTCTATTGTTTGATTTCCAAAAGAAAGAAGAAAAACAACAACAACAAAAACGCTCGTGGGTTTTAACCCTACAAAAACGCGCGCGGCTGCTGGTGAGGGGAATGGGGGATGGCGAGCAGTCCAAGTCTCAGCTATAACACTGCCCACATTCCAACCTGTGTGAATGCCACCGAGAGTGTTTGGGGCAGTTGCTGAGGATTAATAATGTGCGCGAGTTGTGGGCTTGATGTATTGTCGAACTTCGAGTATGAGCTGATTTGCTGAAAATATCCGTAGATGCTAGGCACAGTGGAACGATGCTTCAAAAATCCTTAACAAGCTTTCCATACTTACTTCATAACAAATGAAACCCCATGAGAAGAAATGATTTAAGACCGCAAAACTAATGCGGTCCTTATTATATTTGTATACCCTGTTCCCATTGAAAATGGCAAACGGGGTATCAAGAAGTTGTGCGAATGTATGTAACAGGGAGAAGGAAATAGTTCCGACCCCTTAAAGTATATATATTATTGATCAGCATGAACAGCCGAGTCGATATTGCCATGTCCGTCTGTCCGTCCGTCCGTCCTTCTGTCTGTCTGTCTGTATGAAAGCGTCGATCTCAGAGACTATAAGAGATAGAGCCACAACGGATTTTTGCATGAAGGTAGACTTATGCTGTACGCTAATCAAGTTTGTTTCAGATTTGGAAAATTCCACCCCATCCCCCTTTTATCCCCAAAAAAACCCAAGACCTCCTCTAGCCATCCCATACCAAAAAAAACCGTCAGATCCACAATTTTTAAGTTAGATCCTCGTGGTTTAGTATACATCAAGCTAGGCCCAATATCTATCTATTCTGAAAAGTACAATCAGATCGGACAAAAAACACCGGAGTTATAAGTGAAACAGTTGAGCTGATAAGAGCACCCCCCCAGTTGTTGGTCAGGACTAGAAAAAAGTGTTGCCTACATTAGGGATGATAATTTTGTTACATTCATCTTCAAAAATTATGAAATAAATGAAAACAAATGAACAGGGTATTTTGTGGTCGGTAAACTCGACTGCAGCGCCCTTACTTGTTTAGTATGAAATCAGAGGGAACTTTAAAAATAAGTTTCAAAGGTTGCTTTAACCAGCTCCTAGTCATCCTAGAAGTTGCAGGGCTACAAACCGGGCTCGAACCCGGAATTCCGTCTTTCAGATTACTGTGAAGCGAACCTTGACCGAACCCCATTAGAAATTAAATCTGAATCCGAACCTGTTCCGAACCTAAAATATCGGTTCGGTTCAAAAATAATGATAGACATCCGAAATTTGAACTTCTGCCTAGCGATTTTATCTGTCATTGGATTGGTATAGTGCTAATAATGGTAACTAACATGTCTAGAAAATCGCTCAAAATTACTTAAAAAATCCCAACCCATAATAGCCTCTGTCTTATAAGCTCCTCGACTCTCAAACTTTATCAATAATTATCAAAACCAAGAGTCTAATATTACTTTGGTAATATTGTTCTACGAAAACTCCGGAATGGAATATTATTTAACAGTAAATTACATATTGAGTATTCCCATCTGTTCTATGAAACGATTCCGACCCAATAACCATGTGATTCCCATTCGATAAAAAACAATAAAGAAAGTCGGTCAAGCCGGACTAAAATATACTCTGTACCAACGAATATATACGCTTAGCATAATTTTTGATGCTGCAGTAGCAGCTGAAAGCAGCGCTGCAGAAAGGGGCGTGTCCAAAATTGAAAATAAACTTGATCTGCCTGCAGATATAATAAGAATTTGTCCGATACAAGTCAAACCTCTATCAATTACCATCTCTAAGTTCGGTGCGTTCATACGGACAGACAGACGGAAATGAAGGACATGACTCGGCTGTTGATTCTGATCAAGAATATATATACTTTATGGGTTCGGAGATGCTTCCTTCTGGCTATTACATACTTTTGCACTATCTTATAATACTGTATGTACCTACCTCATTATTTTTTGAGTAACAAAAAAACAAAATTTCACTTTGCATAATAGAACTCATAACTCTTACGGTCCCTGCTAAATACAATAACAACCAAATAGTTCAAAGTGTACTCACAATATCTCCAAGTAATCTTAATTCCAGTATTTCGGAATTGAAAATATCTTCTATGAAATAAGAACTATGTACTTCAATGCCTTCCATTAAATTCCAATTGTCTTCTCATAATCAAGGTCTATTGTTATTTTCTCTAGTTAACAACTGGTAACTTTTGCCACTAAAACATAGAAATCGTATCACTGTGCGAAGGTCATTGACTTCCTAATTGTGTGTGCGCAAGGGACTTTGTCAGCTAGCTCGAAACCTGAACCTCTGAGTGTGTGTGTGGCTCAATGGGTTTCTTCTAATATGATTAATGGGTTTGTTTTGCTCCTACCTTCTGGGCGATTCTTGAATCCAAATCAACAAATTACATTCGAATAGACGTACCGAAACAGTAACATGCTTAAGAATCCAAAGGAACCATAGCTTTAAGGCAATATCTCTGCGTTCTGTAGGTAATTTATATGTATGTAAGGCAGTGGCCATAAAATGGCTAACAAATTACGCAACAGGTTCAAAACAAACTCAAACATAATGTTCCATACGTGGGAAAGTGTCACAAATGTCCAGAAAACAATCAAATGCCCACCCTCGTGTCTGACCGGTAACAGGTTCACGCATAGCGCACGAATTGACCAAATACCGTGAAGCTTATTAAAAATTCCATGTGAAAATTGCTTTGAAGTCTATTTTGATTTTTTGATATTTCCACCGGAAGGGGTAGCGTCAAGCTTTTCGAGATTTAAGCAGGGCGCAGGAGTCATCGTAATTATTCACCCTCCACTATGTGACGGCATTTCCGTTAGTCCCGACATTTCCGTGTCCCGCACAAACAATAGTCAAAACATCACAACCCCGACAGTCAAGAGGAATGAGAAGGTTGACCCTCGGCCAAGTGTCCGGAAATGAGATGCAAATATTATGTGGGATTCATGACCAGGTCCTGGTGAAGCTCACCCACCCTGACACTGTGGCGCAATTAAAACTGCCCATGCGCCGCTGACTCGCAATGAGGGTTGCGCATGCGCTCTGCCATATTTGGAGTTTTATATAAATGGTCTCATCTATTTAACATATGCAAGTAAGTGTGTATGTGTGCCTCTCCTGGCAATGAGGGTAAGAAAATTGTCTCGGCGTTATGCACGTGCATTTTCCAGCAGAAGAACAAAAGAAAATTGCATTGCTTCAGTGAGTTTTATACCAAGTAATTTAGAAGATATTAACGATAAAATTTATTAGAAATTATGCAAAGTTTTTGGTTGTGGCAGGCAACAGCTACACATGGAAAAAGATTCAGGTACACTCAGAGAAACGAAAAAAGTCAATATTATACCCAGAAGTTCGATAAGAATGGATATTCTTGATCAAAGAGTGTAGTTCCGGATTCAAGTATGAATTTTTGATCCCGGTTTACTTGATCCATGAGCTTTAATACTTGATTCAAGTACGTTCATTCTTAAATGAAGCAGAATAGTTCTTGAATTCAAATTCAAGATTGCTCATTCTTGAATCAAGAGCATACAGCATTGTCAAAAACAGAGAATGTTCTTTCTAGTATCAAGAGCTCTCAGATACAAGAGTAAGATCGTTTACTCTTAAATCATGAGCTTCACAGACTTCAATTTGAAATCTTTGCATTTTCCATTCCATTCATAGAAAATGAATTGCTAAAGCATGTATGAAGGAATACACAACACCTTAAAGCAGCATCAGTTTTGGCTGTCAAATGTCAGTCGAATAGAGGTCTCTCCATGCCATAACTTTTTGGGAATTCCAAAGCAACCAGAGTGCAAATATCGATGATGCTCTCCGCTCGATTGCTTCCCCACACACCGCTCCCCCATAAAAACCATGCTAAGAGAGCAAGTTTAACGCACAAATGTGCTTGCCATGATACAACAATAGTAGGTAATGCGAGGTCAGTGTTGTGAGTACTTTTTGCCGAAAGATTACGCTTCAAGAGTATGCGCAGCACTGAACATGAAGGTACTTTGCAGAGAACTGGTGCTTGCTCTCCTCTCTGTTTCTTTTCCTCACTCCACCTTGCCTAAAAACACTTTACAGAGAGCGAATTTAGCTCGATTTCAAGATCGAAATTCTGGAAAATTCAAGAGGGAATACATTTTTGTAAGAGCGTTCGTTCTGTTTTTTTTCTGTGTGAAATATGTCTAATAAATGTTCAATTCAAACATCTCTCTCTCTGA
This sequence comes from Lordiphosa andalusiaca, assembly GCA_035044965.1. Classification (NCBI taxonomy): domain Eukaryota; kingdom Metazoa; phylum Arthropoda; class Insecta; order Diptera; family Drosophilidae; genus Lordiphosa; species Lordiphosa andalusiaca. The sequence goes on from JAWNNM010000036.1 coordinate 1,381,335, forward strand.
AAATGATTTGAAATCACAGATTCCAAAAATTTATGCTGAGCGTATAATTTCGTTGGTACAGAGCATGTTATAGTCGGGCTTGACCGACTTTCTTTCTTATTTACCTACCCTTACTGGGACACGAAGTCGGGACCTCGAAAGAACCGAGATTGATTATATCAAATTGCAATTACTTTAACAATTACTTGAATAATTGCACCTATTAAGCAGGATTATGGAGTAATTGTGCTGGAAAAGTTGAATTATTTATGTAATTGGAGTTTACCTATCTACAATTACATGAATAATTCAACATTTTACTTTACTTTTTACATTTGACTTTCTACAGTAGTTCTACAGTTCAACAGTTCTTTCTACAGTTCTGTCAGTAAAGATGAAGAGAATGTCTGATTCCACTGAAATCGTTAAAGAGCGGGTCGTTAGGGGGCGTGGGGGGCATAAATTGTAAGTAAACTTGATGTGCCCGTAAATGTAAGAAGCATATGTCTTAGCTCAGCTCATATATCTCTTACCTTCTGTGAGATCTGTTTGCCTGTTGATGCTGAACATGAATATATATTCATTTAAGGATCAAAAATTATGTATACTTTTGGTACAGAGTTCAATATTTTTTTCACTTTCTTAATAAAACTTTTCGATTCAAGAAATCCACTGCGCTTCCCAGAATTTTTGTGTACCTTCTCAAGGTAAACTAAGTTCTTGTTTCAAGAATATACCACTACTCTGCCAGTTGCTTCTTTTCCTGTTGTGTAGAGTAGCCACCACATTTGATTAGGAACACATTTTCTCTCGTGTATCTGGGTCAAATGAATCATCATGGGCATTAACTGCAACCACATGTCCAGCAAAAGTCATCACTGCCTCGAATGCACGAATGGTGGGGGCAACTTGTGGAATTATGTGATTAACAGATTTCCATTGTGTGTATGCCCCCGAGGAGAGGCAAAGGAGAGGAGACGGAACGGAGTGCGTGTCTCACAATTTATCATCCTCGCTGGAGCTGCAGGAAAACATATAGAAAAATCTCTAACCCCAGAAACTAGGCGCAAATCATCAGCCGAGAAGTTCAACGAACCTGGCTGTAAATGTTGAGCGAGAGCGACAGCGACAGCCTCGATATTGTGTGTCCACACAAAAGCTAGAGAGAGAGATAGAGAGAGGCAGGGACAGCGACTGCGACTGCGGAGACGGCGACGGCGACGGAGCCGACCGAGGCGAAAGCATAAAAAGTTAGAATGTTAATGGATGCCACAGTCGAAGAAAGAAGCTTGCGACGCGTGCCTGCCTGGTGGAAGGAGTGGGGGGAGGAGTGAGGGGTTCACGCACGTGCACTGTTGCTTTCTCCCAGAAGAAAGCTAGATGATGTGTGCGAGCGATTAAAGGTGGTGAGGAAACCTTCGATGGTGGCTTAGACTCAAGCATCCTTGGTTTGATGCTGCAACCATACGCTCGTGTTGTTGTCGTTCCTTCAAGCTTTCTCTTCTGCTCCCATTTCACCATCCGGTTGCACATAATTGCCCAGCGCTGCTTACCTTACTCCCTTCTCACTCGCTGTCTTTCGCGCAGCACTTGGTCGTGGTCCTTGAGCACTTTGATGTCAAGTGGTGGCTTCCTTTCTTTCAAGAGGATGCAAGTGCAGCGCAGCGAACAGGAAATATTGAATTAATAATTATGTGGATACAAATGTGGATGTATATGTATATGTATGTGTGCATATTTTCGACGAAGCGACCGTTTCCTTGTCCCTAATTAGAGGCGCAGACCGCTGCGTGTGCACAGAGGGGGTAGTTGGCAGAAGTCACCCCTGTATGACAGCATTTAAATATTCAAACGATCACTTCACACTCCACGAACTCAAGACGATCACCGTGATTCCACCACCAACATCTTGTTACCTTCCCCCTGTGTGTGTGTGTGTGTGTGTGTGTGTGTAGCGTCTGGGCCACGAGGGTAGCTAGACCATCTAATTATCATTTTTCAACATTCAGGTGTCGGAGTCATCATCAGGTGTACTTGCTGTGTGTATCAAGGATTTTGGAGTCGCACGACTGCACGCAACAAAAAACCGTCGATTTTCCTTTGTCTGCGGCTCGGACCCTCTCCCTTGTCCTGTTCTGCTGGCAATTACTTCAAAATGCCTTAATGCTTTTTTTTTTTATTTATATTTTGTATTTTTGGTTCTTCTGCCCTCTCCTTCGCGTCGCGTTGTTTACCTTTTGTGATCCTCTGACTTTGACTCTGACGCGTCCCCTGACAAAAAGTCGCTTTTGTCTGCCCGTAGCTCACATTCCCGGTACGTCACACTCGACTCGTCTTCACTTCTCTTTTTTTTTTATGGACAATCAAAGTGCTTCCCCCGTTTTGGGCTTTGGCTGTAATTTTCAGAGCATCCTGTTGCTTGCTCTTGCATGAAACAGGATGCCAATGACCGTGTAATGCACGACCCTTACCCTTTTACCCCCCAAGGCACTCAACTGTTGCTGTTGCTGTTGCCACATTCATGCCGATTCCATTCTGTTTGATTTCCAATTTGAATGTTTGTAGGAAACGATAATTGCCTGTTCCCTTTGTGCGCAGGGTGTGGTGGTTCGGTATTCAATTTCCGCTACATGTTGCACTTGGTGCGTCAGGTGAAAATGTGGAAAGAGGGAAGCATGTGAAACGCTAAAGTTCCCATAATCTAATGAAAAAAAAAAAAGTGGGGATTAGTTGAAGTTGCTTGCAAAATAATGCAAAACAAAGTGGGCTGATTAATAACTTCTTCAGAGGAAGGGACAGCTAAATATTGAAGTGCAAGTTACAAAACACAAACTGCATGTAAAAAGGGATTTGCAAACAAATTTCCATTTTCTAATCGCTGATTTTGCTTCACCTACATTTCCAAGGTCCAAATCTGAACCCCTGAGAACCGGGGGTGGCGGAAGGCCTGCGCACTCAGAAACAGGCCAAGCAGACTCCTTTTGAACCATTTCGTTCGTGAATTTTCGTTCACAAGACAAGTCCGACGTTCACGGAAAAACACCGCCGTGATTGTTGCTCGCTGAGTGCTGATCCGGTGATTTATCGCGAAGTCCCACGTGGAGTCGGTTGAGATGCTGCCTGTCGTGTAAAGCGTGGATCCCTGGTTCAATCCTCCGCCGAGGAACGTTAAGTTTTTTCTTTTTATACCCTGTTCCCATTGAAAATGGGAAAAGGGGGATCATGAAGTTGTGCGAATGTATGTAACAGGGAGAAGGAAATAGTTCCGACCCCATAAAGTATATATATTCTTGATCAGCATGAACAGCCGGGACGATATAGCCATGTCCGTCCGTCTGTCCGTCCGTCTGTCTGTCTGTATGAACGCGTCGATCTCAGAGACTATAAGAGATAGTGCCACAAATTTTTGCATGAAAGTAGACTTATGCTGTACGCAGATCAAGTTTGTTTTAGATTTGAAAAATTCCACCCCGTCCACCCTTTTATCCGCAAAAACCAAGACCTCCTTTAGACATACTAGACCTTAAAAAACCGTCAGATCCACAATTTTTAAGTTAGAGCCTCGTGATTTAGTATACATCAAGCTAGGCCCAATATCTATCTATTCTAAAAAGTACAATCAGATCGGACAAAAAACACCGGAGCTATAAGCGAAACAGTTGAGCTGATAAGAGCACCCAGCCCCAGTTGTTGCTCAGGACTAGAAAAAAGTGTGGCCTACATATAGGATGACAATTTGAGTTACATTCATCTTCTAAATATCATAGCTTACTCTGTACCAACGAAATTATACGCTCAGCATAAATTTTGATGCTGCAGTAGTAGCTGAAAGCAGCGCTGCTTTAGCGAACAGTCTTTTGATCATAACTCGAATACCGTTCATCCAATCTTCACCATTTTTTTGGCTGATCGATAAGTTATCCTTAGTACTAAATATATCTAGAAGGAACAACCCAACTATCTTTTAAACTGTAGGAGATATGACGTTTTTTCCAAATTGCGGGGGCGGCAGGGGGCGTGGCCAAAATTTAAAACAAACTTGATCTCCCTGCAGACATAAGAAGCATATGTCCCATACATGTCAAACCTCTATCTCTTACCATCTCTGAGATCTGTGCGTTCATACGGACAGACAGACGGACAGACGGACATGGCTATATCGACTCGGCTGTTGTTGCTGATCAAGAATATATACACTTTATGGGGTCGGAGATGCTTTCTTCTGGATGTTACATACTTTTGCACAAACTTATTATACTCTATGTACCTTTGGTACAGAGTATTAAAATCTACAAAAATGTTTGCCAAGCAGCAATACCCCCTTAAGACATATCCTTTCCAAAAGGATCTTTTTGGAACTTGTTTTTTCTGTGCAACATTAATTTGGTTAATAAAATTCAATAATCTGTTGTAAGTCGATTCATATCAATCGGAACATGTTTGACAGTCACATGTGACACGAAAACAGCTGAGCTGCCAAAAACAGTGTTAGCTTCACCCTTAAGCAGAGTAAAATCTAAGCTAAGAAGATGAGAAGTTGGTTCCGTAAATGTAATTGACGTGTTATTTCACGAAAACTACAACATTTTTTTTAAAAGGAAACACAGAAATGAGTTTCATTAACTTCGATGATGGCATTTGCTTGACACTGACTCTTCAAACTGGCTTAAAATTAGGAATTGTGGGTAGAAGCAGAACCCATTTGATTGTGCCAAATCTCATTTAAAATTTTCTCAAGGTTAATCCCAGACGTCCACTCTTTCAGTTGCAGACGAAAATCTCATAATACAAAAAAAAAAACAGTCAAGAAATAAAAATCAATTTGTCAGGCAACACTTGCCACCGTAAATAAATGCGGACAGCAGATACAATGCCACCAATAACAGCAACAGCAGCAGCAACAGCAGCAACAACACATATAAAAAGCATTAAAAGACATTCAAACGGCAATCAGAAATCAAAACAAAAACCGCTAAAATAACAGAAAAAGGCAGAAAACTGGCGCGCATGCGCAAACGAGTTTTATTTTTAGTTTTATTTTCTTTTTTAAGCTTTTGCGGCTGACGAGCGGCAAGCGCGTGGTCAGACCTCAACCCATTGTAGGGCAACCCATACAAATGAGTCAGACAGGTCGAACGCCAATTGAAATCAACAGCAAGCTGGACAGGATCCGCTAACCAGTGGCAACACAGTTAACTGCGAGGAAATATGCAAATTGCATGGCCAAGTGAGGCGACAACTTCATTTGTGCATCACAGCTGAAGCTGGCGGCGGCGGCGACGACGGAGGAGCTGGGGCGTACAACGGAAACAGCGAGCTGTGATTGCTGATAGAAGGGAACGGGGTAAGCACGTCGCCGCCTAAATTGGGGTTAAGCAATGCAGCCGAGTGCGTGAAAACGGCCAGAGAATCAACAAAAAGGAGGACAAAAGCCTGCGCCAATATATGTTAACAATGGCCGCATAGGACGCCCTGCAGCTGCCCTCCCTCTCCCCACCCCATTGAGCATGCAAACATTCCTGCGATCAGTTTTTGGGGTCAGCACCACATCACGAAAAGTGAAGTGTGTCCGTCAAGTGTGTGTGTGGAGCAGGCGCGACCTCGCCTTAAGTCTTGGATTGATAATTAATTTCGGCATGGCACCTACTTCTACCTGCAGAGTGGAGCTGACACCGCGACACCTGTGCCACAGCCACAGCGCTGCTGCTGGCAGCGATCTCTGTTCAAGTAAACTGGTTGCCATTGGCAGCTAATTTTGCCATTTGCTCTTTGAGCGCCACTTCTAATCCGTTTGGAATTTCAGACATGCCAAGCGGCAAGCCGCGGCCGCGTTGCCAACAGGCTCAGTTAGTGTCTGCTGGCAAAATGTCAAATAGTTGCCTGGAAAACGGGGCCATTGGCAGACGAAAATTGTTCAAGAGTTCAGGTAGGATGGGGGTTTTCACAGAATATGCACAAAAAGCAACTGTAATCACAAAGTGGAATCTAACTAATTTTACTTTTGCATAATCAACTGATGGTTAGTTTGCAACCAAACTGAAAGTAAGAAATTCTTGACAAGATGGTAGAAATATAAAAAATTTGTAATTCATTTCAGTCATGTAAACATAGTCTCTAAAACAACACCCAACCCTTTTTCCATGACCAACAAATCTTTGATGATTTTAAAAACATTGGGCGCTTTCAGCAGACAAATCCGATTTACGATTACTAATTTTCGATTTGCGATTGATAATGATTCTCTGCTGAATGTCACTGATTGCTAAGGCTTTAGTACATTTCGTCAACTCATTTAATGCACAATTTTTTTTAGGGGCTTTTAACGCTGTCAGGTTGTCTGTTAATTTTTAGTTTTGGGGTAAACAGTTAAACGAGCAATCAATAAACTGTCAACAATCATAGATTTTGTATGATTCTATCTCAGCAATCATGACTGTCATATATACCAATCGCAATCGGCAATCATTGTATTCAGCAGGTAAAATCGGTCATCATAAATCAGTAATCGTAAATCGGATTTGTCTGCTGAAAACGCCCATTGACAAAATATTATTATACACTCGCAGAGGGTATTTTCTAATTGTCCAGGTGTTTGTAACGCATAAAAGGAAGCATTTCCGACCAAAGTATATATATTCTTGATCAGCATGACGAGCTGAGTTGATTTAGCCATGTGCGTCTGTCCGTCCGGCCATCTCCTCCGTCAGTTTTAAATCTATCGCAACCAAACTTAGCAGGAAGTCTTCTGGCGCTGCACATTTGTCGGAACCGGCCAGATAGGATGACTATAACATATAGCTGCCATAGCAGCGATAGGTCGAAAAACTAGTTTTTCAATGCAAACGTCATTAAACTCCGTATTTATTAGTTTTCAATGTTTATCCATGATTCTGCCGAGTTTTGGTTGAAATCAGACATCTTTATAGTATAGCTGCCATAGAAAAGTAGGGTTAGAAAAATAGTCTTAGTTGAATAGTCGAAATCAGACATTTATATAATATAGCTGTCATACAAAAGTAGAGTCAGAAAAGTACACAGAGGGAAAATTCTGAGAACATTGGACTCAATATGTTGCACATTCGTTGTCAAAAACATTTTTTGATTTTTTTGAGAACGTAAAATCTTGATGTGAGTTGAAATGTTCAATTTTTGAGAACACAACCTACAAAAATTAGAGGTCCAAGGGTCCTAAATTCAGTCCAGGGTCCGAGATTCCATCTCCAAGTACAAGACATCCGCCTTGTACAACACCCCTCCTGCCTTAAGTTAATTAAATTAAAGAAAGAAAAAATATGTAGACTTCCTGGGAGTAGAGCCCAAGAAGGCCCGCGCGCAACGATGCGACGGCGGACGTGATATCTCGTTAGGCTATTGCCGACTTCTGCATCGTCACGTCTAAATGGCTACTTATACTTTCTGGTGATGAGCTGAATTGTGCTCATTTCAAGAACATTCGGAACATTTGTTCTCAAAAATTTGAGAGCACATTCTGTTCTTGTTTTGAGATGAAATAATCTTATTTTCCGAACACGATTTTTCCCTCTGTGTAGTCTTAGGGAGAAAACTTGATTGTTTTCAGTGAAAATGTAGTTCAAAGGGTGCTGCAGAAAGTCAAATTGATTTTTTCAACTCACAACATTGACAACAGGACACTAAACCTTCTGCCAGACAAAGCCAAATTGTTCTTGGTGCTTATCTTTAATGCGGCTCTAAGACTAAGACTAAGCCGTTTCTCATCAGAAAGACAGAATTGTTCTCTTCCACAAGAGGGGAAATCGAAAGAATACTCGATGTACGATCTATTTGAAAAGCCATGCCCCATTTCCAGTTTAACTTCGGATTGAGCCATGGAAAGTTTCGAACAATTACATTGAGCGGTCAACTACATCCTCAAAGGGTATGACGGGAAAGAAGATATAGTAGCAGCTTACCTAGACACCCCGCAGGCCTTCGATGGAGTGTGGCAAAAAGGTTTGCTCTTTAAATATACTTGCTATTCAAGAGCTTCCAGACAAACAGAAATTTTGGGGTAGCACAGGACGAAGCGAAAACTTCGGGCTGGAGAACCGTACGGTAGCCTAATTACTCACGATAGTCGCAGAGCCTTTAGCATTCCGCTCGAAAGCCTTAAAGACCTTCTTATTGCACCATTTGCCATTCTTGTCGGCAACAGTTGCCAATACTCAGCCTAAATCAGTTTTTAAATAGGTTTAGCAAGTGGGCCACTAGATGGAACATTGCCATTAATACGGACAAGTGTGCTTTGGTAACAAATTCCACCCGTTGTGACACCTGCCCGGGAGTATTATTGCTTATGGAGCATACAGCAGCCCACAAATACCTTGGATAGAAGACTGACTGAGTTCAGACAGTGGCTGCCAAAGCACGGCGCATGGGATGGCTCCTGAAATCCAAGAACAAGCTGTCACTCAGAAACAAAGTCCTTATAGGACTATTCTGGCTCCAATATGGAGATACGGTCTAAAAATGTATGGTATCTCGGCAGAGTCTAACCTTTCAAAGTTGAGACTGGTCCTGATTGTAGGAGCTGATTGTTTTCTGAATAGTGAAAAGGATCTTGGAGTTCCTATGGTTGAAGATGTCATCAACAATCAAGTCGTTAGATAACTTGACAAGCTATCACACCACACCTACAAACTGGCTAAAAACTTGCTAAGAAGACGCAGAATGCAAGGAGTACTTCAAAGGAGAATATTAACGAGAGTATTACCCAAGGACCTCATCACACGGCGCCTCTAAATACTTCATCCAAAACATTTTACATCGTCGGCAAGCCCAAAAGGACAAAGTCAAGTGCTGTTAATACATCCAAACTAAACACTAGAAAAAGCAGCCAAATAAGGCTAGCAGAAGGCTAGTCATTAAAGCATCCTTAATAAGAAGTCCTCTCTCTTAATGATCCCAAAAAGCCTAGACGCAAACTTTTGTTCAACAATGTTTTCTCGATGTGAGGCCGCATATTAAGCATACGCCACGTGATACAACTCCTTTTACCAATTGTCTTTCACTTTTCAAACACCAACCCGTTTCTCCTCAATTCTCCACTCAGTCAGAAAATTTACCCATCGATGAAGGAGCCACACGCCATGGAATATAATAACAGGTCATTCTCTCCGCCCAATCACTCGGATCACATGTTGCGCAACCCAAAAAAAAAAAACAAAAAAAACAAAAGCAAAATGATAATAGTTGGAAAGAGGCGGTTAGAGAAAAAATCGCAATTTTCACGCAAGTGCATGTTGGAAGTGAAATGAGTGATGACGACGACAAAAGCCTGTTGCGCCTTTCCGCCTCCCCTCAACCCCACCCAGCAGAGCGTCTCGGTCAGCCTCCGCCGGCAACAACTCCCGATTCAATCCCGAACACTGAAAATCGCATGCCGAATTCTTTGGCCAACCAGTTTCACTTGCGAAAGCAAACAGCTTCCATTTTCATTTCATTCGACTGTCGACCGCCGTTAGCTGGAAACGCGTTCCAAGTGGCAAGTTGCAGCAGCACACACACAAAGCACACCAGGCGCCGCTTGTTAAAATCAAAAGTAATCCCCTAGCTGAATATAAGATGAAGGAAGCCGATCTGCAGGAACAATATGCTCGCTTCCCGGAGATCAAGAGGAGGGAGGTGGAAAAGTTCGTCGATTGGATTCACACCCAGCCACATATCTCCGATCAGTTTTCCGAGGGCGAGGCGCTGCATTTCTTCTACGCCTGCCGTTATAGCATGGAGGTGGCCAAGCAAGTCCTCGACACAAATCTTACGGCTCGCACTCATCTGGATGATTTCTTTGTGAATCTGGACTGTGAAACGGCAGAAATCAGAAGGGCCATGAAAACGGTGTAAGTGGAAAATGCGATGGGGAAAAACGTCGATTTCTTTGAATTATCGTGTCTCTCTTTTGTAGTTCGATAGTTCCATTGCCAGGAGCAACTCCCGAGGGATATCGTGTTATTACAGCCAAACTGACTGATTTGAATGCTTCCAACTTTAACTATGCGGACTGCATGAAACTGTAAGTGTTACTTATTCAAAATTCATCATGTGACAATTTATCGGGATATCGAACCCTTTTCAAAACGAACCGTCACGAATCTTTAATAAATAACTAGGTTCAAAGCATGTTCACTTCCAAATATCTATTTAATATTGATCAAATTATGAAAAATTATAAATAACAGTTGTTCGTTTCCATTAACTCCAAATATAAAGCAGTTAAATCGTTTCGATCGTGAAGAAAAGACATCCTCTTTTATTTGGAGTCTTTTGACAACAAATAACCGATTGAAACTGAATATTAAGACCTTATTCTCTGTACGACTTTACCTTACGCTATCGTTTTTCTTATATTTCTACAAACAAACCATAATAAACCTAAATAAAAGTTCAAATATTTTGTCAGCCATAGGGGTCGAATACCCAAATCTATTTAGAAGCGTTGTAGATGTTAGCTTCACTCGCAAATAGCATCAAAATATCCAACTTGTCATAAACAACTAGTTTATCACATTAATGTAAACATATCACCATTATGTTAGAAAGCAGCCCATACTACTCTGAAAAGTATGCAACTTTTTTTACAACTTTTATAGCTCTGCCTTTGAAAATTCGTTTTTTATGATTATAAATATGGGGCAGATACTCCATATAAGCGGGTAATTTCATTATACGATTCGCACGACAAAAAGCATTTGATAATTTAAATAATTTTTCCACACTCCAAGCCTTTACACTTTACATTTTCGGACCAAAGTTAATAAATATTCCTAAAGTACAGAGCAGAAGATTCGGTTTTGGATATGCGTACCTACTTTCTATCCAAGCATCGATCCGAACCTTATCGAAATATGTTCAGCTCATAACTTATAATGGTTCATTTTTTATCAAATGATTCGACTTGCAAACGAAGAACGCTTGCCAAATTCATGCCACTTTTTTATCGGAAAATTGTGCTCAGCGATGAAGCTCATTTACGGTTAATTGCATTCGGGGGTGGCATCATTGGACCTTACTTTTTTCTAAGATTTCGAAGGCGTGAACGTTTCTGTAAATGGAGAGCGATGTTTACAAACTTTATTTGCCCAAAATGGAAGAGCTGGACTGGGCTGACATGTGGTTTTAAGAAGAAGGCGCCAGCACCTCCGATTAATAAGTTTTTGGGTGCTCCGATCTTATTTCTGGTCATATTTTTTTCCAATCGGGGGAGACAGGGTGCTGATTAATGGAGGGAACGGCCTTAAAAAATATCAAATGGGGTACACAGAAAAAAATCCGAATTCGGGATTAAAAACGGGGTGATCCCGTGGCATACTTGAAGTGATTCTGTTTTGTGGGATCAAAAAAAAAAAAAGTGGAAGTAAAATCAATCTTTTTCCGGGATCAGCTCAAGAATATCCGGGATCACCCCGTTTTTAATACCGTTTCGGATTGATTTTTTCTCCCTTCAAATTTTGGGACCATATCTTTCGTGAGAGGGAGAGGGGCCTGAAAATTGTAGGGGGTTGGGAAGGAATTCAACATAAAACTGATTTGAGTATCATTTTATCGTATTTTGGCTGTTTCGAACACATTTCTGACTGAATTTTTTCAATCTTGGAGAAGGGGACTGTCCTTTTGAAGGGGGTAAAATGTAACAAAAATCAAATGGGGTATCGATTCATAGGTTTTTCGCTGCTCCAATTTCATTTTTGGGTACATTTCTTTTGAACAAAAGTTCGATGAGCGACCTAAGGAGGATAATGGCGGGGATTTTCGTACAATTTCCCACAAAAAAAGTTTAAGAAGGGGTACTCCCAATGATACACTCTTGTCTTATGTGATGCCTAACATTCAGGCCAAGTCTCATCATCAATTTTTTGAAATAGTTTCAAAAAAAAAAAAACTACTAAAAAAAGATTTTTCAGCATCTGTTAACGAAATATGAGAGTGTCTTTCGTTAAGGTCCAAAGTATTCAGAAATTGACATCATTAAATTTCTACATAGTTCATGGAACCTTTAAAACTGTAAATTTTCGAACTCATGAGCCAGAATTACAGTCTCGATTTTGGGAATTTTTGCCAGTCAGTTTATCTCTCTGTTCCAGTCTGCATTAACAACAGAAAAGTTAATAGATAATCAGAATCGTTCGGAGATCGATCTTAAGTGTAACCCCCCCCTAAACTGGTTGCTTAGCCTCACATCCCTTGCATCATTTCATGACTTTCTCAACTTCGTCATTAGTTAATGCTAAAATTGTCTACTTTATTTTACTGTTTTATTGTCGTTTAACAATCTACACGTCATTTTTGACTACTGTCAGACTGAAATTATGACAATCCATACAAACCATTAAGAGATTAACGTTCATAAAGCTAAATGTGGTTTCTCCCTAACCCGCAACGCTTATTTATGATTGCCGCTGGTTGCTTTGGGAGTGCAACTAAAAACACGCACGCAAATAAAAACTTTAGCATGTCCAGATCCAAGTGCACACAGACTCGAATAATTATAATTAAATCCACAAGTAGCTAAATTGTTTCATATATAAAGTACATACGTACGAGAGTGTATGTGTTTTGCAGGTCGTAGTCGAATGCGAAAAATAATTTGCTATTTAATGGTTGTCAATTAAGAAAAAATAATAAAAGTATGCATGAAAGTCTTTTCAGTTACTGGCAGCGTTTTGAGAGTTGCTTATCTTAATATACCATGAAAGCGAAGTAAAAGTATTTTCACTATATTCCCATTAGTCTGAATCATTTATTCGTGCATTTATTGATTTGTAGCTTTAATTAACTGTTGGTAAAACACCTTTTGATATACATTTACAAGAAAGAAATTCTGTAAAATGCCAAAAAAACACGCTCGTCTAGTTCAGATTTCAATTTTGGAAATATGATAAAGGTTTAGATTGAAATTGTAGGAATGAAAAATCGCTGCAAAGCAGTTAGCACAATGAACTTCCTCGCAGAAGATCCGAAGATATGACATAAAAACTGCTTTGTGCTCATTTTGCTCGCTTAACTTGTAGTAACTCGCACATAAACCATTTGACTTTGACTTTGTATACCCAAAAAACAAATAAAAACAATCTCTAGTACAAAAAAAAAACACAAAAATACATAGTAAATTCAATAATTTCAGTGGTTTTTATATCAACTTTAACCACTTCTGGCTTAACAGCTTCACTCCAAGCTTTTTTCTTCTATATTTTATTATATATGTCCATTTAATTCTACGTTAGTCAAATGTTGTCTCAACGAGTTTGCTTACCGTTCAACGAAACTATACCCGTATTTCTGAACACACATCGACAATGTAGTATTTTTTTTAGTGTGTTTACAGAATAGCATTTATGTTAGCCCCTGTAAGTATACTTTCGAAATGCTTGGGTGAAAATAAGAAAAAAAAATAGAGGAAAGTTTACTTTGGCTCGGCCGAAGTTTGTATACATGTTTGTTGCACGTTTTTCCAACTAAGACCTAACTTTTCAATGGGAGCTATACCATGTAGATGTATGATTTCGACCAAACTTAGTGGAATCATGCAAGAGCCGAACAAACGAAGACGTTGTTCTCAATAGAACTTATTTTTCGACCGATCATTCCTATGGCAAATATAACCTATAGTCATCCGATTTTGACAAAACTTTTAAGAATTGTGTAAAAGCTTACAAAATTAATATGGGCCAATTTTAAAGAGGTTTACATGGAAAACAAAATAGATTTTTCTAGACTTACTTTTCTATGACAGCTATACTTTAAAGATGTCAGATTTCGACCAAATTTGGCAAAATCGTGGAAAAACATAGAAAACTAGTAAATACGGAATTTGGAGCTAAACTTTAAAGATGTCCGATTTCGACCAAATTTGGTAGAATCGTGAAAAAGCTTAGAAAACTAGTAAATACGGAGTTTGGAGACGTTTGCATTGAAAACAAAAAAAAACTGTTTTCACTAGAACTAGTTTTTGGACCGATCGTTCCTATGGCAGCTATATGCTATAGTCATCCGATCCGGAAGTTTTCGACTAATGTGCTGCGTATTTGTACCAGAAGACTTCGTGCAAAGTTTGGACTCTATAGTTTAAAAACTGCCGGAGGAGATGTCATAGAAACAGACGGACGGACAGACGGGCATGGCTATATCGACTGAGCTCATCAAGAATGTTTATACTTTATGAGGTCGGAAATGCAATGCAAATAAAAAGGTATAAAAATTCACATTTTTATACCACAAATATATATTTTTGGCGTACGTTTTACGAGAAGGAATCCTCCCAAAAATCAAAAGAGTTAGCCTTGCGTTTGGAGGCAATTCCAAATATTTCTGTATCATTTTAGAAAACATAAAGCTCACTTACTTCAACACTGTCATAACTCAAAATAATCCATTTTGTGAGAATCGTATAAAGTTTGCAATGTATTTTACCTAACAGAAATAGTTCTTTCAAGCTGGTATTATGTTATATTAGAAAAATTCGGAGATTTGATGTTTAAAGGTATGTTTACGGATCTTCTCCATAAGTGAGATATGTCGCTTTTGCTGGAGCTTGAAAATTAACCGTCTAAAATGATATACCAACATATTCTTATCGCATTCGAAAGCTGTAAAAGATAGCAATTTGGAAAGTTTACACAACAGAGAAGAAGGATGTAGGCAATATTTCTGCATCATTAACTCAAAAATAGTGTTTATTGAGTCTTGAAAGCTCTAAAGTAAGTGAGTGACATATCACTTCTGGTGGGACACGCTGCCCGTATACCACCATAACCCAAGTCTTAAATATATATTCATAGTAAGTACAGTTTTCACAACTTCTGTACACTTTCCGAATCATAAGTTAAAGAGTTTCCATTTTTATTCTTAAGCCTAATTCTATCAACTTTCAGATACTGCATGATTTTCGACTTTTGGATGTACGAGGATGGTATACAACCGGGTCATGTTATCGTTATCGATCTGAAGGGCTGTGCCCTGGGTCATGTGGCTCGCATTGGTTTGCTGCAGATGAAAAAGTTTCTTTTTTATTTGCAGGTAAGTAATGTAATTTTCCAAATTAACTTTTCTACCAGTTCAATATTCCCACAGGAAGCGGCTGCCATACGCTTGATTGGTTTTCATTTTATCAATATTGTGCCGTTCATGGACAAGATAATGGCACTGATGAATCCATTTATGAAGAAGGAATTGACCAGCATTCTATATTTGCACAATGACATCAATGAGTTCTACAAATTTGTACCACGCGAAATGCTGCCCAAGGATTATGGTGGGCCGCTGGAGGAAACCAGCGTGGCTAGAGGTAAGTGTTTGAATGGAGACAGTTGTAGAGGTATCAAATAACAAAGTGAACAAAACAAACACGAAGTCTGGTGTTGTTGGCTGGAGTTAGCGACTGTTTCGAGGTTTAATGTAATCCGACTAGCGTATCATATTCCTTATTTGTCATGTATAAAAGGAGGGCAGTTTTTTGAACCAGCAATGTAAATTTTGTTAACTTTTGCCATTTCAGAAATCTTCTACAAGAAACTGCTCGATAACCGTAAAGCGATGTTAGAATTCGAGACTCGTCATCAGGTGAATGAGAAACTACGTCCCGGAAAACCAAAGAATGCCTCAGATCTGTTTGGAATTGAAGGAAATTTCAAGAAATTGGACATCGATTGATGTATTAACTATAAAACACAACCGATTTACATTTAGTTATGGTACAATTTTCCTGGTGCTTGCCTATATATTTGGGTTAATAAAATGCCTTTCACTTTGTTTTGAAATTAAATTTAATTTTTAAACGTTGTAATGATCGTTGGAACATTTTTTCAGTTTTTTCTGTTCATTAGCTTAGAGCTACGCTTTATATTTGTTTGATGAATATGCGTGCGTGTGAATGGTAAAAATTTACATTGCGCTTCACTTGATGATTGGGATGATCTTATTAACTATTAGTTGGTAAACATTATGCAATAGAGTCCATCTCATGGATTCGACATACTTTTAGCTTACTAAATTGAGAGACTAAGGATTAATTAGTTAAAACAAAATCAGCAAAGCTGCTGCTAGGTCTAGTTAATTCAATTTTCAAATACATATACCATCTATATGTCTATATTTATACTAAGTAATTTAGTAATTAATTAATGGATGCATAGATAATAGTTTTTTTTTTCTTATAAACACAGCAAAGGTTTCGTCTATCCACGCACAGTCAAGGTTGGATGAAGTCGGTTACACCAAGAACAGTAAAGTATCAATGAATTCACCTGAAATGATAGATAAATTTTATAGTTTTGCAATTAAAAGGTCATAAAGGTCACTACACGAAAAGGATTAGTTTTCCGTATATACTTTTTGTATAATTTTATGCTAGGCTTTCACCTATTTATCTAAAGGATGCAATCAGGTGCTCGTATTGCATTTTTGTATTCTTGCATCCATTGAATAGCTGAACTTGGCATTGTTTACATTGTGAAGGAAAACTTACTGAGAATCATATGTGTTTAGATGATGTTTCCTTAATTTTCTTTTATTTGCAGTTTTTTCTAGAATGCCAAAGTTTAATTGCTTTCAATAATTTGTTTAATTAATAACTCTTTCCAACAACAAACGAGCATTAAACCAGGCCAGACGTGTTCTTATATACAGTATACACATTGTCAGAGTGCACGAATATTTTCATATTTTCTGCAATATTCTTATAGAAAGGCTAGCTTTTCCGTATCCCCAGAAATATATCTATATCCTCATACCAAAGCTTCAATAGAGTTTACAACTTTTAAAGCTCTTTTGGGGCTTTACAACTTTGGGGTACCAGATACCCGCAGCGATAGGCAAAATAATCGATGACCTGTCAAGAAGACACGGATGCAGGTGCATTCAGTTTAGATGCAACTTGTTTGAAAGCTACATTCGACACAAGAATGTATGAATGCGCTGAAGTGAGATTCGGACATTACTTACTTACCTCACTAATGTCTTTTTAGACAAAAGTCTGAACCTCCTTTGAACTGATTCAATTTGGGTAACATTCCGTTTAATTCTTAGTACACAAGCTAACTAAAAAGACAGCCAAAGTTGGAACTTATAATGCCAAAATACCATTAAAAGTCAAACGGTCACACTGTCACTGTTTTCGTTACATTTTAATTGATCGAGTTAACTAAAGATGAACAATGTTCACTAAAAATGCAGGAGTATTTGGATAATATGTGCCGACCAGATGGCTATGCCTTAGTTATGGGAATGGCTCAAATTGCGCTTATGGGAAAATAGAAACCTATGATGCCAATATACCACCAAATGTCAAAAGGTCACACTGATATAATTAACTAAGGTGTTCACCTTATTTTTCACTTCACAAAGTTGTCGGTTCATTATTAGTTTATATACAATTTATGCTCGATTTCAAACCATACTTAATCTGCGTGCAGACAATACTATCTTCTAGCTCTTCTAGCCTCTGAGATCTTAGTAGACCCACGGTCATGGCTATTTCGACTAGGCTGTTGATGCTGAATATACATATCTACTTTATGATATCGGAAATGCCTCCTTTCGCCTAACACATACCTCTGCACGACTTAAGGCTACCCATCGAGTACCAAATACTTAAGCTTCCGAAATAAAAGAGTGATAAGAATACGAGGTTTAAGGTATTACCTTTCTGAGATTTGTGTAATTTTCAAACAAGTTCAACGAAGTCTTAAGCAGTTCATTATTTTTTCAAACTTTGAAGTTTTTCTTTCTTCAGTTTTAGACGATATTTTTTACAGTACTCTCGGTTGGCCCGTTTTCGTCTGTCCTTGTCATCATGAACAGATCCTTTGTTCTCTTGTTCTTGTTGTTTTCTTAAGCTTTGAATTTTTCTATAAGTTCTACGATACTCTAGGCGGACTCGCTTTTTTCTTTCTCTGTCATCTGGATTAGATCCGTTGCTTGGTTCAGCACTGTAAATAATAGATGCAAGTTTAATCTTGATGTATCCATGCTTTAGTTACAGTTTGCAGATCTTCTAGATATATCAAATTTGTGTACTGGATTCTGATCAAAAGCTCTAGAAGTTGGCTTAAAGCTGCTCGAAAACCATTTCTGGTTTCAAATCTCAGTCCGGGTCTGCTTTTATTGAAAAACGATTTGGTTAAAGAATGACCTTCATCTGCTTTAGGCGTATTCATATTCAGTAAAGTGTTAGATCGTGGTGCTTTCTTGGATAATGCAGGCATTAAGAAATCCACTAAACATGAAACTTTATAATGAAGTGATACGATTGGGACACAGACTAGCTATTGGACTTTTATCCCGGAAGCTTTGCAATGTCCAGCAGCGCCAACACAGATGCCAGCCCTGGTCAATGTAAGGACATTATAGGTTTCATTAACGAATCGTAATTTATGCCAAATTCAAATGAAATTTTTTTGTGGAATCGATGGAAAATTAAAAAAATTTATTTTATTTTTTAAAAACTAAAACTCGTCAGCTAGCTGAACCGAACCGTGGCTTTTGGTTCGGTTCAGCAATTTCAAAATGATGACGGTTGGGTTTGTGGTTCGGTTTATCACCGGAATGATCGGTTCGGTTAAGGTTTGGTTCGGTTCAGAAACGGTTTGCATCCTCAGAACCTTACGCGGCCAACATTAAGCCTGATGCGTACTACCACGCTTCTATGTCACAGAAGGGAAACACACATCGCTTCTGGAGGGAACCTTGATAGGTCACTTTTCTTATATGTAGGCACGCTGCACACGAAGGCATCACCTAGCATGATTTCTACGAAGATGAAGGGGAACCAATACAACATCTTCTTAGTCACTGACACAACGTGAGGAGATGGACTCTTAGCATACTGGGTCAACCTCTAGTACTCAATACATCCAAGCTAGCGACCCCAACTCTACTAAAACCCATTGACAAATGACATCACAATGGGCCAAAAGAGGCCTAAGTGCGACTTCTGGCTCTCATCCATGTCAATTTTACCTAACCTAAGACTGAATTTATACAGCGTACCAAACTTCATGAAGTTTTTCAAATATCAAGGAACCATTTTCCAAAAACAAACATAAGACTGTTCAAGCCTGCTGACCGAGCTAAAATCACATTTAAATAAATCCGCTCGACTCTTCCAGTTTATCTTTTGATAACCAATCTTGATTGAAATAAAATACTCACTGCTGGAAAACTTGATTCAATTGATTATGCCGCATATTTCCGCCGCTGACGTTGTTGTTGTTGTTGTTGCGTCCTCGATTGCTTGTCTTGTTGGAGTTGCGTCCCATGGGCTTGGGTGTCTGCTTCTGTATAGGCTCCGACATAAGAGCGAATGTACTCGGATTACTGTTCACGGTAATGGGTAACTGAAATTGCAGCAAATCATGTAGTTGACGGGGGAAAAGCATCTTGTCTGAGACACTACTCACCGGAATATTATATCGCTGTACTGGCATGGGCTGCGACGGTTTTCCACCATATCCAGCCGGATTACGGTGGATGGGTAAAAGGTTTGCAAAGTGCGATGACACCGAAGTGGATGATGATGGGGTTATCAATGTGGTGGCCATGTTGTTATTGTTTAGAGTGTTGGTGGGGGCTGTAACCGTGGCCGTCACAGTGGATGGCAGAGAGCTCACCACTGGGCGCAAATATGTATTGGACGGTAGTTTGAGCACTTGTTCAGGATTAGGCTGGTTAATCAGGGACATTATGGGCTGATGCTGCCACTTTTTGCTGCCGACTGCAGAGACTGAAGTGGGAGTAGGTGTTGGTGTCATTGTCACTGTCGCTGTGGCTGCTGGAGTGTTCCGATTTAACTGCGGACTAGTACTAGCATTGCTTATGCTGGCCAAGGTTGCAGCTGAAGCTGCACTTTTTGTCTTCGGACGTGGCGTGAGCTCTGCAGCTACCATAGAAGCGGTTGCTGCAGACGACGGAGACTGCGGCAAGGTGGCCGCTTGGCCACAACTGGCCGAATGGCGTGACCAGTGCATCTGCTGGCAGGGATAATCGCAGTAGGAGGTGTTCCAACAGCAATAGAGTTGTGCCTCTCGCATGCAGTTGGCACACCATTGCTTCTTCTTGGCCTCCTCGACGGCACGCATGCGCTCTAGAGTGCTCTGCTGGCGTAGCTCGCTTATGACGCGCTTGTTCTCCTGCTCCAGCGTTTTGCGTATCTCGGCCATCATCATTTCGGTGGTCCGTTGCATATCTGCCACCTGACGCTCATAGTGCTGCTTGAGACGTTCATTCTCCAGAGTGAGGCCAGCAATGCGAGCCTGCATTACACTTGTATCACCCGTGGCCAAATCGGTTAGAGTGTCCTCGATGACAGAGATGAAGTAGTCCGTGATCTGCGGGAAAAAAAGCGGGGGGGACGTTACAAGTGGACTCTCTATCTGCGCCAATCTTACTCACCTTGTGTGCATTATCCTTAAGGCGACGCGACAGGGGACCGGCATCCGAGGGATAAATGTGAGAGCCATCGGAATTAAGTGGACCACAGGGACGTGCCACCAGCTTTGGGGGTCCCGAGCGCAAAAGTATCTCGCTAACGGCCGAGGCCAAGCCCGGTGTGATAGGATCAGCAGATAGGGCCGATTCACTGACCATTGTTTCACTTGGAAGTCCGTTCAGTGCGCTCGCCAGCAAGCCGGCTGATTCCACGACGGGCGCATGAGTGGGCATGCTGAGCCCGGCCAGGGGTGGCGGCCTGGGACTGCTGGTTAGAGACTGAAGTGAGGGCTGCATTGTGTTCTTGGAAACAGCTCTCAGGGGGGGAACAGGTATGGTCATGGGACTGCTGCTGATATTGTTGTTGCAACTGCTGCTGCTGATGTTGTTGATACCTACCTGCTCTACAGGTATGACCACCATGTTAGATCGGAGTAAACTTGAGGTGGTTGTTGTGGGGGTCGGTGCAGTGCCCGAAGAAGGTGGTGTAGGATTCGCAGCCTTACGAGATGGCTGTGCTTTGGGAGAGATCTGTGAAGAAGGCCTACCGACCGCATAGCTGCTTAAAGGCTTTGGTGAAGGGGAAGGCGATGCTGCTGATGTGGGTGTTGTTTTTGAGGAGGCTTGAGCTGCCGCGGGCAAGGGACCATGGGGTACACCCCTGCGTTTGGCGGGAATTTCAGTTTGCTTAGCTGCCTGCTTTTGGCTTAGCCTTTGAATGGTCGTCTCGCCCACGCAGCGCACAAAAGCATTTGTGGCTGGCGTATCATCGCGCATTTGGTAGGACAGAGGAGATGGCTGCTGTGGCGGAGGCGCTGGTGGCGGAGGCATGTTTATGGGTAAATTCTCTGTAAGCTGGTTGCTGCTGGTATTGGGCACAACCTCCATTTCATCTTCACTGAGGATTTCCTCCTTAATTTGAATGTCAGCTGGCGGCGGAGCAGCAGCTGGTTCTATAGCAACTGGTGTTAGTGCAGGAGCATCGGTGTTCTGTGTCTCTGGTGGTGGCTCTGCAGTTGGATGCGACTTATCTAGCTGCTGCTGTTGCCTCAGCAAATCTTCCATTTCCACTGGCTGACTAACCAGCTGCTCCTCCTCTTCTTCTGGCTCTGGTTCTGACATCACTTCCGTTTTGATCTCCACAAATGGTAAGACTTTTCTGATGAGCTGTTGCTGCTGTCGTTCCACTTCCAATTGTTTGGCGCTGGTTGCCTCCTTGGGCTCTGGGTCACACGATTTGTCTTCCCCCAACTGCTGCTGCTGTTCCCGCGGTATTTTCGTAATTGTCACGCCTTGACGTCGCCGGACCAGCTCTACCACAGATACGACTGCAGGCTTAGGTGGACCAGTGGAGTCGACTTCCTGCTGCTCTTCCGCAGTGTCTTCCTCGGGTTTCTCTTGTGGCTGCTCCTCCCCTTTGTCCTCCGTTTTTTTATTCGGTTTCTCTTCCTCTGTTTCCATTTGTCTGCGTCCATGTTTGGCTCGACGCTTGGGCTCGGTTCCAATTTGGCTCGACTCGCTGATACAGCTCGCTGCATCGCTCTGGGAATGTTTACGTTTGCTGGCGGACGCCTCCGAGGCTTCCACTGAAGCTGTCGTAGACTTGGCTGACTGGGCCTTGCGCTTTAGTATTACTGTACAGGCACGAGAATCGCTGAGAGCATCCGCTGACCTGGGTATGACCTCGTAGTTACTGCTCTTCGACTTGACCTGACCTGGTTCCAAATTCTCCTGCGGTGTCGGCGCTTTTTTAGCCGGACTCACTGACTGATCCGACTCATTGCCCGACTCGGTGGCCTTACTTTTCTTCACTATAGATAACTTATCGCCCGCGGTCTTGCGTATGAGGAACTGCAGTGGCGTCTTATTGACTGGCTCCAGTTCCCGTTCAATGATCTCATGCACGCCGGGCATCATTTGCTCCAGCTGCAGTTGCTCTTCGAGTGGATCGTAGGCTTTACGATATGGGGCATAGTTGAAGCCGCCGATTTTTAGTTTTATCTCCTCAATATGCACCTCCACCTCACGTATGCATTCGGCCAGATCTCTAGGCGATCGCCGACTGGTCTGTGGGTTGGGATCCTGTTTCGAATACAAGAAGCAATCCTTTACCGGCACATTGGCCCTGTCGTGTTTGCCAAAGAATCGCACATTGACCAAAGCATTCGAGCTGGATCCCATGGCCTTGGCTGGCCAATAGGGAAATCCCTTCAATTTGGCCCAGAGCAACAGATGGGGATGGGTGCATACCTTGACAAACCACTTGTCACTGGTGTTGGCATTTAGATAGCATTCGGCGCAGGTGTCAATCTCATTGGCCTCCTGACGGCAAATCTTAACCAGAGCCTTTGAAGCCTGCTCCACTTTAATGTCTAGAAAAACAAGTTGGAAAGTCGGTTACGATAAACATACATAAGTAGGGTCGGGGTCGGGGTCGTTCACTTACCACCACTGTCCAGAATCAAAGCATTATGCTGCATCCATTTCACCTCGCTTAGAAACTCATCGGGACTGTGGAAAGCTCCATTCCGTATGTACTCGCCCAGGCTGGCAAAACTGACCGGATTCACAAAATATTTGCTAAATGTCTGCGGTAAAACGTCTCGCGGCGAACGTAATTTGTGGGCCTGCAAAAGAGCAAATCAAAAGAGAATGCGAATTCGCCGCATTAAGAGCATGACAAAAGCATTTCCTTTTGGAATCCAAAAAAAAAAAACGGACGAGTAAATAGTTCCAAGAAATGCAAACGCAGCAACCTTAAATTTCACACCAGGCTGCTTTGACTGCTTTGCACATTTGCATGTATGTTTGAACATAAATACATATGTATGTATGTACCCTCTTCCTGTTTCTGTTTTGCAACCACAAAATGTATTGTACATACATACATATGTTTGTATGCAAGCATAGGCTATCTATGCGTATGGGTTCGTCTGCGAGCTGGCAATTGTAGAGCTTAAAGCTCAGTCGTTGGCTCTCACACAAATGACAGCAACACGTATCAAATTAATTCATTAGTCACGCATTTTGAGCATATTTAATGAGAGAAATTCCATAAACTAAAGAAGTGAATGAATGAGTGTTTAAACTCTAAACCATGATGCAAAAATTAAGGTACGGAGCTCGCAATGTGTGCGCCCTCAGGAAAGTACTTAACACGTTCATTGTTGCACGTACACTTGAAGAGATGAAGTTGTGCGCCGTACCTTAGTAGTTGTATAATGCTCTGAAAAAAGGTACACAGAGAACATTAAGACTGGACTTACACGGTGGAGCAAACTTCATGAAGTTCTTGAAAAAACTTTCGTTTTGTATAGGAGCAAGCGACAACACTACACCTCTTTCCTACAAGCATCAGCTTTTTAAAAACTTCACGAAGATAACTTCATAGTGTAAACCCCGTCTAAATTTTGCACAGAAGGAAGCATCTCCGATTCTATAAAAAATATTACTTACGCATTTGCGTTAAATTATTCTGCCCACCTCTGATACAGAGTCTAAAATAGTCATTGACCGACTTTCTAACTTGATTTTATATCAAACTAGCTTAATATTTGGCTTCGCCCGGGTTCTTACATTTTTTTTCAAGTTCGTAGCTTAAATAACCTCTGAGCCGAAGACGGTTCTGAACCGATATTAAAACTCCAACTCCATCATTCAACCTAAAGATGAAATATCAAGTTCGTAACTTGAATAGCTTCCGAGAAATGGCACTGATCCAGTTCGAACTGGTTCTGAACCAGTAAAATATCCAACTCCATATTTCCAACCTACATAACAAAATTCAAGATCTTAGAAACTTTAGAAACTTCTGATATATAGCTAAGAGCCTCTGTTAAACCAGCTCAAATTTTGAATCAGTTTAAAATCAGCTCTGAACTAGTAAATTATACAACTCCATATCATAGACCAAATAACTTTTTAGTTCGTAGCTTAAATACTTTCAAGGATATGGCCCTGGACAACTTTTTAAAAGTTTTTAACCGACTTTAAACCGGTTCACAGACCTTTAATATAACACATGACTTTTTTCTGGATCGACATGATCATACTCTGATAATTTCATGAGGATCGGTACAGCGGTCTATGTATGTTTGTTTCTTAAACATTCACTTTATTAAGGATTAGGAATTCTAGAAACATCGATGTCCAGCAAACATATTATTTCGCGAAAACCAAGCTTATGAAAGTAGGAATCGCTTTACTCTAGCCATTTTTTTGCTCTTCCGAAGGGAAGAAACGTGACACTGGCCGATATCTTCTGGCCGACAAGAAAGCGTTACTTCTAAACGATAAAAATCGCAATAATAAACAAGTAAGGGCGCTGCAGTCGAGTGCCCCGAAATTAACCCTGTTCATTTGGTTTCATTTGTTCGTTTTTGAATATTTGAATTTAAATGTAGCCGGGTTTTTGTAACAGCTGTTAAAGACTCATCCTCGAAGTAGGTCACATTATTTAGTAATTTCAGCGGTTTTAGACCTAACTAACGTCAAGCTCAATTGTTTCGCTTATAACTCCGGTGTTTTTTGTCCAATCTGATTGTACTTTTCAGAATAGACATATATTGGGCCTAGCTTGATGTATACTAAATCACGAAACTTGAAAACTAACACTAACTTGAAAATAGTGAAATTTGTGGCTCTATCTCGTAGTCTTTGAGATTGACGCGTTCATACAGACAGACGCACAGACGGACATTGCTATATCGACTTGGCTGTTCACGCTGATCAAGAATATATATTCTTGATGGGGTCGGAACCGTTTCCTTATCCCTGTTACATAAATTCGCACAACTTGATGATCCCCCTTCTTCCATTTTCAATGGGAACAGGGTAGTAAAAGTAGTTAGGTCAAGTATGATATTCAAAGAGGTTGCAAACCAACCTACGGTTGGTGGATTCGAACCAAAATAGGTCAATGGCTGGGGATCGAAATTTTAAGGTTTTGATTTGAACGTTGGTTTGCCAATTTTTTTTCGAAACTGCGATAGCTATGCAATTACTATGCTGAATGTTTACAAAGTTCTGGCCTGTTCTAAAATCTGATCAAATAATGAGAAATCGAAATTGTTAAGTGTTCCCGTTTCCAATGAAATGTGGTTTCGACGTTGTAGATGGCCAAAACTTTTCAACCGAATTCTCTGTGCCGTTCTTGATAATCACAGCATGATTTTATAAGACAAATGTCAAGTAATTGAGTGACTGTGCTACTTCTTACATCGGACATTATAATTTTAAGTAGAAATAGGCAAAACTTTAAAATGTTTGACTCCGACGGACCTATGTCAATGCCCAGCCAAGGCTCCAATGATACTTATCTGCAGATTACGATTCTTTGTAGCATAATATCGATCAGACTTTACAAAATCTTTAGGCCAAATGTAAGATCCACAAATATCTAAAATATTTTTGAAACAAAGCGAAACAGGATTAGGTTCAGTAATTTTTGACACTTGACATTTGACTCATGTTTGTAAAAGTTCGGGTTCAATTCGGTTCGGTTCACACCGGTTTTTATTCCATTCATTTTTAAATGCTAAGTTCTACCAAAGATTAATAGATATGATATATGACGCATGTGAAACAAAAAACGATTATTCCTGGTGGCTAACATTGGCTTCTAATTTCTGATTCTATCCTCATGCATCGTCTTTAAATATTTAGATATCTTTGATATAACGCAGTAAGTGTTTTACCAAAGACATAGATATTATAGATGACGCAAGTAAAAGAAAACGCGAATATTCCTGGTAGCTAACATTGGCTACCAATATTAGATTTGCTCTACATGCGTCATCTATAATATCTATAAATCTTTGGTTCTACTAATATTTAATGGATCCCCGGCATATCTTTGATAGTCAATACAATTGGGACGGTAGAATAGACCAAATTCATTAATGTTCTTCTACCGGTTTAATAAACCAAACAAAGTCGTTTTCAAGTGGGTTGCTTGCGGATACCATGATGCATATGTATACCTATATGTAGATAACTAATTCGTTAAAAAGATAAACTAACATGTGACCTGTAAATCAGTATAAACTGTTGCTAATGTATGGCTTAAAGCTTAGGCCAGACACGTAAGTTATTAACCTTGAGCCATCCACAGCAAATGTAGAGCCGAGACTTAAGGGTGAATGCCAATCTTATAAACCAGCGAGACATTTCAGGTGTGTATAGTGTTATGTCATTGCAGATGTATGCGAGAGCCGGCCTGTACTGCACCAAAGAGAGCAAAATTCAGAAGACCTACATCATCCGCACACACCTAAAGGAACATACATACAAGCAAGTCGCAGCCATACAAAACATGCATTAGTATGTATATATGTATGTACATATATCTGTTGACCATTGCCGATGTGTGCAAAATAATTTTGCGTGATTTTTGAAAAGGCAAACGAACGAACATGTGGAAGAAGATAATGAAAATCGCGATTGGGTATGGGACTTATATTTTTGCACCTACATACATACATTCATATGTGCTTATGTACATATTAACTTACCTCCCGCATGTTTTTCATCCGCTCGAGCGCGTAGGAGAGCAATTGGCTTAACAGATCTACGGAAATATCGTTGCGACGCAACCTGAAAGCAAAGAAAAAGAAATAAGCAAAACCATTCACAGATCTTCTGGGTAAACTAGAAGATTTGGTGGGACCAACCTCTTGGGCGCACTTTCTAAGAGCAAACATTCGGGACACTTCCATGTGGCATCAAACTTGGCCGAGGCGGGTCGGACGCAGTAGGTGTGATAGGAACGCAAGCACTTGGAACAGGGCACCAATTGGCCACAATCGCGACACTTCCAGCAAAATGGATCCCAGCCATCCTAAGTGGAAAAAGATCAAAAAATATATTAGCGTTTTCACTCTTCAATATTAGGTTTACTTTGAGAATCAATCAAGCTAGTTTCTAATCCTTTGCCATCTGAAGTGCTTTTGGAAATGGAAACTCAGGTTTACCCGATTCATACATTAACTGCACAAACAACAAACAGATCCATCCACATCTTTATATATATCTGTCAACAGGATGCCTTTCCTTCTTGGAAGTTGCTAATATCTTTGAGTGAGTATCCAATTTATCGTACAGAACGATTTTTAACCATGATATAATTTCCCTGTACGATATTTGACCTATGTAAGAAGCATGCCACGTATTCCTTTAGATCGATTCAACAATCGTTGCCTTTGTAGCAGCAGCAATCGAATTGAAATCCTTTTGGATTAAAACCGAATGGGCGACTTCATTTAATTAAGCCATTTATAAGGATTTTACAGATATTCAAATGTGTTCTAGAAATTACCGAAATTCACCAAATTGGTTAAACAATACCTGTAACAACATGCTCGCTCCCGTCCCTAAGAAGACTGTTGACATAAATGAGAGGTACTATAACCCAAGCTCGGCTTAATTCTTTGAGCAAATTGCAAGCTCACTCTGAAGTTTTGATGAATGAAGTAGCTAATGATTTATTCATTGAACGTTGGGAAACGCCTACAATTTGCATAATCATAATGTAAAATAGCAACATCATTTGCATTAACTATTAAAATACATTTTTTTTTCAAGAAGTTAAGGTGGTCACCGCAAAGATCTACTATTTCATCAGCTGTCGATAAATATAGCGACAATCTTATTATAATAAATATAGTATTTCCCAGTTTGAGTGAAATCAAATTAAAACACGACATAGTCGGGGGTGTCCCAGAAATCTCTAAAGATTTTCGTATAAACGATTTCATTTCGACCTAAAACTGCTTGCCTTTGTATGTGAAATGTTGCCAAAATGTTAGACTTCTAGATTGGATAACTTAAGTTGAGAGATTGGTTCAAGGCCAAGTGGATTTGATGCATTAGGTTTCCATCTCTATAATCTATTAGACTGCAACGTTCCTGCCACCTTACATCTTATGTTCTCCTAGCTTAGTTCAAAGTTCAATCTTTTATACCAAAGATCTCTAGAGTTTTCTGGGACACTCCGAGACAGATGAACGGGCGGAACTTCATGAAGAATATACATAGTTTTTGGGGTCGGATTTGAATATTTCAATCCGTTGCAAACTTCTGGACAAAATTATAATAACCTTTGCAAGGGTATAAAAATGTATAATATATGGAAAGTGATATGAACTTATGCAGTTACTTTATTAGGTCGTTCCTTTTCAAGAATTGAATCCCCAATCGGTTTCAACTGCTTAAGAAATTCTGATTTTCCTCAAACCAGACTCAGTAATCGTAGATTTGATATTTAACTTTCAAATAACAAGCAAAAGATTACACGAAAACTGAATCAAGATGGCTTTAGATCACTTTATCGCATTTTACGTTTTGGCCAAGAGAGAGTAAGTCTCCACAAAGTTTATGAACTTCTAAATTGATCAAATCGGTGGATCCTGTATAACTTTAACAGTGAGAAAGAAGGTGCAAGTTTTAAGTGAATCTCTCAAAGCTTTATAAATCTAGCAAAGAATTTGGAAGGCTGTTTTCGATACACTTTGTATCCCAAGTCAATATTTCTTGAATAGTATTTTGATATCAAAAAAACTTATTGAACAGATCTAAAATTTGAACTTGTATCATCCACCTATATGTAAGTAGATACCTTTGGTATAAAGCTAAACAATTTATCGATTTTTCTGATGTTCGATATTTCAGATATCGATGTTGACGTTTTCCTCATTTAACATTATTGATATTAAAGCAAAATTTAGGATATAAGTTTCCTCTTCCAATTCTAATTCCAAGTGGGTGCAAAGTTACACAAAATAAACGATCGTTTCCCTCCCAAGTCCATCTCTAAACATGACTCACCCTCGGCGGCTCCTGCCATAGTTCCATAAGACGCTGGTCTATCTCTCCGCCCAGATCCTCGGCGGGCGGCCCAATTGTAATTGTTGTCTTCGACTCGCTGACATCCGACATTATGGACATGGGTGCATCCACATCTCCTATTGAGCTCATGGTGGGCCAGTCGCTATCGCCTGACGTATGCAGACGTGTCGACTCCATATCTGGCATATCGTTTATAATGCGATTGAGAAATGCTCTGTGTTTTTTGGCAAACTCTTCGTTCTCGGAACGCAAGTTGCTGCGTCGCGGTTGTCGCTCATCATGGCTCCAGTTTTCACTGGCTGAAATGGTCTTGCTGCGCGAGAGACATCGTGATAGTGCAGGGTTGGATTTTCGGGCCTTGCCCTTGCCCCGTCTTGCCGCATCTTGAGTTTGCTCCCAATCCTTATCGCTGTACAAAATGGAGGCGCTTATACTCTTGCTACGCTGTACGTGGCCCAACGGTTTGCTTGGAACTCTGTTAACAGGCAGACTGCGAGAGAGTTCATAGGTTGCCGTCTGCTTGATGAGCTGGGCGGCCACAATTCGTGAATTGCGACGCTTCGGTTTCGAGTTGTCGCTAACAAAGCCGGTGAGCACTTTGCTTTCGTTGTGTGACCTTTTCAGGGCGGTCAGGTCCCGGGACTTGGGTGTGGTGTGCTTGGGAGTGGGTGTGGACGAGCTCACAGGCTTGATATCGCTTGGCTGCTGCTTGGTTACCTTCGTCAGCTTCATGGTCAGCGAGGAAGCAGCTGCCGTGGCGGGTCCCAAACTGGAGCTGGACGAATTGCTGCTGCCACTGACCACATACTTCTGTCGCTTGCTGGGCATTTCCATTTCACTGCCATCCGGTTGAATTAATTGCGGCTGGGGGCTGTCGATGGCGGAGACGGCCTCGAAATCAGGACGCGGTATGGATTTGGCGCTGTCCCTGCTGTCTGTGCTATCCGTTTCCATGTAATTGTGGCAAAACTGCTGCAACGAGGAAATCTGACGGTGAAGCAGCGAAATGACGAGAGAGCCAGAAAGCCACTGGGAGAGCAAGTCAGAGAGAGAGAGAGAGCGGTCCGTGACGAATTGTACAATTCGCAAAATTGTTGTTGTTCTGCTTACGAGCGAGTAGCAAAAATTTTCGGACTTACCTGGTCCCGGTTTTGGAGATGCTTCAATGAGTGCAACTTGGTAGTGGCATCTCTGTCCCCATTGAATAAAACCAGGAACTAAATTTGGCACAATTCCGTCGACTCCGCTTTGTTGTGGGTGCTGTTGTTGTTGGCTCTGCAACAGAATGTGCATGTGTACAATTAATGTATGTACATCATTGTGAATACATACAAACATACATTATCATCTTTGGTTTATCTTACCAATTTAATTAGCTGGTTTGCTCCAGCCGCTGATCACTGGTCTGGCCACATCTTTGGGCTGTTCAGCAAATATTATTCAATACTATACTTAAATTTCCTCGTTTTAGGTGTTGGAGCACTTGCTTCAACTTTATATACATATCAACCTCTTGGCAGTGCTTCAACTTTATATACATGTCAAAACTAATAAACGGTACTACTAATCCCTGCAACTTTATATACATGTCAAAACTAATAAACGGTACTACTAATCCCTGCAATTTTTGGGCGGGCTAGTGCCAACATTTTAAATTTATTACCAGGCCCACATTTTGAATGTTCCCAAAAATATCAGCATTTTCGGAAGCCATTATAAGTATATACAAATTTAAAAATTTTCTGACCATTTGGTTTAATAGTGACTTAAATACTGTAAATACTGATCAGCTGTATCTAGCAGTGAATAGTGGTGACACTATCGGTGTGCTTGGGGACAATGTCAACAATTTATTCCGAACTTGAGAAGGGAGTATCTAGGATGAAACTTGTATGATACTTACATTAGAGAAATTCTCAACGCTTGGAAAAACAAACTGTAACTAAAATGGCCAGTGTTGCCAGCACATGGAGTCAAAATGTTGCTTAATTAAACAAAAATGCTGAATAACCTAAAAATGAAATATGTTGTTAAAAAAAATAGCTAAAACTTCCAAAACCTAAAAACTATTGTCAGCTAAACTTAATTGAACATATCTTGAATGAGTTAACGAAATCTAAGTTCAGTTCTAAGATAATGTTGGCATGAAACCATGGGTCTAAAATGAATTCGTTGCACTAAACATGTCAAAATTGTGGTTGTACTCGAAATCTCTAGAGGTTTTGCTTTCGATATTGTTTCAAAAAATCCGTGAAATAGGTTTAATTTTCTAAGAGGGAAATATAGCTGGTCCAATTGGATCCAAGATAACTGTGCATCCCACAAAACAGAGTTGCACTTGGCGCGAAAAAAATTTCTAAAACAAAAGATTGAATTCATTTGATGTTCGATTTAAAATCTGCAATTGTGGTATGTGTTTTCAGATTCATATGCAAATTATAATTTGAATTAAAGTCATTTTACCCAAAAATAAAATCCAAAATTTAAAAATATTTTTCGCTGCAATGATAAAGCAAAACTTGGCATTTCCAATATGGTGCTACCAGTGCCAACTGAGGCAAAATGGTTGATATGGCAGCCTTCGAAATCATTTTTAAAAACCATTTTTGGTTTCGAGTTGGAATTTTGCTGAAGTGATTTTTTGGACACCTTTCAGAATGTTTTCAGCGTAAGTCACTTTGTTTAATTTTGTAACATTGTGCATTTATTTCCCTTCTTTAGCTCGACTGAGCTAATTCAATTTTGGTCTTCAGTTGGTATGCCTACTCCCAACAAAGCCAACTGCCTACATGGCAGACAAGCTAACCATGGACGGCACAGTGCCCGAGGCCAAGTATCACAAATTGGCCACCTGCTATCTGCAGGAAGATGGACCATGTGTCTGAAGTACCAAACCAATTTGATATTTCAACTCGTTTTGAACATATTTAGAGTTTCGATTTCTTGTTCCTGGGAACAAGAAAAGCTATAGCTGCGACATGTTAGTCATGTGTTGCGCTGCCAGCTTCGATAAACATCGAACGAACGAAAGATCGCCGCCCAGCTCCATAGCCGAGAAGGTGCTAAGGATTCTCACTGAGAAAGAGGCGGAAAAAAAGCAGCTGGATAAGGATAAAGCGGACGATCTTTCCCTGTTTAGACGAACTTATGAAATGGCCTATGATTTGGATGACGATAATGATATGGACGATAATGATATGGACGATAATGATATGGACGATAATGATATGGACGATGAAATGGATGTTGGTGTTCTGGATGAAGCGTGGTGGTTGACAGATCCAGAAAATAAAGTACTCACAAAAAATAGAATCAGATGTGAGTGCAGAAGTGTGGTTATAAAAAAACATCATAAAACCCATTTAGGGCTAAATTCTCACAAAAAAAGAATAGATTACTACGAAGGTTTGGAGTCCGGCAAAATTCCATGCCAGATATGCATAGACACATTTGCGGACAGCAGTGAGCTTGAGATACATCTCAGCAGTCAACAACACAAAAAGAAAGAGTCATATTTAAGAATTGTAAGGAAATCGAAGCAAGCGGATAAAGAAGAAGAGTTACCTCCAATGCTACTCCAAGAGCATGGCATTACATTTGAAAAAGAAGTTGTTGCGAGATGTAAGCTCAACAAAGTTTTGTGCTATCATCTAACTCGAGGGATGGAAACAAGCCCATTGTACTATCTTACAGTAGCTCAAAAATTGAAAATAGATGTTAACGAGGTCATAAAAATCGCTAAGGAGTACTTCCAAAATATTAGAGATGGAGATGGAGCTGCAATGAAGTTTTCGAAATTTCTTTCGAAGGAGGTTGCTGACCCTGCCTCTACAATTTCGCGGATCCTTCGAACTCCAAAGTGGAAGGTGCCAGCCGAGAAGGTTGCTGAGTGGTGAGTCTGTCTTAACTGTATACACTATCATACATTTCCTTATTACCAACCTACACATCAATTTTTTAGGATCATGCTTTCCCACGATGTGACATGTCCCGGTTCGTACTTTAATAGACAGCCATTAATGAATATGAGGGCGGATCATTTTTATGTCTTGTGCTTGGATGATGGGTTTTTCCATCAAACAGGCACTAGAAATCTCATCCGTTACCTTCTGATGGCGCTGTTTGAAGTTCGAAACCCGGAAGCCATGCCGAAGACTGGGTTCGGATGCCAGGTGGTCGCCATAGAAATGTGGGATACCCTAAGCACTCCCTCGAGCATGTTAAAAAAGATACCGGAAGATAGCAGAGTAGAGCGCAGGGTTGTGTATAAATATTTGCACGACATTCTGTTCAACACCCCAAAAATAGATCGACTTTTGGCCATTGTTTCTGATCGGTACTACAATATTAAAATACCTTCCGCTAAGGTAAAACTCCTTCCAGATATTACTCATGTGTGCAAGGGCCTCAGGGAGTGCGGCTTTCCCGAAATGGCCAACACCCTTAGTATCATGAAAAATAGACGATTCACTCGCCTAGATTTTAGGGAGGAGTTGTCCAAATTGAAGTCGTTATTGGACGAAACGGAAGATCTGGCCTTAAGATGTAGAAGCATTCCATTGATTGAGGGTATGCAAAAGGTCATGGAAACATTTTTCGGTGAAGTCAATGACGACAACTTTTATTCCTTCCACAATGTTTCAAATGACTGTCTGGAAAACTTCATTAGTGCGATCCAGGCCCATACACGGACAAACCTATTTAGCCAATGCAATGGAGAAAATAGCAAAATTAAAACAATGGGGTTAGGGATTGTTTACATGTACTCTTTATTTGACAAAGAGTATACAGATAGCTAGTATTTTCCTTAGCTGGATTTGGGTATCGACTGAGCTAATTCAATTTTGGTCTTCAGTTGGTATGCCTGGCTGGACATTGAATACGTCGCGCAACATCCGCTGTATATCCCAGCGGCAACATCCACTCGGCAACATCCACTCGGCAACATCCACTCGGCAACATCCACTCGGCAACATCCACTCGGCAACATCCACTCGGCAACATCCACTCGGCAACATCCACTCGGCAACATCCACTCGGCAACATCCACTCGGCAACATCCACTCGGCAACATCCACTCGGCAACATCCACTCGGCAACATCCACTCGGCAACATCCACTCGGCAACTTAATTTAAATTTCATTTGGTCTACCTACCGCTGGCACAACGCTCATTGGCATTGGGTAGAGCACCACTAACTACAGTTTCGTAGCAATTCCCTGCGCTCTGGACGTTGATTGAGGCTGCGGCAGTTGTGGAGTTTGGATCTGGTCCCTGGTCGCAACACTGTGTGACCAGCAGTCACACAGCTACCGGCGGTGCAGAGTGACCGTACTAGCAAATGTGAAATACCAAAAAAATTACAACATTAAGACTGGTGTCTGGTCGTACCATAATTTGGTATTGTTTGCTTTCGAATTCGCCGTTGTCCGGAATTCGCCGCTATTTTGGCTGTGCTCTCTTTCTCTTTGCACAGTGGTCGATTGTGGAAAAGTGGCACGAAATAATTATCACCAATATAAGTTTCAAGTATTATTTCATTTAATTATTTTCTACCGATAAATGCTTTAAAGCCAAATTGACAAAAATAAAGTAGAAAAACGTAGGTTGGTACAGAGCGCAGTTGACATTTAGATTTAAAACGATGTTGTATATTTTTGGAAAAAGCCAACTTATTTAAAACAGCGCTAAGGAAATGTTCGATTAGTAGCGCCATAATCGATTTTCCATTTTCCATTTGGGGCCTTAAATTAAGATTAAGCAAACTAGATTGAAATGAAAGATTTGCTATTCTTTTAAACTCTCTTTAATTAGTATGCAATGCCTACAAGTATGCTGCGGTTTTTGATCAAGTGTCATGTAGAATGCTTGTCAAATGGCTGGTTGGTTAGTTTTGTAACTTTATAATGCAATTTGATTCAGTTTTTTGTTATTTTTTCATAACCAAGTAATAGAGCTAGGTGAAATGCTTGATCGCAAGGTGCGGACCAAAATTTTAAAATCCAGATCTAAATTTGTGACAAGCTACAGCTATCTCCAACACTATTTGCCCAAAGGCCAAGCCCAGCTCCTCTCAAGCTCTTGGATGGTGTGCTTCTTATTTTCGCACAAGAGAAAGTTAGCCACAGTTTGACGCCGAATCGGAACTTCAAAGTTTGATAAGCTTTTTCATGGCATAGTTGGCTGGCGCCAACAGCGTGTAAAGGTGAACGAATGTGTCAGCTTTTAAAGAAAAACTTTTTGCGCTGCATGCACACACTCCCATTTTACTTTTAGAATCTATTACGCTTTTTAGCTACCCCAGTGATGCCAATGGGACAACAAAAACTGAAAAAGATAAAATTTTTTAAGTGTTTTTTATTTAGATTTTGTATAAACTTTTTTTAGAAGACAAAAGGGTATTCTAAAGTCAGGCAGAAGAAGCACTTCCGATATCATCAACCATATATATTCTTGATAAAAATAAACAGCTGACTTCTCTGCACTTTTGGAATGATTTCATGGGTTCTTTGGTGAATATTTTCTCGTCAGTAAACAGAATTCGTCTGTAGGCATTGTTTGCGCACTGGCGATGCAATTCTTTTTTTTTGTTTCAGTGTTTCACTGAGCCCCAAGATACGTTTTATGATGCTGAGCTTGCTCATATTCATCTCACAATACATGATTTCTGCTTGCGCAATGCATTTGGACGAATGTGATCCTTCAAGGTTTTTGTGGCTTGTGCTGTTCGCACGGTGCGCAGACGGCAGGATTTTGGGCGTTCTTTTATTCCACTTTAATTTATTGACGTTGAGCCAGTTGGTCCTGTCCCCCACAGCCCAGGTGAGTACTTAGAAATGCTTAGTGGACAATCAGGTCTCAGAAATATGGTCGTATCTGTACTTTAACAGCTTTCCATTTCCGAAAAGACGGCTAGAGGCAGTTCAGATTGTCAAATCAATATGCTAGTATTGTCGTATCCTTGTCAAAATGTACAAACCACATGACACTTCCATTCATCTTAATTAAAGGTGAACAGTTATCGATGATCCAACAAGTGATTAGCCTAGAATCCTTGGATACAATACCGAAGGACCGCTTTCGCATATCTAAGCAGCAGCCATGTCTACAATTGATCATTTGAAGCCTGCCTTATTGAGCTTATTAACTCGTTTCGATCTTGATTCCTGAGAGTCCTCAATAAAAATTCCCGCCACAATCTACATAAATTAAAGTGCCTTCCATGCTGGATACGCCAATTATAGTGACAAATCGGTCAATTATAATGCCATGTCATAAATTTCCAATGCCCGATCGATCATGGCAATATACTGGAATATTGAATAAAAGTGCACATAAATTATGAATTCATGGAGTTGGAGCTGGCCCCCCCAGTTCATTAAGCAGGAGCAACAAAGTTGCAATACCGAGCTTTAGTGCAACGTGGTTGCTCTAAGCTTGGGCAGCAGGACACTTGCCTAGTTAGTCCCAGACGCAGACAGCAAAAGTAAAAGGAAGCTGGGCATCGCAACACTTTAATGAAGCCAATCCAAAGGCTGTCAGAATGGCAATCCAGACAGCACGCCCACCACATTAAAAAGCAACTAAGAGGACGTGAGGGCGTGCTGCTTGCGTCGTTCAACCTGTCAGGCTGTGGGCAATCGTGTAGTTTTCAAATTTATTGTCGACACGCACAAAAAACACGCCCCCAACAGCAACAGCAGAGATCCTCCACAGATGCGCTGCGGGGGAACTTGTTCATCATTCCACTCGGCTCTTTCACTTGCCACAAAAAAAAAAGCAGCGCTAAGAACTGTTCCATAATTGCCTCACTTAAGTTGAGTTAAGCCAACGGTATAACCAGTTTCCTGGATTCCTTTCGGAGATGTCCATCACGCAGCTGACCGCAGAAAGGGCATGGCATCGACATCGTCATGTCGCTGGCATATTTCGCTTTAAATCTGCGCCGGCACATTCTCTTTTATATGACCATGCTAAGTATTTCACACAGATCGCGTCCAAGATGCTGGCCAGAGCCTGATTGCCGGTCTGCGATAAGACACCACATACCAAAGCCAAAGATTGCCTTACACTTATAAATAGCCAACAGCTCCAGGATTGGCGCATGCAATCAGTGGAAATTTTTACCAGACCCACAATCCCTCAGAGGCAATAAAAACCAAATGACGACACGCAGACGCCAAACATATCCCATCCCGGCGAGTCGACCGCAAGCAAGGTCGTTCAGCGACCTTCAGCTCCGCTCCAAACAGAGTCAGAGTCAAGACTCCGCAAGTCCTGTTCGGCATTTATGGGGCCCGTCGCCGCCGTCGTCGTCTTCATCCGCCTTGCACTTATTTCTGTATTGAGGTAGATCGGTAAACAAGTCCAACCGTTGCTTCTTTATGGTGCTGGTGTCATTCGCATCAGGTCTTAATTGGCCAAATGCATCTATAAAACTCTCAACCGTTGCCTTGACTTTGTCAACCAGATAACAGTTGAAGGAGGCAGAGCTGAGCGGAGCAGCGTTTATCTGGCAGTTCCCGTTCTCAGTTTCCGTGTTTCACTGTCCGAAATGAAAATCGATAGCAAGGCAGGTTTTTTTTTAGTTTCAACTTGATGCCTTTAAGGGGTGCCCGGGTATATTGGAACTAGGCAAATCGAGCGGCGTCGATAGTTTTATGCATAATCACAGATAAGCCATCAATTTATTACCACAGTTCCCATAAAACCAAGGATTAGAATTGATTTAGTGGCGTCTCAACATGGAAATGGATAGAAAGGGCGTTGCTCTTTTCAAAAGACTGTTCGCGTTCCTCATGCAAGTACAGAATTTCTTGGTTTGAGTACAAAAAATGGATAGATTACAATGCTCACACCAAAAAGTATGCAATGGAATATGCAAATTACGCTGAACCGAATCGGTTCTTAAAATTTTTAACTGGTTCTAACACTTCTCACTGCGTTTGAAGTGATGTCAAATTTCTGACCTATGGTTATACCATTTGGTTCTTTGCTTAATTCTTGGCTGTGGATTTCACAAATCAAAAGAATAAATTGGGGAAAACGATTACAAAAATGTTGAAAATGTATGTACTTCAAATTGGGAAGGGCTTACTTCAGAAAGTTTCTAAGGTGAACGTTCACAGAGCAGGTTCATAAGCTTGTTGAACCTAGGTTCGGTATTAAGCCCGGGCTTAGGTAAGCTTACATCATTTAAAAAAAAGTGTTTTCCTTTGTAAAGCTGTGAGAGAGTTGAAACCAGCATTTTAAATTTCAAAACGCTTGTCGAAAAGCTCTTCATTAGCATTTCCAACCCTTAAAGTGCGTTCAGACATATTTCCAGGTGCTAGTCGCTGCCATACATGTGTAAACACCTGCCACAGGCAATGGCAGTTGTATATAGTCCGAGAAATCTAGCGAGTTAAGTCAAGAAATCAATTGCAAATCGCATCATCGGCGCCATTTCGTTGCACACTCGACTGCAAAAACAAATTAATGCATTGTACTTATGTCTGGCCTCTCGATCCATCAAGTTATTTTTCCCTTTTTTTATTTAGATAATTCTGTCATAACTTTTCCAATCGTAAATTCTAAGGGCTGCCATTAGTGCGACGATCATTTAAACCGCGATGTTTTTCAAAATTGGTCGTTTTTTATATGAGCATAAGAGGCGTAGATCGCCCGGAATCGCTGTAAATGGTCTAATATTGTTCAGGCGAGCAATCGACAGCAGCAACCTAATGATCACATCGCATCACATAAACAGGTTGCGCGGCAGACCAGTCTGTGATGAGAGACGCTGGAGTAGGCAAGCAATCGATGCCAGCAATTCGCATGTCACATCGTGAGAGAGACATCAAGCGTGAGAGAGAAGTGGAGTGGCGGGCCAGGTTAAGAAACACCGGACCAGGTAGCGCCGGAGAGCTTATGAGCTTACGCAGACATTCAGACTGCCCTTCACATATAGCCTTGAGCTGGTATGGAGTGCTATAAATTGTTTGTTACAATTGGAAAGAATACCCTGCCTTAATTTCAACCCACATGAATCTGAGGCTGGCATGCTTATTAGATCAAATCTAAATAGGTAAAGCAACGAAATCCAATTGGTTCATTCATAGACAATATCTTTATGCCAATGTCTCAACGAGTCCTACAAGATTGACCAACAAACACTATAGCTTTCTATATAGCCTGGCGACACTTACCGGGTACCTAACCGTCGATCACTCTTCTTGCCGCTCGCAGCAGCCTTATTCTGTCTCCGGTTGGCGTCTGCCTTTCCCAGCTGCTTTGTCACTTGTTCATATCAATTAAATTTTAATGATATTGTCCCAGAGTCTGTGTCCGATCGCAGTCCACAGGCGGTGATCGTCAATTTAGCCGCTGGCCACATGTTTTTAATCAATTTTAAATGGCTATTTACATTTCGGAATCCTTTCGAGCCACCACCAGTAACCAGTTTGCCGGCTCAGGGGGGGATTGGGCCGGCGCGGCGGAGCGCTGACTGAGATTCATGTCCGGCCATTCCATTAAAGCACACATTCTCAATCATTTCGCTTGCAATTTACGTATTTATTTCACTATACAAGTCACTTAGGGTCTAATTAGGATACTCGTTTCTATGCTTCTAGGTAGGTGCGCAGGAGAGGACGTATTATTATGGCAAGTTGCTAGGTCAATAATTTCGATGCTTCTTGTGTTAACTGAAATAAATTAAATTACAATACCAACAACTACAATAAATTAATTAAAACATTAACTAAATACATTAAACAAATTCGTTTACACACTATGCCTACTAACACACACACAGAGAGAGAGAGAGAGAGAGAGAGAGAGATAGAGAGAGAGACACACATAGGCACACCTAGGCTTTCGTTTAGGAAACTAATGGAGGAGCTCTGCTGGAAGGGGGAGTACTTGGCCTGAAAATTGGACGGCTACTAT
The DNA here is from genome assembly GCA_035044965.1 of Lordiphosa andalusiaca. Taxonomy (NCBI): domain Eukaryota; kingdom Metazoa; phylum Arthropoda; class Insecta; order Diptera; family Drosophilidae; genus Lordiphosa; species Lordiphosa andalusiaca. Next base: position 1,421,524 of record JAWNNM010000036.1, read on the forward strand.
ACGATTTTTAATGGATTAATTTACGCTACGCTAACTACAATACGACTTGGATCACATGTGTATGAAAATGGAAGGCCATTTGCAGCTGGGTCCCAGCTGTGCTCCATTGGCGACTCTACTACTTGAGCTTCAGAAATGTCAACAACGCCTTTTGTATCAGACTGCGATTAATGGTCGAGTCGGCGGTGTAACGCACACCGCGCAAGTTGCCATCGTTGTGGTCCACCACACCGTACTCGCCGACAATGAAACCATCGTCGGTCTTCTCCTCCACCCGGTACTTGCGGTAGTTGCGTCCCTCCACCACATAGGCAACTTTGTCTTCATCCGACTCGTCTCCATCCCCCTCGTCGTCCCCATCCCCCCCATCGTTGTAATCGTTGGCATTTGCGTCGGCGTTGTACACCACCGAACCACGTCCTCGGTCTGTGCCTCTACCGCGGCTGCTAGTTGTTGCTGCGGTGGCTGCTGCTGCTGCTGCTGCTGGTGCTGTGGTTACGGCGCTGGCGGGTGTTGAGCTGGGCCCGCTTAAGCCGCTGCCGCTGCCGCTGCCGCCACCCTGCAGTCCATGGGCTCGTCCATTTGTCATAACACTTACGGACTCTTCAATTTCGTAATTCTGCTCTGGGGTCGGTGTGTAGATCTCGGAGCGTTCGGTTGTAAAGTGCGGCTGTATGACGGCTGCAGAGGAGGCCGAGGAGGATGATGAGGATGAGCTTGTGGAGCTGGAGCTATACGAGTAGGCACTAACGCCGTTCGCTGTGGCCGACGCCGATGCTGGATGTTGGTGTGCATATTTGGAAACACACTTGACTAGATCTGTGGAGGGAGGAGCCAAAAGAAAAAAAGAAGAGATGATGTTTGATAAGTTCAAGATTAGTTAGCGAAGGCAGGGTAAGCATGCGTTGCCGTTGTCTATTTGGGCAAAGGCAAATTGTTTGGGAAACTCATAATTACACTGCACTACAAGGAGAGAGAGAGGGAGAGAAAGAGACTTGCGGTTAAAGTGGTAAGACCACATAGGGAGAGTGAAAGTCGAAGTCTAGGATATTGCCCAAACACAATTGCGGTTCTAACTGCAAATCTAGCTGCTTCTATGAATGCGTTAATCGTAGACCTCAGTGTGATCCGAACAAGCCCATTAAATACTTTGTTCATTGTCAGTACTATCTCAAGATCAGACAGCTTAATATGGTTCCTTTAGGACGTTCCGCATTTTCAGTCTTATATCAGAATATCTAGGCTTGTGTCCTTTCAGTTATCGCACTAAAAAAAGGGACAATCATTTCACTGGAAAAGTTTTCAAAATATTCGTAAAACTATCAAGGCTGTAAGTCCTTTAGAAACGGTTCGATACATGTTTTTGTGAGGCCCAAAGTTAAGGCAGCCCGAGCTTTAATCTACATCAGATCTGTAATGTAATCATAATGCAATAATTGCGATTATTTAGATCAGCGATGCCCAGCTCTTTGGGTACGTTTTGTTTTTGTAAATGCACCGAGTATAGGAAAGCAATATTCGTATACATGTAGTGCGCGGGGTATACGAAACGACATACATGCAAACGATTTTTTGTGTATGCTTCGCGCAGAACAAAAACCGGGTTTGTTCTCTTCTTTGATTCGTGTTTGCGCTCGCAAGCAAAACTAACCAACAAAAACAAAAATGGTATTGGAGCTTTTCTATGTGAGTATTGGTGAGTGCTCTGTCCTATGCTGCTTTTGGGCTTGCCTGATTTAGATAATGAAATAACAAAACAATTCCTTAGGAATCCTTTCTTAGGAATCTTATTTGTAACTTGGAATTACGATTATTCAAAGAATAATTCAAAATGTAATTACTTTTATCATTGCTCTTATATATGTAAGATGGATTACTAAGTAATTGTCCTTGAGAAGTTAAATTTATCATGTAATTGTAGGTGAGAATTTGAATTTTTCACCAATCAAGTTTGAAAAACACCAAAATAAATTATTTGTTTTCTAATTAAAATCAACTAAAAATGACCATTTTTTAATTGAATTATGACCCTTTCTTTTCGTTTTAAAAGCTTGGAACAAGTTTTTTGAGCGAAGATTTTAAAAAAATTTGCATGATTTAGGTTTGACTTACGCATTTCAATAGCCAAGCGTATGAAAAAGGACTCGAATCAAATGCAGGAAAGGCTAATAACAGCTCAAATCAAGTATAGAGCTATCTGCCACATAAACCTACAAATAACAGCAAAATCTAAGCTTATCTGACACATATTTAGCAGCTATTTAGATGATGAGAAATTGGCCCTAAGTCTCTTTTAACCAATCCATGTAATTAGACCTCAGTATGAGAGAATGCGTCTTATTTATATACAGTTGGGTATTTATTTCAAACATTATTTGTGTAAGCATTCGAACTAGTAAATAGTTTCAGTTTACACCTTCAAGCACAAGAATAATTGAATATTTTAAGCACCATTACTTGACAATTCCTCTTTAAAAGTACATTTATTCAAGTAATTCTAAATACTTTTTTTTAATAATCACTAAAGAAATGTAATTCTTAGTTAAAACTGAATCAGGATTTGGTTTTAAATTTCGGAAAAAAATGGATATGGTGGGGATAAATTATTTTATTAGTAGTAGTAGGTCGACTACGGTAAGTTGAATAAAATGAAAGCAGTCAATGGTTCTGATCTCTGTTTAAAAACCATTCTAATAAGACCTATTGGACTTCTGGACTAAGCAAATATATATAGAATATATCTGCTTCATCGCTATTAAGTTTCCAACAAATACAATCTGAAAACAATACAATTTCTTTAATATTATTTGAAATCAGTTCAATCTTTAATCAATCTTGAAATACGATGAGACCCCCTTAAAGTACAGTCGAACTTCTGTATAGCGAATCTCAAGGGGTCAAAAACAAACTTCGTTATATAGAAAATTGATAGTATAGATTTGTTTGAATATTGAAAGAAAGTGCAGTGTTCTGGATATAAGTTAGATAGAAAGTAAAGTTCGTTTTACAGAATTTCAATTGTAATTTCAAAATTCTTTGAACAACGAACTAATTCAAAAGATTCCTTGCTAAATGTATTATTGCAAGGGGACTTGGGACACTAAACCTCTAACTTTAACCTTAACTTTTCATCTTCTCGACTTTTTGTGCAAGGCAATGACAGAAGAGCTTTGAAAATCCTTAAAGTAATTTTATTTTAAATACAGATCCGAGAAGTGTATAACATTCAAAGGAACTACAATGAACCACTGCTTATACACTCAGAAAAAAAAGGCAACCGGCATTCTAGACCAAACGGGATAGAATTTAAGCCGTTTTGTACTTGAAATTTCAAGTATGATTCGTACTTGCGTGTTCTTAAATCAAGTACGAAACATTCTGAACTTGAAATATGATTGGTAATATTATTGAAATGAAAACAAACCTTCTTGTCTTCAGTTAGATGAAAGATTCTACGAAAGCGAGTTCTTAGTTTAAGTACAAATTATTTAAGATTGAGTACAAAATAGACTCATTATTCTAGCTGCACAAAGTGCGCATCAGAAAATATAAATAATTTTTGAGCGAGTCTGTTCTTAAAATTCCCAACTGGATTTAGCACTTTTGTAATGGAGTGATGGTAAATTTCCGAGCTACTGTAGCTCTTGCTCTTTGGTTATGGGTCTTGGATATTTCTATGGCTTAATACAGAGACCTCGTTCAAAAACAAAGCGGGAATAGCTTCTGTATGGGCTCAAACAAAGAACATTTTGTACCTATTTGAAATACTCTAATATTCTTCCTAGAATGTTTTTGGGCTGGCAATAGAAATTACTCACTTTAAGAACGAATGACTTGTACTTATTTGGAGACATAATTGACTTAAGACCATAATAAGCTAAATGTATGTTTGAAAATATTTTAATAATTCAAAACATACTTAATATATCCCAATACAGTCAAAAATCAAGTATTTCGGGATTGGAAAAATCGTACTTGAAATAAGAATTTTGTACTTAAATCAAGTATTTTCGCACTTGCCCTACTATTGACACCGTTTGTACTAAATTCAAATACTTAATTCTATCTTAATTCTGAGTGTACCAAAGTCCTTCGCCTAATTCGAATTAAAGAGCTTAGAACGATATTCGGCTGATGCCAAAGGCGGTGAAGGTGACGGCTTATGGGCTGTTTTTAAAGGCAATTCCATTTCTATTTTAAAAAAACGTCCATTTTCATGGATATTTGTAAGCGCTTTTTAGTTCTATTTAAAACTAGTCTTCTACCTAAGTCTAGGTATAATTCTGTTCTTCTATCTAATGACGACTCTTTCTAAATCTGTTTGAAACACAGCCATGGCAAAAGATATTTCTGAAAGGCACTTTAAGCCAACTTTGGGGCGTAGCACTTAATTTTCTTGTTTGAAATTAAAAATGTCTTTCATTATTGAAGACTTTAGGTAATTTATGCTAATTTCTAACCAATTAGTCGAATTCACCTCTGACCCCTCCCTAAGAAAACCACAATCCTGCGGACCAGTGTAATTTGCTGAAACTGAGAGACGACTCGACTCACCTCTATTGGGCAATCCTTTGGCATTTTGATTAGAATGTTGAAGCGACAGTGATGAATGCTGACGTTGCTCCCAACATGGACGATGATGTTGCTGTTGGTGGTGGTGGTGGTGGTGGTGTTGGTAGTCGCTTGGACTTGGATGCTTCGATAAAATTGGCTCCAATAGATGCTGCTGGTGCGGCTGCGTCTGTGGCTGCGGTGCATTCAGTAAATCATAAGGCAATTTATCCAAATTGAAGAGTACACGACGCGGCTGCGACGCAGTTGCCGGCTGAGCTGCCTGCTGCTGTGACTGATGATGATTATGACTGTGATAATGCTGCTGCCAAGTGGTTGGTCCAACTCCAACGGTGGCAGACGTTGTTCCAGTTGTTGTTGTGCTAGTCGGCTTGGCAGTGGTTGTTGTTGCTTTTGTTGTTGTTGTTGTGGATGATAACTGAGCCTCGCCAAATGCAATCCGCGAGACAATTGCCGGTCGACGCGAACGTGAGGGCACAAAGGTGGTCGGTGCTACACCCGGTGGCACAGTTATGGGTGATATTGTGCTGGTAGTCAGGGGAGTTGATGCCGTCGTTGTGGTCGTGGTACTGCTGGTGGTCACGGTCTGAGGCCAATAGGTCTTGGCGGGCTCTCCGTAAACTTTCGCCGGCTGAGAGTAAACTTTTGCTGGCTCCGAATAGAACTTGGAAGGCTGACTGTATACCTTAGCGGGCTCGGAGTAAACCTTCTCCGGCTGGCCATACATCTTGGCCGGTTCGGAGTAGACTTTGGCCGGCTCCGAGTAGAATTTGGCTGGCACACTGTACATCTTGGAGGGTACGGAGTAGAATTTGGCTGGCTCTGAGGAATGCGCCTGCTTCAGGCTCTCGCTGACATTGCGCTGGGCCTCGGCCAATATACCCGCCGATTGTCGCCAGTTTTGCAAATCCTCCACATTCTGTGATATGGAACTGTACGATATTGATCTTGACTGTGGTCCGTGACCCGCCTGCTTAACGTCGTGATAGATCACCGTTTGGAAAGGCAGCAATTTGTCGTCATCGTCAGCGCCAGTGCCACTTGATACCTCCATCAAGTCGCTCTGATTGCGTCGAAAAGCGATCGAGCTTGAGTGGCTGGAGGAGGCGGCGGCCGCCAACAGTGGAGCAGCCAACACGTTTTGTATATTGGAGGCACTGTTCAGTGAGTCACTTTCCATGGCATCGGTGGCATCGGCTGCCAATTTTGGTTCAGTTTCCTCAATGGACAGCTCACTTTTATGCGAGCGATTGACAAAATCACCGGCACCGGACGCACTGGCCGGACTTACACGCGAAGGACCCCGCTTGCTCGAGGAACTAACACTGACAGCCACCACTTTGATCTCATCGCTGTGCTTGGACTTGGTGGCTGCTGCCAGCGGAGGATCCTCCAGAAAGACAATCTTGCTGCCAGTGGTCACCAGCTTAACCACCTGTTTACCCTCATCATCCGCCTCATGCTGGCTGTTGGCATTGCGGTAGCGCGTCTTGTGCTCCAGGCTCCGGGCGTTGTTAATTCTGACTCGACTAGAGCTGGACTCGGCCTTGCCGTCGAACTCCTCGCCGCTGTGCAGATTACGCTGATGTTCATCATGATCGAGAAATAGCTTGAGAAACTCATTTCCAGAAATGAGTTCACTTTGTCGCCCCGTCGGCGATGGAGCGGGAGCGGGAGCGGGTGCGGGTCGCGTTTGGCAGCGACACAACATCTGCAAAATGGAAATGACAACGAATCAGATGTGTGTGTGAGTGTGTGACAACATTTTTCCCTCCCCAATGAGTGTTTTATGTTAATTAGTGCGTTGCACAGTGGTCGGAAAATGAAACGGTTTTTACCACTAGAACTATTTCCACTCTACTCTATTCTACTACTACTTTCAATTCATACCAACTTTCCGAACTTTCCAGCCACTGTGCGGCGGCGGCGGCGGCGCATTGCAGTTGCAATCGCTCCGGCTTATCTCATTGATCTATTTATAAATTTGCGTAATTAAAACATCATTTGGAATTGGAATGATCCGAGTAATATTTATGTGCGGAAATATCTTCATGCATGCACAAGTCATGCCATGAATCTGGACCTGGACCTGGCATATGAATAACAAATAATGTGCTGACCAGTCTATTAAGACATCATTGGAATGCCGCGGCGCCGTTTGAAGTGTGTGGAGAATGCTGCATGTTGCTCCCTGGCAATCAAACACGAGCTTGAGAGGCGGCAAGTGGGTGGCGTGGGGTAGCGAATAACAAATCGAGCAAAACAGTTATGGGTTAAGTCGATGTCAAAAGGAGCACTTGAATTGCAGTTTGATTTATGGATAAGAGGTCACTTGAAATACTATTGTATGACTCAACTGATTGTCACTTCCGTGATTGGAGCAAATCATTAAATAATTCAAAGGTCGCCCCTAGGAAATTCCTATTTCTCAGAGGATTTAGTTGTGATTGAGCGCCAGCCTCAATCGGTAGCAGAGTAGGTGCAGCTAGTTCTTGGTATCCAGGATCAACTTGTGGGTAATCATTCGTTAAGAGTCTGTTTGGCGTCCTGTCAACTCCCTTCGCTGTCAATTTAAGCAGTGCTACTCAAATTAAATGACATCATGGTGCATTTCAGTTCGGTTTATCGGATAGGATGGCGTAATAACAATCCGAAATTGTGTTTATATTCTGTACCCATTGAAAATGTGTAAAAAGGGATCATAAAATTATGCAAATGATTATAATAGGACAACATTTCCGACCCTTTTATATTTTATCTTGATCAGCATCAGTTCACAACAAAATGAATTGCCCTAAACCCCCGATAATAACCTTTAATTAATGGTAGTCTGGCCTAAGATTGGCCCAAGGACGTCTTAAGCTTACTTTAAGGTTGCTGATGGCCGTAACTTTTTAAATCATTTTGACCTTGCCTAAATGCTAGGAATTTCGATCTAAATGTAAGAAATTTCAAAATGTATATCCAAAATAAAAGTAAAAACCAGGGAAACAAAATCCCTTGTGTGGGGGTGGGTATTGTGTTAAAATTCTCTTTCTGAAAAACCTATACAAATTTTTATTTTGAACTTTAGTTTCCCATTACTGGGATCCGTGTTCAGGCCCTCCGGTAATTGAACACTTATGACATGGGATCTTAACGAAGTCCGCCAAATCAGGTATTCTTTAGTCATTTTAGCTGGCAAGATGCTTAGTAAGTTTATTATACCCTTGCAGAGGGTATATTGAAATTTTCCAGATGTTTGTAACGCAAAGAAGAAGGCATTTCCGACCACATATTCTTGATCAGCATGACGAACTGAGTCGATATAGCCATGTCCGTCTGTCCGTCTGTTTCTTTGCTAACTCCTCGTTCTGTTTTAGAGCTATGGCGACCAAACTTTGCACGAAGTCTTCTAACACAAATATGCTGTACATTTGTTGGAACCGGGCGGATCGGATGACTATAACATATAGCTGGCATAGGAACGATCGGTTGAAAAACTAGTTCTAGTGAGAAAAACTTTTTTGCTTTAAATGCAAACGTCTTCAAACTCTGTAGTTAATAGTTTTCAATACTTCTCCATGATTCTGACAAAATTGGTTTTTTTTTAAATCGGATGCCTATAGGTTATAGCTGCCATAGGAATGATCGGTGGAGAAACTAGTTTTAGTGAGGAAAACCTTTTTTGTTTTCAAAGAAAACGCCTCTTCACTTTGTATTTTTTTTAGAAAATATTCCGCTAAATATAAGGTCAATTTTCCTTTACGTTCGTAATGTCGTAATATTAGTCTAAGCCGCGTGACTCAGGTGTTATAACGACGCCTTCGTACGTTGAGGAAGTGAGTAAGAGTTGATTTTTACTATTTCTCTATTATTGTGCAGTTTTTAGCAATATTTGACATAACATTTAAACTATGCTGCTTTGTACAATAACAAGGAAACCCAAGTGCAAACCCAAGAAATAAACTCATTGTTAAAAAATAGCAAAAAAAAAAGAAAAACTTAAAAACAGATCACAACATATGTATATGCCTGCAGTGGGACTCGACGCTCTAATTCAACGTTCTAACATATGAGCCAAGGAGCTTTTTTTCAGTTGGAGCTTAAACTGAAACTGACTCTCATATTTAGCTTACATTTAGTTAACCGTTTCATCAAATGTCAAGCAATTAAGTAAAAATTCTCGAGCGTTCTAAGAAGCTATGGATCAAGGTGTGAATCAAGAGTTTTTAGCAGCATTTGGTTACACTGGAAGTGTTTTTTTTTTGTGGCCAAATCAGCAAATAGACTTTAAAGAAGAATTTCAAACTGTTCAACGGTTGAAATTGAAATGTATCGATCTATGGTATCGATTTTAGAACTATTTCGTACTTGAATCGAGCTTAAGAATGAGAGCATGATTCAAATATTAAACTTTCGTGCTTGGATTCAGCTATGAAAATCTTGACAAAAGAAGTTCTGGATCAAAAATTCATTCTGGGATCACATAAAGCGTGCCTGATTCAAGTACAAAATGCTCTTATTTCATTCTTTTATTTCCTAGTTTGTTCCGGTTCTGTCTCTCAAAAAAAAATTGCCTTTAACCAACTCGCAGCCTTGATGGAAACCCTATTCAATCCACAGTTAATCGCACAAGGCCACCAAATGGCATAGTTCAGCCATAAATTCTTATCAGCTCCACACCCTCTTCTACTCCCACATCTCATAAACTTTCAGTGTCTGCGGGAAAACAAAAGACTTAGGACACGAACTTGCCCTGCACAAATCATACAAAATGGCAAGTAAAACATATTTATCTTGAAATTAGCATTGCTAATTTGCGGCCAAACAAATAATTTATGTATAACACTTCGATGGGTCATAAAAACTGATTCGATTGGAAAGGCAACGAGTGGAAACAATGCAAAACTATTCGAGCTGCATCCAAAAATAATAGCATAATTACTTAAAACTTATTTAAATAAACAAATAAGCAAGAACAACAACACTGTTAACCACATCCGGCAGCTTTGCGAGAGCAGCGAACTGCGATGTGCAATTGAGAAAAAATACAAACAAAACAAAAAAAAAGAAAAAAAAACACAGTCTTGAACTGCTGCAAAGTGGGCGCTCCAGTCGCCGAACGCTTGTCGCCTGCCGTTTATTTAACATTTTCTAGATCATATTTAATGCGATTCAATCTAACAATTGTTGGCAGCCAAAACACCTTCGCACATGTGCTAAAATTACACACTGTGGAACAGCCAGCCAAGTAACTGGCCAGCAGCCGCCGTTAGTCATCCAGTATCAGTTCGACGGGTTGCCTTGCCTTTTATGTCTAAAATTGCAGAAGTAACTGACCGCGGGCGGCGAGTGAGCGCGAACCAACCCCCATTTAACATTGACACCAAAATTGAATGCACAGTCTAAGCGAACTAAACAATTACCACTAAACGGCAAGGGCCACGTATTGGTGTTAAGACTATTCGGTTACCCCGAGCCTTCTAGAAATTCACACTTCAAATGGTTGGAATTAAAAGCATTCCTCTGGCCATTGTTTCGGGAGAGTTACTTGAACCGCCTGGGCAAAGTCAGTGACGTGCTCCAGTTTAATGAATGAACTGAGCCGATACGTTGTTTCTGTGCGGCTCACCATGATAGGCAATTGTTAATCTTGATTGATTTATCAGGCATTTTGTTGATTACTATTTTCTGCTAATCCTGTTAGACATTCTTTTGCACTTTGCCGGGGTATTTGACAATTTATCATTCAATTGTTGCAGCACTCACAGCAGCGGTGACAATTTTCACGGCTGTCCACTTAGCGGAAGTGTCGGACAGTTGAAACTCTAAACTGTATCACTCAATATATGGTGATATCCGCCTTAATTGACTCCAGTAGACATCCACACAATTAAGCAATAATCATGGCTTAATGAACACCCCCTTTGTGTGGATCAAACACAATTGACTTTCAAGTGCCCGAAACTGAAACCGAAACGTCATTTTAATTAGCCATTAAGCATCCAAGCTGAAAATCAAGTTCCACCATTATTGTTCGTGATCTCAGGCCAAAGGAAAAGAATTTCTGTCAGTTCCAATTTCGAGCTATACATCATTTCAGTTTCAATTTGTTTGACAATCTTTTTATGCAAATTTCGGAAGTGTTTTGTCCGAACATACTATTCAACTCATTGTTTGTGATTGATATGGCAAAACAGGATTCGGCTGACCAAAAATAATCGAATGACTCAAGACACGAACTTGCCACACACCGTTTGCATTGCCCGAGCTTTTACCCGAAATCAGCAATTTGGAAAAGTCATGTAACAATGCAAACAACTTTTTATCAACTGAGAAGAATTCACTCCCCTTGCATATTTTTGGTGTGGCTGGCCGAGAGGCATTTTGTTATGGGGAGTGGGCGTTGAAAGGAGCCACAGCCACTGCCGTTTGCCAAGTGAATGTGTCAGCGGTCGCTTTTGTGGCCACTTTACCAGCTCCAATCTCTAGCTAGCTGGCCGGCCAGTCACCACCCGCTGTCGTCAGCTGTGTTGCAACTGTAACTGTTTTTCCATGCCTTGTCATTATTTGTTCGATCGATTTGATCTTCAAGCCAAGTGTGCGGCCCACATTAGGGCAAATGCTCAATGCCACATCAGAGGCAGCCAAATTGCAACAGCAAGTATCATAACTGGCATAATAACACACATTTATTAATTACATTGCAGAGAGACAAAATAAAAAAACTGCTAAAGCTTTGCCCAGATCTCTCTGTGCGGAGCTTAACCCATTTCAGAGCTGATGGGTGCAAAATGGACAGTAAAATTTTAATTGCAATTTCAAAATTATTATTGAGTTTGAATAGCTACGAGTGTGATTGTTGTTATTCTACTTTTCAGATCCTTAAACAATGAAAATATTGCAGTACCATTAAATTTTGGATTACATAGAAGAGGTTGGTGCAATCAATAGACTGACAATGTAGAAACATATTTTGTGCTAAGGCCAAAGAAAATTAAAAACCCAACAGAGCACAAACTGAGACTCGGCTGTGTAAGCAGGCTAGAACTAATGCTTATGTATATGTCCCGGGAATAGAGAAGCAACTTCGACAGTGAGCTCTGGAGGATCAATTCACTGGTGACAGTAGGTTCACAGAACAACATTATGATATGATCTGGAGCTGAATGTTAAATTATTTCATTTCGAAACAGAAGATATGAAACTCTTATAAAATGACCTGTTCGAATACATCAAGTTGATATTTTCGAGCACATGAAATTAATATTTTAAGATCAAATTGCTATTTTACTAAAATGGTTAAATCAAAACAAATTGTTCTTTGCGGAATTTTGTAGATTTTTATGTTGAACCATTGACAATTAAGTTCAAATTGTTGTCGCTTTGTGTTGCCAGTACAAAAGTACTCCGAGAAGACATCATTCATGGTGAAATTTTCTTAGAATTCTTCATAGATTCCGATTCTGGTGGACGCTTTTACCGAAAAGAAAAACTGACCCGCCCTAGCTTAATTACTTTAAAAGGTCCTACATAAATCCTTCTTCTTTTCTCCTCTGGTACAGAGTATAAAAATGCCCACAGTCCGCAGACAATGGCTTCGACATTGTATCTTAAAACGTACTTAGGTCTATTTTGATCACTCTCTGTACACAGAAAAACAAAAGATCTAAAAAGATCCATTTGGAAAGGATATTTCTTAAATATCCTTTTAGTCATCCAGCGGAGCTACAAAATCATCCAAATGATCATCATTTTGAAAATATCCTTTGGATGATTTTTAGCTCCGTTGGATGATTAAAAGCATATTTAAGACATATCCTTTCAAAGGGGTACCGGAAATCATGCAATGGATATTTTTTAGTATCCTTTTTATACCCTGTTCCCATTGAAAATGGGAAAAGGGGGATCATGAAGATGTGCGAATGTATGTAACAGGGAGAAGGAAACATTTCCGACTCCATAAAGTATATATATTCTTGATCAGCATGAACAGCCGAGTCGATATAGCCATGTCCATCTGTCCGTCCGTCCGTCCGTCTGTCTGTATGAACGCCTCGATCTCAGAGACTATAGAGACACAAATTTTTGCATGAAGGTAGACTTATGCTGTACGCAGATCAAGTTTGTTTCAGATTTGGAAAATTCCACCGCAAAAAACCAAGAGCCATCCTAGACCTAAAACACCGTCAGATCCACATTTTTTAAGTTAGAGCCTCGTGGTTTAGTATACATCAAGATAGGCCCAATATCTATCAATTCTGACAATCAGAACGGACAAAAAACACCGGAGTTATAAGCGAATTGAGCTGATAAGAGCACCTCCCAGTTGTTGGTCAGGACTAGAAAAAAGTGTTGCCTACATTTGGGATGATAATTTTGTTACATTCATCTTCAAAAATTCAATATCAAATAAATGGAAACAAATGAACAGGGTATTTTGTGGTCGGGAAACTCGACTGCAACGCCCTTACTTGTTTTCTCTGCGTATTGATTCGATATTCAGTTCTTTGTTGCATCTTACCATCCCTCCATCCCTTAAGGACCTGTTTAATGGGTTAGTAACTCATTAAATGTAAAATGTTAGAAAATTCAACCGTTTGGTTTTCCATACAATCAAGTTTCTAAGCTTGACCTCATCTCATAATTTTCCAAACTTTTAGCTTTAATCTATTGTCTTTTGTTGTATCTGATAATCAGAGTATAAGATTTTGCTACCCGATGCCTCCATTTGTACAATACAATCTTATTCTAGAAGGGATTGGCACAATTCTGATGCAGCTTGGGATATTTAAAACTTATTGGCCAATCGGCCAAGGTGCTCGACATACTTTATCTACCCTCAAATGGAACTTTCGAATTTGATTTCTTGGAATAATATCCGCTTACTGGATCCCATTGGGTTAACTCTTTCTTATATATATATTTGAAAGAAAAGCAGACAGACTTTAGAATGTTGTTGCACCACACCACACCCCGCTCGCTTGCCATCCCCCTCGCCCCTCCTGCAGTGCATAATTTGCAAATTGCTGCCGACGACGCCAGCGACGTAGCGTCGTCATCGACTCGCCAGTTTCCAGTTGCGCATAACCGCACTCAAATCGCGTGCAATTATTTAGCTTACTTTGGATTTTAGCTTCAGTTTACTTTACTCCACATTACTCACAATCAACCCAAGCTTTGTTTGTGTCTAACTGTCTGGCCGCCTCTAATGAGCAGTCAATAAAGTCCGGGGCAGCCACAACAGACATTAACCAACTCTAATGGAAAAATTAATAATAAAAACAAAAAAAAAAAAAGAGAAAAAAATGCATTCGCCAACCAGCATTATGGATGATTTGGGCTAATAAATACTAGCATACTCAGCCAAAGACAAAACAACAAAAATGCGAGCAATTGAACCATATTTTTTTAAAAACGCATTGGCCAAGTGAGCGATTGAGTGCATTGGTAATTACATTGCATATATGCATATTGAGGCCAGCGATTAATGGCCAGAGCAATCCGCAGCAGATGTATATGCCAGGGCAAATTGAAAGTGTAAAGGTTAGCAAATTGAAATCAAATGGAGAAATCATTAGTGAATCGGGCGAACGTGAAGCTTTGAGTTTATTGAAGTTCAATGCCAATATCGTCATGTATCTTTATTCTATGTTCAATGTTATAAGTAAACCAGCCAAATACCATAAAATTGATTTAAATATTTAAATTTAGGGGTTTAAAGGCGATGTATGTTTTCAAGAATCTAGAATCCTCGAGTGTGCATTACTTCCTTTGTGCAAAACTTACCAAGAGCAGAATAACGAATTTCAGTTCCCAGCAAAAGTGTGCCATTCCGTTGAAGTTGGTTTACTTAACTTTCGGGTTGCGTTTTATTTGTCCGCTTGTTCTCAAGTCTTCCTCTGCTTAATGAAGCTCACTTTCTTTTAATTGTGATTCATTTGGCCCCCCTGGACTTCTGTTGAATCATGCTGGTCATGGCCACCGTCTCAGCGCTGTCTTTTGTTTGGATTGAAGCGATTCTGTGTGTGTGTGCGGATTAGTTATGTTAATGGCTGCAATTAAAAAAAAAAGAAGAAGGAATAAGACGCCGTCAATTAGTGCTTAGAAATCTTTTAAATGCCAAAGAAGCTTCCAATTCGCAGTCATAAATTTCAATATTTACTTCAAATATGAAAAAATATGGCGAATTGTTAGCGCGTGAGTTACAAAACCACAAATAAAACACAAAATCATCAAATTCATTGCCAATTCTCAAATGAACATCTAAATGGCCAAATGATACATTCAATTACAAAAACAAACAAATAATGGCCCAAGCAAAACCAATTCATTGCGATCCGATAATCAATAAGAAAATTCCTATTTAAATGTCAAGGTGCATTTCACACCAAGCCAAAAAAAAACAAAAAAAAAAAAAAACCAAAACACAAAAATTAAAACCGCTCAGGTATTTTTTCGCTAAGCACTTGCAGCTAATTTTAAGAGTTTATCCAAATTTGATAGAGTCACGGCATATTTGTGCGCCTAGAAGCAGAGTCATAGTCAGAAGGGGGGATGTATAAGTTTAGTCTGGAAGGGAAGAGTTTGTTCCAGATGAAGAGGCGATGTTCAAGCCAACCTTGAAGGTTAAGTAAGTAAATAACTGTACAGTAAGTAAAGCCATTCTGGACTCAACAAATGTATTTTATAATTTTTAGAAATTCGCCTTAAAGTGAAATTATTTTCTTAATTTAAATACAATGTCTGGTTTTTAGACAGCCTTTTATTAGAATTAGAAGGCAAAACCACAAAGTTTAAGCTTTTTTAAAATATATGAATAATTTTAGAAACTCGGCTTAACTTAACTGAAATTAAGTTTTATTTTTCTAAAAAATTTCCTAAAAATAAGGGCTCGGATTCAAAAGATACAAAAGAACATATAGAACATTGCCCTAAAATTGAGAAAAATATAAACAGACAACGCTTGTGGTACTTAAGTTAGAGTTCCCTGCTTTTGAAATATATCAAAGGGACAGCTGATATTCGGCTTGCTCGGAAATTCGTCCTTAGATATAACCAAATTACTGTAGAAAATCGCACTCAAATTTAGATAAATTTTTGCAAAAACACCGCTTGTGGTTCTCAAGTTACACTTCCCTGCTTTTGGAATAGAAAAGAGGCATAGCATATCACTGCGATCTTTAATCTGACTCGATAAGATGCCTGTCATGTTAAAGTTTCACCGAGATTCCGAGCTTAAGTCCCACACAAGGTAAAGTTACAAAATAAAACAATGATATCCTTTAAAAAATTATATAAATATCCTATAAAATTAATATATACATATCTTAAATTCGTCTTCCTCTTTTGTCTCCTCTGTGACCAGCTTAAGTCGAATTTCTAAATTTGTGGACGACTTTTTTTCTTAAGTGTGAAAGAAGGGGGAAGGAAGTGCACAAAAAGTCGATCATTATCTTACAGGCTAAACAATCACACTATCTTACATACATTCGATATCTACTGAAGTGTTGTAAGCTATTTTTTTGAAGATTACCTATTTCTGATCATGAGGATTTTGGGAGTTGCTAGCTCTCGCTCGTCTTATTTAATTTCGAAATATTATTTTGCTGGTTGGACTCTTTTCTTATTGCAAACTTAAGACAGGGTACAACAGAATATCGCTGAAAGAAGTAACATTACTAATTCCACATATGTAGAGCTAAGTTGTTGTTAACAACCAATATGTCCTTAGAACTAATAGTTCAAATCGCTGACATATCAAGGACGATTGGAACGATATTCTACATGCAAACAAAGTCCACAGACGAGATCCGTTGATTGAGAAGAGTATTTTCACCAATGAAGAATCATACAACAAACAGAACGATACAATGTGAACACAACAGGCGTCCAAGCTCATTCCAAAAGTTCAAGGGAGGAGGTCACCATATGGCTTTAGCTATGGTTTGGTGGGGAGTAGCCTATGATGGGGTCACCAAGCTTCACTTTTGTGATTAACAAATCAAAACTACTGCAAGAGTGTATCAATGGAAAATGTTGAAAAAGCTTCCCTACATTATTTGCAAACAAAAAAAAAACGACTCAAACATGGCTAAAACCCCATATACAGAACTTAATTTCTAAGAATAATTAGCCTGCTGGCGGCTCACACCTGAATCCATTGTACTACAAAGTGCTGTCCGATTATGAGGCTATGCCTTGCTCTACTCGTCACTCAAATATTGAGTCTTTGAAGCGCACCCTTGTCCGAGCAGGGGACAATTTCGCAAGGCATTTTCAATTGAGTTTCCTAACATAAAAAGGGAAAAAGCTTTGAAAAATATTTATTCGCTTTCATTTTATGACCCAAAATCCATGTGCCAAAATAGGCAGTTGTAGTTTCTTTTCAAGTTTAGCCACTCCCCTTTCCCGAATGCCTTCTTCTAATGCAGCATCAAATTGCATGCTGTGCATACACTTTTTCCTATTTTCTTTTTAGTTTTAGTTATTTGTATTGAATTATAATGTAATGCTAAAATTGTAAAATAAAACCTTATAAATAGTCCCTTACGATAATATCTAAGAGATACCTAAACGAACCTTAAATTAAGCAACTTATTTTAAGCAACTTTAAGCTTTAATTTCAATCGTGTGGGTTTTATCTAGAATCATGCTACCGCTGTCTACAGCTTTCAAAGATCTTGGACTTTGAACTCAGACTTTGACGTTGACACAGGACATTAACCCTTCCTCCTTCCTACCGAACTTTATGGTAAGTTTCGCGAATTATTTGAGGTTTGTTTTTTACGACTTTCTGCAAGTCTTTTCCTGATTCCTTACAACAGGTTTCATTCCACAGCCTGTTATGCGACACAGCTGTCGTTGACTTCACCTCAAAACTATCCTTTACTTAATGGTCAAATTTGGATTGGAATATCAAGGAATATCGAATAAATATAAAAATGTTGTGAAAACTAAGATAAATCTTTATGAAGTAAATTACCTTACATTTTTAACATCAAAACGTTTTGGGAAACAGCGGGACCGGTTGGTCTGTGGGGTTCGGTTTGTTGCCCCCGAAACGCGACAAATCTAACCACCCCGTCTCTGTCCCGCACAGAATCATTGAACTTGTATTGGCAACCAGAAACAAGTTGCAGACTTCTTTCTGTTAGGCCAAACCAAAGCCAAGCCCAGGCAGATGCTCAACCGTCTGTTGCAATTTCAACATATTTATAATTAATGGCAAAATGTTTTGATAGTTTTATTTTTTTTGATTTTTTGGTCCCCCCGCAATTGAAAAACACTGTTGCAATCGTTTGGAGTTTGGAAGTTGGTCAAATTTTGGACTGAAACTTATTGGATGCCTCAATCGCCGGTTGATTTCATAGTCAAAGGCTCTTAGAGGCTCGGGCATTTCCGCTTTAACGAAATGTGTAATTAAGCCGTAAACTTCAAGCAAAGTCAAATGTAT
This sequence comes from Lordiphosa andalusiaca, assembly GCA_035044965.1. Classification (NCBI taxonomy): domain Eukaryota; kingdom Metazoa; phylum Arthropoda; class Insecta; order Diptera; family Drosophilidae; genus Lordiphosa; species Lordiphosa andalusiaca. The sequence goes on from JAWNNM010000036.1 coordinate 1,439,534, forward strand.
AAAATAAAAAAAAATGAATAGTTGGCCAACGTTTCAAACATAAAACCAGTTCTTATTCTTATCAAGCGTTTCTTCGCAGTCCATTTAATTACTCATAGTCGACGGGTCGTCTGTCCGAAGTCCCTCGTTCAATGGCTTTTAATTATCCAAGAATTTTGTTTTGCGTGTGTGTGTGTTGAAAAACAAAACAGAAAAATGTTGTTCTTTTGCTAAAAAGGCATCTCATTAAAAACGAAAGTTTCTTGCCTCATTAATTAGCCAAGTAGCCAAAGTTAAATATGGAAATGCCAAGACCTCAACTATTTATAACCGGCGTTTGCTTGTCCACATTTTGGTTTCGCTGGCTTAATGAGGTGTGGGGTATAAGGTTTTGTTCTTCTCAATTTGATTGTGTAAGCCAGGAAAGTAAAAGTTCTAGCCATTTATACTAAAGTTCATTGTGATGTTATGTGGCCACAACCGGCTTACAAATAAATCAAGAAATGCGATTGGTTCTCACATTTATTATATCCATGCTAAACGTCTCTAGATTACTGCAAATGTAGTTATTAAGCTGCACCCATAATCGGAATTAGAATCAGTGACAGGTGGAGTCAAAAGCTACCATTTAGTATCAGGCATCAGTTGTAGACACAGCTTGGGTTAAGGCCAAAAACAAATGCAAAGAAATGATATATGATAGTTCATTCCATCGAAGTTGGCATACTCTTGAAAAACTGTGCTAAGGTTGTAGTTCTACGTTTGCAATTCCTTATTTTCTTCTTAAGAATCTCTTACCTTACTATTATAAGCCCGGAAACCCAATAGAACCGCGAATCTATTAAGTAAAACCAAGTTTTTATACCCTGGCAAAGGGTATTATAATTTTGCCGAAAAGTTTGCAACGCATAGAAATATTCACTTCCGACTCCATAAGCTGTATATGTTCTTGATCAGGGTGACGAGCTGAGTCGATTGAGCATTGTCCGTCGGTCTGTACGTCTTTCTGTCTGTTTCTAGGCGAACTAGCCTCTCAATTTTGAAGCTATCGAGCTGAAATTTAGCACAGAGTCTTCTTTTTGCTGCTTTTGTCGGAACCTACCGGATCGGATTACTATATCTCATAGCTCCCATGGGAACAATCGTTCGGAAAACTAGTTTTAGTATGAAAAACTTTTTTCTTTTCAATGTAAACGTCTCCAAACTTTGTGTTCATCGATTTTTTTATGATTTTTTATAACATTGTTAAGTTTGATGAAAATCGGACAACTATATGGTAGAGCTGCCATACATAAGATAGATCTGAAAAACAGTCTTAGTTAGAAAAACTTTTTTGTTTTTAATGGTAGCATCCTGAAATTATGCTTAAATTATGCTGAAATTATTTTAGTTGGGTAAAATGAGAATAATATTGGTTAACACTAATCCATGATGCACATTTTCGTTATCATATGACCATATTTTTAAATTTTAAAGGCAGATTTGGGTGTTATAGTTGAAATTGTATTTTCGATTTTGGTTGTTCCTACCTATGAAAGCTGGCAAATGTTATCTAATTTGGCAATTTTATGAAAAGTTGGGTGAAATGAGCATAATATAGGTTAACACTAATCCATAACGTCCATTTTGTTCAACATATGAGCATATTATTCAATTTTAAAGGCAGATTTAGGTGACATAGTTGATATTTGATTTTTGACTTTGGATGATACTACCCCTCAAGGCTAGGAAGTGGTACCTAACTTGACAATTGTAGGAATTGACAGGAATGAAGAGAATCAGAGTAGCAAAGCACTGAAATCAATTCCTAAAGAAACAAGAGAAAAGAGATGATTTGATGAGAAATAGAGAAGGGAATAAAAAGGGAACGACAAAAGATGTTCAAAAGTAAGGGGATATTAAAGTAAGTAGAGGATAAATACAAGAAATTAAGTAGGATCTCTAAAGCAAGAAGTAGACTCAAAAAAGTTTTTAAAAAATTAATTTTCAATCAGAAGCAGTTCTGGTAAGCAAGATTTTAAAGGTTAATTAAGTTCGAAATGCTCAATGTTTTTTTAAGCTCGTTTTTCGTCATGAAAATCCCTTAAAATTCAGGTATAATGAAGTAGGAATGAAATCACTGAAATAAAGGATAACAGAAGAAAACGGAATGTCTGAAGAAGTTGTACATTAAGTGAAGCATTTCTGAATTTAGAAAATGATTATAATTTTAGGAAATTTTCAAACTATTTTGTTATTCAAAAACTATAAGACAAGACTATAGAACCGTTTGTTTGTGTACCAAATCTGCTAAAGTAGTCCGCATTCGCCGATTGCTCATCATTTAATACCAAAATCCCTATCCAATAATGTTAACACAAATATTCAAGCCACATAGGAAAATGGTAAAACGCTATTTTACAGTGCACACAAATCGACACTTGATCTTGAAATTTTATTGGCAAATTCGTGCATGCCCATTGGCGGCGCTACAAATTGGTGTCATTCGCTGGACTGTTTAGTATAAGAAATTAGAATGCTAATCGATAGACAATGGATACGCCCTGAAAACTAATAGAGAATAGTTTGCCAGACATTTTCAATGTGCCATACACCTTACATTGCCAATTCCGGTTAACAAACTTGATTTAAAACCAGAAGTGAATAGTGCGAGCAAAGCGTAAAGGTAAATGGATTGCCACTAACTACGAATAAAATGTGTAACAAATGGGTTAACGCGGCCCGCACCCGCACGCGCAGACAATGAAGCACATTGGTAGTTGCTGTTGTTGTTGTTGTTGCTGGGCAACAACTACAAAGTAAGTGACAAATTGTCAAACATTCTCACAAACCAAATACAAACAAATGTCGCGCGACAATTGCAATTCCATTGACAGTCTGCCATTGTCGGGTTGAGGGACGGGCAGGCTCTAAGCCAGCAAGGGAGAGGCCACCGCACTAATTGGAGCGTTTTTAAGTTGTTTGTATTTCCATGGAATTTCAGCAAAAGTTTATTGCACTTTTTTTTATTATTATTGTCGCTATATTGTTATATTAACGCACATTGCAGCGAAACAGACAAACAACAAATAGTGCAATCGCAACCAGTTTTTTTTGTTAACTCGTGCGTTTTGTCGCGGCGTTTGCGGCCACCATTCAATTTGCTAATTTTGGGTTTTGCAGTCTCTAATTGTTTTGACCAAAGTTCAGATTTGGTGGTTTTTTGTTTTTTTTTTTTAAAGACATAAGTGCAATGCGGTTTTAATAATTATGTGGCAACAACAAATATTTTTGGAATAATGGAGTGCATTAATTCAAAAATGATTATTCTTTTTATGAACTAATGTGCGGTCTAGGGACAGTTTTCCAAAAGCACCTAAGACTTAAAAGTAGAAGAACTTGCTCCCTGATCAATTATACTTGCTTCTGATCTACTGCTGAACTCTATTGATACGGCATCTTGATAGACAATTTGACTTACCATGATAGAGGAGCTTATATCTAAAAGAAGTATGCTCCTTTCAAGTGACACTGCTACCTACAGCTGTTAGTGTATATCGATAGGTTTTTTCGATACCGATTAGCTTATTTGTACCTTAAAATGAGTTTCTTCATGGCCGATAAATAGTTGGAAAAACTAAAAAACGAGATAGCTAAGCTAACTTCGTCTGTGCCGATGTTTATATACCCTTGCAAGTGCTCTCTTAAATGTTTCCCATTTACCGACCGATCGTTTGTATGGGAGCTATATGATACAGTCAACCGATTTGGACAAAAATTTGTCAAATTATGTAAAAGCATGTGAAACAAACAATTACAAAACTGCTCGATGCTACAATTAAAAACAAAAAAGTGTTTCTAACTAAGACTGTTTTTTAGACCAATCTTTTGTATGGTAGATATACCATATAGTTGTCCGATTTTAATAAAACTTGGTAGAATTATAAAAAAACATAGCAATGCTACGATTATGAAGTTTGGAGACGATTTCATTAAAAAGAAAAAAGTTTTTCTCACTAAAACTAGTTTTCCGGCCGATTGTTCCTATGGAAGCTATGTGATATAGTAATCCGATCCGGTCGGTTCCGACATGTTAGTAGTGTGCAGCAAAAAGAAGACTCTGTGCAAAATTATAGCTCGATAGCATAAAAACTGAGAGTCTAGTTCGCGTAGAAACATACAGTCCGTCAGACGGACGGACAAAGCTCAATCGACTCAGCTCGTCATCCTGTTCACGAATATATATAGTTTACGGGGTCGGAAATCAATATTTCTATGCGTTGCAAACTTCTGGGCAAAATTATAATTCTCTTTATAGGGTATATATATGTAAAAACTTAAGTTGGCCAACTATTATGCAATTTCCATGTTGACACGGATTGTCTTTTAAAGTCTTTGTCCAAAAATGTACCACTTCGTTCTGCAGAAAGTATTCGATGTATCATTTTTTTCTGATACCTGCTTAGCCATCAACCCTTCTGCTGAACACGGCCATTTACTCGAACTTCAGATCTAGTCGAACTTCGCTGTAAAGAAGGACTTTTCGTACTGTCAGGCGACCGATCTTTGCATCTCTTACAAACGTTTTACCGTAAAACTGCCATATAGCTTTATATTGTAAGCTAGCTGGTCCTTTAAATTGTGAGAATATAATTTTTATGAAAGCTTTTATAAGCAAATTTCTAGCAGCTACAAATCGATATCAACAGTCTTAAATTGTGAAAAAAGTTGAAAAATATATAGTTTGAATATTTCCAGCCAATGCACCAAGTTTACAGATCAATGCTGAAACCACGTCTGAGATTTCTAGAACGTCTAACAAGTGTCAAATGGAGCTTAGGTTGGTTGGAAATTGCTTAAGTGGATCAGTATTTAAAGCAAAACGTGGATATTATAGATCTCAAAAGTGCAAGACAAAGCCGAAAACTTTTCAATCAAAACTACAGACCTTAATCAATCAAACGCTGTGCGGTGAAAAACAAAGAATGAAATGGATGAATTTACCAAAGAAAATATATGCATAATTTCTGAGATCAAATCTGAGATGCTTTTTTTCTTCCTGTTGCCATTTCTGCACCTAACTTAAATATGAATACCCAAAAAGAAAACTATTTTACATAATGAAAAACTGCAACGAAAATTACTACTTTTATTTTTGATTACAAAAAAAAATAAGATTTATGTTAAAGATAATGAAAAATGTTAGTGCTAATGAATTTCAGTGAAAATGTGATTTTTGCATATTGTCAAGATACACGACGAATCATTCTGTCTCCTTGCCAAGTAAATCGGTACTCATTAAATCAAAAGTTTACACTGTTAAGCCCCCAAAGACAAAACTCTAAATTTTGATTATAAATTATAAAAATAATTATCTTTAACTATAAAAGTGTTTTTTTTTTTAATTTAAAATGAGACCCATTATATCTTTTAATTTCATGTTTGAGGTGTTTAGCATTTTAAATGTTAAGGCCAGTTGTTTCTAAGTATTAAAGTATAACAAATTGGCAATTTGTTGAAATTTGTTCTATTTGAAGAGATCTTCTTAAACTGTTTAGGAAAAATTTAAGTGTGTCACTACCAAATGAAAACTTTTCTTTTGTGCAAGTTCCTGTCTCTTGCACTTTATTTCGTTATTTTTACAACGATAAATGTGAAGAAGCTTTCACAAGATCGAATTAATTTTAATTCTAATCATATCCTTATTGGCTGAACTCGGACAAATGTGGTTAGTTCAGTAGTTAGTTTCGATAAACTGGTAGGGGAGAAAGTCTTTAGTAGCCTTAACAAAGCATTAACATTAATGTTAACGTCGGGGCTGCAAATCGGTTTGGAATCAAACCGGGAAGACGGAACCAAACCGGAACCGGAGCGGATATATTAAAATTAGTTCCTATTTTTTTACATTTTTCTCTTTCGAATCCAAGAAACCAAATGTTTTTGACCTTAGAACAAAATCAGCTTGCATCGAAACTTATTGCCGAACTGAATAATAGCCAAAACGAATAAATGAATGAGAGTTTATATGATGTTCTACCGTGTTCAGCTTCTGATAAAGATGAAAAGGCCAAAACTATCACAGTAAAAGACTATCACAGTAAAGGACTTAAAAATGTCGCATTTGTTGTATTAGCTGTGTTCCTGCAACACAAGTATCAGTCGCCCGCGCTTTTCTTCTCTTAAGTTTTTTTTATCCAGGCAAAGAATATGGTTGAAAGACTAGTTGAAGACATATTAGTTTTTAACTAAAACTAAGCTCAAATTTTATATTAAAAAAATAGAAGAAAGTTACCTTCGGCTGGGCCAAAGTTTTTATACCCTTGCAGCACGATTTTCTAACTAATTTGAATGACATTTCCACTGAACAAACTAGTTTTTCTCACTAAGACTACTTAACTGACTCTACTTTTCTGTGATAGCTATACTATATAGATGTTCGATCTCAACCAATCTTAGTAAAATGATGGAAGAGCGTAGCAAACTGAGAAATACAAAGTTTGGAGGCGTTTTCTTTGAAAACAAAAACATTTTTCTCAATAAAACTCGTTTTCCGACCGATCGTTTCTATGGCAGTTATAAACTATAGTCCTCCGATTTTGACAAAACTTTGAAGAATTGTGTGAAAGCTTAAAAAATAAATGTAAGCCAATTTTAAAGAAAACAAAAAATTTTTCCTAATAAGACTATTTTTCCAACCTTACTTTTCTGTGGCAGCTATACTATATAGATGTCCGATTTCGACCAAACTAGGCTGAATCATGAATAAGAATTGAAAACTATTAAATACGAAGTTTGGAGACGTTTGCATTGGTCGCGAAAGCTTTGAAACTGACGGAGGAGATAACAAATAAACAGACGGACAAGGCTTAATCCACTCATCTCGCCATGCTGATCAAGAATATATACTTTATGTGGTCGGAAATGCTTGCTTTTATGCGTTAGAAACATCTGGACAATTTTAATATGCCCTCTGCAAGAGTATAAAAATTACCCATACTAATTTGTATGTGTTTTTCAGAAAGAATACTCTATAAAAAAGAATACTGGTTTAATATCCAATATATTTCGGTTTCAACATCGGCAACCATCATCAGGGACAAAGTTTTTACACGTCCGTACCGTCTGGAGTGTAGTTTGATACAGACCAGTTAGAAAGGTTGCCAACTATCAATTTTATTCTATAAAAATATATGTACGGACCATTTAATTTAGAGGTTACTACGCGACTTCGTTTTCCTCTACTCCCCTCATTCCTTTTCCTCTCTCTCTCTCTCTCTCTCTCTTTAATACTTAAAACAATATTTTTCCTTTCTAAAATTTAGATAAATAAATAATTATTCTCTTAACTTTAGAAAGTATTATCTGATTTTTAGAAAAGTTAACTTAAATTGCAAAAGAAGTAGTTCATTTGTAGAACGTCTCAGTTTTATTTTAAGAAATTATTTTTCTAAAATCTATGGGGAATACATTTTTTGGGTGTACAAAAGATAGGTGTAAAAAATAGTCTTGGTAAGCAAAATTAAAAAAACTATTTTTTTTTGTATTTTCTTATTTTTAATGCTTCTACCAAGTTATGTCAAAATCGAATGACTATAGCATATAGCTGTCATACGAAAGACAAATTGAATACATGAAAAAATTGTATGTTAATAATTTTAAGGCTTCTTAACACTGCCATTATGAATGTTATGCTATTGTAAGGGTATTTGCAAGATTTCTTCAAAATCGGATAGGCTATATGTTATGGGTGCCGGGATTTATACCCATCAGTTGTAAAATGGGTCTAAGAAAATATAATTTTGTTTTTGATTTTAATGTTAGCGTTCTTCAACTTAATAATAAACACTTTAAAACTGATTTTGCAAAAATACGAGAACTTGCGTGAGTATTAAAAATTTGGCACACTCGAAGTTGGCTAAGCCTTTTCGTTTACTTTAAGCAGCTTCAAGTCTCAACTATTTGGAGATTGTAAGAACTTTGTTATAAAGGCGTGTTCCCATTTTCACTTTCGTAAAATTTTTTGAAACCAATTTTGTTCCAAACAATAAAATTCCATCTACATTTACCCTAAAATTCTATTGGAATGCTAGTTCCAAATGCTTAATTGCACGAGTACTAAAACTTGCTTGAAAGTCTAAACTAAAAAATCAAAATTCTCAATACAATATTTAATTTAAATGAGATTTGCTTTGATTACATTTTGGTTAAGTGTACATTAATTTGCAGCTCAACCAATTTATAAATCAATTTTAAGCCTTAGCAACAGCTCCATTCTTAATTACATTTAACCGTTAATAATTGCAAACAAATTACTAATCAGAAGGGTGTTAAAATTATACCCCGAATGCAGGGCAAATTACTTTGAAAGGCAAAAATAAAATACAACAACAATAACAACTCATTTGTCCATCAAAAAAGCATTAAGCAAAGGCAAAGTGGAGGCATTGCAGCAATCTCCTGGCGTGAGATAAACATCTGCTCAATCAAAAAATAATAACAATAACACTAACAAATTTTACTACACGCTTGTCAATCACAAGTCCGGAATCCGGCCCAAACAAAGGGCCCAGACAAAAAACAAAAAAAGGCTTTTTTCAATTTTCGATGGCGGGCTAACTGTAAATGTAAGGCAGCAGCAGCAGCACTCACACACACACATACACACTCTAAGGCACACGTACACTTTCATCCATGACCTTGAAGCCAAATCTCTGGCATTTTTCTTAAGGTTTTTGTTTCCTTTTGGCCAAGATTTGTCTGTTTTTTGGCTTTTTGTTTTTCTTGGCAATTGCAAGGCAGCCTTCAGCTGGCCGCCGTGCACCGCCCCGCTCAGTCGTTTTGGATTTCAACAATTGAAGACAAATCCGTTTTATAGCCGCTGTAAGAAGCACACACACACACACACGCACACACACACAGACAGAGAGCCGCTCATTGAGCAAGGTAGCAAAAATTAAAACACAGCCAAAAGGAAAACAACAAAAACATTTCGAAGTAACAAGCAAACAAAAATATTTGAAAAAAAATTGAAAAATGCTAAGCATAAAAACGCGTTTTTTCTTTTGGCCAATTTCAGCTTGTCTCTGGCATATTATTAACCGTTACTTTTGTTTAACCCGCTCAGCTTACCAATGCACCCACCACATTTGCTGTTGTTAATCCCGTGTCTGTTGCTGCTGTTGTTGTTGTTGTTGTTTTCGTTGTTTATTGTTGTTGCTGGCTTCAAGTTGATTTTAGTTTTTGATTGTTAAGCTTTCTATATAACGTGTTGCTGTTGTTCTTGTTGTTGTTGTTGTTGTTATTGCTCAGTGCAATTGTTGCCAGGCCATTAAAATTGGAGCAATATTGGCGCGCGAGCTTTAAATGACTTTTTATACGATTTTTTTTTTTGTATGTTGAATTGTTTTCTACTCTTGCAATATTTCGTTTAATTTATTTGATTTTTGCTTTTTTTTCACACACTCTGAAAACTTTTTATTTAACTGACTTGATCGAAATGTTCCCTTTTGTTTTGGTTTTAACTATTTTGCTTGCACAAAATGTCTGTTTGACTTTTTAGAACGGTCCTTAAATAAGTTTTCAGCTGTGTTAGTTTATTGCTGTAGCTAGTAAATGTTGTCGCTTGAGCAAATCCCTCCCCAAACAAGTTGCAGACTTTCACGAAATTATTTTTAAATGGCTTAGATGTCTAAAGTTTATTTTGCTGCCCGTCCGTTTATGCGTCCGTTTGGCTACAGCGTCCACAATTAACTGAATTCCCACAGCGATCAGAAACTGATAAGTGTTGGCTCTTACTGCCTGGCTAGCGCCCCAAAGAAGCAGGCAAAAGCTCAGTCTCAGTCTCAGCCTCAGCCAGTCAAGTCTCAGCCACATTCACAGAACGCAGCCAAGTGCCAAGGCAACAACAACAACAACAAGAGCCAGCAATGCCAGACCCATAAGAAAGGCAAAAGCACAAGTACCACCAGGCAGGCAGGCCGCCAACTCCACCACCGACTTGATTTGCTTAGTTTGGGGCCACAGAACAAACACACATAAACAACAACAACAACAACAGCAACAACAACAACGACAACAGCTGCAGGTCCAAAGCCCCAAAACAAACCCACAAACAACAGGCTAAAGAGTTCGTTCCACTATCAAAGACTCGGTCGTTGGCGAGGCGGCTTCGGTAACTAAACAAAAAGCTGACTTCGTGTTTTTGTGTTTTATTTTAAATAAATTTGCACACATTTTAATATCAAATTTCTTTGAGCCAAGCTTGGAGTCCACTTGGTTTGAACTAGGGTTGCCGGAAATAGTATCGAATATCGATATTTTTGACAAAAAAAAAACAACCATATATCGTTATCGAATATTTTTATGAGGCGATATATCGGATATCGAATATTTTTGGTGATAATTTTCAGCGATATTTCGCTTCTAGCGTTCGGTCACCGTATTGCGATCGACTGATTATTCCGAGCAAATGAAAAATGGTTAAAACTTATTTTATAAGAGTTGAGACACATTTTATAAAAAAAAGAATATATCGATATCAATATTTTTACCTTAAAATATTTATATCGAAATGATACTTTTTCAATATCGTCAAAAATATCGATATAAATAGATATTTTTGAAATATCCGCCAACCCTAGTTTGACCACATCTTGAATATTAACCTGAGTTAGCCGAGTGCAGAACCAAAGAGAAAAGCTTTGCTTTTGTTAGTCAATTTCTGAACCAAACTGCGTTTTTGCATTTTCAAAGAAAAATAACATGCTGCAGCGCCGAACTTTCTTTCGCATATAACTTGACTATCATACATCCCATCTTTACCACTATTTTGGTAAAAGTACAACAAAGTTAAACAGGTTACATTAGTTTGAATAGATTTTTTGGTGGGTCGATTATAACAGCCATAAAATAAACTTTCTCACAGAGTAGGAATTTTCATAATAAAATTCAATAATTTTCATGCACTGTTCGGGTTTTAGTCTATTCGCGTTCAAATGTGCATAAGTTGTACTCTGATGACAAATTTTTTTTATCTTTTTATCGCAATTATCCCACATAAACTAGTGCGGTTGTTGGATTTTGATTGGAACTGTCTTTACATAAAGCCCAACCTATGCTCCAATTATGCGATTTTTCTTGCATTTTATTTTATTTCAGTATAAAATTGATAAACACTTCCTGACTTGTGACATTTTTTCTCACTGACAATAGTGCAACAGTGTGACACAGTGTAAGCCCAGCATTTCTCACCCTGGGAATAATCGATACATCGTTTCGAGAATCGATTTATTTGACTGCTCTTGATTCCATTGTTTTTCGATCTACCTGCTCAGATGCCCCATGGACCCTTTCAGAAATTTACATTGCAGTCTTCAAATCAAGTAATATTCAAAATAGTTTTGTTATCATATGAAATGTTTATTTTATAAGCCATTTGAACGTAAAATACATATATACAAGCAATATTAAATGCGACAATATTAAAATTAACTTGCAACATTTTGCTAACAATAAATATGAACCTATTGAATTCTAGGACATTTATATCTTTTTTTTTCATCTTACTTATTTGAAAACATAAAGCATTTCTTTTTAATTGTATCACAAAACAAAGAGGAATTGCTGTACATTAAAGTAATTAGTTAGCTTTTTTCGGCCGCTTTCTCTTGAATTCTCAAAGTAATTAAAACATCCAATTATCAAATTTCCCACGACGTGATTGCTTTCTGTTTTGGAAAAGAAATTGTGCAATAAATTAGTAGGTCAAGCAACCAATTCTGAAAATGTTTCGATATGTTTGTCATGATATGTTAAGTAAGAACTGAAAAAAAAACAAACTAAATCCACTACAGAAATTAATAAAACGTCTAAATTTATTTTTGAATTATTTATTTTGTATTGCTTAGGTGTAATGCATCTTCATTTTATAGTTTAGATTTATAGTACATATTTTCCATAACTTTAATACATCATAAAAATAATCGTAATCGTATAAACAAAACAAATCGTAATGGAATTAGGCCATAAAACAGCTCATTTAAAAGAAATCACACACAATGCCCATACAAGTTTCCTTTGTTTTTTGTTTTTTGGAATACAAAATGTATAAAAATATTACTTAAAGAAAAAATATATAGTTCTCTATTTCTTGCATGCAATTTGACACCCAATGGCAAACAAATTATGATTCAACTAATACACATCATATACTCAAAAAAATATAGAGGAAGGTAAAAAGAAACTGGCTAAAATTGTTTGAAATAGGAAAATCCTTCAGATAAGTACAACTGTTGTATGCATATATTGTATGTAGATATATATAGTATATATATATAATAAGATATTGATTTGGGGGGATTGTCTTGGGGGTTTCGTTACTATGGTGTTTCACAAGCATTGGAATGTGTAGAGTAAACAACTGTATTGATTAAAGCTAGCTAAAATTGGGGTTTTAACTACAGTAACCTCTAGGGCGGGGGGGAAGCAACAAATATGGAAAACAAATCAACAATTAGGATGAAAGTGATAGCACAATTATACAGAGCACAGAGTTCTAGTTCTGGGAATCTAATGATCGATTTGCTGACCAATCGATTCGTTGCAAATACAGAACCCTGCGCTTTAGTGTTGGGTAAAACTGTTGGTTAGTTGCTTACTTGTTCAGTGGTTCACTGTACTCAGTTAGTTGCTCAGTTGGTTTTTCAGTTGCTCAAACACTTGTTGCTTTGTTTTGGTTTGTTTGTCTAAGTGACGATTTCACATCTTTTAAATAGCTGCTATGTGTCAGATAAACTTAGGTTTTTCTCTAGGTTTAGGTAGGTTTATGTGACAGATAGCTCTATGTAGAAGATTAGAAAACGGCCCTAAGTGACAATTTCACATTTTCTAAATAACTTTTCTGTGTCAGATATTGCTGTTGGAAGTGACTGATAGCTCTATATAGAAGCTTGGAAATCGACCCTTTAAAAGCAGAGTCCTATGGTTTATGTACTCTGGCAATTCATTAGAAGGGTTCAGCTTGGTTTGCTTTAAGGTATATGCCTAGGTTCGCAGCTGCGCAGCATTGAGTGAAAATAGCCTGTTATAAAATATGTTCAAAAACTAGTAGCTTTAACAGCGGGTTGTTCAGGGCTTTGCCAAATTTCCAAAATACTTTCGCATTTGAAAATGTTTAATTTTGAACTCCATTAAAGATATTTTAAAATCTTTAAAATATTAATAATATTGTTTTTATTTAAAACAGTGGAATGATTTGCCGGCGTTCAGTATAATTTCGGGAAGTAAGAATGCTACAGATAGCTGAAGTACGAGTATTCCGAGAACCATAGCCTACTTAGTTGTTATTCCCTCTTGAAAAGCTGTAGGACTAATAACATAATACGGTCTATTCAGAATTATCTGCATATTTTGCAATTTAGAACCAAAGAAATAGAACAACTAGATGCCTAACGATCATTCAAGGAAATTACAAGAGGTATTTTCACTGTGGAACTTTGATTTAACATGAGAGTGCTGTGCCTGTGCTATATTTGTCATACAAACTTTGCACACAGACTGCACACATATGTAAAATCAAAGATCCACATTGCAAATCACACGTTAATGTCATTGTCAACTTTTGAAGAAGGAATGAAGACAGAGAAGGTATGATGATTGGACTATCACAAAACTAAAGTAGAATTATGGTACAGTGTCAGGTGCTAAGGAAACTAGAACATCATATCTGTAAGATATTTTCTAGTTTAGCTTGAAAAATTGAACCCTTCTTCGCATAAACTTTGGCTATAGCTTCCGTTAAATTAAGCCGATTTCAAAATGACATAAAAAGGCATGCTCCCATATCCAATGTCTAAATTTGGCATTAATATATAGGCCCTATATAAGAATTTAATCGCTTTTAAATTAAATAAAGCTATTTTTTTCAATTATATTTTCCAAAGGACAAAATTTACTTTATTCCCCCTATTAAAGAAACCACATAAAGGATATTGAGAAGAATTGCAGAGTGTTTTGAATAAGTCAATAGCAAGAGAAATCAAATAATTCAATTCTCTACACATATTTACAAAAATTGTAAAATTTCTCAATTCAACAATTCCGCAGCTCAACTGGGAATTGCGATTTTCTGTTTTAAGTTTTTCACTTGTTAAAAATTCCACAGCTCAACTTGGGGGGTCGTGAAGACTTTAATAAAGTTGGATTACAGAATAAGTAGCATTTGTCCGAAATTGAATCATTCCTAGGCTTGCTTTTTGATGCCTCATCAAATACACTAGACAACAAGGTGGATCATATTAAAGGGTTGGTGGTGAGTCTAAATGATGTGCTGAACACGAAACTGTTTCATATCTAGATTTTTGACAATTTTAGCCTAGGTTGCTTTAAATTCATATTTTGAGCCCTTTTATGCTTCTTTTGTGTGGAATATATATAAAAAATTTGTTTGATTTAACTCACTTTGATATTTTCTTTAAGTACTACTTCTTAGCTTTTAAAACAACAATTCCAGGTGATATTTTTTAAGCGAAGATAAGAAAATTTTGAATATGAATTGAATTAAGTTAACTTGATTTGACATATGCAATAGGAGAATTCACTACAAATGACTATGATGAATTTACTTCGCATATTTTAGTTATCTTTGCTTTAAAAAATCTCAAAATTTTGTGGAATAGTTTGTTTTAAACACTAAGGTGTAACACAGTACGACAATATCAAAAAATATACAACAATTTGTATAAGTTTTCTCTAATGATTGAAATGGTATGAAGCAAGTCGTGTTAGACCACTTCCGAAATCAGTTTTTTGTTCAGCTTACGAAAATCATCTAAAATCACCATATAACCCTTCAAAATGCTGAAAAACAAGGCTAATTTTGTTGCCTTGTGTTATTATTAGATTAAACAATAAATAACTCAAATGCTATTCACTTTAAGTATTTGCTTTGTGTTGACATATTGAAAGGCCTTGTATTACATTTTCAAATCGGCTTGGGATGACGAACGTTATGTGAAACCCTTGGCAAAAAATGGCTCTACTTTAATATAGAAAGTTTCAAAATTCTTCCAAAAACACAATATTCGACCGTGATCCGAATTCCGAGTCAGTTTTCGTGATAGCTTTGGTTTTGAAGTTCCCAATTTTATATGAAAAGTGAGCTAAAAGTTTGAAAGCTGAAAGTCTGGCGAATTGAATCCACTTGGCATTGAGCAAACGGTTTCAATTCCACTTTTTCTCAAAACTTATCTTGTAAACGTTGATTTGAAGATCACTTTCCATGTATAATTGTTAAGTCTAAACTCTACATGAAAGCGTTTGTACCAAACCCGATTCAGAATTCGGAATAGGACAGATTATTTGAGTGAAAAAGCCAAAGCTGTTTTTACATTTGTCTAAGTTCTCATTTTTCTCCTTTGTTGGACTGTCTATTACACTATCTAAAGCTGTATTTTCTCTTATCTGATATCTCCAATGAATGAGAAAGTAGTAGTCAATCTAGGAAGCACATAAATATACAAGAGAAGCTGCTGAGTTTCCATATTGGTTTTTTGACGACCAAAAAACAGTTAACTGTGTTGTTTGTCAGACATATCATATGAGATCTCAGACAAGCAAAAATACTGCATAAGCAACTCATAAGAGTACATTATAGAAAAACTTAAAGAAGCGAAATACTAGCTGAAACAGTATTTTCTAGTCTGCACCACTTCTATTTCCAAATAGGATGGAATGAGGCGCACACACTAAAAACAAAATTCAAGGCATTAAAACTGTACCATTAGAATTCATTGTTAGTTTCTGAAAAGTTAATCAAAGGCAGCTATCCCTGATCTTAGAAACCACAAAATAGAACATTGTAAGTGAGCAACTGAACCAAAAGAAAACATTTGTTCAGTTTTGTGATCAACTCATGAACAACCCCAACACTAACTATACTACAAGAAGTTGCCTCATCAAACTTGCGTAACGCACTGAGCATATTTATCCAATTCGCCACGTAGCAGCTTAACGCGCTCGGCTTCTTCTCTCAAAGTGCGCACCAGTTCCTCAATGGTTCTTTGTTGGGTCTGCACCACGACTTCTAGTTTTTCTACTCGTTGCTCCAGCTGCTGTACCCTGGGCGCAGCAGACTCCTGATGATTGTTACTTTGTGGGGCGGGTGCAGGCACAACAGCAGGAGCTGGTACAGGTGCAGGTGCAGGTGCTGGAGCAGGCGCTGGAACTGGAGCTGGACTGGCATTGTTGCCCATCTTCTCTTCGATTGTACTG
This sequence comes from Lordiphosa andalusiaca, assembly GCA_035044965.1. Taxonomy (NCBI): domain Eukaryota; kingdom Metazoa; phylum Arthropoda; class Insecta; order Diptera; family Drosophilidae; genus Lordiphosa; species Lordiphosa andalusiaca. Next base: position 1,455,761 of record JAWNNM010000036.1, read on the forward strand.
CTGGTGTTGGCTGACCGCACCAAGGGTGACACACTACGATTACGTATGGAGAGGCTATTGGGGCGTGCCGCACGTGTTTCCTCATCGCTGCTGACCGCGGCTACCGCCTTGCCAGCTGACAAGCTCTTGGACATGATGGCATCATTGTTACTGCTACTGCTGCTGCTGGTGCTCACCAAACTAGTGACAGACTCCTTCTTATTGCTACTCTCCACAAACATGGATTGTTGCATCAGACTGGAAGAAGTCACCGCCGAAGATTGCACTTTTGTTGTGGTGGCCGTTGTACTACTGCTGGCGCTTGTGGTGACCACACTGGAGGTTGCCTGCTCGGTGGCAAACAATTTGGAAGTTCTTTCTGCCACTGAGGCACCTCGTGGCTCCACGCTCGGTGATACCTTCTTGCGGGTCACTTGCGAAGCCTTCAATTCCTCCATCCAAGGTGCCTTTTTCTGTTGCCATTCACGTGGCTTGGGTTTGGCCAATTGCTCCTCCCCCGTGGAGTTGTCATCGGATGAGACCGCCGCCGCCGCCGCTTGTTTGCCCGTTCCCCCATCTTCACTTAATTCACTGGCACTGCCTCCCATTCCACCGCTACCATTCACATACACCGAATTATTGTTACTCTCGCCCAGCACATTGATGACCGCTGATGGTGGTCTTCGTTTGGGTGCCTTGACGCGTCCGGCGCGCATATCTGTCAGTATGGAGGCACGTTCCACGCGATCAAAGTCTGTATCCTCAACTGCTATGGTGGCCGCACGTCGCATAACCAAATTACCAGGGGCACCGGATTCGGGTAGCTGTCCACTTGCCAATTTGCTGGCAGCCAAACCATCAGCCAGATCATGGGATACGGTGCTGGTTAGTTTGCCCTCTGGATTCTTTTTCTTGCCTCCCATTAGATTGGCTGTGGACAATGGAGGAATATTATGGTGGGGGGGTTTTATCTCGTTTATATCTGGATAATTACCTGTCACAGGAACTCCACCAGTTGGCGTCTTCTTTAGGGGCACACTTGGTTTCTTGCTCAGCACTGGCGGTGGCGGTGATTTAAGTTTTTCATCCATGTTGTCCAGACTCTTGCGTAAGTCAGTATAGGATGAGGCAACCGCTGTGGCTGTATGATTGCTGCTGCTTGCTGTGGTGGTGGTGGTGATTGTAGAGCTACTTTTGGGTTGGCTACCTGGCGGTTGTTTGGTCAGGTCCAGGTTCTTGTTCTCCAGCGACTTACGCTGGGCGGCCACATTGCCGCAGGGCAGGCCCGTCTCGCTGAGAATATCGTTGAGTGAGTCACGTGAGCCGAAGCTCTCCTTACGACCAGAGCCTGAGGAAGAGGTGGTGCTGCTCTGGGTGACAGAGTTGCTGCTGCTGCCTGTCTTTTTGATGTACACCTTCGATGTGGTCGAAGAGCTGGCCGTGCTCTGTTGTTGCTGCTGCTGCTGCTGTTGTTGTTGGGTCACCGTGGTGGTGCTGCTGTTACTAGAGTTCGTTGTGGTCATGTGGCTGGTGGCGTTGGCTATGGTATTGCTAATCTTGCGCTGCGATTGCGACGCAGTTGGCTCGTTGATGGGAGCAACTGTAAAGTGGAGAAGATGACATGTGTTAATAGGTTTTACGGCGTGGGTTGGGTTTTTGGCCTCCTCCTGCAAATTGTCATGCAAACATTTTATTATTAAAGATGAGCCATCCGCATCACCATGACTAACAGCAGCAGCAAGAACAGCTGAGCGAGCGCGCGCATAACACAAACAAATCAACACAAACTGGTTTCACTTCTCAGCCTCAACTTGTTGCCAAATGTCAATAAAATGAATGTGGAAATTGAAATTGAAATACTACAAAAAAGGGGAAAAAAAGCCAAGCTCAAGCTCAGGCGTAGGAGAGGGAAACAAACAAACTACAAAAAACAGTTCGACAAACAAACAAATGACAGGCATAAATAAATGCCAATAAATGGCGATGGCAGTAGACAAAATCAAATAGTCGATTGAGTAACAGCTAAAAATGTGTAAAGGTCAGTCCATACAAATGGCAATATCACAAGAGGAAAAAGAAACAACATGCATGTGCATGAACAGTGGACGTTGAAATACCCTACCAAAGCGAAAGAAAGCTCACAGTTTTAAGGTTAAACGGCCTAGGAATAAATAAATGAATATTTGTTTTTTAGAAAAAGTTCTAAATCAATCTCTGATTCGCACTACGACCAAGTTTGAAAGGCTTTTTCAGGGTTCTTTTTACAACAGCTGTTAAGGATGAACGGCTGCATTGAAGTTTTGAAAGAAACGTCTTTTTATTTCATGTTCCGTTTGAGGAACCAGAATCTCTCTCGCAGCAGGCATACACACTACTTGCTGCACCACAGCTGGATAGAAAAATCCGCAACGAATTAGGACACTTGCATGTACTTTATCCCGAAGAGTTCAAGTAAACCTTTTACCTCCCCCCTGTCGATCGAAATATCGATATTTTGCAAAAATTTTGTCCAAAAATCGAAATATCAATATTTTTGTCCAAAAATCAAAATATCAGTATGTTTGTCCAAATATCTAAATATCTATATTTTGTACAAATATCGATATTTTGTCCAAACATCGATATATACATCATTTTTTGGATTTATCGATTTCGAATAATTTTCAGAGGCGATAAATCGGATACCGATTATTTATGCAATCTTTTTGGTCACCGTTAATAGCAGCGGGAAGAGTATCTCTCACAATAAAAACGGAAAGACCATGGGGACAACACACACACAAAGGCGACTGTCTGTTTCTACGCTGCCTCTCGATGTTTTTGCGCGCATTCTGCTTTGGGATTCCCAAACGGTTATGCCACCGCTAGCATGGAGAGACTTCTAAGAAACGTTCAGTTGGTAGACATTGATCGCTGATGATAGAGGGTGGTTCCACTTGAAACAACTGTAAGATCTCGCAGCCTCCTTTGTGGTGTTGTGTCTCTGTTTAAAGATTATTTTTTTTAATATATATTTTTGCCAAGTTTTGGAAGGAACAAACATCCTTTATGTTAAGAAAATTAAGCTATAGTTGATAAATTGATCATTTTGTATGCTAGATCTATATACAACGACTATTCAAGTGCTTCAAAACATACAAATTTTCATAAAATTTAATTCAAAATTGGAACTTAACAAATTTGTACTATTTTAATCTCTATTTTGCAGGGCTGCAATCCTGTGCTGAGAACCGCTTTATTTATTTAATTCACCAAACCGGACCCAGAAGCCAATTGTTAACAACTTGAAACGGACCTGCTTAACTGAGTGTCTCAGGTAATTTTTTTTTGACACTCAGGTAAAAAACCTTGTTAAGACAAACTTTAAGATTATTTGGTATAGTTTCATGGAAGGCTAGCTTTCGCACAAAATGTACATCAGACGTATATTAAGCCACTGTTAGAGCTCAAATAACCACAAATTCCGAAGCTATTAAGAATTTTTCACAACTGAATCGTGCTTAACATTCGTAAGTCATCAGCCATTACCAGCACTATTACTTCTTTAGGCTGGCGAAAGTGAAAAGTCGCAGCCTTGTGTAAGAAATTGTTGTTATAAACTTCACTTCAACTGCCAGCCTACAATAATTAAATTATAAAAAAAACAATTATTTTAGTTAGTGTCTCAATTCCCTATTCCCATCCAATATATCGCGGTTTGTGCTATCAAATCACAAAACACAAACTGCCGTCATTGTCAATTAGGTCATCAAGTCAATTTCAAATATATTTGTATGAACACACAAATGAATGTTAATTTAGCTTGACAAACCACATGCTTTAGTATATAATTTCAACCGTGCGAAGGGCATTAAACAAGGCGTAAACGATCAAAGAATAGCATTGGACATGGTAAATCTTATTGTGAAGCGTTGATAAAAATAGAAAATTGCAAAAGAAATGCACTCGGGCGACTTTCACTGAGCGGGCCAAATGAGCAATGGCAAATGACAGCAACGAAACACGAAATTAATAAAAAGCAGCACGAATTTTAAATTGAGCTTCGCTATATTTTTGTTTTTTTTTTTTTTTGTATATATATTGAGTAATTGAATATGTTGAGTTTTGGGTGCTTATTGTTATAACTGTTGCCGGTTGTTGAGCATTTCGCCTCCGGCTGTCACACTTAAAACGAAAGACTTAAGCAACGAACTTGGGCTCTGCGTTGATTTAATGATGACGATGGCGACGAATCATTTAACATTGAGCGAAGCACCAATTAATAATCATTAATTACACATTGTAGACACATAATATATATAATTATTTGCGAGACGAGAACTGATTATTTGCCCATGTGGCAATTGCAATTGCAGAAAGCCAGCCAAAAAGAAAGCCGCCAAGAACGATAACTGTAGCACACGCACCAGTTTGTGGGAACGAGGAACAACAACACGAAACAAATCAACAACTTTTGCCGCACCAAAAAAGATTTCAATAACGTAAATGGTCAAGAAATCAAAGCGTACTGAAACAAAAAGGTAAACAAAAATGCTGGCTAAGGTACAAAGTGCTGAGACAGGCAGACCTTAAAGTCGCTCTCACTGCCTCTTGCTCTCTTGCAACTTTGTTTATAAACTAACGAGCTTAAAACAAAAGGGGCTTGACTTTGGTGGGAGAGAGAGAGAGAGAGCGCTAGAGAGAGACAGAGGGAACAAGTGAAGCGCAGGTTTGATAATCACCGCTAATGTTTTCAAGCTGCCAGATGATGATGATGTTGATGTTGATGATGATCTGCTCGCTAAGAGCACAAAAGAGACTTGGCCAAGAGTAAGGCAAATCTTTACACAAAAACCAAAATCAAAACGTAGCACAAAAAACCAGTTACAACAACTGTTGTTTATTTAATGATGGTTGTTCTTGTTGCTGTTGTTGTTGTTATTGTTGCTCAAGTGTCGAAGGTGGCTTGGTGACTGAGAAAATGCGACGTTGACAAAAGCAAAAGGCAAAGCTAAATAACAAAAAATGCCAAGCATAAATTTGCGAAAAGAAATACAAAAACACAAATAAATGTTTTCATTTTCAATGACAACCGCAAAGTATGCAACAAGAATTTTCATAAAATTTCAAATTAAATAACAGAATTTTACGTGGGTATTTAAGTAAGTCTATAGGCTTGCAATTAAAATTTATACATATTTACAGAGAAGCGCCCGCAAAACGGAAGCAACTGGGTATCACAACTTCGGAACAGTACACTATAGTCAAAGACCGAGCTGTTACTCTTCAGTATTCACCCGATATGGGTGCACGCCTACTTTCCTTATCTACGAGCAAGTGCTTTTTCCAAAACTGTATGAAGTTTGCTTTACCATGTAAAACCCGTCTAAGAAAGTAGGTCAAACCCGACTATTACTACGTTTATGCTTAAATAAAAAATAATGATTTTTGCGCCTCAAAGTATGTTGTATTTATATATAATATATTTTTTATTTTATAATATTTTCCTTAAACCTCATTTGTTTATTACACCTAACACTTGTCAGAGAATCTCAGTAAATGTACAGTGTGGACTAGGTGTGACACTGCAAATCAATTATCTCATTCAAACAGATAATTGTTAACGAAAATAAAGTTGGCATACTTTAAAGCGTAAAAAACCATGATATTTTGCAAGCATAAACGTAGTATATAACATACCTCCCAAAGTTTGTATGTTAAGATGTGCAAAATGCTGCCCATCGCTGTTCCAGCCGGTGCTGCCAAGCATAAATGTTAGTTTCCCTATAACTCGGCTATCGTTAATCCGATCTTAACCACTTACTGGACGGATCTATAAATAACAGGGCTGCAAACCGTAAACAAGTTGGCGGCTCCAGTTCGCGGGATCGAACCGAAATTTACCAACTCTAAATAGGTCCAAGTTATAAGGTTTAAGGATTTTGGGCAAACCTTTTAGTGCGAGCCTTGGTTCAGTTCATGCTTTATACAAGTTTATGTAGTTATCGACCTAAAAACGACTTAACTGTAAGGGAATTGCTAAAAATATTTTTTACTGTTCAGGTCTGTTTCCAGCATTCCGGAATTCGAAACATTTTCATAGATGTTTACATTAATTACATCAGGATAACAGAAGAAGTCGCTGGAATAAGGTATAATTATACTCTGTACCGTAGGTACATAGAGTATTATAAGTTTGTGCAAAAGTATGTAACATCCAGATGGAAGCATCTCCGACCCCATAAAGTATATATATTCTTGATCAGCATCAACAACCGAGTCGATATAGCCATGTCCGTCTGTCCGTCTGTCTGTCTGTCCGTCTGTCCGTCTGTCTGTCCGTATGAACGCACAGATCTCAGAGATGGTAAGAGATAGAGGTTTGACATGTATGGGACATATGCTTCTAATGTCTGCAGGCAGATCAAGTTTATTTTCAATTTTGGCCACGCCCCCTCCCGCCCCCGCAATTTAGAAAAAACGTCATATCTCCCACAGTTTTGAAGATAGATGGCTTGTTCCTTCTGGACATATTTAGTTATTAGGATAACTTATCGATCCGCCAAAGGAATGAAGAAGATCGGATGCACGGTTTTCGAGTTATGATCAAACGAAATTTTCTTGGTACAGAGTATGTTATAGTCGGGCTTGACCGACTTTCTTTCTTGTTTTTTAATGTCTATAGTTTTTGTTGAGACGAACCGAAATTTTAGGTTCGGAACAGGTTTAGGTACAGCTTTAATACCTTAAAAGGTTCGGTTCAAAATAGTCTGAAAGTCGAAATTCCGGTATGCAGACCTGATAAATAATACTAATTACTAAATACATCCCAAAGGTACGAACTCAAAATAAATGAAATGTGTGTTTTTGAGACCAAAGTCCTACAGTAACTTAACAAATAGCGTTTAGAGCTGCTTAGACTAAAAATTCTGTTAAAAATTGCAGAAAACCGCTACGGATTCAGAATTTCTGTTCTTTTTTTTTTTGGTGTCTGAGCTGAGCCCGAAACTAAGTACAAAAATAGCTGACAAAGGATCAGTTTCAACTAAAAATATGATGATTTCAGTACTGAGAACTAATTACCGGAACTCAGTGATTTCGTACAAATCAATCAAATTTAGCTAAAACAGTTTGCCTCCATAGATATTCATTACTGTCAAAGAATTTTAGCAAAACGACATGACTCGGGATCAATTTAGTTCATATCCCTTGTAGGGTAGCCTATCTTCGAATATTAATTTCAACAAAATTCGATTGAAAATTATTTTTGGAAAATTAATTTAAGTTTCCAAAGTTATAAGTATTGTCTGAAGTAACGGTCTATTCTTCTGAAACAGAAATCACTCGACCAATTTAAAAGGCATTGTTTCGCACTTCTAGAATATTTAAAAACAAAAAAACCTAAAAATATACCTCAGTTTACTGTGAGTCTGTGATTCTGTCAATAAATTCATAATATAACTCAGACAGACTGCTTCTCATGCGCCTTCTCATATATTTTTGTGTTCGTATTTGAGAAACTTTTATAAGATTTCAGACAAGTGAAAGTACAAAAATAAAAGGCATGCCCACTCTCAAAATTTGCTAAATCTAGCTACAAAATAGCTAAATTGGGAACACTGAACCAACCTCTTACCCAACATTTAGAAGATCATTTGATTAAAAATCCACTTGTGGAGTCTTTTTTTTAGACCTTTTATTGATGATTGTAAAGAGATTTGTATCAGGTGCGATTTTAAGAAGACTTCTGACTTATATGAAATAAGACTAAAAATTCTCCCAAATATAAAGAAAATGAGTCGAAGCTGGACAGAAACTGATCAAAAGAAAGGGTTAAAAACGACTCTTCATATTGCTTATGATCAGAAAATAAGCGTATTTTGTGACTCTTTGAATCATTTCTAGGACTCGAAAAAGACTCTAATGTGATCAAGAATTTCGTAAAATGTTTCATGGACGAATAAGGGTTCCTTTTGTACGGTTTCTAAGTTTTTCCAGAATTGGTTTACTTTTATCGGAGAATGATTTGGGTATTGTGGAACAAATTTAAGCGATATTAAGAAATGAATTTTCGATATGTATGGAACATAACTTTGTATATTTGCAGTCAGACTTAGCTATTTTTCCCAACTTAAGAAAAATTGTCATTTCTCTGCCAGTTTTATGTATAGATATTTATACCTTCTGAACCTATTTAGTTATCTAAACAATTTATCAATCGGCCAAAATGCTTCGTAAAGATCGGGTAAACGATAGTCACTTAAGCAACAATATTCCTGCAGAGCATACACTTTCGCTGGAACAGAGTATATTATAGTCGGGGCTTCACCGATTTTCCTACTTGTTAATTTTGATTTCATAAGTGCATATTTATTTAATATCATTCAATTTATGGCGCTCAGGCAAAATCTCAAGCAAATTAAAAACAAGTTTGTTATTCCCCCCACCGACAAAACAAACACGCAAATAAAAATTGCATCAAATTGAATATGAAGAAAACAGGCAACTGTTAAAGATGCCCGCCCAGGCCACTGTCTAATTGTAAGAGTCAAGCCAAAGGCGCCGCCTGCTAGTTTGGACGTGCCAAAGAAAGCCAAATAAATAAAAGAAAACCAAAACAAAATGTAAATAAATCATAGAAATTATGAGCATGGACCCCATAGCCAAGCAATTTTCCATTTCGTATCAAAAACGCCTCAAGTAAGCAGAGAGAAAGGAAAATGAAAAAGAAAAACACTCTGGTGGAAGCCGCAAACGTTTTGGGGCTTGCCTACTGGAAAAACTCGTTTACATACAAATCGTGGTGATAAAGCTGGCCATACGCGCGCCCAAGAACTCGAATGAGCCGCCACGCTGCGGTCCCGGAGCTGCACGCGTTCGTGGTCGAGGACGTGGCGGCGGGAGCGGTGGGGCGGCAGCTACAACGGCCGATGCACAGTGCAGTTGAGATTTTGAAATATATATATATATATATATGTAGATGTGTGTGTGTGTGTGTGTTTGTAGTTGATGTTGTTGTTGTTTCAAGTGTTTTGGTGAAGTGGAATCGTTTCGTTTGTGTCGAAAAATTGTAGAAAAAGAAGAAGAGAAAAGTGTAGAGGGGAAAATTACACAGAGAGACCACAACCAACGACATAAAGTCATATAAAAAGTGTTATAGAAAGATAAATAGAGACATAAGAGCGATAGTTGAAAAGTCAACAAAATTACCCATAAAAATCTTTGAACAAAATGCAAGTGATAAACAAAAACTCAAGCAAAAAACCAAACCGATATGAGAATGATATATGAAAGGAAGGAAAGGAAATTGTTAATTTAATGTTTGGATATGTTTGGATGTGTTGTGATGGTTTCAATTATGTTTTATGGAGGAGTTTTGAGATGTTTTTGAGAGTGAGGTAGTGGAACTTTTTTGCATTAATTCAAGAATTGTATTCTTCAGATCTGTATTAGATGTCTTAAGCCAAGGAGATACAAGACAATAAATGCAGCAGATGGACAAAATGGTTATATTTAGAGAGAAATCTATCTAAGTTAGCATAACAGTGACTTAGGTGATTTCTGGAACCTATGCTATTTCCCTATATATGGAGTCCGGTTCGAGTTCAGTTTCGTGTGGTAATTAGTTCAGCAGGTTCTGTTCACGGTCCAGTTCCAGGAAGCCAAATTTAAAAATCGTTCATTTCGCACAAAGCAACATTGTGGCAATGATTTTTCATTGGCTTATAACTTGACCATCGTTAATCCCATATTTACTGATAACTGACAATCAGACGGACAGAGCTAAATCGATTCGGCCGACCATACCAATTCGCATTCGTACTGGGCCGGTTTTCAAATTGCTTTACATTTTATGTCTCTATTTGATGACTATACAGGAGAGCTCTGCAGCACCGACTGAACCAGCATACATACTCATGATTTAGATGATTTAGAGTCCCTGAGACAGCAAAACTAAATACACAATTGGCAGTTTGATAATTGTTCTATTGACACCCTTAAAAAGCCCAGAGGTGTAAACTACAATTACCTTTACCATTACTATATTCTCGATGATTAATCCTACTTTTAAGTATCATTTTTTGAAGTTCTTTTAATTGTAACTTGGAATTACCCTTATCTAGTGATTATTCCAAAAAGCAATTGCTTTTACATTACTTTGGTGCAGCCCCCTAACCTGAGCAAAAATAAATACATAATAAGCTAACTTGGAATTACGATTTTTTAGTGATTATTACAAAAAGCAATTACTTTTTAATTACTTTAATTAATGGAGTGCGGACCCCTTATCTATGCATAAAAAAATACGTAATAAGCTAACTTGGAATTACGATTATTTAGTGATTATTACAAGAAGCAATTACTTTTTAATTACTGGTTAAAAAAAATTCATAATAAGTTACATTGATTATTAAAATTAAAACTAAAAACAATTCTGATTCGAGTAGGTATAATTTTTAATTACTCTTATTCAGTGATTTATACCAAAAGGAATAACTTGGATAAAGTAGTATCGGATCTTAGGAAAACTATTAATTTCTAGGTGTGATCCAATTTTCTGAATGCATAGAAATTTGTTTCATGAATCGTAAGTACTTTAAAATCCTCATTCATTTTGCATTTATGGGTTGGGATGTAGTAGGTAGTGTGATCCTGCTATGCAAGGGGTCCTAGATTCGATCCCGCTTTGAGACATCTAATTAAAACGTTCTTTCTTTAAAATCTTACACTACCGGTCAACTTTATTAGCTATTGGCGCCAGCTTCTCAAAGCATTTCGCTGCTGTAATGCCAATTATCTATTTTGATATATTGACATATCGTCAGCTATGAACAAACACATCTTATCTGGACCTCGATCCAGCTAAACTCACTAATATAAAATCTACCCGATAGCATAGTTAATAATATTTCAACCTATTTTGGAAAATTATTAATCTTGACAGATCTTATTGAATATTTAAGATCCATTTTACTTGATTGATATACAATGCAAATACAATTTCGACAATTTATCAGACAATGATAACAGAATAACTGTAAGTTAAAATTACGACTATTCAATGGTTATTTGAAATTGTAATTACTTTTAATTCCTTAAATAATTGTACCTGTAAGGGTTATTTATTTAGTAATTGTGCTTGAAAAGTTTGAATAATTCAATGTAATTGTAGTTGAAAAATGGGCCTTTTTACAAATCGTGTTTGTAAAACGCCAAATTGTATAATAATATTTTTTATTCAATCGAATTATGACCCTTTCTACATTCTGCAAAAGCGGGCAATAAACTTTTAAGACCATGTGTGTAAGAATGAAGCTTATTTATTAAAAGCTGGGTGTTTATTTCTAACGGTAAATATATGGGCATTAAAATCAGTATATAATTTCAGTTTACACCTAGAAATAAATGAATAGTTCAACTTTTCTGGCACAATTACTTACTAATGCCCCTTCGATGGTGTAATTATTTGAGTAATTAGAGTAGTAATTACATTTTCCAATAATCACTAAACAATCGCAAAATCGTTATTCCATGTTATAATTACAATTACTACATTATTGTACTAAGGAATTGTTTTTAATTATCTGGGAATTTGTTATGGTAATGGTAATTTGAGTCAAAAAAGTGGTAAGTTTTTTCTCTTCAGGCGTCATTTCAATTAATTTTGCAGTTTTTAGTTTAGGGGCTTCAACAAGGCTTTTAAAGATAAAATCTAATTTGACATTCTATCAACTTTTTGAACTTTTTGCTAACATTGGTAAGTCTTTAACAAGATCCGTCAACAAAGCTTACGAAAATAACGTCACTTTGGTGTAGGAAAGTATTGGTGTATTTCACATGCAGAGTATTTTGTCTGATCTAATTGATCTAATCCTTTCTTGTACACATTTGATCCTGTCTCAGCTACATAAATCGAATGCTAGTTTGGTATATCCTATCTAACATTTCCATCAGAGTTATCTCAATTTTGTTATAAACCACACTATATACGATCTACAACACTCCAATTGCAGTTTGTCGGGGGTAAAACAACTCATTTGCCAAACAGCTTGAGTTTTAATTAATTCAATTAGCAAACAAACGTTTATTGACTTTTTATGCCCCGATGGTTGCTGGTGTCTACGTCACGACATTAATGTTTTTCGTCTTGCTTTTGACGATCGTCTGACGGAATTTCATTGCCCGATGCGTTGGGAAAATTGCGTTCAATTAAGCCAGCGAGGAGAGAGAAATGAGAAGATGAGGCGGCTGATGACGAAGATGCAGTTGACAGACCAAAATCAAAACTCATAGGAATGTGACAGGTGAATGAGGAGAAACTAGCAAAACGGAGAAACTCACCTTCCGAGGGTGCCAAGAGTTTGACAAAGTTATCGGGAAAGACGCCCACTTTGCCACGCAGTTCACCCTTCCACCAGCCTTTATCCGGCAGTTCCATGCTGATGACCGTGATAATGTCATCCACTTTAAGCTCCAGCTCATCTTCATTTTGTGGCGCATAGCCGAACTCTACACGGCAAAAGTCACGCTGGGGTTTCGGTGGAAGCATTGGAGCACCAACAACTATGGCCGCTGGCTCAGCAGGAGCGGCAGCAGGAGCCGCAGCAGCGGCAGGCACCGTTTTGGCAGTGGTTCTGCTTCTTGTTTGTTTTGCTTTAAGACTGGATGCTGGGGAGACTGATGTGGGCGCTGCAGGTGTTGGTCCCGTTCCTGTTGCCGCCGCTGTTGTGGCCGCCTTCGCAGTCAATGCCGATGTCGTCACCGTTGCACCAATTGTTGGCGGCCGTTTGGAGGCAAGTATGGGCGATGGTTCGATATGTTGCACAAAATTTGAAGGGAAAACGCCAGTTTTGCTGCGCAAACGTCCGCGCCACCAGCCTTCCTCGACCTAAATGAGAAAACAGAACAGAAAATTTCAATTTCACTTCGTTGTTTGTTATTGTAGCGGCAAAATTATTGGCAAAGAGGTTAAATGGGGGTTGCGGGCCCTTCCTCGGCCAAGTTTCTGTACATACCTCCCCTAGGAATTCAATGACATCACCCACGGCCAGCGTCAGCTCGTCGTCGTTGACTTGTGTGTAACTGTAGATGACTTTGCAGCGGCGATTCGATGTCGCTGATTTGTCCCTGAGTGAGCCGAAAAGAGGGAGAGCAAAAATAAAAAAAGAGAATGGAAATTTGTAAGCATATTGGAGACACAAGTTGCGTCACTCTCATCAAAGTCCATCTATTTGATAAGCAAAATGGGATCTGTGGACAAAGTAAGGTGATATGTTTTGGAAGTCCATGTAAAATATATACATATATCTCTAGCTCAAAAAGCGGAGGGTTATCAATATTAATAGCATTTTTCATGTTATTAATCAATTTTCAAACAGTTCTGAGATGTTATATTTAAATATTTTTTGTAATCACAAAACAAATTTGAAATGGTGATTTGTTTTATTTGGCTTTCTGGTGCTTTTAATTTCTCACCAGGAAAAAGAGAGCTACAAGTTAACGACGAATCCAAACGGCAAAATATGACAAGTGTTTCATGGCTAGTTACTTGAAAGCTGGCGCTAATAGCTAGTGAAGGTGACCAGGTGTGCCCGTTTCTTTAAGAAACAAATTTTTGGATTTTCTTTCTGGTTCGTACTGGAAATTATGCTTCGTTAGAAGGTATTTGGGGTTCCGTATTGGTACCTGATTTTTAAGTATGGTATAACGGTATGTACCGGTAAACTAAAAAAGCTTTCAAAACTAAAGATTCACAGCAAACATTTTATAAAACTTTTGATCAAATTCGAGTCTTTTACGAGTCCTAGGTCTGTTCAAAATGGTCAAAAATGCGCTCGTTTTCTCAACATAAAACATTTATGAAATTTATGTTCATATTTGAACCTTTTTTTGACTTCGCTCATAAATTCTGATCATAAATTATACTTTTGTCGGGAGCAAATGGTACCCTAGGAGCACATCTTTTTGAAAAGTCGTTTCTAACACGTTTTTTGATCAGATTGGATAATTTTGGAGTCATTTGCGAGACATTTTGAAGTCGTATTTCAAAAAATCTTCGAATCTTCTTTAAATCTCACTTGATAGCAATCTCTTTATGATCAACAAAAGCTCCCGAAAAACTCTTATTTAGGTGATTCTTGTCAAAATGATCTTCCAAATATTGGGTGGGTCAGACAAAGTGGCAACACAAGCACAGATGTTACAATGTACATCAATTTTTGATTTCGTTATATGATACATATCCAGAGCTCGGAAGATGTCAAAAAATTTTGCTGCACTATCTGTTCACCACAATGACAGGTACAAATTTAATAAGCTCACTCTCTGAGCAGAACACTTGCTGTGATTCTACCGTTATTTCTGTTTCATAATTCTCGAAGAGAGAAGCACACGAAGCTGTCTTCCGATAACTACTGAAAGCAGTGTTCCCCAGTCATGCCCCGGGGAGCCGAACATTTTTGTCCATTCCCGGATAGAGACGGATAGCGGCAGATAACCTCTTTTCTTGGAGAACCCTGGCATAAAGGGGGTTGAAGTTCGATCGGCTCTCACCTGCTGAAAATAAGTAACTATTACTGAATCACACAGTAAAGTGTCTCATAAAAACGAATGGTCACTGAAAGCGAAGTGCAGCTAAGTATATTTGTTTATTAACAGAAATTTATGACATAAGCTGATTTTCTTATAACTTCGACATTTATTGAACCTTGTTATTACTTGTTGTAGGGTCTTGTCAAAATTTTGATACAAATAGGATTTACGTGCAGACATTTGGAATCTACGTACAAAGTTTGGTTGCTTTAGCTATTTCAGGCTGAGATTGTGGTGTTCATACAGATGGAAGGGCGTCCAGACGGATTAAGAATATATTATTTAGAGGGTCGGAATTGCTTCGTTCTACTTCTGAGTTTAATTTGGTTAATTTCGGTATAAGATTAAAGATTAAAGGTAGAATCGTAGAAGGTGGGTACGAAATAGCATTTGGGAATAACGGACAAGTAAAACTTCCTGGGATAAGCCTGCGCTAAAAATAAAAGTTTGTATACCAACCTCAGCTGCACAGCCGCACTATCATCACCACTGTGATTCCCATTGCTGCCGTTACTGTTCGGCTCCAGCACGCGTACAAAATTGTCCGGAAACATGCCCGTGGTACCGCTAGCCTTTAGTGTACCCTGCCACCAACCTCCAGGCATTTGTTTGATACGATGAATGATGGCACCTTTGTTTAGATTCAGCTCATCCGGCTCCTTGGCTGTATATTCGTACTCGACTATTGCACAGACTGCAAAAAAAAAAGGAAGAAAGAAAACAAAACAGAAGAGCATGAGAAAAATCCTTTTATGGACGAAACTCAATTACATATTATGGAACTGGCACTAACTGACAAGTGCAAATATTTACAATGGGCTCGGATTGCGCAATGTCTTTCCATTCCTGCATTGTCTATCGGTTTGCTACGTGGCTCGGCCACATTGCCCTCCAACGTGACATCTGCTTTGAAAATACTTAAAAAGTAAAAGTCTCATGACGCGGCTTTTGTCTCTATGTACGAAACGGGAATTATAAATTGTTTACCATGGACTATGGGAATGATGACAAATCACAGATGACACCAAATGTGGGTTACTGTATAAGGAGAGGTTTGCAATTTCATTTTCAAATGGGTAACGCGAAAAGTAAGCGTTGGGAAAGGTTTTATTCGTCAGTCTCATCATAGAAACCAGCACTATTTACTTGTGATTTCTGTACACGTAAGTGATGTCATTTGTTATCAAAATTATTTGTGCGCTTATATGGGGCTTAAGTGTATGAGTAACAATGGCAGCTGATGATTAAGTGGGAAAAGCCTATAAAACATTTTGGAAAATTGTGCCATTTATATTTGGTCGATGATAAGCAACAAGGTTGACAAAAAAAGAATGCAAAAATATAAAGATTCTATATTTATCATGGCTCAAGCACATTCCAAACAAATGACTCATGCACAATTCAATAAGTGATATTTAAAATTTTAGGCATTTGCCATTATAGCATCCAAGTACATTAACGATGGCCTAGTAACCTGTGCAAGCCTCTGCCTGACTTTGGTTTGCTTTAAAACTAATTTAAATACAGTAGAACTTCTCTAAACTGGATAATCATTAATGAGTCTTCATCAAATTATTGAAACTGATATTGAATTACTTCATAAGTTCACAGAAAATTACTGGCCTTGTTATTTGGTTTGTTAGTTCATAAAATCGTTAACAAACTCGCTCCAGTGGGTCCCAAGCAGACAATATTATTAATATTAACGAGAAAGCTAAGCTAAGTTTCGTCTGTGCCGAAGTTTTTATACCCTTGCAAGTGCTCTCTTAAATATTTTCAAACAAGAAAGAAAGTCGGTCAAGCCCGACTATAACATACTCTGTACCAAGAAAATTAGTTTTTTGATCATAAAACCGTTCGAATCGAAAACCGTTCATCCGATCTTCTTCATTCCTTTGGCGGATCGATAAGTTAACCTAATAACTAAATATGTCCAGAAGGAACAAGCCATCTATCTTCAAAACTGTGGGAGATATGACGATTTTTCTAAATTGCGGGGGCGGGAGGGGGCGTGGCCAAAATTGAAAATAAACTTGATCTGCCAGCAGACATAAGAAGCATATGTCCCATACATGTCAAACCTCTATCTCTTACCATCTCTGAGATATGTGCGTTCATACGGACAGACAGACGGACGGACGGACAGACGGACAGACGGACATGGCTATATCGACTCGGCTGTTGATGCTGATCAAGAATATATATACTTTATGGGGTCGGAGATGCTTCCTTCTGGATGTTACATACTTTTGCACAAACTTATTATACTCTATGTACCTTTGGTACAGAGTATAAAAATATTCGTTTTCCCATATTCCGACCGGTCGTTCGTATGGGAGCTATATGATATATTCATCCGATTTGGCCAAAAATTGGTCAAATTATGTGAAAGCATGTGAAACAAACAAATTCCAGGATGCTACCCATAAAAACAAGAAAGTTTTTCTAACTAAGACTGTTTTTCAGACCTATCTTTTGCGAGACATTCTGAAGTCGTATTTCAAAAAATCTTCGAATCTTCTATAAATCTCACTTGATAGCAATCTACAGACTATATCTATGAGATATAGTCATCCGATCCGGTCGGTTCCGACACGTTAGTAGTGTGCAGCAAAAAGAAGACTCAGCTCGTCACCCTGATCAAGAATATATATATTATAGTTTATGGGGTCGGAAATAAATATGTCTATGCGTTGCAAACTTCTGGGCAAAATTATAATTCCCTTTGAAAGGGTATAAAAAGTTGATGTTTTTTTTATAAGTTCGTTAAGGGCCGATTTCTCATGTTCTACATAGCTGCAATGTGTCAGATTACAAAACGGACCTTAACTAGTTAAAAAATATCAAATATATTTTGATATTTGATTTAATTTCAATCTTTTTTTATCTATCTCTGTGTAGATAGAAAAAGTGTTTATACAAACCTTTTTTTGGAAAGTAAAAACAAAAAACACTTTCGAACTATTATGGATAAATATATCCGGTCATATCAGGACAAATTGGGTATCAAGCTAAAGAAGTTTGACTGTATTAAATGCAAAACTGATACATTAACGCCAACGGCAACACCAGCAGCAATGACAGACAATGCTTGACTTATTTGGCATATAAGGTTGCTGCCCCCGCACGTTTTTATTTTCTGCTTTTAGATGAGTTATGTATATGAGAAATGGAATTAAAAAAAAAAACGGGTTTGTTTTGACATTTTGATCTAGAAATCAAAAAAGGAGATAAAATTGTTTAACTTTATGATAATGGTGATTCATGCATCTATCTCTACCTGCATGGATCATCAATTTAAACAAACAAGAAACCAGCTCATCATCACATCAGCTCTTACTTATATGGGCCAATAGAGTTGTTATTTCTTGTATTTTCAATAATAAATGAGGTGTAAGTAATGTGTGTGTAAATTAAATAGTTAATGGACAATTGGTTATGGATCTGATAATGCCATCAAAGACACTTTTATGCTACTCATTTTACGCTTATTTTTAACATTTCTTTTAAAGCCTTTTACAGCACAAAATGACTTGGCAGCAGATGAAGGCGCAGAAGAAGACTATAAAGTGGCTGCTGCCAATCGAATCCAAAGCAGTTATTAAAGCGCCCATAATAATTTCACTTTATTTTCAAGCAGAGGCAAACCACAGCCCGCTCAGGCCAGACCCCAGAGATCCGGCGATGAAGTGGCAAAAGTGCGGCGGCGACCAACGCTAAAGGCAGACGTCAAAATCGCTTACCAGCAGACGAATGTATCCGTTGAATGTTACCAGCTAGAGGTGGTAGGATAATTCTATGAATCACCAAAAACCGTTGCAACAATTTTCCACTTTTTCAGTGGGATGAAACAATTTCAAGAGATGAAATAATTACCAACGTGTCACGTCGCCATCTCTATTACCTGCCAATTTGTATCTAGGCCAAGTCTGACCGTTTTTCAGCCACGGTTTAACCTACGCGACAGCAAAAGGCAAACAAAGCGACAACCAAATGAACCTTTAATGTGGTTTTTGTTTTCAAACTTTTTCTTTTTCGCTTATATACCCGTGTTTGTACGCTTTAATAACCGACCACAAAACGCCAGCCAACAATGGAAATGGAAGCCCAGACACAGAGAGCTTGCCTAGAATGGGAAGCATGCAGTGAAATGAGCCGCAGCGAGCAGCGCCATCTAAAATGTTGAGAAATGGTGAAATGTTGCAGCATTAAAGTGGTGAAAAGCAGCAGCAGCAGCAACCACAGAAAAATGAGGCAACAACAACGACCATGGGGCCCGGTGTCGTGTGAAAACCACGTCGAGTACCGCCAACAGGGAAAACGTGTAAATGTGTCAAAAATGGGAGAAAATCGCATGACAGACATTCGCAAAGTGGTGTAGGCGGTAGGAGAGGGGAGGGGCCAGATAATGCGTTATAGCCACTGGGTGGGTGAGTTACCTTGTAAGGCATTCAATTATGAAAACAGCTTCTCCCAATGTCAAACAACACATAATATATGCCATAAATATATACAAAGCGAATATTCGATAATAATACAAAAACAAAAAAGTCAGGTGAGGGTGAGAGGTGTTAAAAGTCAATAAGGAAATACGTTACGAAATGTGTAAAAATTCTATTTTCATTTGCTGAAAAGGTTATGGGAATTTACAAGAGATTCATACAGAACCAATGTGGACATGTTACCTTTTCAAAATTTGAAACATTTTTGGTTTTTGTCGTTGGAACCTCTTCAAACTGGTTTAAAAACGGCTAGCAAACCCAATCCAATGCTTTGAAATGTCTTTAAAGAGATTCGTTTTAAATCTGTGTCAATATCTGAAACACTTTTGGACTGGCTCCATCTGTTTCCCAACCTGTCTTCCAATAGTAAGACGATTAACTCCTTCCGGCACAAATTTTTAGTTCATAGACACCTCATCATTTTGGAATTGGTTACTTTGTCGCTGTCCCTTTCACCCACTGAGTTCTTTTTAGACAATGTCGTCGCTCTAACAGTATTTTCTTAGGTCGACTTTACTTTTGAATAAAGTAAACATCACTCTAACTTGATAAAAAAAAATCACTCTCTGTCAGAAACATCAATTTGTTCGAGACAAAAAAGACGTGGTAAGCGTCCACCTGAATCGGAATCTACGAAGAATTCGAAGAAGTTTTCACCAAGAAACTATGTGTCTAAAATCAATTCCTAGCCCCCGCTGAGAGCCATAAAGATTTTAGGTTGAGGTAGTTCAACAACATTATAAAAGTAGGCGTGGCATGTGATTCGTAACACATTTAAGCGTGCTGTTAATCCTAAAACTGTAAACAAAATTTGAACCTTATACCTTACTTATGTTAATTAACAGATCATTAAAAATAATTTGAATATTTCAAAATTATGTAAGCAAACAGAGAAGGCAGCTCAGTTAAGTATGCAACGGTTTTTATAACCTGTATAACTCTGTCATTTATTATCCGATCATTATGAAAATTTGTGAGATTGTAGATATTGGCCACATACACAAAAATGATATCTCGTTATCTTAAAATTTTTAGGAGATATTAAACTTTTTTATTGTGGGGGTGAGACAGAACTTGATCTGTCTACATTTAAAACTTGGTGGCTCTAGCTCTACTAGTCTCTGAGAAATTGGTGTTCATACAGACAGACGGACAAGGCTATATCGACTCGACTGTTCATGATGATCAAGAATACATACAATTGGTTTGGTTTTTATTTCCAAGATACCACTAAATTGATTAAAATTTGAGATTTTCTGTTTCCCCAAGTTGAAAAAATTCTTTAAATTTATCTGCCAAATAAAATAAATCAATAAATATAAATATTGACTTTACGGGCAATTGTGCTTTTTGATGTTATCGAGCTTTTGGAAGGTATGGTTTAAAACAGGGGTGTGTTTTCACTCACACAAACAAAAATCCCAAATCAGAAACCACAACTACTACAAGAAACCGAAGGAGAAAACCGATTACTGCCGGTTGTGTGTGTGTGTGCTACAACAACATTGGCGCATGAAGCGCATAAAACTTGGGCACTGCTGGTTCAAAAACTATACAAAATATCGACATAAGTCTCCTCGAAAATTTCCTAACATTAGGAACAACAATATTAATCTATGGAGTTCATCTCTCTTTTTATGAAACAATAGTAAAAATAAGTCGTTAATTAAGTTAGCTTTTAGTCCATAACTTCTAAAAGCGCTATTATACAGATAATATGTGTTTGTAGTAAAATACCATCTACTGTCTATTAAGAAGTTAATTTTGTGATTATTTACAATTTTCGAATAAATTCGATGAATTTTTTCAAAATGTTCACAAGAGAAAATGTAAATTCTCCAAAATTTAGAAATCCAAAATTCCAATCAGAACAAAACTTGATGAATCTAGTTCGAATATTGTAATAAACAATTGTAATATGAAATTTTATTGCTGGTTTTTGTGATTAGAATGGATATAAAATACACAAAAACTCAAACTGTTATTTGAAATCAATACGATGACTTCCCCGCATACAATTTTTTACTAATAATTCCATGTGGAGGATTTTTGATGTTTGATGTATGCTGCTGAACTATGTTTAGAAACAAGTTTAATTTGAATAGGTTAATAAATGTGGCAACAGGACCTAAAAAAGAGAGCAAACCTCGCTCAACTCATTTGTTCAAGTTCAATACAAAATAACTTAAGACCCTTTTCATCACTAAATAGGTGTATTTTACTTGGTTGATGGTAGTATACAGATCATAATCAAATGAGTTGTTTGGGTGAAGTATGTCCCTTTCATAAGGCTATTTAAACCACGCTCTTAACAGTGCCATAACCATAGAAAAATCATACCAACGCAGACTAGAAATGTGGGACAGTTAATACAAAACCTTATCTAATCTAGAAAATACACACATTTTTCGAAATAGTATCATTTTTCTCCCTTATCTAATCATAAACCCATAAATCATGGTCATTTGTTAAGAAATTGTAAGGTCAAAGACCCAAAACAAGGTAATTCTAGGCTCCAAATGGGTTTTTTATACAATTGTTTTATGATACAGAACAATTTAAAATCAACAGGTAATTGTGGTACCAGGATATCGTCGAAAAAGGTTTTTATGGCAATTTAAATGAAACCGCGTGCTGTATACAGCTAAGGCGCAATGTGCCACTGCGTGCCCATCGCTGATTCAACTAATGCCATTCTATCAATAAATTTTAAGTGTCACTTAAGGTTTTAAAATGGAAAGGTTTTCCACCTATATACACTAACCCAACCAGCGTAATAAAAATTTACAATTTAACATAAGTTTTGCCAAAGCATGACCATTTCACCAAAAAAAAAAAAAAAAAAAAACACAAGTGTATGCACCAATATAGTGGATAGACGGAACGGGGAAACCGGTTAAGTTAAACAGCTGCTCTCTGGCTAATTTGTTTTTGGCGTGATGGCTTTGACGACGCTGGTGGGCATAAAAGGTGCGGCTTAAGTTTGTTCAAAGCCAACACCTTGCGTGGGTGTGTGTATGTGTGTGTGAAGATTCTGTTCCATTCCTACCACCTGTCCGCACCCCTTACCCCACCATTAAAATAAAACAGAAATAAACAAAAACATGCTAATTGGTTTAACTATTAGTTTGGGTTGCCTTTGATTTTGGGTTTCGCTAAGTCCACTGCGTTACCAGAGATGCCATGAACCGTAAATGTTAAATTGCGTTTGCGTGAGTTTTACTTTTAAAAACACACATCCATCCAACCATCCATCCAACCATCTATCCAGACTACGTTGAAGAGCTCTTCGCCGGTGATGAAGGGGCCGGGAACGCCTATATACAGATGTAGGTTTAAACATGTATGTATGTATGTAATTTACTTGGGTTGTAGGTTATATGGTAGGGGGAAAACACAGGCACTTTGGATGGCTCGTTCCTACTCTTGTGGGTTTCAGTGGGGAGAAAATGAATAAAGAAACAAGAGTTAACTGCGTTTGTGGGTCAGAAAATAAAGCTTGGTTTTCCGCACTAGGGAAATGCTGCAATTAACAGGAAATGTCAAATGGGTTAAGAGTATATAAGGTGCACATCAAATTTTAAAAGACACTTTTGGTGCAAAAACAAAGCCCAATCTGTTGTCTTACACCTGCCCTTGACTCTCTATTACTCGTAAAGGGTAGTTTATAGCCCTGGGAAATTTTTGATTGCCTTTTTTTGTATCTTACGGTCTTAAAAACATGATGTACAAATTTTAATGCAACGATTTTTGGAAATTTTTTATTTCATTTTGGATTTTCCTTGATGTGACCCTGTTTTTACCCTGTTCTTCTGATCAGTTTTGACTCATATTCGAATCATTTGCGTGTCTTTTTCAATTTATCACGCATGAGTCATTTTCGAGATAGTAATCATTTTTGAATCATTAAAAGGGATCGAGAAAGACTCATTAAGCTGATTTCGCCAAAATGATGTTCCAAATGTTTGGTCATAAATCCCAGCAAACATTTTCTGTAATTTAGGATCACATTCCAGTCTTTTTCGAATCCTTGATCTGATTAAAATTGTCATAAGAGCGCTCGTTTTCTGATCGTAAATGATACTTTTTATACCCGTTACTTGTAGAGTAACAAGGGCCCACCCAACATTTGGAAGATCATTATTATAAAAATCGCCTTGATGAGTCTTTTCCGACTCCTTTTGATGATCAAAAAGAGATGCCAATCATATGCTATTAATTGAGACTCGAAAATGTCTCATGAATATGCTCAAAATGTGGATTAGTGAAATACGGCTAAAAAAAGACCCTCAAGTGACTCGAATATAAGTCTAAAGTGATCAGAAAAACGGGTTATAAACGACTCTTCACGAAGTGTCGCTGCTAGGTTACCATTTTCTCCCGACAACAGTATCATTTACGATCAGAAAACGAGCCCATTTTTGACTATTTTAATCAGATCGAGGATTCAAAAAAGGCTCGATTGTGATCAAAAATATGATAAAATGTTTGCTGGGGGTATACTAAAGTCGTGCAAATGTTTGTTACAGGCAGAAGGAAGCATCTCCGATATCATCTCCGTCCTCCCGTCCGTCTGTATGATAGGCAGATCAAGTTTGTTTCGAATTTTGGCCACGCTCCTTCCCGCCCCCGCAATAAAAATAGTTGAATAACTCCTCCATTTGTAAGCTATCGAGCTCAAATTTTGCAGTATGCACTATGTGGCCCATATGTACAATCTTACAAATTTTAATAGAGATCGGATAATAAATGGCAGAGTTAAAAACCCGCTGCATACTTATCTGAGCAGCATGAGGTTATTAAACACTAATTGCCTTAAACAACGGGTATTTCGAAGTCGGGCAAGGCCGAATTTAACTTACGCTCTCGTTTTTATCAGCAAAAGGGCACGATTAGTCTCATTAAGATAATTTTGTTAAGATGATCTTTCAAATGTTGGGTGGGTTGTGGATCTCACTCCACACAAGACTCACTAAACTGGAATGTCGGCCCAACACCACCTACCTACGCTGGCAGGTTGGCAGATATTGCAGATATGGCAGATATGGGGTTCCATCAGAAGAACTTTAAGGATTATCTTGTCCTGAATAGCTCCGCTTACTAAAATACAGGAGGAGATGTCTGATTTAACGAGCTAAGCGGCTTTGACTCAAAATAAAAAAAAAAGGTTAGTCTTAGAACCAAAATTAAATATTCTAAATGAGAAGAATTGCGCACGAGACTGAAATAAGTCAGGATTCATTAGGGGGGTAAGAGGGATTTTCAACTTCAAACCGGACGTGGAAAAAAACTATACCGGCTGGATTTGTTTGTTGACTACCAGGAAGAGCTTTGACGATAAGCGGTGGAATTAAGATAAATTCGTTCTCCATATGCAAGTTTGTTTTAGAAGGGAGTTTCGTAAATAGTTTCGCAAATTATCAAAATTATTCAGATATTTACCAGTTACTCGAAAATTATGTTTACAATTTTAGAATTTCCAGTAAATCTTCACATCCATATACATATACATATATATTAGGCAAATTACTCAACTTGGGTACGGAGAGTATTTTGCAAGTTACTTATCAAATACTCATTTATCAGACTTTGTTTGGCCTAAAATTCATGTATTTTATACCCTTGCAAAGGGTATTATAATTTTGCTTTGAAGTTTGCAATGCATAGAAATATTCATTTCCAACCACATAAACTATATATAATATATTCTTGATCAGGGTGACGAGCTGAGTCGATTGATCTTTGTCTGTCCGTCTGTCTGTTTCACGCGAAATAGTCTCTCAGTTTTAAAGATACCGAGCTGAAATTTTGCACAGAGTCTTCTTTTTGCTCCACACTACTATATGTCGGAACCGACTGGATCGGATGACTATATCAGACTAGTTATAGTGCGAAAAACTTCTTTCTTTTCAATAGAAACGTCTCCAAACTTTGTAATCGAAGGTTTTATATGTTTTTTTTTTAAATTCTACCAAGTTTTATTAAAATCGAACAACTATATGGTATAGCTGCCAAACAAAAGATAGGTCTAAAAAACAGTCTTAGTTAGAAAAAAACTTTTTTGTTTTTAACTGTAGCATCCTGCAATTTTGTATTTGTTTGTTTCACATGCTTTTACATAATTTTATAAATTTTTGGCCCAATCGGATGACTATATCATTTAGCTCCCATACGAACGATCGGTCGGAAAATGGGAAAACGAGTATTTTTTAAAATATTTAAGCGAGCACTTGCAAGGGTATAAAAACTTCGGCACAGACGAAGTTAGCTTAGCTTTCTCGTTTATTCTAATAGTATCCCTCGTCTTTAAGGACCCTTTAAATTTGATACTAACATTTAGTCATTTGCCGATTCCGCTCTAAAAAAACATAATAATGACTGTCGACTTGACAAATTAGTTTACAAAAAATATATTTTAATTGATGACACACTAGCGCAACACCTAATCTTGTACATACAGTCAGTTTTACTTAACTCCCTGACTGTTGTCAACCCTCTTGAAAAAGGCAACCTAACCCCCCACTTACTACTTAGGGAATAACCGCAAAACCCGAAAACTATTTGGTTGTCCTTTTACACGCATCCTTGGACATCAGCCTTGACCTTGCTGTCAAACGAGTGTTGTCACATGACCACTAATTATTCAAGTTCAAGGCCAAAGCCCGGCTGTTAAGCTCTCTCTCCCTCCCCATCCCTGCCTGTCGTTGTCAATAGTTGCGCTGGTTGCGTGCAAACACAAGACTTAAACTAATTAAATTGTCGTTAAATGTGTTGCATTTTAATTGACAGGCGTAATTACGCAACAGCCGCAGCCAAAGGGTGAATCACAGTGCCACTTGATGTAATCCATCCAAATTGATAACTCACTTATCAGTAGCAACAAACAACAGAAACAACAAAACGCATCAGCTTTATCATTTTAGTTTGATTAAGTCATGGCCGGGAGGGAGGTGTCATCGACACGCGTGATTTGTCATCCAACCCCAGTGATATACCATTCGGGTGACACTCTGACCTTGATCCACTGTCCGCCCATAATTCTCTGCCTGTGTTGCCATTGCCAAGGCAAACAGCGTAGTTTTATTCAAATTGGAAAACTGTTGTTCACTCGCTTGATTTATATGGCAATGTTGTTCAATTTAAAAGAGTTTACGATAGAAAGTATTAAGCTGCACTCAGGCATGGCCATGCGGCGGATGAGTTTTGCATTAGCCAAATGAATTGGTCAAGCAGAGACCGGGATGTGGATATTGCACATGGTTGATATTCAAAGTGAAAGGTCGGAAGCGCTGTCATAAAGAAGCTTTTACTGATTAAATGTTTCGTTTATAGCATTGCCAATGAACTTTGGAGTGCATTTCAATTTGCGCATCGAAATTACTTTTAAAAAGGTTAACATGAATGAAACATATAAGAAAGTCGGTCAAGTCGGAGTATAAAATACACTGAACCACCGAAAGCGTGTGCTCAGTATAAATGTATAAACATTCTTAAGCTCCTAACTTGACTATCGTTCATCCAATCTTTACCAATCCTTTGACGGTTTGATAAATAATCCTGATTAATAAATACATTAGGACGTTCCCTTAAATTATTTTCCAAAATACAATTCCACTGAAGTATAGGTGGCCATTTAGACCTGCAAATGTGTGCACTGGCCCAGTGAGCTAGCAAGTCGCTGTTGTTAAGTGCAAAAGATCTGGAAATCGACTCAATCAGATCAATTGGGTTCCCCCAGAATGTGAGATACATTTATACCCTGAACCAAACTTATTCATATAATTTGTTCAGTACTCCAAAACGGAACATTTCAACTCATTTTAAGTTTTTGAGTTCGTAAAAAACCTTTCATGACCTGTTTTTGGTAACGAAATTGCTCATCTTGAGTTCAATATTCTCGGGATTCCTAGCTGCGTATACAGAGAATATTAAGTTTTTGAAAATTAATGAAACAATCATAAAGTATATATATTCTTGATCAGCATCAACAGCCGAGTCGATATAGCCATGTCCGTCTGACCGTTTAAAAGCACAGATCTCAGAAATGGTAAGAGATAGAGGTTTGACAGATCAGGTTTGCTTTAAATTTTCGTCACGCCAAAAATGCGTTTTTCTAAAGGCAAATACGCCTTTAAGAAACCACATAATTGGTCCAAGTCGTCTAAAATTGGCAGTAAGGCAGCCTTTTAATGATACAGAAATAGAGGAAAGTTAACTTCGGCTCGGCCGAAGTTTGTATACCCTTGCAGCACGAATCTAACTAATTTGAAGGACATATCCACGGAAAACAAACAAGTTATTCCCAATAAGACTACTTTTTTGACTCTACTTTTGTATGACAGCTATACTATATAGATGTCCGATTTCGATCAAATTTTGGAAAATTATGAAAAAGCATTAAAAACTAGTAAATACGAAGTTTGGAGACGTTTGCATTAATTGACTCGTAACTGACCAGAAAAACGGATTAAGAACGACTCTTCACGAAGTGTCGCTGCTAGGGTAGCGTTTTCTCCCTACTAAAGAATCATTTTTGATCTGAAAACGAGCGCATCTATGACTATTTGAATCAAATCGAGATTTCGAAAAAGACTCGACTTGTGATCAAAAGTGACCTAAAATCAAGGCTACAAACCGGTCCGAACCCGAACCCCTGAGAACCGGTTCGGTTCGGCTTTTTTGGGGTTCGCGAACCGGACCATGAACCAGGCGTCTTACATTTTTGACTCCTAGAACCTGAACCCGAACCGGACCACTTTTTCGAAAAATGAGGTTCGGTTCACCAATTTTATATGCTTAATGAGAGTTTTCCAAAATTCGACAAAACAATGACTCAACGTCTGATTGCGAAGTCGAGAAGTTTATGAAAGCAATAAACAAATATCAAATATAAAATCTGTGAATGATGTCATAGATTCCTTTGAAAATTACATCCATCGACAAATGTTTTGTTTTACAATGGGTTCTAGCCCCCGGACCGAACCTCATGGATAATTTTAAAGGTTTGCAGCCTTGCCTAAAATGTTTGCTGGGTTGGGTAGATTCTTGCATCGTCACAAGCGACAAGAAATCCAAATGCTCCTGAATGGAAAGAGTAGTAGCTGGCGACTGAGTAAAATGCATTGCACCAATTCCACTCAAATAAAGTTTTAAAGCTGGAATAGTTATTTGTACATTCAATACCTTATCCATTGAAATTTCTTTCAGCATTTTTGGCAGACAATTTGAAATTTTCTTCTTTCAAATAAGCGCACTCACAAAACTTGGCACTTATCAATGCAAAATATTCTAACAACTAAAACTGTTTCGATTGCTCTACTTCTTCAATGTGAGGCAATAACAAGAATTTCGTAAGCTTTGTTGGTAGATATGGGCGACAGTGAACTTAAAAATTGATTTTGTTGTTGTCTGACCAATGAACTCAAACGACAAAGTTTGCAGCTGTGCATTGAGAAACACTGAAAAAAATAAGGTGTATAAGGTTGGTTGGCACTGCTAAAAGAATCGTTTGGGCACAATTTGTGATTCATATTTTATGACTGAAAGTATATTCATTTATGTCATGCAATTTAATCTACAAACTTTACTCAATTTCTTAGAAATTACCCCTTTTCAATTATACAATTGCCACATATATATATGCGTTCCTTCTCTGTCTCTTCCGCTCTCGCTGTCTCTCTCTCTCTCTCTCTCTGGCAATCATCAAAGGCAAGGCCTTGAGTTCAGTTCAAATGCCTTATCAGTTCAATGATAATACATACAATTATCGTACATACATACATACAAACAAGCCCGCATTTCTTATACTTGCATTTCGAATTAATGAATCCCGATAATGAAAGAAACCACCTAAACCCAGACAACAGAGCAAACAGCAACTTGGCATAGATATTTGTTTCAGTGTCACAAAATTTTTGAAACAGAATTCTCATATTTATTTGTATTTGTTTCTCTAAATATGTTTGTTTCTGTGATAGTCGTTGAAACTGGTAGGACGGGCTACAAGAAAGATGATAAGATAAGGCAAAACCAACGGCAAACTTAAATACTACCTAATAAAGTTTATGAATTTTCGTTTTGTGTTGAGGTGAGTCATTGAAGTAACAACAAAAATAACAACAACAATTGTTGAAATGCATTCGAGCAGCGAGGGGAATTTGCATATCAATATAAAAGCGACGGTGCCCGTCGGTTGAGTGCGAAATTACAAAAAATTTATAAAAAAAAAAAAAAACTGCGCATTCGTGACAAATTGAGAGAGCGACTGATTCATCCCATCATCTTACAAGAGTTGGCAAAATGGGCCAATAAGGCGTGGCATGACTTCTTCATTAGGCCAGCAAAAAGTAGAAGGGAAAAATCAGCTAGAGGAGTGGCCGCCAGGCAATTTATTAAATTGTCAGAAATTCTTTTGAAGGGGCTCAAAGCAATCTTGATAAGATATAATAACATAAAAGTATAAAAAAAAAACCACACAGGGACATATAAAACCATTTTAATAGGCTGGAAATTAATGAAAAATAGATTAGGTTTCCTCTTTTTAGCGGCTTTCCCTAACAATAACCTGTGCACATCTATCTTCTTTCCCTTTTCATATTCCATTTGTTTTTCATTGATTGTTTTCGAAACTTATATAATACCCACAACAATTTTTATCTAACAGCAAAACACAACAATGAATCACTTAAAAGAGTAGAGAAGAAAGTAGCACTGGCTGCTGCTGCTTTTGTTTGCAAAATGCAAATGCGTTGTGCAGAGACATCATTGCCCATTGTCTGTCTGTCTCTGGAAATTGTTCATCAAAAGAAATCATCAGTAGAAATCATACAAAAGTAAACTGTTGCCGCTGCTGAGTGGGTCGTGGCGTGGTGGATGGGTGATGGCAGGGAGGGGTATCCAATCAGTTTTCATTATCAGCTGGCAACATCAACAATAGCAGATACACACAGACACCCAGATTGGGTCGAGTAATCTTTAGGGGCATGACAAAGAAACCATAACAAGGCTGGGCTTGCATATAAAGATTTATTTATATGGCCTGTTGTGGGGTCGGATGCGAGTCACTTTATCAGCTGTTGAGCAGCAGGAGTTGTAGGATTATGTGTTGTACACTTCAACAATAAGCTGGCTGATATTTTAGGTTTTGGCCAGGTTTAGATTGTAAGAGTTTATTTAACCCGTTTAGTGACATTTTAAAGAGACAGAAATCAAGAAAATTTCATTTTTATACTGTGCACCCAAGATCTCAGTTATAGAGGTTTGATTTGTATGAGATATTAACTTTTGATTCTCTAGAGTATATAAAGTCTGTGCGAAAGTATGTATCAGCCAGAAGGAAGCATCTCCGACCCCATAAAGTATATATACTCTTGATCAGCTTCAACAGTCGAGTCGATATAGCCATGCCCGTCTGTCTGTCCGTATGAACGCACAGATCTCCGAGATGGTAAGATGTAGAGGTTTGACGTGTATGGGTCAAAAACTTCTTATACAGATCAAGTTTATTTTCCATTTGAGCCACGCCCCCGCAATTCGGAAAAAACGTCATATCTTCCACAGTTTTAAAGATAAATGGTTACTACCTTCCAGACATATTTATTAATCAGGATTATTTATCGATCCGACAAAGGATTGATAAAGATCGGAGGAACGGTTGTCGAGTTATGATCACTGCATTCAGCTGCTACTGCAGCATAAAAGTTTACACTGAGCGAATATTTTAAGTTGTAATCGAGCTTGATCGACTTTCTTTCTTGTTATACCTTTGCAGAGGGTATATTAAAATTGTCATGATCTTTGTAACTCATGGAAGAAAGTTATTTCGACCACATGAAGTATATATATATTTTTGATCAGCATGAAGAGCTGATTTTAGGTCAAATAGATTCAAAATAGGTTAAAATATGTCAAAATAGGTCGAAATGTACGCATATATGTATCGAAGATGCAAAATGAATACGGATTCAAAATAATCTATTTTTCATTAAGCAAATTTGTGTCCAATCAGATATTTAGTGTGAACACCCATTAAAAATGTAAGTTTACCTCAAATCCTCATCAATAATATAATATATATATTTACTTTAAGTATGTAGGTGGAGATGCTTCCTTCTTTGCGTTACAAACATCTGGACAGTATTAATATACCCTCTGCAAGGGTATAAAAAAGGAAAGTTTAGCAACTATGTATTATACAACTCGACTTAGGCTTAATTTTCTTATAGAAATCGTAATATGCTGAGTATGTAAATGATTTGAAATGAGAATGCTTCGATTTGGCACTGCAAAAATATTATTTTCCGATCATTACACTGAGATAGTTTTCGAAGTTCTAAAACATAAAAGGGACTCGAAACGATTCGACCAAGCTAAGGATGTCAACAATTAAGAAGATTCAATATGTCATTTATATCAATGAAATGAACCGAACCGAATTGTGTTTTAGATTTCGGTTCAGCATTATTAAATAGACAATGGTTCAGCTTACAACCACGAATCAAAGGTTTGGTTCAGAGCCGATTGCTTTCCAGACCAAAATATAGAGACGGGATGTGTAACTATTGCGAAATCCAGAATATTTGAGGTCGTGGCTTGGGTTACAATTTGTGACCGAATCTAGACGTTAATGATTCGAAATTAAGGTTCGGCACCAGAAACAATACCATAATTAATTTGTTTCTTAGTGAATAATATCAGCTTCTTTGAGTTGACATAACAAATAACAAAAATCTTTTAATAGGCCTTTTTATTAACCAATTTGAGTACCGTTTCCCACTAAGATTTTCACTAATCCAACTGTGCGAAGCTTTTCAGTTCTTCACGGGCAGCTAAATTTATTGCCCCCATGAAGTCATCAGCCAGAATTCCCATTAAAAATACTTTTTTTTTTTGGAACAAAAGTAAACCGGTCTCGGGTTAGTTTTAACTAAATTTTTGACAACAACAGCTTTAGCACATCGTCCTTGGGCGCGACAGACACACCCACCCCACCACCCGCCACCACCAACATCCACGAAAAACAACAAATACTGTTTTGGGCATGCGAAGATGAAGGTGAAGCAAAGACCACAATAGATGGACCCACCCTAAAAAATAAAGCGCAAAGCAAAACTGCAGCAAGACACAGATAAATTTTCTATTAATGTTAAGGAGGAAAAGGGGTGGGGGGGGGCAAACTTACTGTTATCCATGATGACAATGTTTTTAGCAGGAAACCAAAATGTTGCTGTCGCAGTCGACGTCGCCGTCAGCGGTTCAATGCACGGCGCTGTTGTTGTTGTCGAGTTTCGAGTCTGGCCAACAACACATCGACTATTTCCCTCTTGGGGTATGAATCACGCACTTTGTTGGTAGTTGTTGTTGCTGTTGTTCTGCCTGCTTGTTGTTTAACCGCTTTACAAAAAAAAATTACCCAGAATTTTATATGTATATTTTCTCTGTGTTTTATTTTGACCCTATTCGTATTCGCAGTTGAAACCGAACAAAGACGCGCAGCGTAAGAGCGAGCGAGCGAGAGAGCAAATAAACGGCATTTAATTAATTCACGTCACGTCGTGACGGCTTTGGCGGGATCCTCACAACAACAACAACAACAAGCACCCACGCTTCCTTTTCAACCTGGCTCTCGGCGTTCCACACACTTTCTTTCCTCTTTGGACACTGCGGCACTACTGCAACCACTTTTCCTGTGCACTTTTATTTACGTTGCTTTGTTATTGATTTTCGCCATTTCACACCTAGTTTTTCCAGCCAAACTTAACTGCACTTTTTGGTTTTAATTGCCACGCGCGAGAGTTTTGCTAGAATCAGCTTAAGCGTGTGAGCAGCAGTTAGTTTGTGTTAATAAATTGTTTATTAAGCCGACTAAATGCACAATGCGAAAATGCCGCGACCGAACGACAAACACGTCTATTCAACATTGAGTGCCAAACTATAAGCAGTCCAAAAATATCGATGTATCGATATGGCAGTCGCTGAATTAGCTGGTATCGATAGTTGGTAGATCGAGAAACCAGCATCGATGTATCGATATAACACCATCTGAAATGGGTATAAGTTCTGTTAATGCTGCATTTGTTTAACTTGGAAAATATAATTGTATTAATAATCGGTTTGCAACCGCGACTCTTTCACACTCACAAAGTCATCTGCTGAGCTGGTGCAGAGGGTGCAGGTCGATGTTTTGCTGTTTTCCAACACAGTCGGCCCACCAGGGCTACTCCAAAATAGCACTTGGCAGAAATCCAACTTAACATGACTCTAGTAGGCCTCTGCTCTTAGTTTAAAGCCAAACTCTAAATGAATTATAAATAAAACTTTAAAAATAGAATACCACATACAACACTCAAAACTATCGATAAGACAATCGATTATGGCACACCACTCCACCTCTACGCCAGTGTTGGATTACGTTTCGTGGCGAACGAATGGCGAAAGATTTTGTCAACAACATGAAAAGCAAAAATTAAGCGGACAATAAACCAAATTTTATTTAAAATAATGTAAAAAAACCTATACGAAAAGGTAAATTTCAAGTTAAATGCAAACGTGCAAGTGAAACGTGTTTTTTTCAAGCAGCAGGAAAAGTGCAATTCCTCAGCTACATAGAGATCGGTGTAAGTGTGTTTGTGTGTGAATGCGTATGTACATATATGTATATGTACATCCACATGTGCGTGTGTGTGTATATGTATTTCCAATTGTGTCGCTCGTTGTTGTTGTCTCTAAAAAAGAAGAAAACAATTTGAAGAGAAAAAATGTACAAAGAAAAAGCAATCAAAAATCTAAGAAAAACGAGCATGAAAAGCAAAACTGCAACCAAAATTGCCTTCGTTGGTAAATGTGTAAGTGGTAGTGACTGTGTATAATTGTGTGTGTGTGTGAGTGTGATTGCATTTGGCTGGCAAAATTGTTTGATTTGCCATAAAAATACCAAAAGCAAAACGAAAAAAATGCAACCTCCAACCCTGCCCCGATTTTGTATTTACATACAGTAGTTTTGTTGTTGTTGTTGCTGCTCTCGCAACTATTTATGTTTGTGTGAGAGTGCAAGAGAGCGAGAGCGAAAGAGAGGGAGATCACCACCCCCCCCAGCCAATGGTCCCTATGTGCTCGTGTTACTACACAAATCGGATTAAATTCTTCAGCTGCTCTTGCCTCTGCCTGCTGCTTGTGGTGGTGGATGCTGCATTCTAATGTGATGGGGGCATAACCAGGCCGATGAGGATAAGTGCGGATCCTTGATCAACTGCAGAATGTGTAAATGTTTGTGAAAGAAGTAAAAAATGGTGGGATATTTTCAGTTAAGATCAGGCAAAACCTCTACTTGCACTGAATTTACTTTAATTCTGTGATTTTCTCTTATTTTACTACTTAGTTCGTTCCAGTGCTGCTGTTCAGGCAAAGCTAGTAAAATAGTTGAGGAACTTAAGTTAGCCACACTTTGTATCCCGATTTTCAAGTAAAGCCAAGGTTCTCGTTCTATGGGTACATTTGTACAAGCAACACACATCGAAAACAATTTTAGCCTATTTTCTACCAATTTAGGGTCATTGGGAACCCCATAATCCAAACGTATTTCAATCGTTCAAATTATATTGAGGCGGTATTAGGCCCTCGATTTGAGAGTGAAATTACTATCCTCTCTATGGCATACATTTTTAAATTTATCATAATTCAGGATAAATTAGTGCAGCCAGTTAGGCATAATGTTTAGTTGACAATTAAATAAATAAATAATATAGTTAAGGTACCTCCAAAAGTTTATAGACTTAAATTCTTTCATATCTCTTATTAAAATCGAATGGTGTTCGACCTCCAAGAACCGCAAAACGGAGTATCGTTCTAAGATTCACTCATGAACTACTATATACAGACCTCAATATTGATCAAACTGCGCTTTTAGTTTCACAAAGAAAGCCTTGGCGAGAGCTACATTGGCCATGTTGTCATTTTACAAAAAAATCATAATTAGTCCTAAAAGTAAAGTCCTTTATGAACAGCAAAAAAAATGTGCAAAATCTATAAAAGATACTGTATGACTGATATATGGATAATGGATAGTATGTTTCTTCCGTTTAAGGAAACGGAAACCGCTGAACCGATCTTCACGAGAAACCTGATAAAAACGGTTTAAAATTGGTTCAGAGAGAACCCCTTGAAAGTGTTTAAGTTAGGAACTAGAAACTTGGTCTATAGGTTGAAAATATGAAGATGAATATTTTACTGGCACAGAAACGGTTTAAAAATCGAACCGGTTCGAAATTAGCTCAGAGCTTTGATTTTATGGAATTGGATATGTTACTGGTGCAAAACTAGTTCCGAACCGGTTAAAAAGTGGAATCGTTTCAAAAGTGATTCGAAGCCTTTGTGATTTGAACATAAGACATAGAATTGAATTTATCTCAGAAATTTTTTTGCTATGAGCCTGAAAATTTATGCGAATTTCTGTTACAAAGAATTAGAACATATTCCGGATTCAAAAGAGGTATAAGAGGTATATATAAAAAATAGGTCTTATATAAAAGAGGTATAAGAAATAGTTTGAGCCTTAATCTTTCAAATTGGTATCTCTAGGAGCACAAGCTCTAAATTAATAAAAAAAAAAATGTTGGAAAAATCTTGTAGTTGGTTGAAATTTGACGATATTTAGTTAAAGAAAGTTATTGAATATAGTTTAGAGATCTAGAATCTTATAAAAAGTTCTACAAAATAATAGGACTAATTTAAAGTTCTAGGCGTAAATGTTATGAAAAGTTCTATAATGTTTAAAAAGTTTATAAAACACCAGGATAGTTAAAAAACTTTCTAAAAGATAATAGAATGGTATAGAAGTTAACAAAAAGTTCTTGAATTTTTGAGTAATTTCTAGAAAGGTTTTGAACGTTATAAAAACTAACTAGAAGTTCCACAAAAATTGACATTTTTATAGAAAGTTTTAGACTGTTCTTTAAATTTATAGAAATTTTGATTTGGTGAATGTTATAGAAATAATCAGCTAGTCTTATTTAAAAATGTTTTAAATAGAAAAACTGCGATAAGCTTAGGTGTGTGAAACTGAAGCATATAAAGAACTTTCGTCCAATGGTACCCACAGTCAAGTTAAAGCTGCTAATCTAATAGGGTTATGTAAGTTGACCACCAACAAATTGAAACCGAAAAAATCAACCGATATTTTTATACCCGTTACTCGAAGAGTAAAAAGTGTATACTAAAGTCGTGCAAATGTATGTAACAGGCAGAAGGAAGCATCTCCGATATCATAAAGTATATATATTCTTCATCAGCATCAACAGCCGAGTCGATATAGCCAAGTCCGTCTGTCCGTCCGTCCGTCCGTCCGTCCGTCCGTCCGTCCGTCCGTCTGTATGAACACCTAGATCTCAGAGACTAGAAGAGCTAGTGCAACCAAATTTTAGATGTAAGCTAGTATTGTCTGTAGGCAGATCAAGTTTGTTTCAAATTTTGGCCACGCCCCCTCCCGCCCCCGCATTAAAAAATGTTGAATATCTCCTACAATTTGTAAGCGTTCGAGCTCAGATTTTGCAGTATAGTGCATGTGGCCAATATGTACAATCTCACAAATCGGATAATAAATGGCAGAGTTAAATAAACGTTGCATACTTATCTGAGCCGCATGAGGTTATTAAACACTAATTGCCTTGATTAACGGGTATATCGAAGTCGGGCAGGGCCGACTTTAACTTACGCTCTCGTTTATTTTTGTTTAGCCGATTCGATTCAGTTCAAAACCGGGTTGCAGCATTGATGTTTCTAAAACTCCAGTTTTGTTGCAGTCAAACTACCAGAGCTGTGAATCGCTCGGGAATTTATTTAGGTTCGGTTCAGTGGCTTACAGATGATACAAAAAAAAACCTCCGATTTGGTTCATAAATGGAGTTTTGAAGTTCGGTTCCATCCAGCAGTTCATTTTAATTTTAAAATTTCCTTATTAATTTTTTTTTTGAACTGATCAAACATGCTCTTAACTATTTTGATAAAATTAACCAAACTAAACCATTTTCATTTAGGTTTTTTTGGTTCAGCTTAGAGACAGACCACAGTTCAGAGTTATTTGATTGGAATATAATACTATATAGTATATACTCTTCAAATTTATAACTTGCTCTACTCCATCTAACGTTATAGACTTGAGATATGTTTTCAAATGTAACAAAAAAAATGTTACACAATTTTGATTTTGAATTTAAAATTAATAGGTTAGATTAACTTTTAAAAATGTTTAAAAATTTTGTACCAATTCTATTACTGTGAGGATCCACACAGATCTCCAGAGGCTTGTTGATAAAGCATCCAATTCATGCCATTAGTTTTGATGCAAATTTTTAGTGTTAAGCCAAGGTCAACATTTGGCAACGCACGCATCATTCTGTCCATATTCGTAGAACCTGCTGCACAGCATGCTATGTACATATATCTACCCTTCTCCACCCACTGCCAACATTATACAAATGCCAACTGCAGCTAATTGGCGGTAATAATTCAGGTGTCAAAACTCGTCTCGTGGGCGTTTTGTACAATTCGCATGCAATTGCTTAAACTGAAAAAAAAAATAAAAAAATACAAGCGCGACAATTGCAGCAGCGCCACGGCATGCAATTGGCATAATAAAAAGAAACAATACTGGTACAGTGGTTACTAGCTTAAAAGAAAACAAATGCTTGATTTGATTTAAGCAATTAATTTGAATTACTTTCATTTTCAACAAAAAAATTTATTTATTTATGTCACAGAATTCTTATTTTAAAGTCTAATCGGCTCGCTTGATATTAACCAAAGTGTCTTTATGCCCACTCTGCGATTTCTGCCCTCTATTAAGGGAGGAAACCAGTTTAGGAGGCCGAAATTCGAGTGTTTTTTGCGATTTTTTTTAACTGAGAAAGAATAATTGGAATTCGTTTAAACTTGGAGGGTAGTTTATTCCTATTTTGAGCTACACTTTTACATTTTTGGATGCCATTTCCGCCGGAAGTGGTGGAGTTAGAGGCTGGTGTCCATTGACGATCGCCATCAGAGTTGACTGCTTGCGGGACACCTGAAGGTCGCAGTTTTAATCTGAAATCATTAATTTTTTTTCTTTCATATTTTCTAAGAATATAAACCAAACTCTGGCCAAAACTCTTGAAAATTGAATATTTTGGAGGTGTTTGAACAAAATGTCATGTTTTTATATCATGTTTTTTTCACCTTTCTTACATAAAAAAAATATATTTTACTTAATAATATCATTTCAGAGTTTTGTTCATATTTTTCGGACTTGAATAAAGAATATTCACACAAATTTTCAGATCGATTCGTCAATAACTTTTCGAGCTCGGATTCCCGCAAGTTGAAAAAAAGTCGTTTCGAGAAAAACGCATTTGAAAATAAAAAAATACCTTCGGCACTAAATCGACCGGTGTTTACCTTAATGCTCATATCATCGGAACTAATTGGAATTTCGTTTTCAAACTTAAGCAACATATTCTTGAATAGTTGTACTAACAATTTATGCAATAAAAAAAATCGATTTTTTGAATCATCTAAACCAGCGGTGCGCACGAAATTTGATTTTGGGAGCAGTCCAACAACAACAAAAAAATATTGTGCAAGTCATGCACACAGCTTGTGCATGACGTAGCATTTTTAAGCGTAGCTTGTGATCGCATCTGCCTGGCGTTGTTGTTGGATTTGCTTCGAAGCGAGACAATTTTTGCAAGTCATGCACACAGCGTGTGCATGACGAGGCAGTTTTTAAAGAATCTGTGTGTGGCTCTTGGGAGTAATGGGAGCAATGGGAGCAAAAAGAGCAAGGGCTTGCCCATCGCTGATCTAAACTGGTGCAATGCTGCTACCAAGAGGACCAAGTGGTTTTCAAATATTGTGAATTTGGCTTAGGAAAATCAAGTTAATGATAAAGCTCAGACACTTTGGTTCCCTGAATAGCCTAATGATTGATATTTAAAAACAATTTTTCAAGCCAATTATACCAGGGATGCAAACCACTCGAAAATAAGGACTGATTCGGTTCAGTGGTTCATACAGTTTCTGAACCGCCCGTTCGGTTCATTACATGGTTTTTCGAGCTTGCTGAACCGAGGTTTCGGTTCGGTTCAGTGGTTCACAAAGGTACATTAAGAAATATTATGATTGTTGTAGTAATGTGACTTGTCAAACACTTTTGAAATTTAATTCTTTTAATCCATTTGAATATTTGTAAAATCCTTAAAAGAATGTCCAATGCTTATTATGTCGGATTTCCAGGAGTCGTTTATAAGTTCCTAGATAAATACTCTCGAAAATTGAGAATGTTTGCTAGAAAAGAATACGTACTATGCATCTTAATTATTCTATTTATCATATCCCTTAAGTTAGGCTCAGAACTGAATCATATCTGAATCAGCTCAGAAATGAAAGGGCTGTTCCTGAATTCATGACATCATTTTTATGAATTTTAGTCATGGATTTTACTCTGACATGTCGTACTACGTCATGACCTTAGTTGATTTTAGGCATGATTTCAGTCAGAGAACTGAACCGAACCGAACCGTTTTTATTTGTGGTTTTCGGTTCGGTTCAGCAATTCTGAAAGGAAGCCGGTTCGGTTTGCGGTTCGGTTCACCGGCTGGAATAAGCGGTTCGGTTCGGTTAAAAACCAGTTTGCATCCCTGATTTATATAAATATTTCAGTTTAAGCACAGTCAGTCAGTTGGAGCATTTACTGTATCGGCCACTGTCTCCTTTTGATACCACAGTGGGCAGCAGCTGCAGTTGTGATTTACATATGAATCAAAATCAAACACAAAGTAAATGTAAATATGAAAGATGCAAAATGTGGCACAAGTAAATGCAAAACAAGAGCGCTCGTCGTTGTTGTTGTTGTTGTTGTTGCTCGCCCGTTTGTAATTAGAGGCAGCGCCGTCTTGTCGCTCTGTAATGAAGAAGAAGAAGAGAAAAAAAATATAAGAAAAATATGCACTTCAATGTCAGTGCGACAATAATTTCTCAGGCAAGCTTATTTATGAGGCCTCGTTGGAGATTTGCATATGTACGCGAGCTGTTTGTGTGTGTGTGTTTGTGTACAGCGACACAGCCGAAATGTAAATGTTGCAATTGGCAAAAGTCAAATCCAAAAAGCTTGACCAGGCCCGTCGCCGCCGCCTACGAGATCTCTCCCTGTTTCCTCACCCTTGCCAGCGTTGCGCCGCTGCTACCGCTGACGACAACGACAACAACGTCGACGGCGTCATCGTCAGCGACGCTGAAAATTGTTAAGATTCCATTCACATTCCAGCATGCAATTCGTAGTGGAGTTTATGTTGTTGCTGCCGCTGCTGCTGCTGTGGCGGCGGCGGCGGCGGCGGCAGAGCGACCGAAAGGCAGCATGGAACAGGTGAGGCGATGTGGCGTTGATCGTGTGCATTCCAAAACATACACACACACACACACTCACACACTTGTACACAGGGGCACACATGAGCAGGGCAATAAATACAGTGAGCTGTATGTTGTTGTTGTTGCTGCTGCTGCTGCTTTTAAAAGTAAATGAACGATAAAACAAGAAAGGAATGTTTTGGCTTAGCTCCACGAACTTTGCACACCCTTGCACTTGCGCTCCTTTTTGTATTCAACTGAAATACATTGTCTACATATGTACGATCACATGTGATTTGTATGTAACCTAGTCCCCGCAGGCAGATCCTTTTGTTACTTTTCAACTGAATATATTATATTATGTATCTGCCTCCCTTTGGAAAATATTCAAATTAAGCTTCTTCCACCCAAAATGTTAATGGAAAATTTGACAATTAAGCCCATATTTGAGATTTCGCAGATCATAAAACGAAAGAAAATTTTTTCTTAAATTTTGACCAAATATATTTCCTAATTTATGCCAATCTTTTATTAAACTGCAAACCCAAAAAACGTTTTGAAGTTCCGGTTCGCCGCTTCGAATCAAAATTTATCAATGGTTTTTGTTCAGGAATGGAAATTTTTAAATGTTATTTACTGTTCAGTTCTGTTCTGTTTCTCTGGTCAGACCTATTCTTGAGTTTGGATCATGTGTCTGGTCTCCTCACTTCCAAAAATTTCAGGATCTACTCTAATCTGTACAGAAACAGTTTTTAATCTTTGCCCTCCGTGGCCTAAATTAGGATTATAAGCACCTGTCAGGTGGGATTGACTCAAGTGCTCTGCTTAGCCAAACTAATCTTGCGGTTCCGGCACCTGTAACTAGAAATTTGGTCCGATTTATATACATCCCTGTCTCACGAACTATGCTCATCAGGAACCCTTTCGAAACCTTTGTCTAAGCTACAACAATTATTACCATCTCTTCTCCGTAATATATCGAACGAATATTAGGCTCGGAACAGTTATAGGTTCTGCTTTAAAACTTTAAAGGTTCGGTTCACAGTAATACAGTTGTAGTTTCGGGTTCGGAACGATTCTCCCATTCTCAAACTTTTAAGTTTTCTTTATTGTAAATCTTTACTTTTCCCATATTAAATCGTAGTTAAACGCCATCAAAACATGAATTATTAAACATCAAATTCTCAACTTTAATGAAAAATATGTCTTGTCAAACAGGGATGTCATTTATTGGCACTAGAGTCACCGCTGAACCGAACCGGTTCAATTTACTGTGAACCAATCCTGGAACCGAACATCTCTCGAATCAAAAGCTGAACCCGAACCTGGCTCGAACCTAAATTTTCGGTTTGGTTCAACAAAGATGATAGACATAGAGAAAAAGAAAGGATGATTTCCGGTATCCATTTGGGAAGGATATGTCTGAAATATCCTTTTAGTCATCCAACGGAGCTAAAAATCATCCAAAAGAATATGAAAAATGATGATCCTTGGGATGATTCTTTAGCTCCGT
Source organism: Lordiphosa andalusiaca (assembly GCA_035044965.1). NCBI lineage: Eukaryota > Metazoa > Arthropoda > Insecta > Diptera > Drosophilidae > Lordiphosa > Lordiphosa andalusiaca. The sequence continues at coordinate 1,497,698 of JAWNNM010000036.1, forward strand.
TGGATGATTAAAAGGATATTTAAGACATATCCCTCCCAAATGGATACTTTTTTGAATCTTTTTCTTCTATATAGCGACTTCATCTGTCAAATCGTTGGTTTAGCGCGACTAAATGCTAAAAATGGGCAGGAAAGTGCAGTTTAAAAAATTCCTAATAAACGTTTAGAATTACTTATAAAATTCCCGCCCATAACAGAATTGGATTTTTAAGCTCCTTTAAGCTCATCTAAAACCTATAAAGTACTTCTCAAAAGCAAGAGTTTAACATCACCTTGATATTATTTTTATACGAAAGCTAAAAATTTGAATTTTACTCAATAGTAAAATATATATTCAATGCTCCCATGTGTTCTACTGACCGATTCAGACCCAAAAATCTCGTGATTCTCATAAGATCTGTGTAATTTTTAGGTCAAATGCGATTTTTTAAACACATCGAACTCAAAAGTAATTAATATCATATAAAGCATTGGCCTTACCATGGTTCGAGCTAAAACCCTTTCCTAAAAACCTTGAACCTTAAATTTCCGCACCTTAACCATTGGTTAATTTTGGTTCGAACCGGTTCACTGGCTGGCCCTGATTTGAACTAACAAAAAACCGAATGTAGGAAATATTTCCGAAGTATAGACCTGTGCTGCAAACGTCCCATTTTTGAAATCTGTGAACCATGTGCGTAGAAATTGCTGAACCCGTTTGTTGAACATAATGAATCAGTTTTAACATAATGAAAGCCATTTTAAAGCCATATGGCTAAACTTTGGTTGTGGTCTTATTGAAAATAATAGAAAGTCGATTAAAAATAGCGATTCAAATAGCGTTTTCTATTCAGATAGAGAAGTTTTTACTGATATAAAGCAGATCCATTAGGAACTATTTGTAAAGAATATTATCAAACCGAATCGAAGCAAACCAAAACAGATGCGCTTATTCCAGCTGAGCTGAAATCCACAAATGAGCAAAACGGCTCGGTTCAGTTCACTAAGGAGATTTCAGACGTTAAGCTTCAGGTAATAAAACTTAAGAAATGTGGGAACTATAATTGTACCCACTGATGTTCATTATGTAAGAAATGTAGTCTTGAATAACTATAGACATTTTGGCTGAAAAATTACAATAATTTAATGAATATAGGGGCGGAAATCAGGCTTAGAAACAAAAATCGTGCGTGTCCAGTCGTGTGTTTAGAATAATTTTGAGCGTGCGTGTTTTAAATAAGCCATTCGTGTTAGAGAGCATACACTTTCTTAGGTACAGATTATATTAGAGAAGGGTTTGACCGACTTTCTTAGTTGATAAAGGAAATCCCGTCTTTGTTTGAGCCCTTTTGTACCCTTCGGACGAGCTTTGCAAGTTAATAAGGAAAGGTGGAAATTGTCATGTTTTATTTTTTTTCGCTATCATTAATAACCAAATCCCCCTTACCCGTACGCCACTGTTTTTAACGCAAGTCGTTGTCGTTGCAACGAGCGACAACAACGACGAAAATGCAATTTAGCTCGTTTTTCTTGCTTGCCTCAATTTTTCCCCCTCACCACTCGTTTTCCTGCTGCAACTTGCTGCCTTGTAAATGTACATACATATGTACATATGTATGTGGTATCTGTAATGTTGGTGCATTGAAAAAAGGGAAAACGAAACGAAAGCACAGAGAGCAGCGCGTAGTTGAGTGGAGTAGAGCAGCGGCAGCAGCCGCCTCTCGATGTTGTATTTCGCCTCCTCGCTTCGTTGGAATAAGTCGCCGAGGAATGCGCATTTTTGCAATAATAATCAGCAACTAATACTATTTTTATCTTCTGCCCAGCTATAGGCACACTCGACGTGTTCGACATACAGTAGGTGTGCGTGTGTGTATGTGTGTGTGTGAGTGTGTGTGTGTGCGTGCGTGCGAGTGTTTGCCCCCCTGCAGCTTGTTTAGTTCACTCAGTCAGTCGTTTGGTCGATTCGCTCGCTCTCTGGCCGCATAATTGCCTCTGGTCTTTTGGCCTGAGCTCAGTTCAGCGCCTGCCAGCCTGTCTGTATATTATACCCTTACAGGGTAGGAGAGTATGATCACTTTGGTCCATTATAAGATCGTATGAAATGAAATTTTAAGAGAACTGACCATTGGGCAGTGGTTCATTTTCTATCGTTGTTAGGAAGATACAAAGTATATTGAATAATTCTAATATTTTGTTTGGTCCTTCGAGCCGGATGTTTGATATTCGCGAAAACTGCAGGATTTAGGTGTGCACCATGAATTGGTGAAACTATTTGGATATATTGCAGGTTATCTTAGTCATGCTTTTCAAGCTAGAAAATGCTTTAAAATAGTGGAATTCAAATTAAGATTAAATATAAAAAAAAAACGTAAAAAAATGGCGAGATAAAATCAAGCTTTAAAAAGGGATTTTATCTCTACCTTCGGATGAAAAGTTCAACCGAAAGTCGTACTACATCCAAGAAATCTGAGATCAATTCAATCCTATTCATACTTGAAATGAGAAAATCCGAAATTGACCGACCTCTGACAACGTTTGCGATTGATTTAATCCCCGATATTTCGAATTTTTTTCTGTGTAGAATCACAAACCTTTCGACATGATTTTTTGAAGAACAGAAAGCAGAGTCTACCATTGGATTGTCAATATTTTTATCGACATATCAACTTGTTATTTGACTATAAGGGTTGTTCCGATACGATATTTTTTTCTGCTGATACATCGATATTTTTTGAAAGTTATATAGGTAAAAGTAAAACTTTGATCGCAATTAAACAATTAAGAATTCCAATAGCGTCTCTCGCTTTCAACGTATCGAAATCAAAATATGTATGCCCCAACCGCCTGCAAGTGTATTTAGTTGGCATTATTTGTATTGTTAATTAGTTATTTGGATGTACAATATTTTTGCGCAAAAATACTTTGCGGTATGTGTGGAATGTGAATATTTCCCAAGTTGGCACCAAAAATGATAGGTGCGAGGGCGGCTCCAGGGCCGTTCACTCTGTTGACACGAAGATTTGGCTCGTGGGGCCTATGTTTACGCAGTTAACCAGGTCTTGTTCAATGTTTATCACGAGCGCTATCCTAGTAAGAACCCACTCAGTCTGGGTTATCTATGTATGTACAATGTACATAGGCATAAATAACAACATTCCATTGCGAAATACGAAAATAAAACGCAACCTACAATATGCTTTGGGTGAAATATAAAATTTTGCTAGCAAACAGATTTTCAGATGATAATCAATAAACTTTGAGCAGGTAACGACATAATTCCGCCGACATAGTTTTGTCCTTTTAAAAACGGAATAGCTCCACATGAAGGTTTATTGTTTCAATGTGTCATCATCGTCATTGAATTGCAGGAATTTCAAACGGGGAACTCTGGCGGAATTCGATTCAATATTTTTCAAATACATTTTAAGAATCCTTTATTTCCCAGACGCTGTACAAATTTTTACATTTCAAAAAAATAGTTTTAAGTCAAGTTTAATTTATTGTTAAAGAGATTTAGTCCAAAAATCCGGAGAGCAATGGTCCAAATATATTATTGTTTCAATATGAAAGCTTAGCAATATGAAACTTAGCAAAAATTAATCAGAACAAGTAAGGGCGCTGCAGTCGAGTTTCCCGACCACAAAATACCCTGTTCATTTGTTTTCATTTAATTGTTTTTGAATTTCATAAAATTATCCCAAATGTAGGCAACACTTTTTTCCAGTCCTGACCAACAAGTAGGGGGGGTCCTCTTATCAGCTCAACTGTTTCGCTTATAACTCCGGTGTTTTTTGACCGATCTGATTGTACTTTTCAGATATAGATAGATATTGGGCCTAGCTTGATGTATACTAAACCACGAGGCTCTAACTCTGAAAATGGATCTGACGCCTATTTAGGTCTAGGATTTCTAGAGGAGGTCTAGGTTTTTTGGGGATAAAAGGGGGACGGGGTGGAATTTTTCAAATCTGAAACAAACTTGATCTGCGTACAGCATAAATCTACCTTCGTGCAAAAATTTGTGGCTCTATCTCTTATAGTCTCTGAGATCGACGCGTTCATACAGACAGACGGACGGACGGACGGACAGACGGACATGGCTATATCGACTCGGCTGTTCTATGCTGATCAAGAATATATATTCTTTATGGGGTCGGAAAATGTTCCTTCTCCCTGTTACATACATTCGCACAACTTCATGATCCCCCTTTTCCCATTTTCAATGGGAACAGGGTATAAAAATTGGCATAATTGTTCAAATGTTTGTAACACATAAACACATAAAATACGTTGCAGATTTGTCGGAACCAACCGGATCGGATGACTGTAACATATAGCTGTCATAGAAACAATAGGCTAGCTATAGTGAGACAAACTTTTTGTTTTCTATGCAAACGTCTGCAAACTTGGTATTTCTTAGTTTGCTATGCTTCTCCATGATACTGCCAAGTTTGGTCGAAATCGTACATCTATATAGTATAGCTGTCATAGAAAAGTAAGGTTAGAAATATAGTCTTAGGGCCGATTTCACATCTTCTAGATAGCTACTATGTGTCAGATAAACCTAGATTTTACTCTGTTATTTGTAGGTTTATGTGACAGATAGCTCTATGTAGAAGATTAGAAAATGTCCCTTAGTAAGAACAATTTGTTTGTTTCCAATGTAAACCTCTTTAAAATTGGCTTATATTTATTTTATAAGCTTTTACACAATTCTTCAAAGTTTTGCCAAAATCGGATGACTATAGGTTATATCTGACATAGGAATGATCGGTCGAGAAACTAGTTGTAGTGCGAAAAACTTATGTGTTTTCAAAGAAATGCCTCCAAACTTTGTGTTTCTTAGTTTGCTATGCTTTCCCATGATTCCAATAAGTTTGGTCGAAATAGGATAGCATAGCTGTCATAAAAAAGTAGAGTCAGACAAGTAGTCTTAGTGAGAAAAACTTTTTTGTTATCAGTATAAATGTCCCCTAAAAAAGTCTATTTTCTGGTTGTCTTAGACTTAGAAGCTAAGTTCAAGAAAAAAGTGTCCAAATAAATAAATGTTCTTTGTTAGACCTGTTCCCGAGGAATGCGGAATCGGAATTGGTAGCTATTGCCGTTATCAAAAATCGATTCAGCTACTCGGTTTCAAAAGTTTTGCCTTAGAGTCGGTGGAATGAAAAGGTAAATTATAATATTTTTGAAGACTGTAAAATAAAACAAGAAAGAAAGTCGGTCAAGCCCGACTATAACATACTATGTACCAAGAAAATTTGTCTTTTGATCATAACTCTAAAACCGTTCATCCGATCTTTTTCATTCCTTTGGCGGATCGATAAGTTATCCTAATAACTAAATATGTCCAGAAGGAACAAGCCATCTATCTTCAAAACTGTGAGAGATATGACGTTTTTTCTAAATTGCGGGGGCGGAAGGGGGCGTGGCCGAAATTGAAAATAAACTTGATCTGCCTGCAGACATAAGAAGCATATATCCCATACATGTCAAACCTCTATCTCTTACCATCTCTGAGATCTGTGCGTTTATACGGACAGACAGACGGACGGACGGACAGACGGACATGGCTATATCGACTCGGCTGTTGATGCTGATCAAGAATATATATACTTTATGAGGTCGGAGATGCTTTCTTCTGGATGTTACATACTTTAGCGCAAACTTATTATACTCTTATGTACCTTTGGTACAGAGTATAAAAATAGACAGTAAAAAAACTAAATTTATTTTTATGATTTTAAAAATATAATCGCCTTTCTAGACTTAAAAACCCCATTATAATATAATATAATGGCAGTACAAACAACTATTTAGAAATGAACCAGGACTTTTGGAAGGTGACTTTCTTTTGGGGGAGACTTTTTGTAATTTGTTTCATATAATTTCAAAAATTGATTATATTTCAATGATCACCAAAATGCACTCATGTCGACAACTTATTTTGATCCAAGTTTCGTATGAACTCAAAGCAATTGTTAATAAAGTATCTATTCTCATTTGCACTTGGCACAGTTCGGCGAAATTGTTGTTCCAGCTATTTGTGTTTACATATGTATATATCTATCTATTGATGGCTATTTTATAGTCAGGTGCGCACGCTAAACCCCTCTCCTTCCATAGATATTCATTTTTGACCATTCGTCGGCCACTCTACAAACATAGTGTGAATTTAATGGTTCGTCATTAAAAAAGTGTGTGTTTATTTTTTTTGGAAGTGGGGAAATTTGTAAGATTCCCAGAATTTGGAAATGACATAATGCGTTCGACGCATTTAATTATGTTTCTGCACGAGCCGCTGTTGCCCATTTGCAGCAGGGAGAATCATGCGATTTAAATTCAATTTCCAGGTGACGGTGGGGGCTTCCTATCTTAGGCCCATTATGGACAATGAGTTTTGATTTTCCCCGGCAAAAAACAAAACAGAAAACTTTAGCCGTCTGGTTTACAGTGACTCACGTTGCTGGCATGTAAATGAGGAGACGACCGATCAGCCTTCGTGTGTGTGTGTGTGTGTGTGTGTGTGTGGTTGTGTGACTGACTGATGAGGCGTTTTGGTCTTGTTCTGTTTTTTTTTTTTAAGGCTGTTAAAAACGCAACCAAAACGCGCCACTGTAGCGTGTGACAATTTTGTGATACCCTGTAAGAAAGGTATAAAAAGTGTGATGAGTTTGAACAAAATTATGTTACTGGCAGAAGATCAAAAGATATTTTTTTGGCATAATGTCTAATTGGCCCAAAGGAAGCTGGTTATAAGATATTTAGTTTTTTAGAGCATCTTGAATTTTTTATTAAAATTTGAAAATATTAAGAAAATGGTTCAAGATACTATTTGGAATTTTTTGAAATGTTCAAATAAGAAGCAATAATTAAATTTATTAGCAATTTTGGGTGAATTTTCCATATTACTTTTTTTGAGAGTAAATGACTGAAATTGCTAGAATTTCCTCAATATTCAAGTTACCGACGTTTGAAAATGATTCGGTATTTACATAGGATTTTTTACACCATTTATTATAATCTTGCCCAGAAGTTTGCAACGCATACTCATTTCCAACCACATAAACTATATATATTCTAGATCAGGGTGACGAGCTGAGTCGATTGAGCTTTGTCCGTCCGTCTGTCTGTTTCTAGGCGAACTAGTTGTTCAGTTTGAAAGAGTCTTCTTTTTGCTGCCCGTTACTAATATAATATGTAGGAACCAACTGCATCGCATGACTATATCTTATAGCATCCATAGGAACAATCGGTCGGAAAACTTGTTTTAGTGAGAAAAACTTTTTTATCTTCTATGGAAATGTCTCCCAACTTTGTTTTCATAGGTTTTCTGTCCTTTTTTACAATTCTGCCAAATTCAATGAAAATCGGACAACTATATGGTATAGCTGCCATACAAAAGATAGGTCTGAAAATCAGCCTTAGATGCAAAACCTTTTTTGTTTCAGTGGTAGCATCCTGCAATTATGTATTTGCTTGTTTTACATGCTTTCATCCAATTATACAAATTCTTGTCCAAGTCGGATGACTATATCATATAGCTCCCATACGAACGATCGGTCGGAAAATGGGTCGTTGGGGCAAAAAAGATTATTTTTGAAAATATTTAAGCGAGCACAGCTTCTCCTTTTTTTTTGGTTTTAATAAATTTATTTTTAGAAATGTTTGAAATAAAATGTTCAGAACTTCTTCCAAAACCGTTTTCGAGTTACTTACAACTTAACGAACTCACGATGCTACCCTTGGTACAACTTGGTACAACTTTCGCAAACAAGCTAAGACTTTGGGTTTAAGCTTTTCTCATAATAAGCTCCCTTTGGGTCAATAAACGTTAAATTCGAAGAAATTATCCAAGAAAATATCTTAATTTTGCTTGGAACAACCCATATGTTCTTGAACAGATCTTAGAGATGACAAAGTTGCGAAATGTATTGCCTTTTTCCACCATGAAATATAAAATAGCCCTTGCATCTCCCACAATATAGATTGTTTAGATTGTTCAATAACGATCCCTCATTCACATAGTTGGTGTAGCGCCACATTGTACAGGGTACACAAACAGCCTGTTACAACCGACTTTTCTACCTAGTTTTCAGTTTTGTATAAATATCAACTCATTTCATTTTCTTATTTTTGTCTATTTTCAGCAACTCGGCGACATGGATCGTGTGGATTTCAATTAAAATTCCGTCAAGCCATATGTGCTTTTTTTTTTGCCGGGTCTCTCAATATTCGTATCAGCCGATATCAAATATTCAAATATTCAAATTCATTCAGCGGATGCGCGCGCGGTTTCTGCGAACAATTTGAAAACAGAATTTGTGATAACGAAATAAAATAGCAGAGAAGCCAAAATGGATTTAAGAAGTAGTTTTTATGATGCAAATGATGTGCCTTAAGTGAAGAATATTTTGCGAGTGATAAACAAAATCAAACAAAAGCCTCGTCCGTTGTCGTCGAGCCTAACCGCCAGCCAGCACCCAACGGCAACAGCAGCAGCAGCAGCAACACCAGCAACAACAACGAAAGCGGGAGCAATGCAAACACATTTATCTTTATTGAAAGCAACAATAAGAATATCAAGATCAACAACAACAACAACAATAAACCATCATAAACCTTCACATAACCAAGACTTAAGTAGTTCATTATAAAATCCAACAAAATTATATACCTACAAAAGATAAATGTAGTAACAAATGCAAAAAAAAAAAAAAAGAGGCATCAACAAAACAAAGTTAACCACAAAAACAGCTGAATAATTTTTTTTTAATATTCTTATTTTTTTAAACCAGAAAAAAAGAAAATAAGAAAAGGAGCAACAAAAAATAAAACACACATATTTATTTAAATTAAATCGCTGCTTGTTGTCCGTGCGTGTGTGCGTGTGTTTGTGTGTGTGTAAGTGAGTGTGTGTGTGTGTGTGTGTGCGCGTGTGTGCATGTGCCGAGCATTTTTGTGATATGAGTGTGAAGAAGCAGCAGCAGCCACAGCAGCAGCATCATGCATCCAGCGGGCGAAAAAAGGGGCGGTCGCCCCAATGATAAATACACAGCGGAAGCTCTCGAGAGCATTAAACAGGATTTAACCCGTTTCGAAGTACAAAATAATCATAGAAACAATCAGGTGAGTTAAATAATCAAAAAAATAAATAAGGGGGGGGGGTTTGGGCTAGAATTTAAGAATGACTATTAGTCCAAAGTTTTGCCTTTAGCTAGAAAAATTAAGCTTCTTTTCTTTAATTGCAATTATGTCAAAGTGTAACAACTTGTTGCATAATTAAGGCTGGTGTTGAACCGAACCGTTTCGAACGCAGAACTCCGACTTCTAATTTACTGTGATCCGAACCTCTTGAGAAATTTAAACTGAGCCGGAACCAGTGCCGAACCTAAAATGTCAGTTTAATTGAACAAAAATTAAAGGCTTGTTAAATTTGCTGCTACAGCCTTACGACCTTCTCTTATCTGGCAGGCAATTCAATAAAACATCAAGCAAAACATTCAGAACCACACAGAAAGAAAAGGATATGAAAAAATATCCATTGGATGATTGCCCGTATGCATTTAGGAAGGATAGGAATTAGGAAAATCATCCTTAGGATATGAAAAAGAATCATCCTTTGGATGATTTTTCAGCTCCGTTGGATGATTAAAAGAATATTTAAGTTATATCCTTCCCAAATGGATTTATTTTGGATCTGTTTTTTCCAGGGATGCAAACCGGCTCTGAGCTGAACCGGCTTTGAACCGAACCGAACCGCTTATTCCCGCTGATGAACCGAACCGCAAACCGAACCGGCTTCCTTTCAGAATTTCTGAACCGAACCGAAAACCACAAATATAAACGGTTCGGTTCGGTTCAGTTCTCTGACGAGTTTTAACGGGAATTGCTTTCCTCTAGCCAATGTTTTTGATTAATTCGGAAAATTGAATCGTTTCCCGAAGATAATTTTCAAACATTTCGTTCGACCCTCTACATATTTAGCGTTGTCGGGTCGAAGAGGATTTTTCCCAATTGTTAATATTTCAACATTAATTGAAGCACTGAAATAAATTGATTATAGTCGCTTCTTAAAAAGCTTGAAATTCGAATGGACAAAATATTAGATATTATTAGACAAAAAAAAACGAAATAATCTTCATGACTAAGGCTAAGACAGGAGATACTATAATAAAATAACATTTGAAGGCTGAATGTGTTTTTCTGTATGATATTACTGAATGAACTGATTTCTTATGCATGTACAAAATTAATGAGTAATATCCTGAACGAGAATCCTAATTTGTATATCAATTTTGCGTAATGACAAAACGATAATGGATTGTCGAATTTAAATGCAACCTTAATCGTTTTCTGTGACTAAGAACGTCTCGTTTAAAATGCAGTTTCTAAACCACAAATTATTATGAAGATTTATATAAATGGAAGCATCTTCGAACCCATAAAGTATATGTATTCTTGATTAACATCAACTGCCGAATCGATATAGTCATCCGTCCATCTGTCTCTATGAACAAACCGATCTCAGATATAGTAAGAGATAAGGGTTCAATATGTATGGGGTAAAAACTTATTTAACATTCAGGCAGATGATAATAAATGAACAATCAAGACCCTGTATCAGTCACTCAAATGATATGGTAGTAGACTGGTCCTTATTTTCAAGCTAAGCAACTCGAAACTAGCCTTTTCGTAAATTTCCCTGTTATTTATACAACACAAAAAAAAAAACAACCATAAAATGATTTTCGTCCAAAAACTGTTTGCCTAAGTTAAATTATTTAACACATTCTAAAATAAAAATTAACTTTTATGTCGTGAATCTTTGGATCTTATCGGCTGTTGAGGTTCCAAAGAAAAAACAAACAAAAAAGTGCATAATTATTAGAAACGATTTTTCCAGCTGACTCATATAAAATGCAAAGCAGTTTCTTATGAACTTATTTCAGAATTTTTTTTGAAAAGAAAATGGAATAGAGAACGAATTAAGCCACTTTCAGCTTCAAGCCTCAAACTCTGGTTGTAAAACAAACTTATCAGCATTTTTATTGGCCTTATGCACAAATGATGCGGCAACAATTTTTCAAAACAACAAGACGACAACTAATAAAAATTTAACAGCTAGATAAAACGTCAGGCGCACCAACAGACAAAAAGCCAGACAGCGTCGTCACGGCGTGGGCGACATCTTCAATTTGCTTGGCACGAGCCGCCGTCACACACACACACACTCACATATGTATGCGTAGTATGGTTTTCCACCTGTACCGTTCAGCGTTTTGTCATGGAATAATAGTTTCAAGTTTTTAGTGGAAGAGCATTAAATAAACAACAACAACACAGAAACTGTGTGTTTGTGTGTGCTAAATTGTAAAGTACGAGGGGAGCTTCATAAGTCAGTAACTTGAAATCCAACATTAATCCTGTCTACTAAAAAACGGAGATAGCTACATCATTATAATGTTGCAAAATATAAGTGCAATTATTGTAGTAAAATTTGAAAAGGTAGTGATTTGAACTAATCCTAATCCGATTCGGGCAAATAACGATTTTTAGTTATTCTTTTAAATATTTTTCTACACAGAAAAAACAAATTTAAAAAGTTTAATTTGGAATGGATAGTCTTCAATATCCTTATTTTGATATTATCATATCCATTTTCCTATCTTTTGCATGATTTTCAGATCTGTTGAATTAAAATTTTTGATCGCTTTAACATTAAATGTATAATTAAATATTGGATTTTAAAAAAAATCCAAAATTGATACCGAAATCATCAAATATATAGTTTTTAATTTCCTTTGCTTTCTTCGTAACTAAAGTATTTCTGTTACTAAATAGCACACAGAAGATATTCCATCTTTAAATCAAACATAAATTTTGGTTTTGTTCACCTTCTTTCAAAAAACAATGGGTTCCGCTGAAGATCCAACCACACTATCAGCATCGGTACCCAAATCCAATTTTTTCTTTGCTTTTGAAGTAATATTAACTTGAAACTTTTGTCAATAAATTTTCGTTAGGGACCAAAAAAATTTTACTTCACTAGACACGATTGGCAATGTTAGGTTTCCGTCAAAATTTTATTGAAATACGAAAGTTTAGCCTGTTCCGAATTCCGAAATTTGTTGTTTTTAAAAGCAGTGCTGTATATTCAGCGGAATTAAAAGTAATTGCTATTTAAAGCAATAAAATAAATCCCATAAATTGGAAACGGAAAATTCGAATAATGTGAAATATTTTTAAAATTGTTTAACGTCACTTCATAAACTGTCTAAAAAACTGTATTCTAAAAAAAATTTTCAACAAATATCTTGTCAAATTTTGCATGAAAAGCTCAACACTCGATTTCAGCATTCTATCGATTGCTGCTAGAGCTCAAACAATTCGACATTTTTTATAAGTTTTTTACACTCTGTTCCGTAGGTGCATATTATAAGTTTGCCCAAAAGTATATAACAACCATCTCCGACCCAATAAAGTATATATAATATATATATTCTTAATCAGCTTCAACAGCCGAGTCAATGTAGCCATGTCCGTCTGTCTGTCCGTATAACCGCACAGATCCCAGAGATAGAAGGAGATAGAGGTTAGACTAGCATGAGACAAAAACATCTTATACTTGCAGGCAGATCAAGTTTATTTTCAATTTTGGCCACGCCCTCTACCTTCCCCGCAATTTCTATACGAGAACGCTAAGCTAACTTCGACTGTGCCGAAGTTTTTATACCCTTGCAAGTGCTCGCTTAAATATTTTCAAAAATATGTGATTTCCCATTTTTCGACCGATCGTTCGTATGGGATCTATATTATATAGTCATCCGATTTGGCCAAAACTTGTCAAATTATGTGAATCGGATGAATTAGATGCTACCATTAAAAAAAAAAAAAGTTTTTTAACTAACGCTGTTTTTCAGACCTACCTTTTGTATGGCAGCTATACCAAATAGCTGTCTGATTTTAATAAAACTTAGTAGAATTATAAATAAACATAAAAAAATGACTGTTACAAAGTTTGGAGACGTTTCCATCGAAAAGAAAAAAGTTTTTCTCACTAAAACTAGTTTTCCGACCGATTGTTCCTATGGGAGCTATGGGATATAGTCATCCGATCCGGTCGGTTCCGACATATTAGTAGTGTGCATCAAAAAGAAGCTCGATAGCTTTAAAACTGAGAGACTAGTTCGCGTAAAAACACAGACAGACGGACGGACAAAGCTCAAACGACTCAGCTCGTCACCCTGATGAAGAATATATATAGTTTATGGGGTCGGAAATGAATATTTCTATCCGTTGCAAACTTCTGGGAAAAAATTATAATACCCTTTGCAAGTGTATAAAAAGTCATGTCTCCAACAGTTTTAAAGATGAAAGGTTCGTACCTTCTAAGCATTTATTTATTTTTTTTATTTATAATATGTTTGAGATCAATGTAAAATTGAGAACAAACCGTGTTAAAAGCAAGGCTGCAAACCTTTAAAATGATCCATGAGGTTTGGTCCGGGGGTTCGAACCCATTGTAAAATCTAAGGTTCGGTTCGCGGACCGGTTCTTGGAACCCCTGAACCCAAGGTTCTGGTTCGAACCTTGGTTCGCTTGCACATAGAATAATAGTTTGACTTTTGAATCATAAATACGTTTAAAATGAAACATATTTACCTTTTATCCGTATGCTTAATCATAATGATCGTTACTTAATTTATTTCAATTATCAACTTTTAGAATCGACTTAGTTTAGGTTAATTGGCACTATATCTTCCAGGAGCTGTTCATCTATACTAGCTCTTAACTGCTCGTTAAACTGATACCTGAGTTGCTGGTACAGCTAGTATAGTAAAATGAATATTTTATAAGCCTTTGTTATTATGACCTTACCAAAATGTTGAAACATTTGTCGATGGATGTAATTTTCAAAGGAATCTATGACATCATTCACAGATTTTATATTTGATATTTGTTTATTGCTTTCATAAACTTCTTGACTTCGCCATCAGACGTTGAGTCATTTTTTTGTCGAATTTTGAAAACTCTCATTAAGCATATTAAATTGGTGAACCGAACCTCATTTTTCGAAAAAGTGGTCCGGTTCGGGTTCAGGTTCGAGGAGTCTAAAATGTAAGACGCCTGGTCCATGGTCCGGTTCGCGAACCCCAAAAAAGCCGAACCGAACCGGTTCTCAGGGGTTCGGGTTCGGACCGGTTTGCAGCCTTGGTTAAAAGCTTTAGCTACAAGGCCTTAAGAAGAGTTTGAAGAAACCACAACTATGTTGTGGCTATTGGGGTTAAAGGTTGCTTTTAAGGGATTATTGTGAGGAGGGAACAAAGATCTGTGAGGTTGGATTTGGGGACAGTCGACCTACTAAACATTTTTGGTAATCAGGATTATTTATCGATCTTCCAAAGAAATAGTGAAGATCGTATGAACGGTTGTCGAGTTATGATCAAAAGACTGTTCGCTGCTGCAACGCAGTAGCAGCGCTGCTTTCAGCTACCGCTGCAGCATCAAAATTTTTGCGAAGCCTATGATTTCGTTGGTACAGAGTATGTAATAGCCGGGCTTGATCGACTTGCTTTCTTACCTATCAAGCTAAAAATACATAACATTAATCAACACCCGAATGGGTTTTCTAGTTAAGCCATCCTTTTCACAACTTGACTTGTGCATAATTATCTTCATGATATGATTTTGAAATGATAATGCTTGTTTTTATCCGGCCAATAAATTGTGATTGGGATTAGGATTAAACTTGAAGCTTGAACTTTTTAAATTATGCCTCAACGTCGCAAACAAATTTCAAACAACACGCTTTAAATCAAACTGCCCTCGTATTAAACCCAAATAGAGAGCCTGAAATGAAATTAATGAACTGCCAAACGAAATGCAATTGACCTTCTGTACTGTTGCGTACGAGCAATGATCATAGCGTGAGTGAGTGGGTGGATTTACATACATACATACACAAGGTATGTCTGTGTGTGAACGTGCCCTGGATTTTTCGTATTGACGTCACAAGCATAAATTATGAACAACGTTTCGAGTTTTCGTCTTTTTTTTTTTTTCATTTTTGCTACGCATGACTAATGGAGCAATCGGTTAAGAATTTCAGCACCATCACTACAATTAGCCACAACAACTTGCAATAATCATTTATTAACAACTAATCGGCAAAAGTGCAACTCACTGGTCGGCTTCACAGGAGCAGGAGCCGGCGACCATGTCATAAAAATTCTTAAATATGATCTGACGGGTCATTAATTTAAAATTTTTACTACCCAGCTACTGTTCGCTCTGTGCGGATTGTAAATTATGATCGTGGAGTGAGTTCGAGGATCGGATGGGCAACAACAACAACAGCAACGGCAACAACATTCCTGTGGCTAAGCCATTTTGGGCGTAGCCGCCTGGCTTTTGGCCGCAAAAAATATGTGGTTGCCTTGCAGCAGGCTAATTGTTATGACTGGGGCATTTTGACAGGCCAATTTTATGCTGCAATCGCCATTGGCATTGTGTAGAAACGTCATTCTGCTGTTAAATTTCCTTTCTGGCCAACTTTCGCCTGCCTGCCTGCCTACACGCCGTCGCAGCTTGTCTTACAATGGGCTGGCTAATTGGTGTGCACTAAACATTAAGAGTTCATAATCTGCTCATATATAGACACATAGCTGGAGATCGTTTGGCTAGTTTCATACATATGATGTGGGCTGGCCATGTCAAAAGCGATGAACGATAAATAAATACAAAATTTATGCACAAAGCCCGCGCCGCTCAACACTTTTCAGCGGCCATGTTCACGCCTACGCCAGCGGTTTTCATGGGGCGGGGGTTTTTTAGCCGGCTACCATAAAACGCTCGCCAGACATTTGACAAAGCTATAAATAACACATTTAGCAGAGACACAAACCGAGCCCAATGCCTAACGCTCGCTGGCAGCGTACGCCCAAATGGAGGCACAAATATGCTAAAAAGAATTCATTAAAATAACAAACGATTTTCAAATAAATAAATTTACAAATATCTAGCGAAAATCCAACACCGCCAACGCAGTCAGCGGTGGGCTAAATGAATGGCATTATAATAATTTTAAATAAAATATACGTCAACAAACAGAAATTGAATGTAAGCGAGACAATGCCAATGGCAGACACGTAGACCAATGACGTGCACATTTAAACCCTAATTAAAACCATATAAAATATGCAAACAGTTTCGGAATTTACGTTGTGGGTACGAAATTAGAAGGGATTACCAAAATTGTCCCGATTCCCTCATGATTTAAGTAGTTTTTTGGTCGGAAGCGACTTTAAGAACACATAGTATAAAATTAACTACTAAAATTTAGTATTAGTTAGTAACTAAACAAATGTATTGTATTATAATTTTGCACAGATGTTTGCAACGTCTAGAAATATTCATTTCCGACCCAATAAACCATATATATTCTTGATCAGGGTGTCGAGCTGAGTCGATAAGGCTTTATCCGTCCGTCTGTCTGTTTTTACCCAATATTGTCTTTCAGTTTTGTAGCTATCGAGCTGAAATTTTGCTCAAAGTCTTTATTTTGTTGCCCGCTACTAATATGTCGGCACCAACCGGATCGGATAACTATATCTTATAGCTCCCATAGGAACAATCGGTCAGAAAACTAGTATTAGTAAGAAAAACTTTTTGCTTTGCTATGAAATGTCTCCAAACTTTGTTTTCATGGGTTTTCTATGCAGTTTAGCAAGTCTGCCAAGTTTGATGAAAATCTGACATCCATATGGTATAGCTGCCATACAAAAGATAGGTCTGCAAACCAGTCTTGGTTAGAAAAACTTTTTTGTTTTTAATGATAGCATCCTGTGGTTATGTATTTGCTTGTTTAACATGCTTTACCCCAATTCTACAAAATTTTGTCCAAACCGGATGACCATAGCATATAGCTCCCATACGAACGATCGTTCGAAAAATGGGTCGTTGGGGGAAAAAGCTAATTTTTGATAATATTTAAGCGAGCACTTGCAAGGGCTTAAAAACTTCGGCACAGACGAAGTTAGCTTAGCTTTTTCGTTTAAAATTGAACCGAAACCTTCACTCAAAAACCTCGAACCTTAAACATTGGTAAATTGTGGTTTGAGCAAGCGAACCGGCGATCCATATAGCTGTATTTCATGCCTGAATATAGGCATGTTTCAATACTTCCCATAAAACTCACCCACGATAACATGCCTAAAAGCAGCAGAGCTCATGACGTAGTAGCACATTCCTGTGTTTAATTCATAGCTGAAACTCATTCCTTTATATGAATTCAGTACCAGCCATTCCATTTCAGGGCTGATTCACCTATGATTTAGGTCCGAGCCGAACTAAAGGAACTGAACCGAAGTTCTATAAATCTGAAAATCTCCAATCGACAATTTCGAACCAAAATGTAACAATGGGCGAAGGTTCAACGTTTTTGAGGCACGGTTCTGGTGTGATCCTAGTTTCAGCCCACCCTGAGATTATAAGCAGATAATCGAATATTATCATAAATGATTCTTTAAACCGCTTTCTATTGATTTTGCTTTTGCTTCTGGGTAAATCAGAGGTCGCTTTCGAACAGAACTCAAAAAAGAAAGATAAAGAATAAAGGTAAAGAAACCCAGCATCAGCATGAGTCGTCAGTGTAAGGTTTTCGACATTTGCCCTGCCGCTAATTTTCGATAGCAGCGCAATTCGGAGCTCTTCGACTCTCTGCTTGTGTCGCGACAGCTCTGCTGCCGACTTGCGCTTCTGACCGATAACAGCAGGAGCCGATTTGGAGCGACATGCTTCGCTGTGCGAAAGATGTAGCACTGTTAAGCTGTGAATGTTAAAGTTTTGGCGACTTTTGCTACTTCGACTGAGGCAGATTAAACACTGCTTTTAGGCTAAACTATCGTCACATGCGCATAGACAAGAGATAATTCGGTTTCCAATTGTTCCTCCTCCTTCAAGTCCTTAAATGACCATTTTACCGGTACGCATACTATCGGTTGTAGCTGTATGAAGCAATATTTATGCCAGATTTCGTTTTTAAAAATTCTCTGGGGTGCAATTTTCAACTAATTTGCGCGTTTAAAAATCGCTCGCGACTGGGTGATTTTCCTACGAAATATTTGAACCTGTCGCTTTCGCTTGTTTCGGACGTGTAGCTATTTTCATAGGAATTTTCACCTAAATACAAACATCTATAGAGTCCAAAACATACATATATCATTTTTCAACAGCAATCGCCGAAAAAAGAATGTTGTGTGTTGGTGTTGTTGTTGTTGTTGTTTGCCTGCCCTGCCTCTAATAATAATAAAAGACCCAAAGCACTCACACACACCCAGCCAAATACAAGCATACATATGCATATATTTACACAGATATTTGCCAGTTGCCAAGAATTTTGATGTATTTTTTGGCGTTGGCCAAATTATACGGTTGGCTTCTTGCAAAAATCAGAAGCGTGCATAAATACCAAAGAAAATTTCCCCCGCTTGGTTGCTTATCGCACCGGCAAACCGTTTCAGGTTCAAAGTTACATTCTTCCCCCGGCACACACACACACACACACACATATCGGTCAAGGTGATAAGTTGTATAGAAAGTTCCCTTTAGGTGCTGCCCGCCCATTTAATTGGCAACCACAAAACCGCTGACAATTGTGCTTAAGTGGATTTGCGAAAGTGTTTGGCCATTCGGCTGAGATGTGACCCCCCGCAAATCCAATTTAATTTTATTTGAGAATTTAGCAATGCAAATTTGCGTGGGCCAAACGGCTGCTTTCTTTGCTGATTTAGTGCGATTTGGCGTAAATTGGCATGCTTGTAAAACTGACGAGAGACCAACCGACAGCAAGACAGACGACGACAATCAGTCTGCTGGGGGGTCTTTGTTGGGTTTCGCGTCCTTGGTTTTAATTATGTGTAGTAGGTAGGTGCAGCAGCAGCAGCAGAATAGGGGTGCACACTGTAGGGAAGGTTTAATGGTGGTCGCGCACAGCCAACCTCTTAATTCGTAATCATTAAGTAAGATGAATTAATCCTCTTTTGTTTAATAGTTTGAAACAGTTTGCTGGTTATTTCACAGTTGAAAGTAGGGCTTGAAATTCAAGTTCATTTAAAAATTCAACGCTTACTAAGTTATGAATGTAATCGAATTAAATTATACCATTATGTTTCAATCTCAATTCGTTTTGCAACTATATAGATAGTATTGGTTATAAACAAACTTAATCTGCCTGCAGACAATACTAGCTTACAACTAAAATTTGGTTGTTCTACGTTCTTCTAGTCTCTGAGATCTAGGTGTTCATACGGACGGACGGACGGATCAGACGGAAATGGCTATATCGACTCGGCTGTTGATGCTGATGAAGAATATATATGCTTTATGATATCGGAGTTGCTTCCTTCTGCCTAATACATACATTTTCACGACTTTAGAATACCCTTTTTACTCTACGAGTAACGGGTATAATGAGTTCCATTTTACGTGTACATTTATAATACCCGTTACTCGTAGAGTAAAAAGGGTATACTAAAGTCGGGCAAATGTATATAACAGGCAGAAGGAAGCATCTCCAATAATATATAATATATGGTTTATGGGGTCGGATTCTTGATCAGCATCAATGGACGAGTCGATATAGTCATGTTCCTCTGTGTGTATGAACACCTAGATCTCAGAGACTAGAAGAGCACCCGAATTTAAAATGTAGACTAGCATTGTCTACACGCATACCAAGTTTGTTCCAAATTTCGGCAAAAAAGTTAATATAAAAAAAGTTAAATATCTCCTTCTATCTTTTGCCATGTAGTTTTTGTGACCAATATCTACAATCTCACAAATTTTGATAAAGATCGATTAATAAATGGCAGTGTTATACAGGTTATAGAAAAACCCTTCTGAGCCGCATGCGGTGTTTGCTTACATAATGTGAAAATATTCAAATGCTCAATGTTAATGCTCTGTTAATTAGCATAAGAAACATTATTGAACAAAAATTCCCCTGAGTAACGGGTATAACGAAGTCGGGCAGGGCCACCTTAAATTTACGCTCTCGTTTCTTATTCAAACAATTTGTCCCTCCCTCATAATGAACAATTTCTGCTACATGAAAATTTTGAATTGATGCAGAGTTTTTCGATTTGATTTCGATTTGACCAGTCTAACGTTATTTATAATCCAATCTGCTCAAAATATCGTTCGCAAGCTGATCCGCAAAAAAAAAGAGAAAATAAGTCCATCCATGAATGTCAGTGCTTTCAAAAGCAATCGTCAAATTAAAAATTAGTAAGTGATCTCGTTTGGAAAAATATATGAAAAAAATATTCTACAATTTATACTATAAAAAATGATATGATCTGGTACTCAATGTTATAGTTTTTCATATCATTAAAATGAAAATGACCTATTTTTCATATTAATTCGATGCATTTTCTGATCAATATTATATAATACCGCAAGATTTTTTGGACAACCTTATATTAATGGTATATAATAATGATATTAATTACTAAAAAAAATTTTAATTCAATATCAGAATAATGTTACTTAGCTTCAATTCGACATTTTTTAGCATCAAAATGATATAAAAAAAAATTATATGACAAAATGTCAAATAAACCAGCCCAGATTGAATTGATATGGACATTTTGTTCTCTTTATTTGTATGTTAAGCTTGTGCAAAAGCTTGTGTAATAGCCAGAAGAAATCATTTCGGACCCAATAAATTGTATGGGCATTTCCACAGAAACCAAGACCGAAAAATTAAACATACATTAAACCATTTTTGTTCATATTTTCATAGAAAAACAATTGAATTGTAAGCCAATTTTATATTTATCTATAACCCATTTCGAGATTTTCTAATGCAAAGTTGAGCAAACCACCATCTTTCTCATTTTTATAGTTCTTTTGCACTCTTTATACCCTATTCCCTAAATGGGAAAATTGGGGGATCATGAAGTTGTGCGAATGTATGTAACAGAGAAAAGGTGAAATTGACGACCCCATAAAATATATATATTCTTGATCAGCATGAACAGCCGAGCCGATATAGCCATGTCCGTCCGTCCGTCTGTATATCCGTCCGTCTGTCTGTAAGAACCCATGGATCACAGAGACTATTAAAGATAAAGCCACAAATTTTAGCATGAAGGCAGGTGTATACCGCACGCAGATCAAGTTTGTTTCAGATTTCGAATATAGGTTCAGGGCTAGAACCGCTAAATCATGTTGCCTACTTTCAGGATTACCCTTTAATAACTGTTACAAAAACCGGTGAAAAGAAATGAAGAGGGAATTTTGTAGTCGGGGCACTCGACTGCTGCGCCCCTACTTGTTTGCCTACAAAAGTACCCAAATAATTCATGATTCCCTTAAATCATTCTAAGGATACAAACAAAATACGTAAAGATTTCATAACAAACTTTGTGATTGCAATTGACAGTAAGTTTTGGCAGTTCAAAATATGAGAAAGCTAAAATCCCCACTCTTATATTCTGTGGTATCTTGGGATTTTCTTTTTCCACAACTCTATAAACATACTAATACTACTACAACTAGTCGCCTCAATGGGTTAATCAAGAAATACGAAAACTTGTATGTTTCGCAGAGAACTGTGTTCACCCACAGCCCCCAGGGGCCGAACACGTTAGGCAATTCATGCCGAATGCTTGCCGAAGTAATGCTTCAGTGAGTGTCAGAGAGAGACAGACGGCAACTAAGAGCCTCTCTTCTTGAACATCGCTGCTGTAAGACAATTTCAAGAAGTTATCACCAGTAGACTTCGCTAGCTGCTCCCAGTTTTTAGCAATTAGCTTTCAAGAAGTTTGGGTGTTGGAGACTCTTGGATTCCCATATCGGAAAATTATTTTGGATAGCTAAATTTGAGTTAGATTACTCTGGTTATGTTAACTTTAAGGTCGTCTTTCGATGGCGGCTTAATGGAATAAAGGTTGAGGCTTTAGAAAAGTACAGCAATCCAACAGTATCTTTTTGTTTTTGATTCAACAATTTCGGGTTAACCTTTCACATGTACATACAACTCCTCGTAACACCTCTGCTTTCAAAATCAACCAAGGTTTGACAAAGTCCAAGACTTGTCAGCCCCATCCTCTTTAGTCGCGGTATAATGAAATATACCACACCAACTCTTTTAGACTCTGTTCCCATGTCACGTTCGCATCACTATCCCCTGCCGCACAGCCCATGACGACAATCAGTCATGCCCAAGAGCCAAAGAGTCATAAAGGCGAGGATCAGTCACAAAAGGGCAGCAACAGCAGCTGAAGATTGCTGCAGAAGCATTGGGCATCAAAAAAGAACGCGTAAAACGGGTAGCAGTCGCATGTGGAGGAGAACAAGTAGAAGGCGACACAAATATATACAAACATGAGGATGAGGAAGGTTTGCCTGTCTGCCTGTCTGCCTGCTGCTGCCCTTGCTCCCTGAGCTCTTTTGAGTGCGCGCATCTGGCAACCGGCAATCGATGATTGCTATTTGCTGATCTTCTCCTTCTCGCGCGCGGCTACTCTCAGCTCTCTGGCTGCTTAGGAATTTCACGACCGATGGCAAGAATTTTATATTCCATTGCTTTGGTTGCGGCGTCTCTTCGGCCTTTTGTTTTAGTCAATGTTTCGGGCTTTTTGTTGATATTTTGTATGCGTATCTTTTGTTTAGTTTTGAAGATACATTCTCACACACATACATGGAGTCAAAGAGCATTTTTCACAGCGCAGGAATGCTGACTGAGACAGGGGCTTAGTCTACGGGGGGTTCATTTGAGTAAAGCAATAAACCCTTCATCTCTCCTCCTCCTCCTCCTTTTGCAGAGTTACACACCTCTGCGATACACCGCCGCCAATGGACGCAACGATGCACTTGCTCCGGACTATCACCACCCCAAACCGCCGATGGAACCACCACCATCGGCGTCACCCTCGCCGGACGTTAGCGTTCCGCCGCCACCCACCATTGTAGGACAGTCGGTGATGAGCGTAACGCTGCCAACCAACGGACATGTGCCAAAGATGATCAATGCGCTGATACCATCCAAGCTTATCCGCAAGCCGAGCATTGAGCGTGAGACAACGCACTATTTGCGCTGTAGCCCAGCCCTGGACTCGGGTGCGGGCAGCTCCCGTTCCGATAGCCCTCACTCGCACTCCCATCAGCCGGTTGGTGGACGCGCCAGCACCGGGCAGTACTCGCCCTCGCCCAGCAGTTTCAGTGATGCCGCTCCGCCTGCTCCTCCACCAAGAAATCCAACGGTTGGCAGCTCGGCCACACCTCCACCACCACCGCCCACCAGTCAGCCGTACAAGCGACGCTCGCCGGCGCTTAGTCGGCCGCCAGCGTTAACGCCGAGCACAGGAACGCGCGGCACATCACCAGTGATCCCACAGAATGGGATTAAGGCTCAACAGCAGTTGACGCAACAGATGAAGGCTCTGAGCATGTATCCGGGTGGTGGGAGTGGAGCTGTGGTGGAACCACCGCCGCCATATCTGATCAATACGGTGGTGGTGACGTCGGCACCGCCACCGCCCAGTTACACGGCGTCCATGCAATCGCGCCAATCGCCCACGCAATCACAACAATCGGATTATCGGAAATCACCCAGCAGCGGCATATACTCGGCCACCTCGGCGGGCTCACCCAGCCCCATAACGGTGAGCAATAGCAGCGGAATCCTGCCAGCCGCCGGAGTGACCAGACCACAACCTCGTGCCTACCAAGCGCGTACCCAGCAGCCCATCATTATGCAGAGTGTGAAGAGTACCCAAGTACAGAAGCCGGTACTGCAAACAGCTGTGGCTCCCCAATCGCCGGTGAGTGCCTCGGCCAGCAACTCGCCGGTACATGTGCTCGCAGCTCCACCCTCCTATCCACAAAAATCACCGGCAGTGGTGCAGCAACAGCAGCAGGCTGCAGCGGCAGCTCATCAACATTCACCGCTCCTGGTGCCGACACCGGTGGCCGTTGTTGGTACAGCTGTTAAGCCGCCAACTCCCACCACGCCACCGCTGATAGCGAATGCACTGAATGGAACAGTTGTCAGCAAGCCAGCATGTATGGAGCCACCATCCTATGCGAAGAGTATGCAGGCCAAGGCAGCCACTGGCCAGCAACCGCATCAGCAGCAACATCAGCAGCAGCAACAGCAACAGGTACAGTTCGATGAAATAAACAGGTTCATTCCCAAGTCAAACAAATCTTACAATTTCGCCTTAAACATTCACAGGTACAGCAACAACAACAGCAGCAGCAGCAGCTTCAAGCTCTAAGAGCACTACAAGCTCAGCAGCAACAGCAGCAGCAACAGCAGCAGCAGCAGCAACAGCAGCAGCAGCAACAACAGCAGAAGGCAACCCTCTCCATTGTGAGCAGCAGCAATGGCAACTCCAGCAGACAACTACCGCCACCGCCGCCCTATCAGAGCAGCAGAGTGACCACACCTGAAATATCCAGCACCAACAACAACAATAATATGACAACAGATACCAAGTCCACCAGCAGCAACAACAACAACATACAGATCACCAACAGCAATTTAGCCACCACACCACCCATACCACCGGCCAAATACAGTGCTGCAGCTGTTGCAGCAGGAGGCGGCGGAGGAGGCAACGGCAATAGTTCAGGTGGCAGCAATGGTTCCTCCATAGCATCTTCATCGGGTGCCAAGGCCGCCTGTAAAAAGATCAAACACGCCTCACCCATCCCGGAACGTAAAAAAATCTCCAAGGAGAAGGAAGAGGAACGTAAAGAGTTCCGCATACGGCAGTATTCGCCGCAAGCCTTCAAATTCTTCATGGAGCAACATATCGAGAATGTGATCAAATCCTATCGTCAGCGCACCTTCCGCAAGAATCAACTGGAAAAGGAAATGCTCAAAGTGGGCCTCTCCGATGAGACGCAAATCGAAATGCGTAAAATGTTGAATCAAAAGGAAAGCAACTACATTAGGCTGAAGCGGGCCAAGATGGACAAGAGCATGTTTGTCAAGCTCAAGCCCATTGGTGTTGGTGCGTTTGGCGAGGTGACACTGGTCCGTAAAATCGACACCTCCAATCATTTGTATGCCATGAAGACGCTGCGTAAGGCGGATGTCCTCAAACGCAACCAGGTGGCGCATGTTAAAGCCGAACGTGATATCTTGGCCGAGGCCGACAACAATTGGGTGGTCAAGCTCTATTATAGTTTTCAGGATAAGGATAATTTATATTTTGTAATGGACTATATACCCGGTATGTTGAATATGTTTTATACTCAATTTGTTTATTAATTCTTCTTGTTTTCGAAAAGGTGGCGATCTGATGTCGCTGTTGATCAAGTTTGGCATCTTTGAGGAATCGCTGGCGCGTTTCTACATAGCTGAAGTCACATGCGCCGTGGACAGTGTACACAAAATGGGCTTTATTCACAGGTGTGAAATGATTTTAAAAAAAACCCTTTTTCATGGAATGATTGCTGTTTTGATAGTTTTTCTGGCCATAAGTAGCAAAATGATCTTATCGATGACACAGCGCTGGTATACTTTATCGATGACCACCTATTATATCGACGTGATTTTATATTTAATAATCAGTTATTACTTATCGATACGCCGAAAACTCTCAAAAGTTTTTGAATTTTGTAGTATTAAGTATTAAAATAATTTTTATTTTGAAACTTAATGATACCAATTATCGATCGATCTGTAGTCTTCCAAAGTTTTGACAAAGCTTATCAAAACCATTTCCCCATCTATATATAATATATAAAAATATATATTTGTCTGTCTGTCCCATATGTCTGGCTAATCCGCTCATCCGATCGAGATTAAGCTTTGATCATTTGCCACAAAGGGTTTGTAAATTGAAAAAATTCCCGGAAAATGTTTCAAAAAACCGCCAAGTTAGCAAAATTACAGCGTTCAACCGACTGTAATGAAACTTTGGGGATTGGATGTAAGCTTGCCCTGGAAAATTGTTCAAAAACAACAAAATTTGCCAAATTTCCAATTGCGATGAAAATTATGGGCATGGTTGAACGCTTGCCCGGTAAGGTTCTCAGTTGAACAAATGGATGGGAAGTGGTCTAAAAACCGCGAATTTAAAAAAATATACTATCCGTTGGACGCAAATGTTTCTAAGGTTCAAAGAACCGCGAACGTTGCTAAATTACCATATGAGTATTCATGAATGTGCTTTATGTTAAGATAACATTTACGGCAAAATGTCTGGATATTGGCAAAATTTTCAGTTGAATTTAAATTATCATGAAGGCGAGTAAATAGAGGTGAACATCGAACGTTCGAGCTTATTATTGTATTTTATTATATTTAAGATCAGCTCAGTGGATTGAGCTTTGTGCGTCCGTTTGGAAGCTATCGAAATTTTGCGCAGAATCTCAGAATCGCAGAATCGGATCCGACCGAACAGAACGATCGACCATAAAAGAGCTCTACATGCTTTCAAACCGATTCGCAGAATGTGGTTGAAATCGGATGACTGTATCATAAAGAGAAAATCTTTTTGCTTTCAATGTTAGCCTTCCCCAACTCCGCCATGATTAATATTTTTTATCAACCTAATATCTTATGATATCCAAAGAACCGCACACAGCCCTAGTTAGCTTAGTATTGGCATTTTATGTGTTTTTTTTTGCTATTTTTATAAAGCAATTGAAAACGGGTCGGCAATTAAACTCTGATCCAAACAATGCTAGCTTTACCCTCTCATTTTAAACTTAACTTTAGTTGGCTGTTGATGATTCGAAAGTACAAGAAGGGCGGCAGAACATCGACAGTTGTCAATGTCAAATAGAAAATTTAGAAGCCATTTTTCACTCAAGAATGTGTATTTCCCGGATGATTGGAATGCAGTTATGCAGTCAGCCACAGTTTTTGTTGCTTTACGCATAGCCATTTCAATGCGTAAGCGTCTTGACCATAGCTAAATGGCAACAACCACTTCATAAGAGTCTCCTTCTTTTTTTCTCCTATGCCTCTTGCAGATTTGACTACAGCTAATATATGTTTACCAATTTTTCGGACAGTATTCGTGCTGTCAGCACCCTCAGATTCCCAGATATAAAAAAGTAAAAAATATTAATTTTGCTTATAAGTCGACCCACTTTGACAATACTTTAACGCTTCGTACAAAAAGTCTATGAATAGTTTCATAAAAATGTAGAATTAGTTAAAAATTTAAGCTTTAAGTCAATTATAAATGGCAACTGAACCCAGTCAAGTGCCAGTTGATATTTATTTAAAATTTGTCTTGCGAAATTTCCCTACCATTAAATTTTCAATTGTCATTTTTCACACAATTAAATTTTTAATTGGAAATTATACTTCCATTAAAGTTACAATTTGGATTTTTCACAACCACTCAATATTTAATTGGAATATTTCGCTTCAATTAAATTTTTAATTCGAATTTCTCGCCAGCATTAAATATTTACTTAAATGAAAGCAGGGAAATTTCCTTTGACTTAAGGCTTGAATTAAAATACAATTGACTGGAAAAAATAGAAAACAGGATTTAATGGTAATTGCAAAGTTCAACTATTAAAATCAATTAAACGTTTCTAGAAACTCTGTTTTTCAAAACCAATTACCTATTTAATTTCGCAATATCTTGAAAACTGAGGGTGATATGGAAAAACTGATAGAAGATTTCGAATCAGGTCCATCCCAAATACTATACAAATGTGGAGATTTTATTGTGTTATCATTCGATTGTAAATATAACATTTGTAGATGTGCGTCGAATGATTGCGATTGCATCAGACAGGCATTCATTTTCAATTTCCTTTTCTTGAGGCTTCTGAATTTTGTTTATTTGTATTGGTGACTACGCGAGCATTAGCTGCTTTTGGCCACTTCTGACCTAGACGATGAACAGCAACGTTTCATATGGTTTTCTATACAATCTATTAACCCTTCACTATGTTTTAACAGAGACATCAAGCCTGACAACATACTCATCGATAGGGACGGACATATAAAACTTACCGATTTTGGTTTATGCACTGGATTCCGATGGACCCATAACTCTAAATACTATCAGGAGAATGGTAAGTGTATTAATATCATTATCTGTCATTTAGTTTTCACTTACTTTCCTTTCTTAGGCAATCATTCCCGCCAGGACTCTATGGAACCTTGGGAAGATTACTCTGAGAATGGTACAAAGCCCACTGTACTGGAGAGGTAACTTCACATCTATTATAACTTATTGTTGGACTTTTCAAATAATTGTAACTCATTGATTAGACGACGCATGCGCGATCATCAAAGAGTATTGGCTCACTCGCTGGTCGGTACACCCAACTACATAGCTCCCGAGGTATTGGAACGCAGCGGCTATACACAATTGTGTGATTACTGGAGTGTGGGAGTCATTCTCTATGAGATGCTTGTGGGTCAGCCACCATTTCTGGCCAATAGTCCGTTGGAAACGCAGCAGAAGGTCTGAATTTGTATGAATTTACTGAAGTTTGCACTGTGTTAACTCTTATTATGCATCTGCAGGTCATCAATTGGGAGAAAACGTTACACATACCGCCACAAGCTCAACTCTCCAGGGATGCCAGTGATCTGATAAGGCGACTGTGTGCCTCTGCGGACAAACGTTTGGGCAAAAGCGTTGAGGAGGTCAAGGGACACGATTTCTTCAAGGGCATCGACTTTGCCGATATGCGCAAACAGAAGGCACCCTATATTCCCGAAATCAAGCATCCCACCGATACATCCAATTTTGATCCAGTTGATCCGGACAAACTACGTTCCAATGATTCCAATATGAGCAGCGGCGATGATATAGATCTGAATGATAGGCAATTCCATGGATTTTTCGAATTTACCTTTAGAAGATTTTTCGATGACCGACAGCATCCGGATATGTCGGACGATCAGGCGCCGGTTTACGTGTGAGACGTTGTCCTGTCTGGTCTTATGGTAATAATGGTTAGTCAATTAGTCACAAAAAGTGAACCTTTAAGAAAACATAAATATTGTTTTAGGTTTGTTCTAGTAGAATTGTTAACCAAAAATTGCAAAAAACGTTGAGCGAAATTGAATGTTTTGAAAATTAGAAATTTATAAACTTTGGGGTATTTTGGATAGAATGATTATATTATTATTTGCATATGCTCCATGTCAAATGGTTAGAGCTTAGCCCAAATGAGGCCAGCATTTAGAATTTGTACAGACCACGTGTCTCAGTATCTATTGTCTAACATTAGTTTAAATTGAAATTGAACATTTTTGTAGATTTTTAATGAATGTCTAATTTTGTCACCGAGTCTTTGTTTTCGAGGCACTATTCCTGAGCAAGTTCGCAAAACTAAAGTCGAGAGATTTAAGGTAGAAACCGGAGCCGTCTGTTGGCCTCTGGCTTTCAAGTTCCTGCTTTCAGTTCAGAGCCGCTGAGCTGACCCTTTATTTGAATTAATTCTTTTAACTTCAACTTTTTCAAAAAGATTCAAGGGCATAAACCTCTCTTGCTAAAACGTGGCTTTTTAATTAAATTATTCTTGTTGTGATTCTATTTCGTGCGAGCTGGCGAGCTGGCCAGTGGCTTACAACAAGCTTAGCCATGTCTTGCCACAACTGTACTTCCCATCTCAGTATCAGTCGATTCATAATCAGGTCTGTTCTCGTTTCCGAATTAGATCGATCGGAATAGGCAAGAGATCCGATATCCAAGAATTGATTAGAGAAATCGGTTAAAGCTGACAGCCATCAAAACTGTTCTTTGGAGAGTATTCGAAATTATAAGACAAAAGCCGAGTCAAACAATCGGCTTTTCGAAAAGGGAAAAGTTGCCAATTCCGATTTCACATAATTTGATCGAAATCGAAATCGGGAACAGGCCCGAATGTTTTGCTTTCCAATGTGATTGTCATAAATGCGCTTGTTTTCTGATCATAAATAATAAATTTGACGGAAAAAACTGAGCTGAAGCAGCGACTTTTCTTAACAATTCGGTTTAAACTCGTTCTTTTGATCAGTTTCGAGTCATTCGCGAGTCCTTTTCGAGGGTTTTTTTTTACTAATTCAAATTTAAAGCATATGCCAGAAACTATTTCAAGTCTTCTTTTAATTGCACGTGATACTTATGTCTCGTCATTTTGAACCCGTTTTTCTGATCAGTTTTGACTCATTTTCGAATCATTTGCAAGTCCCTTTCGAGTCGTTTTACAGTATAGACCATATAGAACCAATGCATGACTCAGTCTTCTTTTAATCGCACATGATGATGAGAAAAGACTCATGAAGGTAGTCGCAAACTAGCTCTGATCTGCCCTCATCGACAGCTGACTTGCAACTAAAAGCAAACAGAGCGCTGCTTGCTCTCTTGGGCTTAGCCTCGGCTGGCGCTCGACACCAGTCTGTGTGAATGTAGAAGCGTGCTCGGTCGCTGCGGGCCAGGCATGACCAACGCTGCTTTAAAATTTGACTCTTCCATTGCGACTGATTGTAAGTGCTTTGTATTGCCCTCGATAAGAGGTTAATTCTACAGTTTTGTATGATTTTAATTTATTACCGCCCGTTTCGTTGTTTTGAACGGAGAGAGTCAGTACAAGAGATCATGAATTGTGGACTGAGGCGCACGTACAGACGCTCTGTTAGCTGCACACATAATCAAAAGCCACTTTGAGAGCTTGCTATGCCACATCTGCCCTCTATAAAATTAGCAGATTTTAGTAGAAGAATTCTAGCAAATTTTGGTATTTTAGAAAGATCTTTCCGTTTTTCAACTGAATAAGAACTAGAAGCGTAACCAAATGACATGGAGTGTATGCATAAGACTAGTTTCATACCATCAATGAACAATGTCATAGCATAAACTACATATTTATAAAAATAAACAATTTTAGGAGGGATGAAAAGAATTAAACAAATGATATGAAACTACACAATACATATATGCTTGAGTGCATAACTGAACTGAATAAATTTAAAACAAATGAGTCATAACTTTTGATTTTTGTAAACTATAAACAGCACCTAGAGTGTGCACCTTCTATATATATATACACACATATACCATATATATATACACTTACAAACTACAACTAGTAATTAGTTAACAAATGAACGAAAATCTGATTTATAAAGGTTACAACTGTAAGGTCTGGAAAACCGATTGAACCAATTTCTGGTGCTCAAAACGCTATACAAAATGCCTTAAATTGATTGAAACAAACAAAAAAAAAAACACTACCCCTATCTATGCGAATTTAAACAAGCCTTATCACTTTTCACCTAAACTGGACCAATTCACCAAGTTCACATCGAATGGTGGGGGAAGGCAACTATTTCAGCAGGCTGGATAGTGGCACCTCCCTTCGAAACTTTAGCTTGACATTAATGGAATGTGCAACGATTTTAAAGCACCAAGTTATGCACATTTATCGCACCAAGTTAGCGATATAAGCAGGTCTTATAAGCCTACTCTTAAAGAAAACAAAAACCAATACCAACTCTACTCTAAATGTTATTTTGCCCGCGGGCGAGCGCGCTCCCTTTTTAATCTTCTTTGACTATTATCACTGCTGTATCCAATGTGTTTTTTGCGCCCTCCCCAAAAGAACAAACTGAGAGATATATATATATATAAATATATATTTATATACAAACATACATACTATATGATTAATGACTCTAGCTATGTTAGACGAAACTTGTTGAATGCCAAATGAAATTGTTTTTATAAAAAAATTCAACATAAATTCTCTAAAGAAATAAAAAATAAAAAAAAATGGAAAAATCAAACAAAATCAACTTGTAATGTAAAAGCAGCCGCCTAAATAATATAATTTTATACCTACATATATATGCAATACCTTTTTATTTATGCTAAAGTGTTAGTGTTCTAAGATGTTTTTTAGTTTATAAATTGCTAACCATAATTTAGTTTAATTTTTTAATGTGTAAGAAAAAGAGTACATAAATTGTTTGTTTGTAAGTTCGTTGGAAATGCTAAACTGAATGATGTTTTTTAAATGGAAAATTTTAATTTTTTAGCGAGAGTTTGTTGGTTTTCTTTTTTTTTAGAACTGTGAGAACAAGGAAAAGCTAATTTAACGAAAATACAAAACCTTATGTGTGCCTTTGCCAATTAATTTACAATAACAAATTAATAAATGAAAAAGAAAATGTAAAATGATTTTGCAAGCGTTTGTTATTGAAAGTATGAATGGTTCATTTGGAGCAATACAGCAATGGATGCGAATTACTTTTCCTAGACTATTATTTTATGTAAGTTTTACCTCTTCAAACTGCCTGCCCTTTGTTTCATCCTTAAGAAAAAGGTTTAAGTAAATCAATTCTGAAAATGTTTTGATTCGAGTTAGTCAGCTCATGTTTATAATTGATCCAAACAGACCAAGCTCCTAGCTGCAAACAGATTAAGCTTCACACAGATCAAGCTCCAGGGGTTCTTTTCTCTCAACTGCATAGGAAATGTAACTTGCCGGTTCCTGACCACTTATGCTCTTGATACAGCCTTTCGATTGGCCAAATGATCTCGTTACCCTGTTGAGTCACTACTCGTTTGCTGCCACTAGCCCCCTATGATTTTGGTATGACGTGAAAGCTCTATTTGATACAAAAATGCAAGAATACGCTGCTGTGTGATTTGTACATTAAGTTTCGATAGCATATCGATGAAAAATCTAGAAAAGGCCAGATCACGGCTGATCTGCCAATTGGATCTTTATCTAAGATGAGGAAATACACAGAATAATTAAAAGGGGTGCCACTTGCACCTTATGGTAGCGCAGTCACTAACACACGTAAAACAAGTATTGAAGCACACGACAACAACAAAATCAACGGTGCAGACGCGCGCATACGAAATGTTTTTAAATTTTGTTTTTATTTATTAATTATTGCCCCGATTCACAGCCTGGTTTAGTCAGAGTCGATGTTAATTAACAAATATACAGGTCTGTTCTCGTTTCCGAATTCGATCGATCGGAATTGGCAAGAGATCTGATATCAAAGAATTGATTAGAGAAGTCAGTTAAAGCTGTCAGCCATCAAATCTGTTCTTTGGAGAGGATTCGAAATTATAAGATAAAAGCCGAGTCAAACAATCGGCTTTTCCAATTCCGATATCACATAATTTGATCGATATCGAAAACGGGAACAGGCCCGATAGAGATAATAAAGAGGAAAGAAAGAAAAACAAAACTACAAATAGCAGAAAATCGAGAAATCCTGCACAAATGGATCTATACATTTGGTTATAAACAAAATAAGGTATGCAATAAGATGCGTTTTTGGCCAGTCTCTAGATTTACACATTCCATTAGTGTTTTTTTTTTTTGCATTTCTGTTTAAAAACACCAATCACTTGATTAGGATTGCCATTACTAATTTTAAGTTTGTTTTTCACTTGTTATGAGATTGACCGTACTCAATTAGTTCAAGTACGTTCTTTTAAGATTAGTATTTTAGTAGTCGAGACCATTCAAACTTAATTTTAGTCCGATTTTTTATACTCTGTACCGTAGGTACACAGTTTATTATAAGTTTGTGCAAAAGTATGTAACAGCCAGAAGGAAGCATCTCCGACCCCATAAAGTATATATATTCTTGATCAGCATCAACAGCCGAGTCGATATAGCCATGTCCGTCTGTCCGTCTGTCCGTCTGTCCATCTGTCTGTCCGTATGAACGCACAGATCTCAGAGATGGTAAGAGATAGGGGTTCGACATGTATGGGACATATGCTTCTTATGTCTGCAGGCAGATCAAGTTTATTTTCAATTTTGGCCACGCCCCATTCCGCCCCCGCAATTTAGAAAAAACGTCATATCTCCCACAGTTTTTAAGATAGATGGGTCGTTCTTTCTAGACATATTTAGTAATCAAGATAACTTATCGATCCTCCAAACCGTTGTCGAGATATGATCAAAAGACTGTTCGCTGCTGCAGCGCAGTAGCAGCGCTGCTTTCAGCTGCATCAAAATTTATGCTGAGCGTATAATTTCGTTGGTACAGAGTATGTTATAGTCGGGCTTGACCGACTTTCTTTCTTGTTTTTCTCTGTGTAAGCTAACTTTGTCTGTGCCGACGTTTTTATGCCCTTGCAAGTGCTCGCTTCAATATTTTTAAAAATAGTCCTTTTCCCAAGTAGTCCGACCCATTTTCCGACCGATCGTTCGTAATGGAGCTATATGTTATAGTCATCCGATTTGGACAACAATTAGTAGAACTATGTAAAACAAACAACTACAAAATTTTGGAATGCTACCATTAAAAACTAAAAAGGTTTTCCAACTAATACTGTTTTTCAGACCTATCTTTTGTATGGCAGCTATACCATATAGTTGACCGTTTTCATCAAACCTGTCAGAATTATATAAAAGCATAGAAAACCCACGAATACAAAGTTTGGAGACGTTTCCACTAAAAAGAAAAAAGTTTTTCATACTAAATCTAGTTTTTCGACCTATTGTTCCTATGAGATATAGCCATCCGATCCGGTCGGTTCCGACATATTTGTAGTGTGCAGCAAAAAGAAGACTCTGTGCTAAATTTCAGCTCGATAGCTTTAAAACTGAGAGACTAGTTGGCGTAGAAACAAACAGACGGACGGACAGAGTTCAATCGACTCAGCTGGTCACCCTGATCAAGAACATATATAGTTTATGGGGTCGGAAATGCGTTGCAAGCTTCTGGTCAAAATTATATAAAAATGGCGTCAAAACGCGTAGGAGGAAAAACCGAATAAAACTGAATTTTTATTTGCGATGAACCACAACGGCCAACGAAAACCCGCACGTTAGGTTATAGTTACACGATCAACTGTATTAACAATAGAGCTGCAATCTTCAATTTCGGAATGGCAAATGAAAACATCAGATTTAACACCTATTTTTATGGAGAGGATGAAAATAACAACAAAATCAACGATGTGGCTTGGGCGACAAAGAGAAGAGAGACACACATGCGAGGTTGTTGTTGCAATTTTTCTTTATGCGTGAAACAGAGCCAGCGAATGACCTCTAGAATGTGCCCCGTTTTCCCAGCTACCAAGTAAAATAAAAACCACTTTTTCGATTTAAATTTTAATAATTTGTTTTGTTTTTATTATTTTCACATTTGTAAATTTAATAATTATAATAATTTTGTAAATTTATCAAGACAAAAGTGTTTTGTTCATTTTATATGAATTTCTTGTTACTTATTTTTGATTAAAATACATTTATGCGTAATATTTGAAATATAAGTTATTTGTGGTTGTTGTTGTGGTTGTTGTTTTTCGGTTGTATGGTTTGGTTTTTTCTGT
The DNA here is from genome assembly GCA_035044965.1 of Lordiphosa andalusiaca. NCBI lineage: Eukaryota > Metazoa > Arthropoda > Insecta > Diptera > Drosophilidae > Lordiphosa > Lordiphosa andalusiaca. Next base: position 1,532,973 of record JAWNNM010000036.1, read on the forward strand.
GGGTGTGTGTGTGTGTGTGTGTGGCTTGTTTAATAATAATAGCAAATAACATTTGATGCCGTTTCAATGCATAACCTTAAAAACATATACACAAATGATGTGAACATAAAAGTGAAACAAATAATAATATTAATAATAATAATAATAATACATAATACAAGTTACGTTTCTGTGTTGTGGGTGAATTTCTCACGCTTATTTACATAAAAAGTGAGGCGAACAACTTTAACAGAGGGAGAATTGGATGTATATAGTGGTGGGTGGGGGGGGGGCGGGGGTTAGGCTAAGTAACTAACAAGTGTGTGTGTGTGTGTGAGTGTGTATCTCATATAAGGCCCTAGAGTGCAAATATTTACGCCGGCAACTCTCCATCACAATCAAAAATATTTGCGCTTAAAAATAAGTTTCGTTTTTTGTTTTTAGTATTTAAGTTAACATTTTCTTTCTGTGTTTTCAACTAGACTAAGTATTTAAGTATTAAATTTATGCTAGGTTGTGTGCTGGCTGTTATTTAATTATTATTTTGTATAATTTTTTAATTCAACAGTTTTGCGTTGTTTTTTCTTTTTGGATTCTCTAGCTTTTTGTTCTGGCGAAATAATGTACAAAATATATTCATTTATATCTCCTTCGTCGAGTGGGGTTACTTAAAAAAAATACAAATATAAAAGTTAATTAAGTAGTAAATGCAGTATTTTTTTTGTGTTTTTGTTGTTGTTTTTTGGTGTTTGGAAAAGCAAGAAAATTTACAAATAAATGTGTTCGTTGTACGGGAAACCTTTGTTGCCTTTCATTCGTTGTGTGTGCGAGTGTGCGTGTGTGTGTGTGTGTGAGGGAGTGTAAAAATGAGGCGAAATCTCAAGGTGAAAGCATTTTATTGTCCTTTTAAACATTTCGTTAGTTAATTGTTTGTGTTTTTTATTTTGTTTGTTTTTTACATCGATACGCACAATGAATTTAGCTATGAGACTTTTCCAAAGAGTTTGTTTTACGTTTAAATATTTTGGTTTTACAAGCTAGTTTTCGAATATTTTTGTTTTTGATTAAATTTAAATAATTTTTAATAAGGCCAAATTAAGTGTTTTATTTAGTTTTATATATATATATATAGTTGTTATATTATTTAGCATAAGCTAAAACATTTACAAACATTTTCTCAGAGCCGAAGCAGCCGAAGGTAATTTTTTAAATGCATAAGGAGGAGGGTCACCTTCTTCTAGCGCAACTTTAGCAAAATGGAATGATCGTATAGGTTGTTGTTGTTGTTGTTTAATTATTTGTTTTTTATATATATATATATAATTGTAGAGAAATTGTGGTTGTTGTTGTTTTGTGTATTTACTAAGTAGTTATGTTTAAGTAAGAGAGCTTGAAACGCGCAGCAAAGCGGTGGGTTTTCATTAACACAAAAATATATTTTTATGAGAAATTTTGTTGAGGAAATTGGTTAAGAGGGTGTTGGGGAGGGTGAGGGGGGTTTATGGTTTAGTTTATAATTTTACACGTTTACTTTAATACAGTTTGCTGTTGTTTAGTTTAATACTTTTGTCACTTGGTTTTGAGTGGGTTGCAAGCCTTTGGGTATGATGAGGCTTGCCTGTAATTTGTTTACTTTGTTTTTTGTATTGTCTGTTTATTTGGTTGGTTACGTGTGTTGGTCCATTACTTTTGAGCATTTAACCTGGTGCGAGGGTCGATCAATATGTTTGTTAAAATCAATTTCAAAATCCTAAACATATAAAATATGTCAAGTGTTGACCATCTGGCAACACTATAACTTTTGACAGCGTTGCCAGATCAACTGATTACATTAGGAGTAGATTTTTACACGCCACGTCGATTCGAATGGATCGAATGAAACATGCATTTTTGACTAAACCATATCAAAATTTGATTATAATGTTGAAAATTTGCCTAGCTTAGGAATGATTAAGGCCAAAATCAGTTTGTTTTTTGTTTTCCACTTCGACCAAGCCCTTATCTAAGCAACTGCACAGTTTGTGCAAGATATTGAAATGTTTGGTGTGACCAACTGGTGCCACCACGCACAAGACAGAGGCGAGTGTCGAAAAAGTAGAAAAAAAATTTCAAAGACAAAGTTCAATGTGCTGCTTTAATGTGAAAGCTATCAAAATCGTTTGAAGTGACTCACTTAACCCATGCTTTATACGCTTGATGCGCTAATGTTGTTCAAATGCGCGAATGCCTTAGCCATGCGCATACCCACCCAACATTTGGAAGATCACTTCGTCTAAATCAGTTTGGAAAGTCTTTTTCCAGCCCTTTTAATGATGCAAAAATGATTGCTATCTTGTGCGTTTAAAAGAAGTCTAAGAAATGGCTCTTGCAAATGCTCAAAAATGAATTTATTGAAATACGAATTGAAAAGACCCGCAAATGACTCGAATATGTGTCGCAACTGATCAGAAAAACGGTTTAAAAACGACTCTTAACGAAGTGTCGCTGCTAGGGTACCATTTTCTTCCGACATTTACTGACCAAAATACATTTTGAACGAATTTGCAGTGTTTTTGAACTTAATTTGCTATAAAGAAAACTTTCTTGTGCGGAAGATCGTAATGAAGAAGTTTGACTGTATCAAAAAGCACATTGTTGTGTTTGAAACTAGAGATGAGAGCGTATCAAACATTTTCAACGCAACACGACTCTAACACGAATGACATTTTGTAAAATTTTTACACGACACGACACGCTTGACTTTATTTAACCTACAAAATATGTTTATTGATATCCATTCTACTGGATTATTTACCTATAAACATCATACTCATGCTCTTTTGAGCTTCTATGGCAATTAGTTGAGTTGGAATCAATCCGCGTCCTGGAGACGGTTAACAACCACTTTTACTTGACAATGTCAACGCTTTATTCTAACCCAGCATATTTATCTAGACCTTCATAACTATTATCCTCAAATTGTTGCCTTTTTTTGCATAAAGTACTTAGAATAATCTATTATCATGGCTAAAATTATTGACAATTCTTCATTTGGATTCTCTGACAAGCCCACATAATCAAGTTTTTCGATTAATTGCAGAGTTCTTGATTTAAGCTCAATTATAATATTTTTTTTATGATTGTTTTGGGTTAATACAAAACTATGGAAACAAAAACTGTCGAAGAATACTGTGGAGTTAAGCAATGTCCACTTGAAATCTGACACGACTAACAACATAAACACATTGTATTGAGTCACGCACCCATCTCTAGTTCGAGCCTTACATGTTTCTCTTTCTGTATAAATATGACACAAAATTTCAGTAATTTAAAAATATTTCGGAAGGATTTTAACTTGGTTTTTTTTTCTAGTTTAAAAGTACTAACTGGATGAAGTGAAAGTTTTGGTTGAATAAAGCATATTATGTTAATTAACATAACTCTAACATTAATAGAAACATTTACAGATCATGTTAGCAAACAGCGAATGCTGTTACGTAAGAGATCTAGATGATTTTACCGTAACGTAAGAAAGGAAATGACTAAAGCAACTCTGCTGTTAAGGCTGGTCAAAGATATATGTAACGGAAATGCTTTCTTCTGCCTGTTCTATACATAAGCAAGCGTTTAGTATACCCTTTTACTGTTTAAGAACTGTATGTACCATAAAAAGCTATCTTATACATTATATTTGAACCGACTTGATTAAGTTAATACAAATATTCACGAAATCAAAACTTCTGCAAAAGCATTATCGATTGGGCATCAAGATCTAACAGAAGAAAGCTGAATATAAGCAGATTTTTGAAGCTCTCAGCTAAACTAAGAAACTGAGAAAACATTTTACCAGTTACTATATCTTGGGCTGTATCGTTTAGGCTGTCAATCTTGAGCCATGACTATGTTTCGGCTATATATTTCGCTGATATAATTTGAGAATCGATTTTAGATGGCTTGTCCGTTTCTTAAGCAGTTGGAAAGCTTTGGGTTCGGTTTAATTCCCTGCTTAGAGACAAAAAGGGATATTAAAAAATATGTATTGGATGATTTCCTGCATGCATTTGGACTGGATATGTCTTAGACATCCTTTCAATCATTCAAAGGAGCTGTAACTCATTCAAAGGATGTGAAAAATTATCATCCTTTGAATAACTTTTCGCTCTATTGGTAAGTTGAAAGCATATTAAAGACATATCCAGTCCAAATGGAAATGTGTGGACTTGACAATGTTACATGTCGATTCTTAAGACCCAAAAATTTGAAAATTGAAGCTTCCTGAAGCAATATCTATCAAAAAAACGTGTTAAAAAATCAACTAAAATCCGTCTCATGCTTTCGACCTCTCACACATTTAAACATATTGATCAACCCTCGTCACATATTCAAAAAAAAAAAAACAAAAAAAAAAAACCCCAGCCTGCCTGCCAGCATCTCTTGCAGTTCTGGCTTTAAAATAATTACATCATAATTTTAAAAAAATATTTATATAAAATATTTAAAACTAATTTCCGCTTCATAACGTGGAGTTTCCCCGCTTAAATGAACGATCTTTGAGTATTATACAGTACTTGGTACCTGGATCCAGCTCTTAGGATAATATATATATATATATGTATATATTAAAAAAATATATCAAATTAACAAAAAACTTAAACATGAAAATTAGAAAATACTAAAAAATGGATGCAGCAGAAAAATGATAAAATTATAAATTCGCTCAAACGAAAGGTTTTTCATTTCATACAAAAATAGTTCAACTCTCTATCTCTTACTCTCTCTCTCTCTCTCTCTCTCTCTCTTACTCTCTCTCGGTTTTGCGTTCCTGCACATTTGTTTTTTTTTTGTGTTTTGTTGAGATTTCTGTTAAGTACAGCAATGTAAGTGCACTGTTAGTTCGGTTTAGCCAAGACACCAACCGCTGCGCTGTTTCGTTCAGTTCAGCAACATTTTGGCATTGAAGAAGTCAAAGGTGGAGCCACCACCATGGGACGGCGGCGTTAGGGGTGCGGCAAAGCGCGACTGAGGTGGGGCCAATACTCCCGCATGGTGGAAGTAAGTGGGCGGCTGTTGGCCATAGGCACCGGATAAGAGCGGAGGGGGCGGCGGTGGCGGCCGTTGGTTGTTGTTGTTGTGGGGCGGTGGTGGCAGCATAACACCAGCACCAGGCACGGACGGTGGCCAGGGCAGACGTGGCATGCGCTGTTGTTGTTGCTGCTGCTGCTGTTGCTGGTAGATGGCCATGGCTGCCAAGGCATGTGGATGCGGATGGGATTGAGGTTGATTTCTATTCGCTGCCTGGCCGCGACGTCCACGCGTTGGCGTCGTCGTCGGCGGCGCTCCGCCAGAGGCAGCTGCAGCTGGGCAGGTGGGCGGCACTGAGGTGTCGCTTACCTATTCCCTGTAGGGCTTGCAGTAGGAGTAACGGTGGTTCATGTGCTGGCTGTAGCTGCCCGAGTGTGAGAAACGTTTCAGGCACTTGGAGCACTGAAATGGCTTCTCGCCGCTATGCAGTCGCTTGTGCTCGGTGAGATGGTGCTTGTGCTTGAAGGCCTTGGGGCAGTCCATGCACTGGTATGGTCGTTGACCTGTAAGAAGATGGTTTAATATTTGGTTCCGCTGCTGACAGCTGGTTGTACTCACCGGAATGCTCGTATTTGTGCCTGGCCAGCGAACTCTGCTTGGCAAACGCCTTGTCACATTGATCGCACACAAACGGCAGATCCGGATCGCCGGCATGACCGTGTGTCTCGGCCTTGGCTCGCTTGGGCTTGGGCGGCATTAGACCCGCTGCATAGTCTTCTTCGTGGGAGATGCGGGAGTCATCATCGCGCCAGGAGCGTTTCTCTGAACCGCCTGGACTTAAGCTGGTGCCGCGATAGTCGGGCAGCTTAATACTGTTCATTAGGGGATTGGGTGCATATTCGCCGGGTCGCATCTGGAACAATGCCTCCATGGGCATGCGTGGCATGGGCAGCAGATAGGGCGACAGTCCGGGAAAGGCCTGGCCGGAGCGAGAGGTGGAGCAATGCTGCTGCTGCTGTTGTTGCTGGAGTGGCAGCTGCATTGAGGTGGTGGGTACGGCCTCGTGCAGGGACGGCGGCGAGGAGGGCGCCACACCAAAGTACAGAGCCGCGGCAGCGGCTGCTGAAGATTGCTGTTGCTGATGTAGTGAGGCTCCCGAAGATGGGGACAACGAGGCTGGCGACATGGAGGCCGAGCTGGAAAATTTGCGACTTAAATTGATGGCCTCCTGGAAATCCAGGGCAGCTGGCTGACCTGCAGCCGGTTGTTGCTGTGGCGCCAGGCCATAGATGGGCGGTGAGAAGGAGTCACGCTTGACGGACAAGTCCAGCGGTTGATCGGCTTGGGAACCAGTGGGATTTGAGGTTGTCTCACTGCCGCTGGCTGCATTCACATGGCTCTGCATTTTGCGTTCGCGGGAGCGATTGTTTTGGAACCACACCTGCACCACACGCGGATCGAGCTGCAGGCGGGCGGCTATCAAACGGAACTCATCTCGACTGGGTCGTGCATTGTGGGCATAGTGCTGCTTCAGCTGTTGCTGTTGCTCCTCATTGATGGCCGTCCGTACACGCACCTTGCGCCCCTCACTGCTCTCGCTGTGTGTACGCAGCTCCGAATCATCCTCCTCATCCTCACTAGCCGAGGGCAGCACAAAGGAAGCCTGCTGCTGTTGTTGCTGCTGCTGCTGCTGTTGGAAGTGCTGTTCCAGTTCCTCTTTAATCAGGCCACAGAGCACCTTCTCATGCTGTACCAGCTCGGTGGGATGATTGAATTGCTTGTCGCAGCGACTGCAACGTAAATCAGAGGGATTGGCTGCGGTTTCGGCACTAGCAACCACCTCCAGCTCCTCCTCCTGCTCTTGTTTTATGGACTTGGGTGACGCGGGAGCGCTGGCTGGCAGAGGGCTGGCCTCTCGACTGGGTTCCTGTTTCACTGGCTCCGGCTGGGTGCTCTCAGCAGCCACTTCTGGCTCCTTGGCTACATTATCTTCCAAGTCCATGACCAGTTTGGGTTCATCCGGCGTTTCCTCCTCATCTTTGTGACTTTCATACAGCTCCGACTGTTCTTGCTCCTGTTCCTGTTCCTCTCGCTCTTCTCGCTGTTGTCCAGCAGCCGTCAATTCCAACAGCCTTTGTATACTATAGGGATGCATGCGAGGATCCAGAAAGGGAAAAGCCAACAGAGCCGCATTCATGGCCCCGTAGTTGGGATAAAAGGGAGCTGCCGGTCCATTAGCCGCGCCTGCCTGTGCCTGAGCATCGCCAGCGAAATAAATCATGGGATTGGGCAATGTTGGCATGGCGGAGGGTTCGGGCAGCTTGCCGTTACGTTTGCCTGCCAGATCTGTGGGCGAGCGTCCAGCTCCCGGACTCTTCTCCAGCGTCTTGAGCATACCACGATTGTTATTCAGCTTGAGGCCCATGGTGATGCACTTCTTTGAGGTCATGTGGGAGGAGAAGCTGCCAGAGTGCGAGAAACGCTTGCCGCACTTATCACAACCGAAGGGCTTCTCACCGGAATGGATGCGTACGTGTTCCTTCAGATGGTGCTTGAATTTGAAGGCTTTCTCGCAGAGTTCACACTTGAATTTGCGCAACAGGGCCGACTCATCGTGGCTGATCATGTGTCGTTGCAGGCGGTACACATTGGCGAAGGCTTTGTGGCAGATTTTGCAGGTCTGGAAAGAAAGAAAACGAAGAGGTTGTAGTAAATGAATATTTGCATGTTAAGCATTTAACCGTTTTAATTTCGAGCTGCCAGATCGGTAGTTGATGGCTACAGTGTTGGTAAATACACACATTAAGAAGCTAGAAAATGTAAACAAACATACAAAATGGCATAGTTTTGCGGGAAAATGGCTAAAGTGTCAACACTGCTAAGAAAGTACGGCGGCACTCAGTGCGTTCTCTGCCCAGTTAGCAAAGTAAAGTGCGCAGTTGTCACTAAGAAAAAAGTAAAACATATAAAAAAAAAAATTTGTTAATTCAGAGTCTGCACAAACTCCATATAAGACTAAGCGCCATTCTTTGTTAATTGTATCACGACTTTGGAAATAGAATCTTCTAGATCAGCCCTCGTTTATTTTACATCTTCTTCACCTCTCTCAACTTGGACGCCAATCGCTGGCCAGCAGCTGACATTGTTGTTGTTTTATTATTGCTGTTGGATTTATGCGTGACTTTTGAGGCCACACAGCAGAGACCAACGCAACCGACACCAACGCGCACAGGTAATAAAAATTGTTTAAAACAACAAACGTATTTATTTGTTTAAAATTTAACGGCTTTTTAATTTGTTTCAAGGCAAAGCCGTATAACCAGGCCACAGCAACCAGCGGGCCATTTTTTTTTTATATTTGTTGTTGCGCCGTTTGTTCTTTAAGTTCTGCAGAGTCGTAAAAAAGACGTATGTTTTTTTATAAACTAAAAACTATTAATTTGAATGCAATAAACCAAATCGAGAGCAAAGTCGCGCACAGCACGAAACGAGCAGAGATTGAAGACTGAAAGACCAAGCCAAGGTAAACAGAGACCAGCCAAAGAGCGACAGAGACAGCTATACTCCGATATCGTGGCTGGTGGTAAAAAAAAGAAAAGGTAAAGCAAAGGTGGAGTAACCACTAAAAGGTAAAAAAAAAAACAACAACAAAATGCCCCCCAAACACACACACACACACAGTTACAGAGAGAGCGAGAGCGAGTGATATTGTTATGGTAGGGAGAGGGGAGCTGGCAAGCTGTGCTCAGCTGTAAATAAATTCAAATTTAACTTCAATTGGAAAATTGCGACAAAGCGCCTATAAAATTCAAATGAAAACATCAACAAACGCCCCCCGTCCAAGCTAAAGAAATAAACAAAAAGAGTGGAAAAACTGAAATCAAATCGAAATGTTTCAACAGCTGATGCTAATCAAAAACTGTTGTTGTTTGATTTGTTTGGCAACAAATTGAACGCATCAAAAATGCACAACTTTGTTGTTGTTGCATCTGCTGGGAAAAAAAAGGTGAACTTGTAATGAAAGCAAAAGCCGACTGGCTCGCTTTCTCCTGCTCTCGCTCTCTGTTCTCCACTTAGCCGGTGCGTTGAAAGATATGCCGCACTTTGCGGACAGATGGCAACACGTGTTCGTGGGAGCAACCCCTCTCCATCAACCGTCTCAATTGTTTACTTCCAGCCGTTGAACTTTCAGCTTGCCATCTCACCTCAGCCATAAGCATTTCTTTTTTTTGTTGTACATAAATATTTATAAAAGTTCATGACATTGTGGATATTATTGAATTTTTAGCCTGTTTATTGTCTTTTAATACAGAGTGGCAGAGCAAATTATATCGCCTGTCTTTCTGCGTTTGCAAAGACAATTGCACTTTGGACTCGCAGCTTAAACTAGAGATGGGCGAGTGAGTGAGAGATGGGAGGTCCAGCTTAACGTTATAAACGATATTTGGCGCGGTTTTCGAAGCAAGGGGTAACAAAATTCAAGAACTGCGAGTGATCAATTATGGAATGGGTGGAAATAATACCAATTCTTTTAGAGCTAAACATTTTCATTTTATACAGCTATTCAACTATTGCCGAACCGCTTATATCAGTTGAAAAAACGAACCGGCTTTCCTTCGAAAATGCTGTACCAAACCGAAAACCACAACGCAAAACGGTTCGGTTCTGTTCACAGGCAATTTTTAACACACAAAGTGTAGCTGCGTATTCTATTTTAAAACATGTTATCCCTTACATCTCCTGCAATTTCCTGTTATCAGTTGGCAATCATTCTTTAGAAATTGCTAATCGATTTGTATAATACGCACGATTCCTTCCTTTTTCTTCCTTTTTCGGAACGATGTTCTTATTATTCACTCCTGCTTCTTTTCCTTAATCCAACCTTAGTTTGGAGCTCGGCTTTTAAAACGAAATCAGCGAAAATATTTTCTCAAGAAATTCAATTTTTGAAATAAAAGTTTGACAAAAAGTCATTTGACATTATACAAAGCTTTTTGGTATATATAAAAAGTTCTCTGACAAAATGAAGAAAGTCCATAACTTAAACTTTATAGTGTGTTTGAACCCAGCAGAATAATTTGTATGTTGCATCTGGTAGTAAAGGTCGCCTAGATTAATGGTTTTTCAAAATTATGTACCTTTAGAAGTTTAAAAACTTATTTTCCGAAGGGATCGAAGGAAATTTCTGTATCTTAAACTTAAAAAAAGTTCTGTAAAGTAAACTTAAAAAGGTCAAAATAGCAATTTTAATCAGCTTTAAGCTCAAATTGCTATGAACTTTAAAATAAATCGTTTTTCATGCCTTGTGGTTTTAACGTTTGATGGTAATTTTGAAAGAAAACAAAAAAACGATTGAAACTACATGTTTTTAATTAGTATTTTTTCGAAAGCGACATCGAGATTTGTGTGAAATTAACAATATATTGTAACGGCAGCTGTTTTTTGTTAAAAAATGATTCAACTTTTCTTAAAATTTTTTAGAAAGTTTTACTTCCATCAGTCCGAGTTTTAATTTCCGATAAAAGAGAACGCTCTGACTAAAAATTCCTTCTTAGAGAAAACCCCATACCACAATTCAATACAGCTTGAATAACATCTCAAACACTGTCACGCTCCCATCTCTATCTACGGCCTTACTCATTACTTTTGCCTGAATTTCAATTAATGGTCCACTTTGTATGCCAGTTATTAGTCATTATTTTCAACACCAACCCAATTTTCACTTTATGAGATCACAATCAGTTGACAACGCGTATCGTCATGTGCAAACATCATGGTCAATGGGCCGCTCATCAAAAAGGCCCATCCCCATACCTAATTAGTTTGTCCATTAACGTGACATTGTGTTTATTTGTTTAGTAAGTGGAAAAGAAATCATACAAAATACGCCCTATAATTCGACACACACGAACGGGGGGGGGGGGGGGGGGGGGGGGGGGGGGGGAATCTGCCTGCCTGCCTGGCTGCCTAATTTGTTTGTTTTGTAGCAATTTGGGCATTAAAAAACAACGGAAAATGTTTTTCTTAACTTTAAGATTTTACTTGAGCGCCGGCTGCAGACATTTTGATGTGAGCGGAAGAGTTTCCGGTTTCCGTTGTTGTTTTACCTGTTGGGTGAGGTCATACATACATATAATCAGGAGTGGTCCAAACGAGTTTGGTCTTGTCGGCCACATTCAATAAAAAAAAACCCAATATGGCTACCTGTTGCGCTCACAAAACACGTTATCGCTATGGCTATCGCACTCTCTCGCCTTCTCACTCTTCTGCTTAATCAGGTTGGCCGCTTGTAAACCGCACAAGATACGCCTACCTCTCTTCTGTGTTTGTGTGTGTGTGTGTGCACATACCTCCGGAGCGGGCATTAAACCGCAGCTCCACAATGAACAGGCTTTGTTGTCCGGTCTCTCGTTATCAATTAAATGTAAAAAGCAAAAATGGCAGCCGCTTACAAAAAGGTAAACCCGACTGAGCTGAGTTTTGTATTTGTGATGCGTCAGCTTTGGATTCTTATGCGGTTTTATTATTATTATTATTATTATTTTATTTTGTGCTAAACGTTGGAGCGGAAATGCCAATTGAAGCGACTACCTTTAATAATAATGCGCCATGAAGATGATGGCTTTTGTTCGGGGGGGTTGGCAACGACATTTGTTAGGGGAATGACTCAAGTGGCAAGCCCCGACATTGATTGATTTATACAAAACGAAAATTTTCAAAGTTTTTACAATTTTAATTGAACATTTTTTCAAAATGATGTCACCGATAAGAGGCGGCTTATCTTAAACACGCGTGTGTAAGCGATTAAACTGCTTGAAATATGAGTTTCAGGGGCGGAATTAGTTGAAAAACTATATTTGAAAATACAATATTCAAATGTATTCCGTTTCTTATTATACAGTAAAGAATAATACATTGGGTCTGTGAGGAAATTCTTTACTTGATGTAAGTTTAACCTTTAAATCAGCGTTGGGCAATTAGCTGTTATCGATATATCGATAAATCTTCATTTTATAAACCCTTTTAAGATCACTAAACATTTTCTTAACAACTTCTACATAATTACAGTTGGAGAAAGGACTCCGTTGTAAGCAGTCTAATTTTACCCCAGAAATTTAATTAACCAAAATCGACTTTCGATATATTGACTGCACTAAATATCGATATATCGACAAATCTTCACGAAACCTGCTAAAATCACTACACATTCCCTAAAACATTTATATAATTACAGTTGGAGGAAGAACCCGTTATAAGCAGTCTAATTTTAAACCAGAATTTAGAATACAAATTGAGAAGTAAATATATTAAACAAAGTCGGGGATTGGGTTTTAAGAGACATGGAGGCACGGGTATTTCTTCTATGGTTAAAATAAGTTTCTTTTTTAAGTTTGGAAGAATATATAAGCATTTGAGATGGAACAAACAGGATCTAAACCCAAATTGGGAAGTATCAAACATCATATTTCCATGTCCAACCTCATCTCCATTATTTCTGAGATATGTAAGCCTTCAACACTCGTTATTAAAACCCACAGACCAATTTTCTATTCAAAAAGAGTGCAATTGAACCACTTTTGAACTGGTTCGAAAACGGTTGAATATCTAGCTTTACAGTACCAGACTTAAAACCAAGTTTTCAGTTTATTGCTAGAATAATATTTTAAGATAATGCTCTTAACCACTTTTGAACCGGATTCAGCCCGATTCTGAAATAGTAAAAAATATATCCAACTCCATTCTATCAACCCTCAGACTAAACTTCAAGATTACAGCTTAAATAACTTCTTGGATACTGATTCGAATCCGTTTCCATTTTACCAAACGATTGATCATATAATATTTCAAATTCATAGCTTAAATAACTTCTTCGACATCTATAAATCACCTTTGAATCGTATATAACCGCTATCGAATCGTTTTACAATATTGACACATAACATATATCTTCTTTTTGATCTACATGAACTTAATGTAAAATTTTTGTAAAGATCGGTGCTATAAGGAACAAACATACATGTTTGAAACTGCTCTACTGAAGCAGCGCACTTTATTTTAGAGCTTTAATTGGACTATAAAAATCTAGTTTATGCTCAGAATACTAGAAAAAGAATTGAATCAATCGTTACTACCACAAATATGTGTGATCCAAACCGATTTTAAAAGGCTAGCCCAGCTATAATGCTTGTACACTCAAAAAAAAAAATGAACAATCCGAAACGGTGCGATCCCGGATATTCTTGTGCTGATCCCGCAAAAAGATGGATTTCACTTCCACTTTTTTTTTTTAATCCCGAAAAACAGAATTACTTCAAGCCTGCTCCGGGATTACCCTGTTTTCAATCCCAATTTGTGATGTTTTTTTGTCTGTGTAAAATTAAAGACACTATGGAAAATTTTGTTTTGATATATCGTTCTAAGAAACATCGATGAATTATGATTTGTGACTTCGCAAATTGTTTAAATAAAACATCGAAATATTGATCTATCCATACAATATTGACCTAGTTCGAGGTTCGAAAAATCATTAATTTGTAAGATTCGAAAAACGAAAGGGAACTAGATCTTATCGCAAGAGTATGCTAAAGATCGAATTCTTAAACTTTAAAATTGTAAGACCATGCTCAACACCGTAATTCTGTTAAATTTGTTTACATGTTTCAGATTTTTAAAGTTATCCCTACACCTATTTGCAGATAAGGTGACACCAATCCGTCCCTGTTGGAGGTATTTCTAAATATTTACGTTTAAATGGCCCAGCGGGATGTTCCTTATCATAATCGCGTTTCTTATCAACACCAATGCCGCTTGCCGTGTAAAATTCAATCCCAAAAACTAGCAAATAAAGCCGGAAATTCTCATCTGATGATAGTGCTGGGACAAGACCATCGACCACACACACACACACAACAATCATCAAGCAGCTTCAAAGCGCAAATCAAGCTAAACGCTGCTGACATATGTACAAGTACATATCTGTATGTAGGTCCAGCCAAGTCCGGCTATAGTAAATTGCAGGCGACAAGCCTTTTTGGCTATAATTAAAAACGCAACGTAGGTGGGCGCCTGGCAAAAGAGTCGACATGGCGCACTAATAGACAAATCAAATGAAAGTCTCCACGTCTATATACACACATGTATGTATATATATATAAGTATGTACATAAAATCTTGACACAGACAGAGCTAATTTGTGAACGTATTTCATTATTTTTTCAGTAAAATGTTTTATGCATTGAGTGACATGGGAATTTGGCCATAATAGCGCACATAATTGGCCGTAAAGATGAGAAAAGGAAGATCAGTCGTTTTTCAACTAGCATTGTTTTGTTGTTGTTGTTGTTGTTTGCTGTTTGCTGTTGACAAAATGCCCAGCACGCCAGTGGGGAAATATACGAAATTTTTGAAAACGCACCTGTCGCCTTATGAAATGCGTAAACAAAAATAACAACCAGCGACATGCTTTGCTTTTTGAGGTCAGCTAAACAAAAAAAAATACAAAAAAAAAAAAAAATAAAAACTAAAATTATTAACGACGCCACAAAGAAATGTTTAGCAAAATAAAAAAGAAATTAAATTAACTTCAGCACACCGTAGTTTATATACCCTTGCTGGACATGATGGGAGAAACGATTGATGCAAGAAACACCCACAGAAATGGATGCATTCAGCCGGACAGCTTGATTCCTGATCAGCGATGTTTGTTAACATTGGGCGCGTTCAGCAGAGGAACTTGCTACCTGTTGAATTACGCATTTTTAATGATACGAATTAGAAGAGCTTGATGTAGGAAGTAGTACGCTTCGTTCAAGTGAGTTTGCTACCACAAGCTGAATGGATGCATTCAGCAGAACAGCTTGATACCTGAATTGACTTTCGAGAGGTATATTTCTATACCAATTTGCGTATCTTATTTTATTATGTGCACTTAATTTGAAAATGACTTTTTTGTATAAACTAAAAACTATATTGGAACTTAAGCTTGACTTTTTTATGTAATTTCGGTATTAAGTCAAATTGTTTTTTTAAAGCCTTTACACAGAACAAAAGGTCCAAAAAAGATCCATTTGGGAAGTATATCAATCATACAACGGAACTGAAAAATCATCCAAAGGACCATCCTTTTTCATATCCTTTGGATGATTTTCAGCATCGCTGGATGATATTCAAGACATATGCTTCCCAAATGGATATTTTTTCATTTCTCTTTTTCTCTATGTATCTAATCAAGTGTCTCCTTGTTTGGCAGAAAGTATTCAATGTATTTTTTTTTTCTAATACCTACTAAGGGATAAATTCTTCTGTTGAACACGGCCATTTTCTATGATTCTATATATCCACAAAAGAATGTTAACGCTAAGAAGTAACTTCTACTAATTTCACTATGTGGTACTGGTTTTAATGTGCTTTCAGTCGGCGAAGACACTTGCGGTTCCTTTATGCAGTGGAGGCATAAGTTATAGATTAGTTTATTTCAGGTATCGGCCAAGAAATCAAAAGATTCCGCCACAATAATAATGGATCAGCTGAGGAAAGTCTGGGTTATCCGTTCCCAGTTCTCTGCACATTTAGGATAAATTTCTTAAAAGTTTCACCGTTCAAATTTGAACAGCGGGTAAGTCATTTGGTATTCTCAACGACAGTTTCAACCGTTAACAATAAATTCCTTTTACTGCACTAGCGTGACCAGACACTGTCAAATAAGGCATTTTTGTTGCGGATTTAGGTCAAATTTCTTGCGAAAAAGTTGAAAAAAACAGCTTGTCATGAATAAATTCGCCATAGCGGGAGACACTTGTTTAGCTGCAAACGAAAATAAACTCCAAAATAGTCACCTGCAGTGATAACAAAGTTGCCACTTACATAAGAACGCAGCCTCGCCATAAGTTTGCTCTCCGACAACAATGCATGATTTCTGTTAACAATCCCAGAAACAAAAAATTGAGTTGCTATACGAACATTGAGAAAATGGGCCTTATAGAAATAATCTCTCAGTTGCCAATGGCAACTTCTCTGACCACATTGCCGACCCCTGGATTATTTGTAGCACTGTAATGGAAAATTCAGTGGTTCTCAACCCAAAAGGCTACAGCTCAAACGCTGGCTTCTATAACTGATTATTGACTTGCTTACTCTTGTGCGAAGTGCTGAGACATTCACATAATTACAGCATGAAAATACCTTTTTTGTGCGTTACCCACATCTAAGCCCAGCCACAGTACTCTTCCAATACAATCCCTAACTGCCTTATAGCAACTGCGACCCAATTTCGGTCTTATCTCTCCTCCAAGCAGCTGCTACAGAAAAAAAAAGAAGAAAACGTATAAAATACTGTGAGCATTTTATAAGTGCCAATGAATGAACTGACGTACTCGTACCTTCTCGTACTTGGGGGGGAAAACAAAAACTAATTGTAGTAGCCACTTAATCAGCACACGTTTGAATTCAGATCAGTGGGGTTATCTCTAGTTGTAACCCAGCGTAGAAAATGGTTTAGAATAGGATGAGGGTTTCTGAACCCCAACCAAACTGATAAGCCCAATAATATTTTTTTTGCAAACTTTGCGTTCGGAAAAAGTTCAATAACATTTCCAAGAAAGAGTCAGTGAGTCCCACAGGGCCACACTTTTTTCGTGCGCACTTGTCTTCCCACCGAAAAAAATAAGAAACAAATTGATTAACATTTAACAGGGAAATACTTTTAAGCGTTGTGTGGTTTTATGGCATTTATATTCAAAATCGTTGACTGCCGCCGACTGCCGCATTTTTCAATATTTTATGTCCATTGATAAAACGGGCAAAAAAAAAAGATCGCGGCAAAAGATTTTCATTTGCATTTTCGATTCGCCCTGCCAACGACGGGTACAACAAATCAAACTTAATTGTTTATAAATAAAACGTTTTGCTCAATGATGCCTGAATTTAAATAAATTTATACTATTTGTTGCGTATTAGGAAAACATAAATTGTTCTTTTTTTTTGGCAAATGAATAGACGTAAACGCTTTAGTGGCCATCTTTCTTCAAAATTTCACATTTCTCATTAAACGTATCAAGTAACAACCGCACAATAAACGTCACAAGTGAAAAAACCCCCGGGACCAACTCAGAACCCCCCTCCGAGCCAGGGGAAATATCTTGTGGCATTTCCATGTGAACAAAAAGAAAAACTGTCTCAGGCTGCAGAGAAAGACAGAGAGCGGGAATGAGGGCGGGGGGAACACATAATTTATGGTCCGCACGGTGAAAGTTGATATAAATCTCAGGAGTAACCTAAAATTATTCAAAATGAAATAAAAAGAAGTTTAAATTGAAGTAAGCATTTCTTGGGGAAGTCTTGACATGTGTGTGTGTGTTTTTGTTGTTCTTTAAATATTTTTGGGTTTTAAAAATGTAAAAAAATGTGCAGGTGTAAGTTTTGTACAAGGAATTTTTAGGTAATAGAGGAAGTGGTGCGAGCTACAGGAACAGGAACATCCAATAATGAGCCTGCTGATGATGATGATGATGGATGAAAGTGCTGACTTGATGGTCTACTTAGGTCACAGTGTAGTTTTGGTTTAAAACATTAAGTTCACAATTACTCTGAGTCATTCTACGGGAACTAAAATTAAGTTCTTTAGTCTTTCAAAGATATTATTCTGATAAATTCCTGACGGAATAGTAATGAACTACAACTTCTGCTTTTCCATAAAGGGATACTAAACAGTCTGCGCATAATCCGCATTACCATTTTGAAAAAAGTAATGCGCAATTGTAAAGGGAATAGCATACATCTTTTATTACCAGTAATGCAGGTTGTGTGCACCCCGTTTACAAAGCGCGGCCATGCATACGCAAAGTAAACCAGACTGTATGGGATTATTTCCGTTATACTGAAGGCAAAGTAATGAAGGAGTAATCCGCTATGTAATGTCGATTTTCGCCGCTGAGTAAGTATTTAGGGCCGATTTTCATTACGCTGTAGTTTAAGTTTTAAAAATGGGATCGTAAAATGAAGCCCGGTGAAGTAAGGTTCACTTCTAAAAGCATTATAAAACCGGCGGGCGTTATTCCACTTTTAAAAGTAAAATATAGCCAAGAACAAGTAAGAACTAACACCCACAGGCAATTGTTCATTTTTAGGCGCCCTTTGGTGGATTTCATGTACTCGTGAAAATGTTAATCGACCCGGATTTTAGCTACAAGAATGGTCCTTTAAGCTGGATTGAAACTAGGTGACAACATGTAATCTGTAATATCCTTAAATTTCACCAGACAACAACTTTAATGGTCCTTCGAGCCGAAATGTACCAATATTTATATGAGAAAGCTTACCGAACGGAAAACCTTGGAAAAATGGCTACATCGTAAATTAAGAAAAGTTTCAGATTTGTAAACCAACATTAAAGGTTTTACGAACTAGAATTAGACGGTGCTTATGCATGATTCCAGACTATAACTCCTTTTAGTGGTGTGTGACTCAACAGAAATGGTTCGTCGGGCCGCTATATCGACTCTGAGGGATAAATCTGAGAACATAGGACTCAAAATGAGCACAAACGTTAGCAGAAACAGTGCAACAAAGTGTTTTCTTATTTGTAGAGTAACTTTCACAGTTTAAGGTCTATTTTTTTTGAGAATTTGATTCGAGATTTTTCAAATTTCTTATTTGTAGATTAACTTTCACAGTTTAAGATATATTTTTTTTGAGAATTTGATTCGAGATTTGAGCTCTGTTCCGAATTCCAAATATGTTTTTGTGTAAGTCTATAATTTTCTAAAAATTTAATTTTCTATATGATATAGTTATCCGATTTGGCCAAAAATTTGTAAAATTATGTGAAAGCACGTGAAACAAACAAAATATAAAGTTTCAGGATGCTACCATTAAAAACAAAAAAGTTTTTCTAACTAAAACTGTTTTTCAGACCTATCTTTTGTATGGCAGCTATACCATATAGTAGTCCGATTTTAATAAAACTTGGTAGAATTATAAAAAAAACATAGAAAACTTACAATTACAAAGTTTGGAGACGTTATCATTGAAAAGAAAAAAGTTTTTCATACTAAAACTAATTTTCCGACCAATTGTTCCTATGGGAGCTATGAGATATAGTCATCCGATCCGGTCGGCTCCGATATATTAGTAGTGTTTAGCAAAAAGAAGACTCTGTGCAAAATTTCAGCTCAATAGTTTTACAACTGAGAGACTAGTTCGCGTAGAAACAGACAGACAGACGGACGGACATAGCTCAATCGACTCAGCTCGTCACCCTGATCAAGAATATATATAGTTTATGGGGTCGGAAATGAATATTTCTATGCGTTGCAAACTTCTGGGCAAAATTATAATACCCTTTGGCAAGGGTAAAATAAAGTTCTCATATTTTTAGGGGCATTTATCAGCTGACTACCCAGTGGCGCAAATGCTCATTATTACGTCCATTATTAATGCATTACCTCTCGCCTGTATGCATTCAAAAACCCAATACAACCTGCCTTACTTTCTTAAGAAATGGCCAAATTTTCCGCACGGTACATGAGTTTATTGAATTTTGTAATGCAGAAAGTAATGAGGTGCCGAAGTTTCTTTCGGGTCCCCATTACACAAGCGTATTCTTTTACCATATTGTAATGCAGAAACTCTCGAGCCATTACAAATGCGCTGAAAAAAAATCTCATGGGTAATGCATTACATTGTGGCTCGTACGTAATGCATTATTTCGACCGACCACTTTCAGCCCAGCGCCACTGGGTAGCTGACTCTCTCCGCTCACTCTACACCACAACAATAAAAATAACTGTTGCACCTTCCATTCTCTTTAAAGAGCACAAATCTTCTGATGTGCGATTGACCAGCACTTGCTTTTAGTGTGACCAGCACAAAATTGAATAAAATCAACTGACTCATTTGACTAATTATTTGTATTTGCCACTTTCAACTGACCTAATAAATTCCCGAACTTTTCAACTGCCTCAATAATTGTTCTCTTTAACTTTTGATTCATGTACCCAGCACAATAATAATATTATTTGAGAAAAAAAGTTTTTTAATTTGTTGGCTTTAATTGCAAATAATTTTTAAACTTTCTGGCCGGTCACAAAAGGGTTGACCTTACACCCGAATGTCCGCAGAAATACATAAAAATACATTTAAAAGTGGTAAAAAAAAGAAGGGAGGGGTGCCGGGTGAAGCAGGATGAGCAGAACAACACGAGGGGAGTAAATAAATTGCTATTAATTTTTCACTGCATGCTCGTCAAGTGGCGCCGAGACGACGTCGTCGTACTGGATGGACACACAGTACAGGGACCCGGGACTACACCTAAAGTGCATATAATTTTTCAATTTGAATTGTCCACGCCCCAGACGGGGCAACATTCTGTGGTGGCCAAAAAGGTGGCAACTTTTGGCACTGAAACCGCCGAACCTCCCAAATGAATTGTGGCCTAAAAGTGGTGCGAGTGTGTGAGAGTGTGTCCGGGTGTGTGTGTGTGTGTGTGTGTGTGCAGTTAAGCAAATATTTAATTGCTGCACTTTTTCTGGCACTCGGTTTGTTATGGTTGAAACTTTTTGCCAGCATTTGACCAATAATTTATGTCCAGCCATTTGCTCAGCAATTACAGTCCAGCTCTCGGCTGGCCACTTGGTTAATGATGTTGACCTTAACGACAAAAATGTGAAATGTTAAATCAACCCAATGTTGATTTTCAATTCGTAGTCGCTGTCAACGCCTGCGGCCTGGTTTTGGGGCCAATTTTAAAATCATTTCAATAATAGTGCGACCAAAAAAATTACTTGCCTACTTTTGTGCGTTCGGTGCGTGATTGCCATAATGAGCCAGTTGTTCGCATCTCTCGCTGCTGTTGTTGTTGTTATTGTTATTGTTACTGTTTGCAGCATAATTAATTGTTTTCACACATAATAATTTAATGCCGGCCTACACGTGTAAACCCATTGGCCAACAATATTAAATAAATGCCATATGCCGCATCAATTATAATTGGTTTGTACTTGCAAATATGCTGGCAGATCGGTGTGAGCTAAGTGTGGGACGGGTTGGTCATGTGTCAATGTGGCTGTTGCCATTTTGTTCTCTCTGCATATGCTTAAATGTTTAATTGTCATTAACAAAGCCGTAAATTATATGTGGGTTCGAGCAGATTCCGGCTTCCACCAACTGGGACCTGCAACACAAGTGCAATGAATCAGGCGAACAAAGAGAGAAAAAAGGGGCAATGATGCAGCCAACTTTATTAGCTTTTGCGAAGTTGCCTGCCACTCAGGACAGCTTAGGTAAATATTAATAACGTTGCAAACGAACTGGAAAAGGGTGGGAAAAATTACAGGGAATATTCGACGTGAAGAACTTATAAAGTTGTAAATGCGGTTAAAGTACTTTCGTTTGGATACACAGCGATTGACGGTTGTATCTGAATATTGAAGAGCTGTGAGAGCTTCATATAAGAAACTTTGATACTATTACAAGACACAAAAACACACTTAATTTAGAACAATAAAATTTGTAACTAATCCCCCTTTAACTTAATTTCACTGTGCAACAGGGATAAGCAAGAACGCTTAAGTGCCTAAATGTGGTTATGGCTACAGTTTCTACTTAGATTTTTTCTTTGGTCTCGCGAGACGCTTGCTAGTCAATTGGTCTAAGATGCAGATATTCGTGTGATCAGTCTTAGAGATGCTGAGTTAAGTTAATTACAGCGAAAGTAAGTAAAACGTCAAAGCAAAGCTAACTTCCCCTGTGCCGAAACTTGAATACACTGTTAAGGGACAGAATTAATACCGTTTTGTATCTAAAATTTCTTCGTTCTTTTGTTCTTCGGAAAGTACGACTGTTAATATTATCAGGAAAATGTGGTTCTTTCAAGAAATGTTTGATCTATATATAAAAAGATTCAAAAAAGATAAATTCGGAAAGGATATGTCTTAAATATTATTTCAATCATCCATCGGTGCTGTAAAATCATCCAAATGATCATGGTTTTTCATATATTTTGGATGATTTTTAGCTCCGTTGGAATTAAAGAATTTGGGGATATAGTTACCCGATCCGTCCGATTCGGCAAATTAACAGTGAGCACTCCAAAAAGTTTCTGTTCAATAATTTAGGATAGCTTGAAAAAGAGACAGCCGGACTGACTGAGCTCAACTTACTCGTTTGATCAAGAACATATGTTTATATACACACTATGTTATCGGAGATGTTTGTCCCTTAGCTTTGCAAAGTTGTGGTTAAAATTATTATACACTTTCCATATGTTTAATTTTGGGATATTTCAATAAACATCCAACAAAATACCAAAGTGTAAGCTATTTGAATCCAATACTTCATATTTGAAAGCTACTCCAAACATAAGATTAAGGGTCGATTTCACATCTTCTGCGTAGTATGTGTCAGATAAGCATAGATTTTGCTGTGTTATTTGTAGGTACATGTGACAGATAGCTTTATGTAGAAGATCAGAAATCTGTTTAAAAACAAACAGAGTAAAAATAGATTTGAAAAAGTATTTATAGTATGATTTCCTGTATCCATTTGGGAAGAATATGACTTAAATATCCTCTTAATCATCCAAAGGTTATGAAAAAGTATCATCCTTTAGATGACTTTTTGACTCCGTTGGATGATTAAATGGATGTCTAAATCCATCCATCTTTTCTTTCTGTGTGCCTGATTTTAAATACTTTGAACTAACTATTTGATTCTTCAATAAAGCTTTAAAGAACCCTATTCTCAACGGTCTCAATGTAGAGTACGAAAATGTGTGCTAGTGTTGGTGAGCACTAAACACAGCAGTCGATTTACTTGCTCTTCTGTGCTTCTATCTCAAAAAGTAGCACGTAAAAACAGGAACGCTGCTCTGTTTAAAGCTCTAATCTTCTCAATTCCTCTTAGGCAACTTCCACTGTACATCTAACAGCGCATTATATTTACTGTTTGGCGAAAATGTACATACATATATGACTTTTGGAGCTGGCCAACTTTTTCATTTTGCCTGTGCATTCGTATCATGAAGGTAAAACGTATAAAAGAACAACAAAAAAAACTAGCCATATGAATTTATGACCATCGCTTGGTGAATGAGTAGGGTAACCCCCCAACCCCCTCCCCCACCGAAATGCAACAAAATTATAATTTATGTGGCTTTAATAGCCGTTGGGTGGTGCTTCATACGAATGGATGTACATACATACATACATACATGGCTGCTGATGCCGGCCAAGGTATGCTTATCGCCTGAAGTCTGAAGGCAGACCCGTTTTTTTGTTGTTGTTGTTGCTGTTGTTTCGTTTTTTTTATTATTGTTCAAGGAAAGAAAAAAAAAATACTTTTGCCCAGCGAGTGAGTGGGTAGGTTGCCTTATCAGGCCTCTGCCTGTAGCAACATTCATTTTAATGCCTTATCAAAGTGGCATGGCCAGTGCCTAGTGCCTAGGCCTAGGTATACTCCTCTAGTCGTTAAGACGAAGAACAACAACTGCACAATTGGGAGTTATGAGTGTGTGTGAGTGTCTCTCGCATATTTTATGATAGGTCTTCTCCTTCGCTCCTCCCCTGATAATACTTTTTAGCCACCCCCCCCCCACCACCACTCCAGAAATTGTTGTTAGTGTGGCGTGGTGTGTGTGTCGCGTCATCAGAGGCCATGCGGGAATTTTGTTGTACTATTTCTTAGTTTGGTAAACGCCTACGTTTTATTTTATGCCTGTTTCTTGTTGTTGTCGTTGTTGTTTTATTATGACGGTGTTGCTTATCAAAGTTTATTGTTTTCATTGTTGTTGTTGTTGTTGTGGATGCTGATAAAACCGTAAACTGAAATCTTTAATTTCAAAGGGAAAGAAAAAAGAAACACAAAACCTCTTGAGTTTATGGGGAAAAACCTCAAGAATTTACGATAAATATTTAACAAAAAAAAAAAAGAGATGAAAAAAAATTTATATTTGTAAGAGGGTTGGCATTTTGTGTACAGAACATAGCTAGAAAGTGTGATACTTAATTACTCAGAATTTCACAGTCAGAACTTATAGCCTGTTTTCAACACAGAGCAGAAAACGTGGTTTAACAAATGAAATTGATATATCTATTACATTTTTCGGGAAGTCGGATAGTAAGTACATCCCAAGAACTTCTAGTTACGACGAAATTTACACGTTGAAGAATACTTCTAGTCACGACTTGAAGTATACTTCATAAATTTGTTGAAAAACCTCGTGGAAAAGCGAAAGCGTTTCAAAAACTTCATGATGTTTGCTCCACCCTGTAAATCTTGTCTTCTAGTCACGACTTGAAGTATACTTCATAAATTTGTTGAAAAAACTCGTGGAAAAGCGAAATCGTTTCAAAAACTTCATGATGTTTGCTCCACCCTGTAAATCATGTCTTAGTCCACCCTAAAGCGAGCATCTAGAATCTATTGTAGTGTCATAATTAGCAGAAAAACTGTATGAAAATTTTACCCAAATGTTTTATTTCCCAAAGTAGGAAAGTCGGTCAGGCATACTCTGTACCTACCAAAGTTTTCATTTACCAAACAAAGTGTTAAGGTGTGTTAAGTGCTGCCCATCATAAATGTTTGTTTTCCCCACAACTCGAATATCACTCATCCGAACTTAACAATTCCTTTGGCAAATTGATAAATAATATTGATTACTAAAAATGTGCAGAAGGTACGAACCTTCTATCTCTTAAATTGTGGGAGATATGACGTTTTTTATTAAATTGCGGAGGCGGGAGGGGGCGTGGCATATGCATCTCCCAGCAAGTAAAATGAGTTTTTGGGCCATACACGTCACCCCTCTATCTTTTACCATCTCTGAGATCTATGCGTTCATATGGACAGACAGACGGACATGGCTAAATCGACAAACTTTTCCACAAACTTAAAATACTCTGCGTACCTTTGGTATAGAGTATAAAAAGTTCGAGTAACCTGTACAAAAATCAATCCCAAACTATGTCAGAAGTCGTTCAATTTCGGATTTCTTAAAGTCAAATATGTGAAGATTGAGTTAGGTATGAATTCTTCAATTCCGGAATTCTTGTCGTGGCTTATTTCAACAATACTCATGTATTGGTTCTTGCTTGTCATTCTAACACGACTTTATATCAAATCAAGAAGACCCAATATTGACTTAAGCTTAAGCTTTCTTTGATCTTCAAATCGGCTTGATGCTAGAATGGAGCTGGATATACAAACTCCATTCAATCTGGAAACGATTGCTTCAAAGATGACCAAGATTGATCAGAGCTCAATGTTCCAACTTGATGTGACCCCAAAATAAGATTCGAGTTAATTAGTTTTTTGCACACCTACGAGTTCTAATAGACTTTGCTATTTGACTGCAAATCATCAGCTGCCTTCTCATGTCAGAAGTGCTATAACTGGTAGCGAATTTCAAGACAGCTTAAGTGTAAAAACCGGCACACATAAACAGCTGACATTCGCTCTTTGATTGCTTATGTGTGAGTACGCTTTTAGAATAACTGTACGGGTTAAAGATATTTCTAGCTCTTGGCTTATATTTTCTCTTTTGCTTTTATATTACATGTTTGTACATTTTTTGAATCCTCATGCAGGATTATTTGACTTTTAGGTAGGACTGGTTTAAGCCGCACTTGTAGCAAGCATAATAAAGTACAACATGGACTTGAAATTTCAATACGAAGTTCGATGTTGAGTATAGATTTTAAGGGTTGACCTGCGCTCGTCAATAGTTTGTTTTCGAACCTCTCATTTTAAAAAATATCAACACCTGTTTATAACTAATCCAAAACAGGGAAACTTGGTTCTAAATCTGTTGAAATTTTTCCTGGTTTTTTGGCATTTATAATTCCACAAAAGTCAGATTTCTTTTTAAAACATGGAGGAAAGTCAGTAAAGAAAGGCTATGATATTCTCTGTACCAAGTATGCACTTTGATGCTAAAAGCTGAACTCATAACTTAACCATCGTTAAACCTATACTTGCCAATCCCTTGTTGGATCGATAAATAATGCTGATTACCAAATATGTTCCGAAGGTACGATTCTTCCATCTGTGAGTTCTATTGCTGTTCTATTCCCTGGTTCGATTTCAGAACAGAAATCTATGCTTGAGCCAACCCTCGTATCCAGTGTTTCTATATAGCTTTATCTTTGACTCAAGTATTTTCTCATTTGTTTTTTTTTTTTACACTTTCCCGATTTGTCAACAGGAAACGTGGGCGCACATTTATATAAGGTTTGCGCTTGGCACCGGGATAACAACCCGTTATCGTTTCTCATTTCCCGCTAAATCAGAAAACAAAGCCACAGCATTGTGCTCAAAGATCACTTCCAACTGGCTGAAGTTGAAGTCGCACTTTGATTGCGTATGAGTAATGGCGGCGGCTGAACTTTAACACGAGAGCACTCAAATATGCCCGGAGCACAGAAAAGTGCGTTGTTCTCTGTGGTATTTAATCAGCTACCAGTTCCGAGAAAGGAGGCGTTTGTGTGACAAACTTATGACTTTTTCATAACTTACCTGAGTCACATTCTGGGTGGCGGCCTGTCCACTGGGCGAATGCAGCAGTTCATGTTGCTCCAATTGCTCGCGACTGGCAAAGGCAGCCGTACACTGCATGCAGGGATAGGCTGAGCTTAGGTCACCTGTCGTGGAGCCCGGACTGGAGGCGGAACGCGGTGCACATAGATCCAAATCGTAGGCTGAATTGCTGCCAACGCTGCTATTGCTGCCGGGCAGTTGAGGTGGACCTATGTGTTGCCGTTGCTGGTGTTGCTGCTGCTGTTGCTGTTGCTGCTGTTGCGACAAATGATGTTGCGGTGAACTGGAGGAGCTGGCCGATCTGGCCGATTGCATGGCCAAGGCAGCCGCTGCCATAAACTGGGCATGCAAATGGGCAGGCAATTGGGGCGGAGCATGAGGCAGATGAGCAAATAATTCACTTGCTGGATCCTGTGCTAATACCGATCCTGGTGAGCACATGGGTGAGTGTTTCTGGCTGTTGCTGTTGTTGTTGTGATTCTTAGTCAGCTCGCTGTTGTTGTTATTGGCCGGTGATTTGGCATAGCGACGACTGCTGCTGCTCAAATTGCTTTGCTCATCTTCGGCATCGCTTTCGGGTTGAGCGGCGCCGGTGCCACGATTTGGCTCAAAATTGAGCTTGTCATGGGGATGCTCGCTGGAAATGTGCTCGCTGAGCGACTAAGGGGGGGGGGGAGGGAAAAAGAAGTGGAGAAAGCATGGTTAAGTCAGTGACCAATAATTAAAGGTTTTCATCATCTTAGGGTTGGTATGTTAAGGAAACTTTTTTTATATATAATTCTAAGCATTAATTGAATAGATTTTGTACAGATTTGTGATCCTAGAAATGTTCGCTTAGTTTCAAAAGTGTCACTACAAGTCTACAGCTGATGGCTAAGTCTACTGATGATAGAACCGTAAGGTTGGAGGAAAAGAAAGGGAGTTTTGGTGTTAAGAAATTAAAAAATGTTACTTTCAAGAGCTTGCATCAGCTTTAACTTCATGGTTTGAACAAATTTTGAGCTGAATTTTAGTAAATATAAATTTAACATTCCCATATTTAATCACTTTTCATTACAATCATCACGATTACTCACTTCGTTCACCAACAATTACATGAATAATTTAACATTTCAAGCACAATTATTCAATAATTACCCTTTACAGTTAGAATTATTCAAGTAATTGTAAAAGTAATTACATTTTGTAATGCTCACTGAATAATCTTAGCACCTAGACATAATTACGATTACTAAAAATAGTAATCAAGAATTGTTTAAGAATCAACTAAAACTGTTAATTGTAATGAAAATTGTAGTTTACAGCGCAGGAGAGCACATATTTCAGTGTCAGTCAGCCAGCTTTCTCTTAAAACTTATGAAATTCACTACTTAAGCTGTAAAACATTGTTTCCATTTGAAAATTAGGCTTAAGACTTTTAAGCTTGATTCAGGAAATTTTAGTACTAAACTTATTTTGATTGTAAAATGTAGTAAACTCTCTTGTTGGGCTTAGAAAATCTGCTTAAAAATTGCATAATTTTAATAATATTTCTAACAAACTTTTGACATTTATTAAGAAATCTCTTTGAAGCTTAAGGACCAAATTCTCAAGTTATAAATTACCCAGACAAGCCTAGTTGTTGCACTGTTATTTGATAGCTTAAGTATCAAATCGGTCCTTGTAGAATATATGAAATAGGCACTTTTAAACTTGATTGCGAAATGTGTTTAACCACACTTCTTATATGACGATGCGTAAGTTCAAACTTTTAGCTCAATCTAGGAAGCTTCGTTTGAAGATTAAGCAAATTTCAATCTTCAACTTGTGAAAACTTCTAGAAGAAGAAACTGCCATCGTAAATGAAAATGCTAATAAAAGCAATGTTTAAGTGCTAGGATGGGCATTCAATGGCTCGTAGAGGGACGTTCTGGGTATATAAACGAAATTAACAATATTTAATAATCACAGATGGTTGTTGTAGCGCGTTTTCTTTAGATTTTCATGGCATAGTATAGGCGTAACCTTACTGTTTTTTTGTATTACCCAAAATAATAGACCAAAACATGTCAAAATGATATTATAAACTTATGATAAGAATTTTATTCTTACTTAAAGCGAATTTTGAGCTTAAAGTAGTGAAAATTTATGTTTTAAGCATAAAAATTAGGGTTTACTTAGCTTTACACGATAAAGTGTATTATAAAACTAGTTTTTTGTATACACTCAGAAAAAAACCAAGAACTTTGTGCTTGAAGCAAGTAAAAACGGTAACAAAGGTACGGTAAGTGCGAAAATTCTTGATTCAAGTACATAATTCTTATTTGCAGCACGAATTTTTTAACGTAATACTTGGTTTTCTGACTGATTTCTGTGATTTATTTATTAAGTACATTACGAAAACTTTATGTTCATACTTTTGGATTGTAGCGGTCTTAAGTCAAGCCCGATTAACGCTCAAAATAAGTAAGAAAAGGATATTTACTGTCGTTTTTCGGTAGTAGAATGTTTTGTTCTCAATTTTAGTGCACCAAAGAACAGCTCTACTGCTCTATTGTACAAAAATAATGTGTTTTGAAACGCTTCCAAAAGTTTACTTTATGTTGTACGATACGAATCAAATGACGCGTGGTTAGTTCAAGTAAATCCCAATTATAAAGTAATGTCCTTACCTGAAACTCAGTGAAACGCTTGTGACATTGCGTACACTTGACCAAATAATCATCGACAGCATTTGCACCATGCTGGACATGTTCTGGATTGCTAACTACGTTGCTGGATTTGCTGTGCTGTGCCTGATGATGATGCAAACTGGACGCCAAGGAGGGAACTGCAAAATAAACGAAAATAAACAACAACAAAAATTGGTTAATTCAATGGAAACAAATTAACTGGCAGATCGAAAGAGGCGATAGCGATACACAAAGAAGGAGCCCCGTGTTCGTTCGAAGATCAACTTAATTTCGTGGCAAATCAACTCTGGGGGCCTTCACGCAACGTTTCCACGTAAAAGACGATGATCTCATGCGCCAATCAAAAACAGAAAAAAGTAAAGAGTGGAACTGGTTTACACACACACACACACACACACACACACACACACACACACACACACATGGGGAACACACTCGAGTCGCAAAGGCAAAGGCAGCGACCGGTTGAAGAGTCGACTTAATCAGTTTAAAAAAGCGTTCAAGCATGCGAAAAGGGAGAACGAGCAAGCGAACGAACCACAAAAAAGTATCTTGAAGATTGCTTTGTTCAACGATGGCGATGCCGAGGGTCAGCCAATTGCTATATACACATAGTAAATACCTCAATGTGTGTGTGTGTGTGTGTGGCACTTGGTAAATAAGCAGCAAGACAACTTTGTAGCTGCCACTCTGGGCCTGGAAGGTAGTGCTGTAGAGTTTGCTGGTATCACAAAATGGAGTTTCTCCCTCTGCGGATGTGTGTGTGTGTGCGTGTGTGTGTATCTATCCACTGGTACATACTCGCACAATGAAGATTCTTTGTTGTTTGGCTGCTATTTGATCGCTACCTTAATTTAAGCCAATTAACCGCCTGCAGACGTGCAGCGGGGGCAACAGACTCGCAGATACGGGCTTTAGTCACTATGGGAAATTTGTGTTATGTGTCGGACATAAATGTTATATTTTTACAATTAATCAAACTTTTGTTGGGAAATGTTTTCGAAAAACTTAAGAACAAAGGACAACTTTAAGTTGCGGGTCGAAGCTCTGATTTTGAATTGAACTATATCAATCCGGAGAGACTTATTTCAAGTAACAAGTAGAATAATCCGTAGCAGAATGACTAATTTAAGTACAAACGCTCTTGAAATTTTCAAGAATTTTGATCTTCAAATCAATCTCAATTCGTTCTCGTTATCGTTTAGTGTTTTAGGGCGAAGTGGGGTAAGGAAACTGAGAAGAAGAACAAGCAAATGTGAGAGTATAACGTTGGATCCGCTTCCACTGTTTCGTTTTTTATGGGAAAGAGGTGTGAGGGGAAACTACTTCATCGATTTTGCATTTAAGCAGCTTTGAAATTCCCAAGCAGTTGTGGCGCTGCTGGCATAGAGGTCTCTCCATGTTCGACTGTTAGTTGACAGGCAAGACTGATGCTAGTTTGTAGTGTTAAGTATTCCTCGAGCCGGCTAAAGATTTAACAATTAATTTTCTACGAACTAAATATACAAAAAAAGGAAAAAACAAGTGATTTGAAATATTTGTATGATTAGGTATCTAAGAAGCTCTTGATTTAAAAGGAAACATTTTTACTCTTGAACGTGTTGAGCTCTTGATACTGGCAAGAACATGCTCGTTGTTGAGCATGCACCCTGCTCTTGATTCAAGAATAAGCAATCTTGAAATGAAGTATGTTTAGCGTTTGATTCAAGAATTTGTATACTTGATTTGAGAATATTTAGTACTTGGTTCAAGTGTTTAAGCTGTGGGATCAAGAAAAAAAGGATCAAAAGTGCGTACTTGGATCAAAAAAAAATTCTGAACATTCTTGATCGAAATGTAAAATTCTTCATTTTTTCTCTGAATGTTTTTGCTTTGAGAAAGTCCGGTAGTAAACTTTTTCAGACATTGATTTCGAGTAAAGGTCGGCTTTTTTTCAAGCAATTTGAATTTTCCAAATATGAGAGCTATTATAAAACTTGAACTAGGTAGAATCAGTGGTTGGGACCAAAATCTAAGGAAAGGGCTGTATACATTTTGTGTCCTTATTTTGTAGCTCTGATCTATGGCAAATCAGCTTATACCGAGCCCATTGCTGATTGAGATTTTTTGCCTAAACAATCTCAAACATTCCCCATAGTGCACAGAAAATGACGTTTCTAAATGAATATACCTTCCTTTACAGTCTTGTCGTACCATCATCGAGGGTAGGGCCAATCAACAGAAGTTCGTTGCACGTTTCATATGCAATAATATTTTCACTTTCATTTCATTTGATTGAAATCTACAATGGTTAATTGATTTGGTATTGAGTTGTGCGGGTCAATAAATATTTCTCCACTTTCACATCCACCCACCAATCGTTCTAATTGAGCCACGACTCGCTCACACCTCCCGGGTCTCATTTAAAAAGCCCTTAAACTTAATCATAAAACCAACAGCTGACAGAAGCCTCGCTCTGTCCCTCCCATTCACATTTTGGTTAATAATTTTTCGAAATTTATTTCTTGCCGACATTTTAATGACATTTTTATTAAACGAATCTGTCCGTCTGGGCCATGGACCAACTTAATAAAAATATGCAAGTTGTAAAACACAAAAAGGAAAACACACACACACACACACACACACACAGTTTTATGTGTTTTTTCATCAGCATATTTCAGCATAATGCGCCCGGGGTTTTGGTCCCGTGGTGAGTCTGTCCGACACTCAACAAGTGTGTCACCAGCTCATTTAGTTCAATCAATTTTTCATAACAGAAATTATTAACGCAATCGGCAGGAAGAATACAGAATGAAAAGAAAACCATTTGGTTATTTTACACTTTTCAACGTAAACGCATACAAGAGACGCGGCGGGACGGTATTGAAATATTGAAAGTGTCCCGCAAATTAATTTCAATTTATTTGAAACGAAAGGAATTTTTTTTTTTTATTTTTTTTTTCATTTATTTTGTTTGTTTTTACTGATAAATGTGTTCTGTTTTATGTTCAACTATTTTGCGCTTAACGCCGACCAATTGAAGTTGATTGATAGTGTAGGAGAGAAGTGAAAACCAGAGAGATGAATTGAAGGTGGGGGAGGGGGGGAGCAGAAAAAAGAATCTTAAAGAATTTTGGAATTAACCAAGACAACTGAGTCGAAGAAATTTAGAGATGAGAGATAAGAAAATTTGAACTTTAACCAAGTCAATCAATTTTCCAAAGAGAGATTAAACGAAAGAGATTATTTTCTCGGATTCATCAAGTAATCAAAAACAAGAGAAAGGAGACTTCTCAGTTTAATTCAATATTTTATCTACCTTTTATAGAAATGTGTTAGTATTTGTATATCTGGAAATACCATACAATCGATATTATCGATAGACTTATAATTTTGTTTGCCATCTCTAATAAAAAAGGTGACAAATGAAAAGAAAATGAAACCCAGCTGGCAAAAAGGTTCCAAATTAGAAGCTTCAAAACCAGTTCAAGTCTGGCTGATTGATATTCCTTTACTAAATCATAAAACGAAACTCCTAAGTCGGGGCTTACATGATAAAGCCCCCTTTATGGAGCTCGGGTGTTATTGAAAGCTTAATGAAACGGACCATGTCAAGAAGTTTGGTTCAACAAGAATGTAAGTCGGTCAAGCCCAGCTATAACATACTCTGTACCAACGAAATTATACGCTCAGCATAAATTTTGATGCAGCAGAAAGCAGCGCTACTACTGCGCTGCAGCAGCGAATAGTCTTTTGATCATATCTCGACAACGGTTCATCCGATCTTTACCATTCCTTTGGAGGATCGATAAGTTATCTTGATTACTAAATATGTCCAGAAGGAACGACCCATCTATCTTAAAAACTGTGGGATATATGACGTTTTTTCTAAATTGTGGGGGCGGAAGGGGGCGTGGCCAAAATTGAAAATAAACTTGATCTGCCTGCAGACATAAGAAGCATATGTTCCATACATGTCAAACCCCTATCTCTTACCATCTCTGAGATCTGTGCGTTCACACGGACTGACAGACGGACATGGCTATATCGACTCGGCTGTTGATGCTGATCAAGAATATATATACTTTACGGGGTTGTAGATGCTTCCGCTCTAGCTTGTATTATAATTTTGTGCTTTTTTTTTAGTCTTTTTGCTCAAGCGACAACATTTTCATATTTTGTTGTAAGTGTGACCATTTGTGAAAGTGTGGCCATTCGATTAGTTCTATAAATTGATTGCATTGCATTGTAAATTTGAAGGGAATTATACATATGTGGGCTATGCGTGTGCGCACACTAATGTAAAATCGAGGGTCCATATTGATATTTATTCTTGCTTTTCAGTTGAATGGACGTTACTCCCATATTGACTACATCATCTATTTTTTTAATATATAGAGGCTCCATCATCTTGGATTATGTATTAGAAAATCACATTTATATTACTTAACAATGTTTTGCTTTGAAGAATATAGAACTATCGAAATAGTCAGTCCGTTTTTGAAAGCAAATGCTTGTCTAAAAACTTCAATAAAAAATAGGACTATTTACATCACAGGATTCGATCGATTGGAATAGTTCCGAATTTTTTGAAAATATTGAATAAATTGCTGGACATAAAGAAATATTAACTAGGATATATAGAAATTTAAAGCATATTGCGTTGCCGATCGAACTCGAAAACGGGGAAGAGATCTGAAATTGAAATGCAAATACTCCATGTGTTTTTTGGCTAGTGTCAAATACTTGGTTCCTTTTCAAGTCTTCTAATTTGGACAGATTCCTCATTCCCTCTAAATGTTTGCCATGTTTCACTAATTGGTTTTTATACTCCATTCCCACCACCACCAAGAACACTTCCAATGCCTATTTTCGAATACTCCAAGAACGCCCACGCTGCGACCTGCATCACATGCATTTTTCTGCATTATTTTTTCAAGGTAAATCACAAAAATAGTTCACCAGACCCCAGGCCAGGCCACATACATATGGTGCTGCGTTTTCGCCCGAGGACAGAGGACACACATATGCCTAGGCTTGACGCGGCAGGAGACGACAACGGACACGAACACGGACACGGCTCGGCTGGCTATTAAAATTTCACACTCAGCAAAGCAAAATGCTACAAATAAAATAAACGTGTGCATGGAACGGCCTCAGACTCCGTAGCAATGCGCCTGGTCTGTACAAATAAATAAAACTAAAGGGCAAAATAAAAGAAAGAAAAAAAAAATTACATACGCCGAGCTCCCTTTTCGGCCTGCCTTTCGTTTATTTATAGTGTGAGGCGACTTGCCTGACTACGGACTGCACCTTTGGCATCGACATAGCCACTTGAGGGCATCATCCATAAGGGAAAGGCACCTTTGTGCCCATTTTATGTATGTTTCGACTTCCATTTCGAGGCATATAAAGGTGCAGCGTGCAGTCCCAATTGAAGTACCACAGCGATGAGAGCGTGACTCACGAAGGTGGGGAGTTTTGTGATCCATTTTTGTTAAGAAGAAGCCAGACTTTCGATCCTTGCCGAGGGTATATTGATATTGTCCAGATGTTTGTAACGCATAGAAGGAAACATTTCCAACCACATAAAGTATATATATTCTTGATCAGCATGATGGGCTGAATCGATATATAGCCATATCAGTCTGTTTCTATGCTATCTCCTCCGTCAGTTTTCAAGCTATCGTGATCAAACTATGCACGAAGTCTTCTGGTACAAATACGCTGCACATTGGATCGAATGACTATAACATTTAGCTGCCATACGAACGATCGGTTATTTGTTTGTAATGCAAACGTCTCCAAACTTCGTATTTACTACTTTTTTATGCGTTTCCATGTTTCTGCCAAGTTTAGTCGAAATCGGACATCTGAATGGAAAAGCTTTCATAGAAAAGTAAGGTTTGAAAAATAGTCTTGATGAGAAAAACTTTTTTGTTTTTCATGTAAACCTCTTTAAAATTGACACATACTTTTTTTTATAAGCTTTCACACAATTCTTCAAAGTGTTGTCAAAATCGGATGACTATAGGTTATAGCTGCCATAGGAATCGAGTCGAGAAACTAGTTTTAGTGATCAAAACTTTTTTGTTTTCAAAGAAAACGCCTCCAAACTTTGTATTTCTTAGTTTGCTATGGTTTTCCATGATTCCACTAAGTTTGGTCGAAATCGGACATCTATATGGTATAGCTGTCATAGAAAAGTAGAGTCAGAAAAGTAGTCTTAGGGAGAAAAACTTGTTTGTTTTCAGTGGAAATGTACTTCAAATTAGTTAGAAGAACGTGCCGCAGCTAACTGTCCTCAATTTGGGTAATTCAGGTTTTTTTTTTGCGTTTTCTGGGTTCGACATAACAAATGATCTTTAATTTCGGCGCATTTTATACAATAATATAGAGGAGCTTATCCATTTTACAAGCTGCAATCAAGATTGCCTTCAAAATGATGAACCACTCACGATCCCACGCACAACTCACGTTCACCTCCCTGACGCGCCATCCAAATTTAGATCGATTATTAACATTCCATATGGTTTTTTTTTTTTTTCATATGCCCGCCCGCCTCTAAGTGGTGGTGCCACTTGAGATGGCCTATGAAATCAAAAAAAAAAAAAACAAAAGGAATCCCACAGAATGCCAAAGGGGGTTTTTAACTCTATAAACTTTCGCACGTACGCAATTCGAGGCCTTCCCACAGGTTTTTATTTACACGCGAATATGCGAAAATGTGAATCAATTAAAACCAAACAAAATAAATATGCTCATTTTTCATGGCAATTAGCTAACCAACAACAAATGCACTCATTCATTTGCAGCTAATTTCTGTGGAAATTTATTTAATAAATATGCTAAAAACCGTCACTAACTGCAAATGACAGCATCAACGAGTTGGGTCTGTTTATAATTTAGTGCTCAAATTTATGTTTATGCCAAGCCCCAAGCTGAGGCGCCACCTGTCCACCATTTGTCTGCTACTACGTCAGCGGAATTATATTTTCAATTATTTACTTTTATTTTATATATTTCTTACCTGTCCCGCAAACAGAAAGTGCTGTGACAGGCTTCTGTCATTGAGTTATTAAAAACACTTAAGAACAACTGACAACTGAGGGAAAAGTTTCCAAACAGGTAAAACCAAAGCAAATGCTGGCCATAAATTAAGACATGAAATATAATTTTCAAAAACGCAAACAAAATAAATAAATTTGCATTAAGCGAGCTTAACGGAAAAATGTCGAGCCAATAAAAGTTGGCCATAAAAAAGGCACATAAAACTCAACCCAGATACAAATGTATCTTTTCTCTTATTGATTCCCTCTAACAAGATTATTAATAAGTATATATCTTAACTCGTAGGTATATATATAAATATTTTTGGCGGCGCGTTTTTCGACAACGCACAGGTGAACCGAAACATTGACATCAATTTCCACAAAATGTTGAGAAATTCGACCGGCACTCACTGTTAATTTTATTGTTTTAAAATGTTGCGGCTTTTGGCAAACGTGTGGCTGGCCATAAATCGTCTGAGCCAAACATATGTTTATGTATTTGACTTTCGAAAATGTTCTATACTTTTGGAAGTGTCACAGCATTGGGAGAGGGAAGCCTTTAGAATTTGTCGAATTGTTGGGTGCTTAAGAAGTCCATTAAAGTGACATTTTGATGAAGAACTGTTGAGACTGTTGTGGGGAAATGGGTTTAATTGGAACGATAGGAAATTTATAGCGGTTGGTTTGAAAACTCATTTCGAAAATCATGGTAAATTTCAAAAGAATTGTTAGGAATAGTAAAAAATAGAACTACAGAAAGACAGCATTATCAATTTTAGGAGAGTTCTATAAAAAATAGCAAGCAATTGCTCTACATTTTGACATTGTCTGCAAAAATTTGGAAAAGACAGAAACCCTAAAGTAAAAAGAAAGAAAGTCTATGAAGCCCGACTATAACATACTCTGTACCAACGAAATTATACCCTCAGCATAAATTTTGATGCTGCAGTAGCAGCTGAATGCAGCACTGCTACTGCGTAGAAGCAGCGAAAAGTTTTTTGATTATAATTCGACAACCGTTTATCCGATCTTCATTATTTCTTTGGCGGATCGATAAGTTATCCTGATTACTAAATATGTCTACAAGGTACGAACCATCTATCTTTAAAACTGTGGGAGATGTGACGTTTTTTCTAAATTGCGGGGGCGGGAGGGGGCGTGGCCAAAATTGAAAATAAACTTGGTCTGCCTGCAGACATAAGAAGTTGTTGTCCCATACACGTCAAACCTCCATCTCTTACCATCTCTGAGATGTGTGCGCTTATAAGGACATACAGAGTTGTTTGAAAAGAGTTAGTTTGAAAAGAGCATATTTTTTAAGTGCCAAGTCCCAGAACAAAGTTTTGTTCATATGAATTACATTAACATAGGAATTCTCATACATATTTAACTGAGTTCCCAAGCTAGAAAATATTTTCTTTCTAATTTTTAGATTCAACAATTCTTTCTTTAACTTAATTGAGAAGAGAAAGCTCCCTAAAGACACATCTGGGTATGCGCCTCAGTCCACGCATTCCATATTTGTGTGTATTTAGGACAAATGACACGGCCTTTCTTTTTCTATTTTGAATTCCTAAGATTCCATAAATCTCTCAACTCTATTAGTTAATTGTGCTCTGATTCTCTGTACTATTGACCTTAACATATTCGTTAAGAGGGAGCTCTTAAGCTTCAGTTCACTTATCACATCTCATTTTTGTGCCCATTTAACTTTTTCTCTTTTAAATCCAAAGTTTTCATAAATCGCTCTAAGCTTTTAGTTAAATGTGCTCTGTTTAACTGTACAAAGAAAAAAAAAAGAACGATGTATAGTATCATATGGGTATTTTTAGTATCAAATCGGCCTTCATCTGCAAAAGGATGAATTAAAATATAAAATTTCACTATTTGCATATCAAAATAATACTATTTAGCACTAAATATATGGACTCGATTATATCATCTTGATATATTTTCAGATGAAGGCTGATTTCATACTTAAAATACCCATATGATATTAATTAACGTGATCTTTTTTGTCTGTGTAAAAGAGTGAGCTCCTTACATTGTGAGTCTGTGTGTACGCAACCCATATTTGTGTTTATTTATCACAAGTTCTACTTCGGATTCTCTGTTATACTGGCCGCTCTTAAAGTGCACTTTTGTGTGTGTGCCTCAGTCCACCGATTGCATAAGATATTTGTAAAATCTTATAAAATGACACTCCCTTGCGTTTCCTTTCAATGACTCTCCGTTCACACTTCACATCTACCTTCTACTTTATAAAACTCTTTGATAAATTCCTTGATTATCCTTCAAATATTTAGCTTTTTGTCTTGCTTGATTCAACTTGTGTAAGCTTTTAATAAATATTTAAAATAATTGAACCAAAATGTTAAGCGGCTAATTGATATTCCCACCAAGTAGATAAAATTGCCATAAAACAGGCAAAAAAAAAAAATGAATATCGCAACTCAATTGAAACTTTTGCTGTTACTTTTTCCTTTTTTTTTTGTTGGTGTTCTCAACAAACAATGCGATTGCCACCAATGAATGCGCCCTTGCAGTTGCCTATTTTTGTTTATTTAAAACTTTTAACAATTATTGTGCAATTGTGCGAAATTTATTGCAATTGAACAGCAATCAGAGGGGAAACTCAAAAACAAAAACAAGAAAACAAAACTCCACACTCCAAACCAGTTTGGTTTTGGCCTCGCAGTTAACAAAAATCGTTTACATGTTGAATTGTGCCTGTGTGTGTGTGTGTGTGTGTGGGTGTGAGGGGGTGTGTGTTCCTTAACCAGTTTTCTGACTGCAATTTTTGCCTGCCCTTTGGCTACAGCTCTTTTTGGTGGAGGTAACAGCTCCGCTTTTGTTTGCGCCAATTTTTTGGCACTTTTTTTTTTGGTTTGTTCCGTGCTGTTGTCTCGTCCTGTGGCCGGCATTAAATAAATAAGACAAAAAATAAAAGGATATACAAAAATTAACAAAAACATACCAAAAGCTGCGCCATTTTGCCGGCCTCCAGGAGGAGTGCAGGATGTACACATTCCATGCAATTTTCACTTTACAACTGTTTCAAAGTTATCTCTGTTTCAATTGTGTGCACCAAATAAAAAACAGAGCAGCAAAAAATATTGGCAAACAATTTACATTTAAGCAAAACGCGAAATAAAAGTAAAATGCGGCAAATTATTTGCCCAAAGCAGCGGCAGGTTGAGAATATCAAAGGGACTGCTCCTGCTTGGTCATTGATTTATTGTCTCTGGTCTGCCGTTTGGCGAGCTGAGTCCTTTTTGCATTTAAAAAATAAACAATTTTGTCTATAGTATTAATCATTTTTTGGCTGCCAGTGGCAAATAGTTAAGCGCACAAAGTTTGTTTAATTTCAGGAAGTCCTCCTGCTGCTGGGTGTGTGTGTGTGTGCGTGTGTCAACAGGAGCAGGATGAGAAATAAATGGCAGTACCGACAGCACCAGCATATAAAACTGACATTCACTGACACGGCATCAAATGATTAATTAGTTGAAGGAAAATATGTGCGAGATAAATGATGAACAGGCAAGTAAAGTGTAAGTATCTAGCCCTAGGAAATATGCCCCAAGAATTGTGTGGGTTAATCAACCAAAAAAAAAAAGGGAAACGTAGCTAAAATTTATAGCAGCAAGAGAATAGCTGCCAACAAATCAGTTTGGTGGCTTTATTTCAGTTGCTATTAATAAAATGGACAGCAAGCGTGGAACTAGTTTAAGTGCTGAGGATCTAGAGCCTAAGAGCAGTTTTTTGCAAGTTTATATTAGAAACTTAACTGGATTCCACAATTCTAAATTATTTTCGGAACACATTTTCTCATTCAATGAATTCGATAAATGAAGGTTTTAGTTGAAGACCTGGTTGAGTTTCAATCTGAGTTCATTCATTGTTACAAAATTTACCAAATTTGTACTCCGAAGAATTGCTAAAGATCGTATGAACAGTAGTCGAGCTATGAGCAAAATATAGCTTGCTGCAGCAGCGTTGCTTTTAGCTTTAGCCTCAAAATTCATACTGTGCATACACTTTTGTTGGTACATATATTGGCCGTGGAATACTATTCTCGGGATTGAAACGCTTTCTTACTTGTTTCAACTTGATCTAGACATTTTTTCTTCTCGATTTATTTAGCTTTTTAAATGATTTTGAACCATAAAATTATTTTATTGGGGTCATAATATTCAAAGGTTTCAAGAAGTTTTGCTTTTATGATTGTTTTAATTAACCAATTTTGGATGCGGTTTATTACCTATTAGAAGGTTTCGGTTCATTTCTCCATTTCACAAACCATTTATCGATTATTATTGAATATTTTTCTAATAAACATTTTTAATTCCTCAAAAAGTTCTAGAAGACAATGAAAGAATTGAGAATTTGTAGTTGCGATAAATGAGGGGTACGCCTCAGCTTAGAGTAAAAGTAAAATATTGGTACTATTAAGAAAGGATGAAGAAGAACTATTTTTCAACTCAGTTGGCAATTTCAGAACTTTACCATGCTTATATTTCAGAAGATATATTCTGGAATACAAGTTAATCTATATCTATGGATAATGCATTTAGAATATAAAGTCTAACTTTTGTTTAACCAATGTCTTTCATCTCAAAAATCGATGCTTAATTTTAATGTTTATCCCCAGGATCCAAAAGAACTTCTTTTTTATCGATCTTTTGACATCATAAATTGTTTATATTAAACTCGATTGTCTCGACTTTTTTCTCGTAATAGATGGAGAATCCCATAGTGTTCTTCGGTATCAAATTGATAATATCACTTTTAGACAACCACATCTATCATTTAAGTCCCTTCATAAACAGAAACAATTCTAAATATTTCCTGTCCCGTTTATCCTGTCCCAATATTCGGCTCACATAATACTAAAATGCACTTAGAAATTAAAATTCAAAGCGGAATCAAAATATATCCTATAGAAATGCATAGTTTTTATTCATTTTTCATATCCTTTGAATGATTTTCAGCTCCGTTGGATGCAAATTTAACATCTCTTTACCATTAAATGGGAATTTCAATATATTTTTGAATACTAAAATACCCAGATATTAAGACATTTCCCTTTCATAAAGAATATCTATCCAATGGATATTCTTTAAGTGCATTTTTCTTCTCCGTGTATAAAAAATTATACTATTTGCCCCTCATAGTATGCTAAAATATAATTTTCTTTGCACTGAGCAGAGGGCCAAGACGAACTTCACTCAAACTCTTGGCTGGTGTACTTCAAATTTTTGTTCGAGCTCTAAAGGCCAAGTTGGAGAAGCTTTTTCATTTCAACTTAATTCAAAGCTGGCGCCAATAGCTAGCTGAAGGTGACCGGTTGTGTGTGAGAAAGATGTTCATGTGGCAACTGTTAGAATCGTTTTCTCAAGCCGAAATGTCTTCATGGTTGACTTTAACTTTCGATGTGGGGAAATACATGAGCTAAAATAAGAGATAAGTTAGTTTTCTCAGTAGTAGTACCTATGCGTTCAAGCTAAGTATCTTTATAAAAATTTTGATGCAGCTCGAAAACTAGATCAGAATAGACGACTATTGTACTTAGTGCTTGGGTTCTGAACCGAACTGTCCAATTGAAAACGGTTGGCTTAGGTTTATACTATCCAAGTGTGAAATGAAGCTAGTTTTTAAAGTACAAATTAAGGAAATTATATCTTTGGGTTTCGCAAATCTGCTCAAGTT
The DNA here is from genome assembly GCA_035044965.1 of Lordiphosa andalusiaca. Taxonomy (NCBI): domain Eukaryota; kingdom Metazoa; phylum Arthropoda; class Insecta; order Diptera; family Drosophilidae; genus Lordiphosa; species Lordiphosa andalusiaca. The sequence goes on from JAWNNM010000036.1 coordinate 1,574,896, forward strand.
CTCAAGCAGCAGGTAGTCGCTTTGATCACATTTGAAGCGTGTACAATTTTCGGCGCTATGTTTTAGTTTTGTTTTGAAATTGGCACAAATTTCAGGCATCAATTTAGTCGGCACATGAGGCAAAAAGAGCTGCCAAAGGGGGCGTTACCCAAGATATTTGTGTGCGTCTGTGTGTGCGTGTCTAGGTGATAACACAGCGACAGGTTTGTTGCCCATTTCTTTTTCAGCTCTACCTAATTTTGATTTATGAAATTTTGGAACAATTTCGAAACGCAACACAGCAGCGGAAAATTAGTACAAGTAAGTTTTCTCATTCAACGATTAATACACATCGCGTCCGCAGCTGCCCGTTGACATCAAAAACAACCGGAAAAAGCACCACCAGCAGCAGCAGCAGCATCAGCAGCGCACACGTTGTATAAGATACATTTGTATCTACAAATATCGCTTTCTTGTTTCGGGCCAACCTGTGCGCATAGTTTTTGTAGCTGCTGATCGATTAGCCGCGCCGCCAAGATCTTTCCACCCACTTTACAATGGGCTACTTAAATCACCATAAATTATAATTTATAGTTTGCAAAGCCGTCTGCGGTGTTGGCCGCGCAGCTCCACTCGTGTATTTTTTTTTTTTTTTTGGTGGCGTTTCGAACATGTGCAATTAATCCGACTGTTTAGACCCGCTTATCAATTGTCAAAGCGACGAGGTGATTTTTATGTCTCTCGTGTGGGCGTTGACAATGTCTAAATGTTGCGCCATAAATTGCCGACTCGTTTACATTTTCATTTTGTTTTTAGAAAAAATTTCCCAGCTTTTATTTTTCATGTTAATTAATTTCTGTTAGCCTGCATTTGTTCACACCTTCACTTTATGGACGAGGATGATGATGATGATGATGATGAGCTCTGGCCACTGACAGTTTTATGCTTTGTTTACACTTTTCGATTTAGCCTTTTCGGTTTTCAATGGGTGTGTGTGATTGTGTAGAAGAAACGGCTTTGAAGTGGGCCCTTGTAAACTGGTTTTGTGCTGTGAATGAATGAAAAAGACGGCCAGAAGGGCAACCAGAGCGAGTCAGGTAGATCTCCTACCTGTCGCATGCGCAGGTTTGTCATTAATGGTGGTTACATTCGGAAGACATTTGTGTTTGTTATGCATGCCCCGTAGGAGGCGGTGGCCTCTCACTTGACTTTGGTTTTAGGGGTAGCAGCGGCTACCTGTTCGCATGTGGTGGGTGGAGATTGCCAAGAATTTTTGTTGTTGTTGTTGTATTTAAAGGCACATTCAAGGCAAGGCGTTAGCTGGTGCCAACAAATCAAATTCGAATGCTTTTGCAATTGGTGGAAATTGAAGATTGTGGGGATTTAAAGGCAAAAAGCTTTCATGTTTGTTAACCCATTGACTGGTCTGATATTTGGGAAAGAAAGAATTTGTGTAAGTTAAGGAGGGAACAAGTGGAATATTCCATAAATCTAGGAACTATTTAATCCTTTTTTGTACACTAGGTGGAAATTTCTAAGAAACAAGTAAGAAAGCTTGAATATAATACCCTCTTTACCTTCCAAAGTATGTAGATATCATCTGAGCTGAGCAACTTGAAGTTGAATGCCACACAAAGTGTTAAGTGCTGCCCATAAAGATGTTTGTTTTTACCCCCCGGATTGATAGATAAATTTGATTACTGAATAAGGGCATTTTTAAGAAATGGTTCACCACTCCTTACCTTCCAAGGTATGTATATATCATCTGAGCTTACCAATTTTAAGTTGAATGCCACACAATGTGCTAAGTGCTGCCAAAAAAAAATGTTTGTTTTTACAACCCGGATTGATAGATAAAGCTGATTACTGAATTTTGGCATTTTTAACAAATAGTCCAACAAAAGTTTTTTTTTTTTTTAATAAAAATATTAGTATAATTTTTTTAACAATTGTCAATTTGTTAAAAAAAAAAAGATCAAGCACCATTGTTCTCATTTGAAAACATATCTTTCCCTTATTTTTTATAACAAGGTACTACCGATTGGATTGATTTTTGCTCTTCAAAATGGTATTTTTTTAGATCTCTTCTCAAAGATATAGACAAATTATACGAGCCTATCATTCTGTGTATCCAAATCGTAAAACTAAGGGGTTCAATTTAGAACTCCCAAGTCCTAATTCTGTCCATTGTTTTTGTTTTAATACAGCCTGTCATTGAACCGTGAATCTCACATCGACAAAAGAAAGTCTGATAAGGGATAAGGATAATTTGATATACTAAATTATTAAATTATTATTAAAGTTGAAAGTGACCTGTTCTTTATATCAATTTGATGATTTTTCTGATCAATAATATATTAATGAAATATAATAATGATATTAAATTATAGAAAATGTAATATTCATTATCAGAATAATATTATTTAGCTTCAATTTGACATTTTTTTAGCATCAAAATGATATGTGAAAATGTCAAATTAGCCTGCCCAAATTGAATTTATATAAACATTTTCTGTGTACCCTCCAAATATTTTATAGTGCTACTTATTACTCTCATCAAAGAGAGAAAGGGTGGTGATACCCCTCATCAATATATTTTTGATTTCTTTTAGACAAACGTTACATTAAGCGATTTGCGATATAGCATCTGGTTGATACGTCATTCATATTGTGTTCAGCTCAAGGGTCAGGAGTTGAAATCACTGAGTAACTTTCACAACTTTCTTGGCTTTTGGAAGAAAAACATTCTCTAATCCCACAGAAGAGTCATTGTTTTGTATTCCGAAACACAAACATATTTAAATCCAGGTAGAATCCCTTTCTTAACTTTTGGAAGCCACCACTTTTGTATACCTAGTAAAAATCCCTTTCTTATATCTCAGAAAAGACTTTTTCCAATTTTAGATTCATTTAAGCACATTTCGAAGATCGCTGGGATTAAATCTAAAATCTTTAATATTTGAATAGAGAGAGTACTGTCTCCTTAATAAAAGTTTCAAAAACCAGTTTTAAGTTTTTTGTATTTCTTATAGAAGAAATTAAATGAATTTATTAATGGTATCTCCAAAACGGTACTCCATAAAGTAGGCAAGATTAATATGTTGATTTCGAGAATAAAGAGGGCCCATAACCTATAACAGTACGTTCCGAAGTCCGCTTGGTGACAAGCATAAGGGTTGGGAAACATCGAAATTGCTTAAGCAGTTAAAACCGATTGCTCAATGCCAAGTGCATTCAATTCGCCTAAATAAATTATTATATAAATTGTATTATAAATCTAAGTCAAACAGCAATTGTAGCGCTAAGAAGAAATCGTAAATAAAACTACACTAAACTAAAGGAATCAATCTGATCTAGTTTATATGCTTTCATATTTTTCATACTTTTCAAATGCAGTTTCAATCTTAAATAAGAAGTACCAACGTTTACTCAAATACCGACATGGAATTCAGAACAGGTCCGAATATACCTGATTTTTGAATGTTTTTCAACCTAAAGAATACGATTTTTGGTAATTTGAAAAACATGCCATTTGATAACTTTCTGAATAACATTTTTAGTTTCTTTAATTTTAATAAGTAAATTTAGATTTATGAAGCATAACAATGGCGATATCATCACTTTAATCCATCCTATTCGCATTTGAAATACATTTAGAAAAAAGTTAAAGAAAGTTAAGAAAAAAAGTGATAAAATTGTGCGCAAAGTGGTTTTTGTATGCACCAACTGAACAAAGAGAGTTAGCAGAGTTGGTAGAGCTGAAAACTCTTGATTTTGATAATAAAAGTAATTATACTAAGCTTAATAAATTCGAATATGAATTACAAGTTTTCCGTATCTTTAATAAGTTTTTCCATATTTGTGCCCAAAAAATGTTTTGAAAATATAAAGAGTGGGCCATCCGAGTTCACATATGACGGCCAACTATTAATAAACTTGAGTATATTCTAGCCATATTAGTCTTAATACTGTTTCTTACTACTTGAGACATCGAAATCTCTGGATTTAAGTATGCAATTTTTGAATTTCTTTCTCTTAATATTTCCAATATTCTAGAATGGTTTTACTTGTTTTAGGTGCAATCAATTGAGAGTGGTACTAAGAGTTTTGAAACGAAGGTGGAACACTATATTGAAATAAATGTAGAAAACTATTTCAGCTCTCAAATTTGCTAAAATGGAGTATATTGAGATATATAAGATGAAATAGAAAGATTAGAATTATCAGCAAATCACTATACTAATCGCTTTCTTCCTACCCAGAAATGATTCAAATCCTATATTAACAATTCTTAGATCCAAGTGAACACTTAAGCCAGGTATTCAAAAAGTTTAAGATCAGTTCTCGATTCAGAAATGATTTTTGATTTAAAAAATATTTGATTCTCCTAAAGCCGAACCTGAGGGCTAACTCTAGCTTTTAATAACCGAACCGAAACTTTTAAGCTTGAAAAAACTAAGTGGAAATATTTTAAATTTTCGAAAAGTTTTCAGGATTCTTTAGTCTGCGACTTTGTTAAAGGATTTTGTTATTGTTTACATTGGAAAAGCAACTCAGACTCTGATCTGCCCTGTTCTGCTCAGCTCGAAGAGGTGTTTATTTTCAAGCTTGAGGTGATTAAACTTGCTGCTGCTGTTGTTGTTGTTTTGATTGCTGCTGCTGCTGCTATGGGTTGATCGTGGGCGCAGATTTTAAAGGCTGAGACCGAGAAAATTCAATGAAAAAATAATATGCTCAAGCTGCAGACTCTTCGCCTCGTTTTGCGTAGGAGGTAAATGGCAAATGGGTAACTTGATGCCCCTGTACCCAAACAACAGTCCTTGGTTTTGAGGGTACGCTTATATGGGTTTGAGGTGTATGGAGAGACCAGACCACACAACGCCTTCACAAGCGGCAAAAATGGCCGCAATTCTGGGAAACTGACTGACTGAGCTAAGCTTGAGATCATTTTTTGTACTTTGGCGCGCAAAAGTTGTTTGAACACACACACACACACTCACACACACAGAGGCGCGCACACACCGAGTTCAATTGCATTTGGTTGCTGATAATCAATATGAATTTCTAGACAATTTTTTTTTTTTTATGCGATGTGACTCATCTTTGTCATCATCTTCCACTTACACTGCATGGTGAAGGCTGTGGACGAGGGCATACTTTGCTGTATAATGCTATCCTCTTGGCCAAAACGTGAAGACGATGGCGCCAAACAGGACAACATTGGAATGCTTTTTCTTGTGTTGGTTCTCACAATTTCTAGAGTTTTGATTGCTGAAGTTTTGTTTGTGGTTTCTTTAGGTAAGCACACACGTGTTGAAGCCTTTGGAGTGGGCCATTGGATTTAGTTTTATTTGCTTTTGGTAAACACTGCGCGTATCGCCGGGCGGATACCCCAACTATATCTTTTCGATTCAAGAGTCGCGTCTACGGGATTTTAGTTATTTTCTGTGAATTTCTTTGGGTTGACTTTGCGTTCTTCTATTGTTCTATAAAGGGGGAGCAACGCGTGTGCTGCCGACGCGACGTCTAGAATGCAACTAAATTTTTGCTTTCTGGCAGGCTCAGCATCTCGGCAGCTAGCGCCGCTGCCCGTGGTCGTCATCCCCCGAGAGAGTGACTGCCAGAGAGAGAGAGAGGGAGGGAGAGAGAGAGAGAGAGCGAGAATTCTCTTTGAATCTTTGTGAGGGGGTGATTGCTTGTGTGTGCGGCTTTGCCACCACCATCAAAACATAACGGTGTAACGGTTCACCGTTTGTTGACTGCCTGCTTGTGTGTGTGCGTGTGTGTGCGTGGGAGGCCGCTGCCGAGGTGGCGTCTTTAGTGCTCTCCAATTGGAGAGCAACTATGTTCTTCGCTCTGTTTCTGCCTCTGTGCTGTACAGCGTTCTGTTATGGCTTTATCGTAAACTGTTAAGGTTCTGTAAACTGTGCGGCCGGCCACATGACGTAAGGGTGGCACGTAAGTGACTTGTATTTTCCACACATTTGTGAGTCCAACTTGGATAGAGGGAAATATATAGACAAATTCTACAGCTTTGCTTAGCATTTCAGACTGCTTCTGGTAAAAAAGTCTTCAAGTTGTTGGGCTCAATGTCGCAACTCGCTTTTTGAACCAATTTCTAGTTCAACCAGCAAGTTCTTAATTTTTGAACCTCACAAAAAAAACATAGAAAATGTTCCCGACACGATTTAATAAACTTACCGCTAAGAATTTAAAAATCTTCAATATAGCGGCTGGTTCGGTTTACCCAAATCATGCTTTTTCGGTTCACTTCGTGGGTTCACTCTTAATCTATTTCATATTGTATGAAGGCACACTCAACCAAGAACTTTTTACTTGAATTAAGTACAAACCTTATCAAAAGTGCAGCAAATATGAAAATTCTTGTTTCAAATACAGAAATCTTATTTCAAGTACTATTAATAAAAGCCCAAAATTCTGGGATTTTCGGATACTTGAAGACCATTTCGAATTTCATAAAAATTGTTTTAATAGTCAGAAGTCAGGTCGGAAAATATTTATATTCTAAAATGCTGTAAAGAATGAAAACTGGAGTACTACAATCAAGTACAATATGTTATTGATTTAAAACCATAAAATTCTAAAGCTATTCACGATTTGTTATAAAATGAGGTTGAACCAAAAATGCCTGCAAGTAGCCAAGGGCCATGAATTATCCAAAGACCAAGACAGAATTACTATACTTTCAAAAGTGTTAGAACCGGTTGAGAATTTCAAGAGCAGTTAAAAGTTCGCATTTTTCGTTGCACACTTTTTGGAGTAAGCATTTTAAGTCTACTTTGTACTCAATCTAACATATTTTGTATTTAAACTAAGAATTCTCTTAGTTTGAGTTTTTCATCTCGATATACAAGTAAAGAACTACAAAATGTATTTGATTCAAGAACGTTGGTTCTCGTTCTTCGGTTTTGGTAAGCTTTGTACTGAATTAAAGTACACCCTAAAACGAATCATGCTGGAAATGTTAAGCACAAAACGGTATAAATTCCATCCCATTTTGTCGAGTTTTTTTTTATCAGTTATTGCAACATTATGATATTTAAGCTGAATTTGCTAAATATTGTACAGAGTATTGAGAAAATCAACCAGTCGAGGGAATGCTAGAAAACTCGCATAAATTAATTAGTAATTTTCAAGGAAAACGCTTCAATCTTATTTGTGGATAGCCGACAAAATTTCCCTTTACGAATCAAAATATGTTAGTAAAATCAAACAAAACGGAACCTTTTTGGATAGTAGTTTTCGGTTCAGTTGGGAATTTTCAAGAGGACGCCAGTTTGGCCTGGAATTGGCATTTCGGATACGATTTGGTTCGGTTCAGAATCGTTTTGCAGCCTGCGAAACAGCTGTCTCCATGAACTAGCACGTCTCTAACGATTTACGAAAAAGTAATCTTCTTACGCGAATGTAATTTTTGAATCGATTTGCATCACTCAAAAATCAAGCACAATGTATGGAAGCATCAGAAATGTTCACGTACGATAAAAATGTTTCAAATAGAAGGTGCATACCTTTTGGACTTATAAAGTAAGAAGGATTGTTAATACATGCGTCATCCGGATTGATAAAGATCGGTTGAACGATAGTCAAGTTATGTGCAGCTGCTACTGCAGCATTAACACTCCTACTGTGCATACACTTTCTTTGTTACAGAGTATCTTACAGACAGGCTTGACCGACTTTCTTACTTTGTGCTGTTTATTTAACAAAAGACGTCGCTAAGCTGAATAGGTGAAGTTTTTTAGCGTCTGAAAAATTTGTTGTTGAAAATTTAAGGTTCATGTTGAACTAAGGATCCACCTTCATCATTTTTTTTTATTCTTAATAAATATTTTCATTACTTTAAAACTCAAAAACAGTGCGTATCAATTAGAGTTCCTAAGGTTTTGGGGGAAATCGAATTGGGGGAAAACCTAGCACACATAAGTTATACCCATTTCCCAAGATTATGGGAAAATCTTTACCAGTGTTCTAAAAACTCTGAAGTTCGTTCATTTCTTCCTTCAGTCATCTATATCTTCAATCAAAAAAACCCTACCTTTATTGATAAGGTTCAGCACAAATTACCGGTACAGTTTGGTTCGGTTCGACCATTGCAGGGCTACATTTCTAAACATGGTACACAAAAACTACTGAAAATATCATCATGTTGGCTTAGCCGCTTAAGAAATACTTAAAGCCGATTTCACATCTCATTACATAGCTGTTATACGTCTTATAAACTTCGATTTTGCTAAGTTAATTGTGAGTTTATATAGAAGATGAGAGTTCTGCCCTTAATTACAGTTTTGAAAATGTTTACAGCCTTGTAGGGAAAATGTTTTGAAATTCCCATTGCAACAAATGCTTTCTTAGAAACATGTACCAATTAGTTAGCCTTCTCGCATTTTCATTTAACAAATCATTTACACATCTGATGTCCCAAGTAATGTATTCAACATTTTCGGCCTAAAAAATACCAGAATATCAAACCAGCTGAAATTGCAACATTAATGCGAGTATTTTCTTCTCGTTTTTGTTTTTTGTTTTTAATGTGAGCCAAAAGTTCTTGAGAATGTCAATCACATTCACGTCGTTGGCAATAAAAACAAACAAAAATTCAAAAGAAATGTTCAAAAATAAAAACGAATCATTTTTTGTGTGACTCTCAATCAACAAGTTGGACGCCAAACTAACGGAAAAGCGCAATCCTGAGACTCTTGCAATGATCAAACACAATCACGCACACTCGGATGTAGCTACACACACATACAAATGTGTTTTGCGGTGTGTGGGCCGACGGCAAAAAAAAAAGAACCAAACTCAACAACATAATAAACAATTTGTACATTAATTTTTAATGCGGTTAACATATGTTTTGACACACACACACACACTCGCACTCTCGCAGCTGTTTTGTATTTGTATGCGAGTGTAAAAAGGTGGAGCTTCATAATTTTCTCACTTGACGGACAAAAAAAAAAACCACAAAAAGAGAGAGAAAGAACGAGCGGCCGTTAAATGTGGTTTTTTTTCCTTTCTGCTCTGCCGTCGCATTCATTTTGTATGTTAATTAGTTGCCGCTCTTTGTTATACGCTCTTGCTGTATGTGTGTGTGCGCCGCACTGCTCGCGTGGGTGTACGTACTAATGAGCGAGGTGCGATGAGGCCTGACGCCTATAGGTGAGAACATTGACGCGCAATTGGTGGCCCCCCGTTGCACCTGTTGCGTTTACCTCATTGGTTGGCTTGGTGAGTGACGTGGAGGCGTAGGCGGCCATTGAATGAGCGAGCGATTTTGGGTAAAATGGCTTTCGAATACAAATTTAAAACATACAAGCGCCATTTTTTCTTAAATTTAATTTATGTGCTCACATCATCTGTCAGAAAAGTGGCGACCGTGCGCTTGTGTTGGTGTATTTCGATATGAGAAGAAACACACTGAGCTGTAAAAACAGATTATTACAACTAAAGATACGTTTCGCAAACCGATTTCTCAAAAAATATATCCCACTCCGACTCCGTAAAAGCAAATCATAATTGAATGTTAAATTCTTAGGGCCGCTTTCTTATCTTCTACATAGAGCTATCTGTCACATAAACCTACATATAACAGAGCAAAATCTGAGTTTATCTGACACATAGGAGCTATGTAGAAGATACGAAGTCGGGCCTTAGTAGAACAACTAGCTGAGTTGTACAACCATCGGAATTGTACTTAACATTTAAAGCATGTTTTGTACTTCGAATTAGATAAGTAAAGTGCAAAAGAATACCGTTATTAAAACGAATCAAGTACATTTGGTACTTTTGGTACCGAAAAAGTAAAAACAAGAAAGCTAAGCTTACTTCGTCTGTGTCAAATTTTTAGTTTCAAAAATAACTTTTTTCCCACAACAATCCATGTTCCGACCAATCGTTCGTATGGAAGCTGTACAATATTGTCATCCGATTTGGACAAAAATTTGTAGAACTATATGAAAGCATGTGAAACAAACAAATTCAAAATTGCAGAATGCCAACATTAAAAACGAAATGGGTTTTTCTAACTAGGACTGCTTTTCAGACCTATCTTTTGTATGGCAGCTACGCCATGTAGTTATCTGATATTCATCAAACTTGGCCAAATTATTAAAAAGTATACAAAACCTATGAATACAAAGTTTGAGGACGTTTCCTTTGAAAAGAAAAAAGTTTTTCTCACTACAATTAGTTTTTCGACCGATTGTTCCTAGGGGGGCTATATGATATAGTCATTCAAACTCTGTATTTACTAGTTTTCAATGCTTTTACGTGATGCTGCCAAAAATTGTCGAAATCGGACATCTATATAGTATAGCAGTAATATTTAGAACTAATTTTAGAGTTAAACGATCAAAGAGGAGGTAAAAAAGTTCGAAAATTGCTTGAAATAAACTGAAACAGTATTTGGGAATTGAGCAAATCATAGCAGAAACAGGCATTCTGTACTTTAAACAAGTATTCTAGTTCTATACTTTCAGTCTTACTAACTCTGCTCTATTGCCTGGATCGACTTGTTGAATAGCGACAACCATATTTCCTGTTACTAAATACTCTCCTTTTTTTAAAATAAAACTTGCAAATGTGGGTTTGATATGATCTAAATTATTCAATTGTTGTAAAAGATAATTTTAAAGTTAGCTGCTGAACTAAAGCCGATGGGTCAAAGTCTGCTAACGATTGCAGAAGGTTAATCTTAAAACAGCGGATTAATTTTTGGATTGAATATTGTTTGAGTATCGAGCACAGTTTAATCTCTAGTAGTTTTGCATTAAGCAGATTGGGAGATCAATTTAAGTATGAATATTATACAAAGGCCAAAATCCAATATTCTTGAATGTGGGTTCAAATCGAGTTCGAATAAGTAGCTTACATCAGTAGAGAGTAAATTTCAATTAAGCTAAATTTGATCCCCAGCTATCAACGGAATCAAATAAAGAAATCGGGCATACAAAATGCAATCCTCAAAATATTTGAGAAAAAAGGGAATCGAAATAAGTTCTAACATCGCTTGTCTAAGACCAGATATTTGAGTCATTTCTGGTTTACCTTTGAGTGTTATTGCAGGTTCCACATACGCTCTCTCGATTCAAATTCAGTACAGAGTATAGAACAAAAACAGAGACCAAACCCACGTACCTAGTTATGCTGGGAAGCCATCTAATACCACAAGCCTCAGCTTGAATAGCTTCACACCACAAAAATTTGAAATCTTCCCACACTCAGCCCAGGCCAAGCACTTGACTAGGCCCACCCTTTTCCGAGACCCCCCTTCTTACCCTACCGCCACCCGCCCCCGAGATGCATGTCCAAACCGCTCTACATGCATTTAGAAACAAAAATTTGACATTCTCCTGCACTTAACTGTCACATAAAGTGTTAAATGAAATGAGCAGCAGCAGCAGCAGCAGCCACAAAAACGAGCCGCGACGGCGACTGCACAACACTTGAGATTGAGAGAAGCGTCGACCCCAATGTGCATCACTCCACACCACCAATGGCCATGCCACACCACACTCCAGACCATTTAGAATGGACAAGTATTTATGCTGTCATTACTTTTGGTTCGGTTCGGTTTCGGGTTTTTAGAGGAAAAACGCCGCGCAAAGTTTACTGCTAATTAAAAATTGTGGAAAACAAGAAACATGCATGCAATCCAATACCCAAAGATCCCTGTCATGTTGGCGTACAGGACCCGCTGCCAACTGGAGATGTGTGAAAAATAAAACTGAGCGCCCTTATAAGTACGCGTGCGAGTACACTCACACGGTCTCCTCCCTCCTATCGAAAGGATTGTTTTCCCACCAAAAAAATTTCACAAAATTAAGAGAGAGAGAGGGGAGCCAGGCTCACTTTTAGGTTATCCGTAATTATAAAGTGAAATAAATTGATTTCTTAACGGCAAAAAGTTAATGACAGCCCGTTGTCGGCTTTCCTTCGGACGGTGACGTCAATGCGAATAAATCGAAATAAATGCACACTACTTACTTGTTTATCACAGAGTTTTATGTGGGTACCAGCAGAGCCGGACGACCAGGGCAGTTGGCCCGATAGGGAATCGCAATTGAATTGCCCAAACATGATCGACAAATCCAATTTAAATTAAGAATGCGAGGGTTTTTTCGATGTTGTTGTTGTTGGTTTACTTAAGTACTTGGTCTAGAAGTGGGCGTAGACTGAGCATGGGAAAAAATGTAAGCAAAATGCGGGATTTGTTTAGAAAAAGGTGGACACGCAGCTTCCATGTACTTGCATGGCGATGTTATCGGCAGAAGAAGTTTCAAAATTGTTTAAATTAGATTGGAGTTGTTAAAATGTAGTTTTCAGAGAGACAGCATATATTACAGGTGAGAACCTCAAAGTCTCACGATGTTACTTAAAGACTTGTGCTCAAATCAAAATGCTTTAAGGCTGAATTTCTCTCACCTATTTCTGCATCCAGAAAAAAATAGAACGATTAACTTAAAAACAAACACTCTTGAAAAAATATTTATTCGTTCTTAAATTTTCAAGAATTTCGCTCTTGAAGTCGAGCTAAATACGTTCTTTGCTTGGTGCTTTTAGGCTTGGGAAGTTAGGTATAGAATCTGAGAGAGGAGAGCAAGCACATTTGAGAGAATAACTTTGAGTTTGCTCTTACAGTTTTGTATTATATGGGAGAGGGGTGTGGGGAAGCTATCGAGCGGAGAGCGTAATGGATTTTTGCACTCATGTTGCTTTGGAATTCCGAACCAGCTATGGCATTGCTGGCATGGAGAGACCTCTGTTCGACTGATAGTTGACAGACAAGTACTGACGCTGCTTTGAGGTGTGAAATAAATTTAAACAAAATGGAAAAATCTACTGATATTGAATTGTTGTATGGTTGGAATCTGTGAAGCTCTTGATTTAAGAGTAAACGATCTTACTCTTGAATGTGATGAGCTCTTGATAATAGGAAGAACATTCTCGGTTTTTGACAATGCTGTTTGCCCTTGATTCAAAATTGAGCAATCTTGAAAACGAGTATGTTTAGTACTTGATCCAAGAACTCTTGTGCTTGATTTGAGACTGATTCGTACTTGGATCAAGTATTGAAGCTCTTGGATCAAGAAAACCGGGATCAAAAATTCATACTTGGATCAGAAATTTCGCTCTTGGATCGAGAATTTTTACTCTTATCGAACTATTGATCTCGAAATTTCTTGATCCAAGTATGAAATTCTCTATTTTTTTTTTCCTGAGTGTGTAGTCTTGGGCTCAACCGTTGGCCTTCTCGCTCCCAAGGAGTTATTAGTCAAGGCTGCAATCTCCGCTCCGAAGTTTAAGTAAGTCTCTGTGATTTGTGAATAATCCCAGCTGAACTTGAACCGATGCTTGAACTTGAATCGGACAGAATACAATTAAATTGGTATAATCCCAACTTTTAATATAAACGGCGAAAAGTGCTAAGCGGACTACTAACAGAAGTTAACTTATAAAGGACGTACATAAATTTTGTGGAACATTTATGCTTTATGTAATAGCAACAGGATCGGCTATATATACGAAATCGATCTGATACACTCAAACCAAAATGATTTTCTAAGATGTAGCACCAATTTCTTACTTATAAACAAATTCAGTGCTTTAAAATAGTGGAAAGTTAACTTCTGAACTTCTACTTTTCTATGGCAGCTATACTATACAGAAATCCGATTTCTGTGGAATTCTTTGTGGAATTATATATAGCATAGCAAACTAAGATATACAAAGTTTGAAAGCGTTTTCTTCGAAAACAAAAGTTTTTCTCACTAAAACTAGTTTTTCGACAGATCATTCCTATGGCAGCTATAATGTATAGCAAAGATTTATTAATATTATAGATGACGCATGTCTAATATTGGTAGCCAATGTCAGCTACCAGGAATAATCGTGTTTTCCTTTACTTGCGTCTTCAATAATATCTATGTCTTTGGTAAAATACTTACTCCGTTATATCAAAGATATATAGATATTTATAGATGCCGGATAAGGATCAAATCAGAAACTAGAAGCAAATGTTAGCCACCAGAAATAATCGTTTTTTGTTTCACATGCGTCATCTATCATATCTATTAATCTTTGCCTATAGTCATCCGATTTTGCCAAAACTTTGAAGAATGGTGTCAAAGCTTATTAAATAATTATAAGCAAATTTTAAAGAGGTTTACATTGATAACAAAAAAGTTTTTCTGACTAAAACTATTTTTATACTCTGTACCGTAGGTACATAGAGTATTATAAGTTTGTGCAAAAGTATGTAACATCCAGAAGGAAGCATCTCCGACCCCATAAAGTATATATATTCTTGATCAGCATCAACAGCCGAGTCATGTCCGTCATGTCCGTCTGTCCGTCTGTCCGTCTGTCTGTCCGTATGAACGCACAGATCTCAGAGATTGTAAGAGATAGAGGTTTGACATGTATGGGACATATGCTTCTAATGTCTGCAGGCAGATCAAGTTTATTTTCAATTTTGGCCACGCCCCCTCCCGCCCTCGCAATTTAGAAAAAGCGTCATATCTCCCACAGTTTTGAAGATAGATGGCTTGTTCCTTCTGGACATATTTAGTTATTAGGATAACTTATCGATCCGCCAAAGGAATAAAGAAGATCGGATGAACGGTTTTCGAGTTATGATCAAAAGAAAAATTTTCTTGGTACAGAGTATGTTATAGTCGGGCTTGACCGACTTTCTTTCTTGTTCTAACCTTACTTTTCTAAGGCAGCTATACCATATAGGTGTCCGATTTCGACTAAATTTGGCAAAATTACGGAGAAGCATTAAAAACTAGTAAATACGGAATTTGGAGACGTTTGCACTCAAAACAAAAATGTTTTTCTCACTAGAACTAGTTTTTCTACTGATCGTTCCCATGGCAGCTATATGTTATAGTCATCCGATCCGGACGGTTCCGACAAATGTGCAGCGTATTTGTACCAGAAGACTTTGTGCCAAGTTTGGTCGCGATAGCTTTAAAACTGGCGGCGGAGAAAGTCTTATTGAGAAAGGCGTGCTATCAAGGGTGTACTAAACTTTCCTCATTCTACATATTCATTTATTAAAAATTAGTATATTTTTTATTCATAAGAACTTAATTTGAATTTTACTATATAAACTTAAGATGTCCGATTTATTCTGCAGACATTTTTGTGGATGTGTCAATGCTCAAGGACTAAAATATTATGACCGATTTATACCTCAGCCGATGAAGATGATCCAATTGGCTGAATCGAATGGCTCTACCATTTTGACTGCTTTAAATTTTACCAAGAACGATAATTCAAATAAACTGAACCGGCAAATATTGTGGGGATATTATATATAATAAACAGAAATATCGAATACAATTTCATATCGTTGAACAAAAACATCGATATATTAATTTATCGATTCGATATCAACCACGTTCTCTTCTCATAATAAAATCCCAGCAAGCACAGATTTCTGGTAAGTTGTACAAGTCAGTTGGCTAAATAAATCTTGACGTGTGCCAGTCAACTCACTCACATCAATAGCTATTCCAATACCACAACCAACACCCAAACACAATCATCATCATTATCTGTTGTCATAACTGTCAATTGTTGACTTTTGGTTTGAGCCCATTTTTGACAGGAGCCAAGGCTAAATGGTAAACTGCATTTGAATGCGCACGCACATTTATCCTTTCAAGTCAGTAACCTTTTTTTTCCATTCATAAAAACAGCTGGAAAAGATCCTTTAGGAAGAAACACACAACGCACATACAGACAGACACAGAGAGAGAGAGAGAGAGAGAGAGAGAGGGAGAGAGAGAGAGCGAGAGAGAGACAGGCACGTGTGTGTGTTATGTCGATTTGTTATTCTAAGCAGCCCTAAGCCACTCAATAACGGTTTACCTGACAGAAAAGAGCTGTCAAACTGCCCTCATATAATGTTCGCCTGCAACTTTACCGTTTTCAAATCAAATTCTCCCCATTCCCCGGTAATTTAATATTTTATTGCTTTTGTTTGTTTTACGCAAAAATGTTTACTTTGCATTCGAAGGAAATTAACGAAATTGAAACAGATACTAAAACTGAAGAGCACACGTCACAAAACCGCTCGTCAGCTGTGCAAATACTCCATGCTAAGTTCTCTCTTCAGATGGATGTAACATTAGCTGCTAAAAGGTTGCCCACAAATCCAGCTCACCAACCAACACAAAAGGGCTAAGCAGCAAGTAGAGGAAACCGAAAGCCAATTGCCGGGCACGCCTCCAACTTTGATGACGAAAAAATGATGGAAAAAAATGTGTATGCTGTTATTGAAACAATATTTAAAGTATAAAAATAATAATAAATCCCATTTCGCTGGCGGCGGCGTGCATAACGAAAACAAAAGGATCTGCTCCGAGGACGGGCGACCGACCAAGTTTACCTTGATGCGGCCGCATCAGAGGACAAAGTGAACAAACAAATAAGCAAATGAACGCGCGCCGAAAAAGCACAATAAAAATAAAAAACGAGATTGCGGCACGCGTCACCCGACCTACCCGAAAGGACGACAGCACCGAGCAATCGAGCTGCAAAATCAAAGCAAAACGCAGGGTGTGCACCTTGTAGCGAAGTGTGTTGAACATAGGGTGAAATGTGGTTCGATATTTTCAATTTGCGGAAATTTGGAGTGTGATTTTTTGTAAAGCTTGCAATTGTCCGCACTTTCTTTCTTACAAAATGGAACCAATTTTCGGTATAAAATTTGTTATGATTTTTGATAAAAGTTCAGGATATGAATAACGAGAAAGCTAAGCTGACTTCGTCTATGCCGAAGATTTAATACCTTTGCAAGTGCTCGTTTAAATATTTTCAAAAAATACTCTTTTTCCCATTTTCCGACCGATCGTTCGTATGGGAGCTATATGATGTGGTCATCCGATTTGGTCAAAAATTTTTAAAATTATGTAAAAGCATGTGAAACACACAAATACAAAATTTCAGGATGCTACGATTATAAACAAAAAAGTTTTTCTAACAAAGACTGTTTTTCAGACCTATCTTTTGTATGGCTGCTAACCAAATAGTTGTCCGATTTTCATGAAACTTGGTAGAATTATAAAAAAAAACCATAGAAAACATACGATTACAAAGTTTGGAGACGTTTCCTTTGAAAAGAAAAAAGGTTTTCATACTAAAACTAGTTTTCCGACCGATTGCTCCTATGGTAGCTATGAGATATAGTCATCCGATCCGGTCGGTTCCGACATATTAGTAGTGTGCAACAAAAAGAAGCTCGCTAGCTTTAAAACTGAGAGACTAGTTCGCGTAAAAACACAGACAGACGGACGGACAAAGCTCAATCGACTCAGCTCGTCACCCTGATCAAGAATATATATAGTTTATGGGGTCGGAAATGAATATTTCTATGCGTTGCAAACTTCTGGGCAGAATTATATATTATATTATTATATTCTTGATCAGCATCAACAGCCGAGTGGACAAAGCCATGTCCGTCTGTCTGTCCGTATGAACGCACAGATCTCAGAGATGGTAAGAGATAGGGGTTTGACATGTATGGGTTTTATGCTTCTTATGCATGCAGGCAGATCAAGTTTATTTTAAATTTTGGCCACACCCACTACCGCCCCCCCAATTTAGAAAAAACGTCATATCTCCCACAAATTTAAATATAGATAGTTCGTTCCTTCTAGATATATTTAGTAATCAGGATTACTTATCGATCCGCCAAAGGAATGGTAAAGATCAGATGAACGGTTGACGAGCTATAATCAAAAGACCGTTCGCTGCTGCAGCGCAGTAGCAGCGCTGCTTTCAGCTGCTACAGCAGCATTAAAATTTATGCTGAGCTTAGAATTTCGCTGGTACAGAGTAGGTTATAGTTGGGTTTGACCGACTTTTATTCTTGTTTTATCACTTAGAAAAAAAAGTTTTATCAGAAAAGCAGCCCACCTACCGCCCAATCGTATAAAAAGCAATGACAGCAGGGCGCCAAACTATTCTAATGATGTTTTCAATACATGATTAAAGGTTTGCTTCATTTCCAAACAGTTATCACAACGAACCACTGTGCGAGGGCAAAGAAAATAACAACAAAGAACAAGTTCCAGTCACCTTTTTTTGTTCTGGTGGTGGTGGATGGTTTTTGGCAGTCAGACAAAAGTCAGTCACATGTGCACTGAGCCACCTTTTAGCAATTGCTCATCGAGACTTTTTTCACCTCAATTGCAGTGGGCAGGAACTGGAATCGAGATCGCATTGTTGACATCATCAGTGGGGGTAGTTTACCACCAGCGAGAGAGAGAGCAGCCCTCATTTTGCCCTGCGGCTACTGCCGGCTGCTGTTGCTTTTGCTACCTTACCTTAGTTTGTTGTAAGTAATCACCATCATCAGCATCATCATCATCATCATCGACGACGAGCGGCGGCGGTGGCGTCAAGGACAACTGGCGACAACATGTGCGTCATTGCAGCCGCCACGTTTACTCATTAGGTTTTTCTGCTTACTTTTTTTTTTGCCTGAAATTATTGCGAAATTGCGCAGGAGGATTTGGGCCTGGCGTGGGAAGTCAATATAACAAACATACATATATATGTATGTACACACTTTTGGGGGTAGCTTTTACAGTTACACCTTCGCCAAGTTGATGGCCATATAATGTAATGGCACAGCGTGTGCTGGATGTGGATGATAGCGCTAGTTGAGCAGCCACAGCAAGCACCTTTATCGTCTTTTGGCCAAGTGTGCGTGTGTGAGTGCGTGCTGAGATTTAATGATTAAAACTGGCGGCACTGAGTCCTGCCACTGTCCAGTTTGCCATACACTTAAGGGCTGCAAATAATACAAAAAAAAAAAAAACAAAAAAACATGAAAATAAATCAGAAATTCAGCAATTTACACGAATAGAGAAGTTTGAAATACCCTCAAAAGAATTGCTTACTCCAGGTGGGAACATTTCTGATATTTTTGCCTTAAATTTGAACAGGAAAACATTTTTATTGACAGCGATAAAAGTCAGTAGAGGCAGCAAGTAACAAGTTTGATTTATAAAAATAATTTTCTTCTTGTGAAAAAACCTTCCCCTTTTTGGGTTTAGTTTTATTAAAAATTCCAAATATTTTGATAGAGGTTTTAAAAACAAATCAAGACACATTCTAGCTGAGAAAGAATACCCAAACACATTTTGTTCTTTAGGGGGTCTTGGACACTCAGAAAAAATATACCCTGAGTTTTAATCATTCGCCTTATTTTAAAAATTTCCCTGGTATTTAGAAACATTTTCCTACAAGCAAAGAAATTTGTATGCCAAAAGCTAGAAAATATTTTCCAAATCAATTCGGCAATTATTCTCAATGTTATATGGACATTTATAATGGTACATTTTCTGTACTGTTGAAACTTTGCTTTACTTTAGATATTCCGTTACGCTTGACATTATAAAGCCCGTTACTCGTAGACTTGAAAGGATAGACTAAAGTCGTGCAAATGTATGTAACAAGCAGAAGGAAGCATCTCCGACACAAAAAACTATATATATTCTTGATCAGCATCAATGGTCGAGTCGATATTGTCATGTCCGTCTACCCGCTTGACCGTCTGTTTGTATGAACACCTAGATCGCAGAGACCAGCAGACGTAGAGCATCCAAATTATAAAGATCAAGGTTGTTTCAAATTTGAAACAATAAAAAAATGTTAAATAGCTCCAATAATTTTGATGATATAAAGTGCATATTTTAGTGTATTAAGTGGCTGAAATTTTCATTATGATCGGATAGTAAATAGCAGAGCTATAAAGGTTATAAAAAACGTTGCATACTTATCTGAGTCGCATGCACTGTTTGCTTACATAATGTTGAAATTATCAAATTAATGGTAATGCTCTGTTAATTAACATTGGAAGAGGTTATTAAGCACTAATGGCGGGTATATCGAAGTCGGACAGGGCCTTCTTTAACTTACGCTCTCGATTTTTTATTCACTTAAAAAAAAACCATAAACTTGCTTTTCTAGACTTGAATATTCTCGTGTGGCTTTAGCTCGATTCTCAATCTTAATGTTACCCCAAAAAATGATTCCCATAAGAGTCCATCTGACTTTTTGAATGACCTATGTTATTTTCAAACCAAAAAGCTCATGCCGGTCCGATTTCATTGATTTTGCATACCACCGGTTTTATATTCCTACTTTTGGCCACACATTTTTCATGATTGTTTGAAAATTCCAAAGCAGAGTGAAGTTAAAAATTGTAAACTCATTTTCAAGTCCTTCGTGAGTATTTTCCGAGTCGTATTTCGAGAAAGCACATTTTGAGCATATGCATAAGCTTTTTTGGAGTCTGGCAGATATCTCTTTTAAATTATCAAGTGTCTCGAAAAGACTCATCAAGATTAAAATCATCTTCCAAATGTTGGGTGGGTAGGAGATTTGCTAAAGTAATATTAAGTGATTTTAAGCTTATTGTTATTCAACCAATGCTGCGTAGTAAATAATTATATGTGCAGATCGCTTCTAGCTGATTTTCTAGGTTGATATGTGCTTTCCGAATAATCTTAACACAGATGTCGGGTAGCAAAACCCTTCCTTACAAACAGAATAGTACCTGATTTGATCTGAACAGCATTGAGTCTGAACCTGGATCCCTTTGGGAATCTCTGGGGTATCCTGTTTGCTAAAGTTTTCGACAATAGGAAACAGCTTGAATCAGCTAGGCCACTTAAATTGGCAATTAAAGAAGAATGAACCAATATAATGAACCAATATTTTAAAATACAAAAAAGGGGGCCAAAATGTTTAACATTTCCACAGTCGTGTCATCCCCACTGTCTCTATTGACTCTATTAAAAACATTCTTTACTGGATTATTTTTTGAGACTCTTACTTAATTTGGTCACCCACAAAAACGAATAAAAATTGTATACTCCAAAAATCCGGTTCGAACTCTCCTACTCTCACTCAAAAACTATAATAAATTTGAAATTTTCTAATGAATCTCCTGAAATGGAATCACACATTAAATTCCCAAGCTTGCTTGTTACCTGCCTAACAAAGAGTATAAAATACATATCAAAAATGATTTTCATATCAAGCCTTCAGCCAGCCTGATGTACGGAATGGATATGCGAAAGGTAAATAAATAGCCGGACGTTCTGCTGGACGTTCTCTATCTGTGCGTCTGTTTGCATTGTGTGTGTGTGTGTGCAGCACGAGCCAGAAGTCAGAAGGTAAGCCTGTGCAGCTGATGCCACGCACATTGCCAACGGATGCCAACCAAAGTGCCGGAAGTTGCCACAAAGTATGCAGTGACTTCTGTTAAAGAGGAATGCCAATTGGCAGCAACCCACTGAGATCAAGTCGACTAGTTTTTGCCAAATATGCGCCCCGCATTCAGACTGCTTGTGCCTGCTTCGGCTGCCCGTATGTCAGCATTTTGCAACGCGCTAATCTGTCACGCTCGGTGTCCCTGCTCCTGCTCCTGCTTCTGCCTGCCACATATTCTGAGACTTTACCTGCGCACAACCACACCAAATCGCACACCTACCCCCCGCTCCAGCGTGTGCAACCCTCTTCATTTACGGTTTAGCATAATGAAAAGTTGCTGATGATGCCGCATCTGGGCCATGGGCATAAAATGCAATTTAGGGTTGCAAACAGAACGATACGATAGCGACACGGGGGTTTTAAGCGCGACACCTTTTGGTAAGAGCAGGGTATGTACCATTCGGCGGTGGGGAGGGGGAGGGGTACGGGGAGAGGGGCACAAGCCAGGCCACATGCCTGGCGCATGCAACGGACCAGCATTAATCCTTCTGTTACTCTCGGTTTTGCCAATTGTTCAATTGTTCATGCCCTCAGACCTTTAGGGGTTGGCATACTCGATTCAAGGTATTCGGAGGCATTAATGCACATTTGTTGCCAGATTTCAATTTTGATTGATTTTGATGGCCTTGGACCGGATGCGAGTGAATGTATATGTAGCTAGCTGTGTGTTATGCTTATGAATTATGAGTTTAACATGGACTTTGGTGTGTGGAAATATCTCATAAGCCGGCGATAGAAGTCAAGTAGCTATGTGAATGGTAGAGCAATTGGAAACTAGGTTCGGTTGAAGAAATAAGTGCAAGGCACGGAGTTTTATATCAAATTGTGTCCTTAAAGACTTCCTTTACCTATCCAGGTGCTGTCTTTGTTTTGGTTCTCTGTTATTGAGGTTTTTTTTGGATAAGTGTAAGATAAAATGATTTTGATTGGTGGAAGAAGTAGCTTATTTTCTAGCAAGGCTTATTCCTGTTCGAGATACTGATATGTTCAGTCTACTATATCACAGCTTAATGTAAATGTAAAGCGTGGACGATGATTACGTTTCAAACTAATATTTGTTGCCATTCATAATGTTTGTTGTCAAATTAATTCTATATCTTAAGATGTATTTTCACTTCACTGATTACTCATATCAGTTTCCCAAATGAGATATCCGTCAAATGTAACAATCAAGTTGAGTAGCACACAATTATTTGAAAGCTTGCATGAAAATGTATGGTATGTAGTAAGAAAACTTTTTTGTTTTCAATGGAAACCTTTTTAAAATTCTCAAATATATTTAATTTATAAGCTTTCACATAATTTTTCAAAGTTTAGTCCAAATCGGATGGCTATAGGTTATAGCTGCCATAGGAATGATCGGACGAAAAACTAGTTTTAGTGAGAGAACTTTTTTGTTGTCAAAGAAAACGCCTCCAAAGTTTGTATTTGTCAGTTAGCTATGTTCTCCCACGATTCCACTAAGCTTGATCAGAATCGGACATCTATATAGAATAGCTGTCATGGCAAAGTAGAGGCAGAAAAGTAGTTTTAGTGAGAAAATCATATTCGTTTTCAGTGAAATGTCTTGACATTTACAAATTGCTTTTCAAAATCTAAGAAATGTTCTTTTCTATATACAGGGTAAAGTGTTTAGAACAACACCTACAAAAAAGACCCCATATTTAAGAAGAACAATCGTCTAGTTTCTAAAATTAAGAAATTATGATCTAAAAAATTCTAAATTCGAGTTGGCCCTTTACAGTTTAAGAAAATACTGTCTATAAACAAGAAATTTTATTTAAAGTAATACATAAAATATTACAAATATAGAATGTCCAAAAACTAGAAAATTGTAAATTTCATACATTTCCCTATAGAAAGTCCGGAAATAAAACCCACAAGGGAATACATTGAAACGTCGAATTGTGGTTATCAGCCATGCTCCCATTTTCGCTTTCGCAAAAACTTGGCGATTTGATCACCAAATCGTAAAAGTTGGTGCTCCGACATTAGGAAATCGCAAAGTTTTGCCGTTTTAAAGCCGGCGACATCTGAGTCCGTGAAATGAAAAGTAAATGCAAAATATAGGTTGATGCACAAACAGGCAGTCCACGGAACTATTTTTTAACTATTTTAAATTTTTTCATATCAATAAAAAGCCAAAATTGAATACTTGAAAACGATTGATATTTTCAAGCATATAACATCAAAATCTTAAGATCAAATTTTTTCACATGAAATTATCTTTTACGACTGGCACTTTATTCTTTTTATACCCGTTACTCGTAGAGTAAAAGGCTATACTAAAGTCATGCAAATGTATGTAACAAGCAGAAGGAAGCATCTACGATATCATAAAGTATATATATTCTTCATCAGCATCAACAGCCGAGTCGATATAGCCATGTCCGTCCGTCCGTCTGTATGAACACCTAGATCTCAGAGACTAGAAGAGCTAGAGCAACCAAATTTTAGATGCAAGCTAGTATTGTCTGTAGGCAGATGAAGTTTGTTTCAAATTTTGGCCACGCCCCTCCCGCCCCCGCAATAAAAAATGTTGAATATCTCCTACAATTTGTAAGCTATCGAGCTCAGATTTTGCAGTGTAGTGCATGTGGCCAATATGTACAATCTCACAAATTTTCATAATGATCGGATAATAAATTGCAGAGTTAAAAAAACGTTGCATACTTATTTGAGCCGCAACACTAATTGCCTTGAGTAACGGGTATTTCGAAGTTGGGCAGGGCCGACTTTAACTTACTTTTTTTTTGGCTAAAGGTAAGTAGCCAGCACCCCGGAATTTTTTAATATGTCACAATAATTCATACAGATTTTGATACATTCACCTTAGACTTTCTGTTAACCCAATACTCTCTTTAGAGCACTCAGGCACTCAACCCTTCATCTGCAACTACTCCCTCCACTGACGGGCATCTCAAATTCTGGATTCTGATGATACTGGCAGCTGGCATATCCAGCAGCCAGGTCATGGATATGGATACGCATCGACTGCATTGCTGCTGATGGTGCTCCTGCTCCTGTGGCTGCTCTTGGCACACGTTACAGTTTTTGTTCACCTTTTTTTTTGTGTGTGGTGTGTGTGTGTGTGTGTGAGGAAGGGGCGTGGCTGCTGTCAGTTGAGTGGGCGGCTAGCAGATTGGTTTTGTCTGCACTTTTTTAGCAACTCGGCGTGTGTGTGGGTGTGCGTGTGTGTGGTTTTGCTCAACATTTATGGTATAGTTTCGGTTTTGGTTGGATTTGTTTTTTCTTCTCGGAAATGGCCCATTGCACTTTGGCTACACTGAAAGGCATTTAAAGCGCATTTCCGTTGAAGTTGGAGTAACTTTAGCTACCGTTGGGGAGATTTCCAACGTTGAGCCGCATAACTCAATTTTATTTATTTGGTTTTTCGTTGGTGTTTACAGAAAAAGGGGTTGAAAGGTAAACCGATTGTTGAAATCTGCGCCTGCAACCCTCGGAACTTCAGTCCGCTAATGACACTCAATACCAACCTGGCGGAGGATGATAATGCTAAAAAAAAATAGAATGCTAAACTGGTTTAATGGTGGTGGCTAAAGCTAAAGTAGGAAACAAAAAAGAACGCCACAAAAGAAAATTTAAATTAGATTAATTGATTGAAATGCGCGCCGGGATCAGGGTCTGACTCTGTCTGGATGATGAGGAAGGCGGATATTGTCACAGTTGTTGCATGCTTGCCATGTTCTCAACTTGTTTTTTTGTCCTCCTTTTTTTTTATGTTAAGTCTTGGCAGGATTTTGGGGTAGCCAGAGGTGTGAATAATGCGGCTTGTGTTTAATGAAGCGAAAGTCATCCGGTAGTCTGTTGCTGGGAAACTACCAAATTGGTACTTTATTTTTGCATCGAAATATATTTAAGAATGCAAATGTTGTGATCAAGTTTCCCAGCCATCACTCATTCACCATCTGACCCACTGAGCATCGTTCACACTTACTCACTGCCCATTCGGGTGCAAAGTCCAAGCGTATCTTCGGTATGTATTCCCCATTAATTAGACGAAATGCACAAAATGCAATGTTTACCCCGCCGCCTATCATTTGTCTTCATCAAAGATTCGCTGATAATGTCAGTCGAAGTTTCTTCTGTTTTGGCGCCAGCAAATGCATTAAGTTAACAATGCCTGGCATTTAAGTGGCGCCTATTATTATTAGTTAAACAATTAAAATTATGGCAAAAATGTGGCGCATACCTCAATTAGCATGCGAATGATGTCCCGGCTCCTACAATTGATAATTACTGATACAAATGCAACTACTTACAGCCAGTTCGCTACTGTCATCTATTTTTAGCCACCAGATGATGACATGCCCAAAGTGTCAAATGGTGTGTGGGTTTAATTAACGCCACTCCCGCCCCGGCAGGACATTGACTTCTTTGGGGGGTGGGGGGAAGGGGCATGTGAAGTGTTGCGCGGAATGTGCACAAAAGAGCGACAACATTACACAACAGTCAATTAAAATTAATAACTTTTTGCAAAATACGTCGGCAGCAGTGAAAAAATTGCCAACCGTTTCACATGTGTCACCGAGACCAACAAAAATGCATCCGACAGATACGACCGAGCCTGAGCCGCGCTTCAGACACGCACACGCGCTTTTCGTTTAAAAGGCATTTCAAGTTGTTGGTTTTCGGTTTGCCTTTTGGTTTTATTTTTTTATTATTATTAATTTTTGTCGCGTCATTTTTATGAACTGTTTGCCACACAACTAAGTAACAGCCAGAGCTGGCAACACCATGTGACAGCTCATTGGCGTGGAGCACTTCATTAGGGCCTTGAAAGCGGTGGAATATTGTGTACATAAATCAGTTTTCGAATACTGCAGACGATTTGAGTGTAGCAATATGAACGAAATGATGGATTGATGATTAGAACATAAAGCAAATATCGGAAGGGGGAAAGCAACTAATTCTGAAATAACAGTAATCACAAGATATGTTTAGAATGCGGAATATGTGCTAGTGGCTGTCTGAGGCACACAAATTGATTGGTAGCCAAAAACTGCAAAGTCAATGCTTAGATTAACAACGAATGCGGAAAGCGCGCATAGGCTGTTGGCACCCCCCAGTCCCAGAATATCATCAAAAATAAAGAAGAGAAAGTAAAGAAAGAAAACTTGTGCTTTCAGTGAGTCTCTGAGCGCGGCAAAGTCATTGCGCAAAAACAACAACGAATACGAAACGCGCATAGGCGGTTGGCACCCCAGTCTTATTAAGCAAAGTTGTTGGTTTTGCATTAGTTTGCCAAACATAGGGCATGTACAATGAGTTTTAGTTCGGAAAGATGCTTTTAGAAATGAACAGTGAACAATGAACACAAGTGATTTGAAATTGTAGGAAATTGTCTAGGATTTCTCGACATCGCAGCTAAGGAAAGCTTTGATACTGTAATGATTCAAGTTAAAAAATATTCACTTAAGTCTTAACTTATAAGGGTCGATACTATGTGTTAGATAAACTCAGAATTGGCTCTGGTTTTTGTAGGTTTATGTGATAGATAGCTCTATGTAGTAGATTAGAAAACGGCCCTAAGAGTTATAAGTTAATGTATTACTTTTATATTTAAAGGGTCAAAGGGTCAAGCTCCTCAAGAGATTGAGCTCTTGGCTTGTGTGCTTCTTATATTCGCACAAGAGAAGAGTAGTGTGTTATTTTTCAAAGAACCAACTTTTACATTTGATGTTCAGAGGGGGAATCTTGCTCAGCCGGCAAACACACTACCCGCTGTACTATAACAATATCATATTAGGAAGTACATAAATGCCTTACGATGTGCTTGCTGGCGTCGATTGTTCACCTGGTCATATGTTTCTGTAATGCAAACCAGGCCTTCAGTCAGCGCGCGGCTCCGTTGCGATTGTTTAATGTGTTTATTAAACTACTGCCTTCGATTGATCGCCTTCTCTGGCGATTCGGCAGCTCTTTGATCTGCTGTTGCATTATCATGAGATCCGCTTGCGAAGAAGTTTCTTGTCTTCTCATCCCTATTGCTTTGGTTTAGGTTCGCAACAAATAAGACTTTCGTTTGTCGGCTTATTTTAGAAAATCACAAGAACTAAAATTTAAGAATATATGAAGCTGGTATTGAGCTCCCGAAGCTCAGTCTTTTTTTTTACTTTTAAATAAAAGTTGAACCCAAGCCTGTACCGAACCTAAAACTTCAGTTTGGAACAGCAAAAATGTTAGACAACAACAAATTTGACCTCTCTTCTAGCGATTTCATCTGTTACTTGGTTGGTTTTAAGCGACTGAATGTTAAAATGGGCAGAAAAGAGTAAGAAAAACCTTTAATAACATTTTCGAACTACGTATTAAATCCCCACAGATAAAAGCCTGTGTTTTTAAGATACTCGACTTCAAAGCTTTTTAATGATTAAAAACAGCAAGACCTTAACATTAAATAGGTCATATTTTTGTATGAAAACTACGAAATGGAGTTTTACTCAACATTAAATTATATTTTTAATACTTCCTTGTGTTCCTCACCCCGATTTCGACCCTATCCGACCCGATTTCTATACGATTTAAGTAGTTTTTAGGGCGTACGTGATTTTTAATGCTCATGGGACTAAATTATCCATTAAAACTTTGACATATTGTGTCACGCATAGACCGAACCAAGACTTAACACAGAACCTTTGCACAAAAACCTAGAACCTACAATTTTCGAACCTTAACCATTGGTAAATTTCGGTTCAAACTAGCGATTCGGAGATCCGAGAATGTTATGTATAAAAGTGTATAGCAGAATAAAGAAAGCATCTCCGACCCCGTAAAGTATATATTTTCTTGAACTGCATCATAAGCCGAGTCGATATAGCCATGTCCGTTTGTCTGTCCGTATAAACGCACAGATCTCAGAGATGGTAAGAGATAGAGGTTTAACCTGTTTGGTACAAAAACTTCTTAAATCTGCAGGCAGATTAAGCATATTTTTAACTTTTTGCCACGCCCCCTGCCGCCCTCGCAATTTGAAAAAATCGTTATATCTCCCATAGTCTTAAAGATAGATGATTCTTACTTTTTAGACTTATTTAGTGATTAGGATTTTTTATCAATCCGCCAAAGGAATTGTGAAGATCGGATAAACGGTTGTCGAGCTATGATCAAAAGACTGCTCGCTGCTGCAGCGCTGCTTTCAGCTGCTACTGCACCATCTAAATTTTTGCTCAGCGTATAATTTCGTTGGTACAGAGTATATTATAGTCGGGCTTGACCGACTCTCTTTCTAATTATACCCTGTTCCCATTGAAAATGGGAAAAGGGGGATCATGAAGTTGTGCGAATGTATGTAACAGGGAGAAGCAAAATTTTCCGAACCCATAAAGTATATATATTCTTGATCAGCATGAACAGCCGAGTCGATATAGCCATGTCCGTCTGCCCGTCCGTCCGTCCGTCCGTTTGTCCGTTTGTCCGTTTGTCCGTTTGTCCGTCTGTCCCTCCGTCCGCCTGTCTGTCTGTATGAACGCGTCGATCTCAGAGACTATAAGAGATAGAGCCACAAATTTTTGCACGAAGGTAGAATTATGCTGTACGCAGATCAAGTTTGTTTCAGATTTGAAATATTCCACCCCGTCCCCCTTATATCCCCAAAAAACCTAGACCTCCTCTAGAAATCCTAGACCTAAAAAACCGTCAGATCCAAAATTTTCAAGTTAGAGCCTCGTGGATTAGTATACATCAAGCTAGGCCCAATATCGATTTATTCTGAAAAGTACAATCAGATCGGACAAAAAACACCGGAGTTATAAGCGAAACAGTTGAGCTGATATGAGCACCCCCCCAGTTTATGGTCAGGACTAGAAAAAAGTGTTGCCCACATTTAGGTTGAAAATTTTGTTACCAAAACAAATAAATGAAAACAAATGAACAGGGTATTTTGTGGTCGGGAAAATCAACTGCAGCGCCCTTACTTGTTTTATATTGTTTCATTTATAATAAAACTTGAAACAAGGATGTTTTTCTCTTGCGTCAATAATGTTCAACTATTACTGAATTTTGAATATTAATTTGTGATAAGCTTCTCCAGAGATGGAACTTTCTCCATGCATATTATGGGATCTTTCGCTCTCATAATCAATATAGAATATTATAATCGATTGAGAATGAATGATGAAGTGAGTTAACCTTAAATTTAGAGCAAATGAGCAGAAACAATTTGTGGTAAAATTTAAATGTATTTTAGCTCGGTTCCCTTCTACCGACAATATATAATTTCATATTTTCCTTTGGCGGCAGTGAAGCCAATAGTTATGGATCTATTCATGTGCATCGCCAGTTTCTTCTCAATCGATGGCTTCTCAAAGAATTTCTCGCTATTTGGCTTATATGTGAGCTCATTCGCTTGATTCTGTACGAGATGCTTGCAATTTTCTTGCGCATTTATTTGCATTTAATATTTGTTTGTTTGTTTGTGCAAAAAGAGTTTTCCACAGGAAAGGGCAAAGGGACCATCCCTTTTTAGTCTGTGCGTGCTGCAGTGTGTTTGTTTTAAGTGAATAATGCAAATTTTATGCTCTTATATAAGCTCAAAACTTTTGCACATGAAGATATACTTGGGATCTACATGCATATATACGGATGTAGGAACGCACCCGCCATTGAGGAATGCAAACTTTTATTGTGGGTTAAAATGAACTTCCGCACAACGGAAGTTCATAATTTCAGCTGATTTGGAAAAGTTTCTAGCTTAGTTTATTTTTTGTTCCATCGTCGCTTTGGCAGTTTAAAGGCAATTTGCTTGTCGCTGTTGATGTTGACAAAGACATTCGCTTGGCCAATTTTTGAGTGAGTCCTCCTCAGCTCCACCGCCTGGAACATGCACATTTGATTTGTTTACACAAAGGACTGGAACAGCAGTGACCAAAAGGCGTAGGTACACACACACACACACACGCACACACACTCAGCGCTGCTCTTAGACACACAACAACCGTACAAGCCGACTCCAGACCTCTGTTCTGGGTGTGCACATGTGTTTGCCAAATGTTTGCCACGGCATGTGAAATATCTACGGATGTTTCGGTTTGTTCTCTGAGGTGTGAACTGGAAAGGGCAGGGGCGGGCATGGCCTCGACCTGGCCAGGCAAACGGAAATCAAATGCAGACATGGCGCACGGAATGTGCGCTCCTACTATATCCTTTTTTTCCCCGTCTCTTTCTTTCATTTGATATACACTTTTCACGTTTTTATTTTAGGTACAAATTTCACACTTTGTTTATGCTGGGGCCCGCCTGCCGTGCGGCGTTTAGAGAGAGGCGCATCGGCGCTTCGAGCTAACAATGAAAGGGCGTTTCAGTCCTTGTGTTATGAATGAACAAACATTTTGAGCCGAAAACTCTTTAAGAATTATATTTAAGTCTCGCTATGTCATGGGCCACAAAAAGTGTAAATTATGCGGGTGAAACGAGTTTTTCTAGGTTGATTAATTTACCAAAATAATTAGCAACTTGACTGCCAATTTCGGGTGCCTGTCACACCGCATTTGCTTTTACAGGGAGTGCACTGATAGTCATGAAATCAGTTACCGCTGCAGACTTGAAATTCAAGAAGACAAAAACCCGAAATACGAAATTAGATGTAGAAAAGGAGCCAAAGAAATTGAATAAAGAAAAAGTTGTTGGATTTGACGAACCTTTAAGAAAACCGAAAAATTAGCTTAGTTTGAGGGAATTACATGAAGAGACTTCATTCTGAAAGATAAAAAACAACAGCAAAGGATATTGAAAATGAAGATCCCAACGATCTTCTGCAAGAATGGCTGGATGAGAATGGTAAAGATAATGGCTAGTCCGAAGGATTCTACGAGAAAGTGACCAAGAGCTAACAGGGTAAACTTGGCAATATAAGATTACTCCTGTTTAAGGAGTATATATCCAAAACGACACGACGTTTTCCAAAAATATTATTTGCATAAAAACTAACAAAAATTCCCTTACAATTTGTAAATATTACCTAAGTCCTAAGATATTACGCCAAGTCCTAAAGCCAATTCCTAAAGCTTTAAGGCCTTTATGCCAAAGTTAAATTGCCTAAAAATGTTAACATTTTAATGAAATAAAATAGAGGAAAGCTAGCTTCGGCTCGGCCGAAGTTTGTAAACCCTTGCAGCACGTTTTTCTAACCATTTTCAAGGACATTTGCACTAAACACAAACAAGTTTTTGTCACTAAGACTACTTTTTTGACTCTACTTTTCTATGACAGCTATACTATATAGACGTCCGACTTTGACCAAGCTTGGCGGAATCACGCGAAAGCATAGCAAACTAAGAAATTTAAAGTTTGGTGGCATTTTCTTTTAAAACAAAAAAGTTTTTCTCACTAAAACTAGTTTCTCGCCCGATCATTCCTATGGCAGCTATAGCCTATAGTCATCCGATTTTGACAAAACTTTGAAGAATTGTAAGAAAGCTTATAAAACAAATCAATGCAAATTCCGAAGAGGTTTACAGTGAAAACAAAAAAGTTTTTCCTACTAAGACTATTTTTCTAACCTTACTATTCTATGGCAGCTATACTATATAGATGTCCAACTTTGACCAAACTTCGCACAATAATAAAGAAGCATAGAAAACTAGCAAATACTTTTGGAGACGTTTGCATTGAAAACAAAAAAGCTTTTCTCTCTAGAACTAGTTTTTCGATCGATCGTTTCTATGGCAGATATATGTTATAGTCATCCAATCCGGCCGGTTCCGACACATGTTCAGCGTATTTGTTCTAGTTTGGTCGAGTTAGCTTTAAAACTGTCGGAGGAAATGGCTTCGAATGGCTTCTACTCAGCTCGTCATGCTGATCAAGAATTTATATATAATTCATGTGGTCGGAAATGCTTCCTTTTATGCGTTAAAACATCAGGACAATTTCAATATACAATGGTATAAAAATTACTTTCGAACTTATTCCTAATTTATCTTGGCCCTCTCTCGGATTCGAAATCAAGAACCTGTGTAACTCCGCATCTCAACGCAGACGACTACCGATGTCACGCGTGACAGTACGACAAAACCCAGTAAAGAATTAAGCCAGGCGAGAAATCGCAGTACATAGTTTACTTAAGCATTCAGAAAGCAATAAGCTAATTGGTGTAGATGACAGAACACTAGCTTTTTCGGGAGATGTTATGAGTTCAAAGCAGTCATTTTTATACCTGTTACCCGTAGAGTAAAAAGGGTATACTAAATCGTGTAACAGGCAGAAAGAAGCATCTCCGACCCCATAATCGATATATATTCTTGATCAGCAGCAATAGCAGAGACGATATAGCCATCTGTCTGTATAAAAACCTAGATATCAGATCTCACTATAAGAGCTCGAGCAACCCATTTTTAAATCTAGACTGGTATTGTCTGCCCGCAGATCAAGCTAGTTTCAAATTTTTGGCCACGCCCTCTCCCACAATAAAAAAGTTGAATATCTCCTACAAATTTTAAGATATCAAGCTTATATTTTACAGTATATGTGGCCAATATCTACAATCTCAAAAATGTTCATAAATTTCGGAAACTAATTGGCAGAGTTATAAAGGCTACACAAAACGTTGCATACTTAACTGAGCTGCATGCTCTGCTTGCTTACATAATGTTAAAATATTCAAGTTAACGTTAATGCTCTGTTAATTAACATAAGGAGAGCTTTTTTAACACTAATTCCTCTAAGTAACGGGTATATCGAAGTCGGGCAAACTCTGTTAATGGGAATGCATGTTATAAATATCTGCATTCTCTTTCTTACTCGCATTACTTTACAATTCCAATTCCTTTTTGAATCCAGTCTTAAAAACTGATGCACACTTAACGATAGCATCGACCAAATTAATGGATTCCAAATAATTCTGGACTCCTATTTATATCTAAATCAGAAAACTTTGACACTAAAGGAACATGCACTCAAGTGTATATATGGTTCTTATTAATAAACATTCCCTGACCCTTTAACTCATCGGGTATCAACTGCAATGCACTTCAACAAAACTCAAAGGAAAATTGCCATTAAAGTCCTTGAAGAAGAGTTCTTTTCCGCCCCACCAGTGCCACCAACTCAACGTTATAAAATGCAACGTTTTTCTAGTTTTCGATTTGAAAGACAAACTTTTGCTGTTAAACTAACAAATACCAAAGACAAACACGCACACACACACACACACACACACATATTCTCAAACAAGAAGTACTGCTCGAAGACGACGCCAGTCAGATTCACAGTCAGATTCCGCTTCCGATCCAGGCCAGGCAGGGCCACCTATTGCCAAGGCAAGGCAGCACGCATGCAAATTGCTCTCAAGCCTTCGAGAACTGAGCACATTTAAAGAATTTATAGTTTTCTGTTATTTACCGACAGGAAGTGCAATTCACAAATCGTTAGCTCAACCCAAGATGTATGTAAATCGAAGCAGACCAACGCCTTTGTTTGTTCCGTGCGAGTCGAGTTGGGGAGGGGGGGTTGGGCTGGCATACAGCCGCGTGCCTCAGCAAAAGGACAAGGTGTCCCAACTGAAGCCATCCTCAATAAAAGAAAACTTATAATCAACAGCTTTGGCGGCTTAAAACTCTTGGCAAAAACTATTCCGAATATCTTATATGTGTGTTTATGTATCTTTTACTCGGAAGCATCTTTATGCCCAACGGCTGGAGAAAGTTTTCGACGAACCGTCGTCGCCGTCGTCGTGCAATTCCCCAAATGCGGCCCGTGTGTGCATTTAAGCCACTTTTACTGAAACTTCACATTAATTTCAATTTGCTGCCAGTAAAAGTTTTCATGCACGTCCGCAAATTGCTTTTGGGTCCCGAAGTGAGTTCATCGAAGTGGCTGAGGAGATTGGAGAAGGTGAGCCATACAGTAGGAACTTTAACACTTTGCGGCTAAGAGGTGGCTTTTGATAGGTAATGCCCAGATGCAAAAGATACGACAGCATAAAAGGGCAAACAAAGCAAATCAATAAACTAATTTGAAAGTAGAGGATGGGGAGACAATTGCCAAGGTCAAAGAAACTCTGCAGATCTTATGGCAATGATAAGTTATCGTGATTATGTTTGATATGACGCTCAAAGTGTTTAATGTCTGATTTGATGGGTCTTAAATTCTGAATTCCTTGTGAAATTCTCCAAATCCTTCAAATATGGATATTAGTCTTAGAAAAAGCACAGAGAGGTAGACTAAAATGGGATTTATAAGGTGAAGAAATAATCTAACAGCTATTGCCTGCAGGAAAGAGATGTAGAGTTGTCGCTTTCTCTCTAAATCAGATTTATATAAGCAAAAGCTTTTTGAAAATCTTCATGTAGTTTGCTTAGTCGTGTAAAGTCCGTCCTAGAACTAAAAATAATTGCTCCATATAGTAAACAAGTAACTCATTAACTCTTTTTCAGTAACTGTTGTAAATATTGTTGTTGACTAAGCCTTATTCTATGACTTTTGCTTAAAATCTCTTGTTTAGTGACTCTTGTTCAGCGTCTCTTCTTCAGTGACTCTTATTTTCTAGCTCTTGTTGAATGACTCTGGTACAGAGATTCTCTTTCAGTGACTCTAGTTCAGTGATTCGTGATCATATTCTAGTGGTTCTTGAAAATTGCCTTTTGTTGAATCACTTCTTCGGTTGTTTAGAGAGTCTTGTACATTGTCTCTTGTTGTTGTGCCTTTTGTTGAAACACTCTAGTCCAGTGATTATTTTACAGTGTTAAGTGATTGGTGATCTTTGTCCAGTGGTTCTTGATAAATGTCTCTTCTTCAGTTGTTCAGAGTGTTATGTTCAGTGACTCTTGGTAAGTGACTGTTGTCCAGTGACTTTTATTCATTTACTGTCGTTCAGTGACTCCCACCCTATGACTCTTGTTAAGGCTCTCTTGTTCAGTGACTGATTTAGGTGACTGCTCTTCAGTGACTGTTGTTCTTGCTCAGTGACTGTTCTATTCTATGACTCTTGTATTGTGACTCTGGTTGAGAGACTCTTATTCAGGGTCTTTTGTTTCGAGATTCTTGTTCAGTGAAAATTGACTATTGTTAAGTGACTCTTGTTAAGGGTAAGCGATTTTTGTTCAATGACGGTAGTCAGAGACTTTTTTCTGGGGTCTCTTATCCAGTGACTCTTGCTTACTTGTCTTGTTACTTTCTCTTTGACTCCTGTTCAGTAAATTTTCTTCGGCATTTCTTGTTTGTGACTATTGCTCAGTGACTGTTGTTGTTGAGAGACTCTTATTCTTCTTTAGTAACTCTTTTTCATTATCTATTGATCATTAACTCTTGTTCAGTGATTCTTCTTTAGTGACTCGTAGCATTTGTTCAGTGATCCTTGTTAAGGGTCTCTTGTTGAGTAGCTCTTGCTCCGTGACATTTGTTCAGTGAATGTTGTTTATTGGCAGTTGTTAAACGACTCTTATTCTATAGCTCTTGTTTAGAGAATCTGTGGCAGTGATTCATGTTCAAAAACAGTCCTCAACTAATCAACGTGCTGGTATCAAAGTCCCCACCGTTGGTGAAATAAAATCCTGACTATTACCTTGAAGCTCGCTACCTTGACTTCAGAAAAGTTCATCATCATATCAAAAACTGGAGAACTAAGCAATTGAACAGCTGAGCAATGAGTTATGGGTCCTACAATTAGAAAAACCACCAATCAATAACCTTGATTAAAAACCTTTATCGAGAAGTTTGCAATTTTAAGAAAGAAATGGTTTAAAAAACTTGATATGTGATTAAAAAACTCAAAATCAAGATTTATGAAATCTCAAATTACTTATGAACCCTCCTACAATTCTCTGTAAAGCTTCAGTTAAACATTTTTTTATCTACGTAGGAGGAAAAATGGAGTTGGTGACTAAAGCTAAAATAAAAATTATAAATATCTCCAGTGGGGTTTCAACTCGCGACCTCACCGTTCTTAAGCAACAGTTTCAGCAACTCTAACATCGGGCTGAGAGGTCTCACCAGCCTCCCCCTTTTTTTTTCTCAAAGAACCGTCAGGTCCACAATTTTTAAGTGAGGCCCTCGTGGTTTAATACACATCACGCAAGGCCCAATATCTAGCTATTCTGAAAAGTACAATCAGATCGGAGGAAAAACATCGGAGTTATAGGCGAATCTGTTGAGCTTTTCGAAGCGGAAGGTGCCGCATCGTCAGTTAGAGCTAAAACTGCTAAAAGAACAAAATGAGGTTGCCTACTTTAAGGATGACCCTTTAATAACTGTTGCAAAAACCGGGTACATTGAAATTCAAAAACTGAGATAAATCTTTTCGATTTCAAACCAATCTATAATTTAGTATTTTGTAGTCGGTGCACTCAACTGCAGCGCCCTAACTTGTTCATACTTAAAATGAGAGTGTTTTACCTTAATTTAAACGGTTCCATGCGTACCCGCAAAATGCATAATATCGAGTTATCATTTAAGCTTTAAACTGCGGAAATGGCTGCCATTTTCGTGTTACTTTCTGCTCCCTCACTAACACACCACATAATCAACTTTTAATCTTTGCATTTGTTTGGATTTCGCTGAAGAATTGTGTTTTTTTGGCCACCCAAAAATATTTCGCGGAAAGCACAAGACAAACACACAGTCCCAAAATGCGAAACGTGCTGAAATTCGCTAGCTCTGCAGTTGAGTGAATGCTTCAAGTTCAGACTGAGACCGGTCACAGCGGTACCTTGTGATGACAGAACGCCCACATGGCGACATATCTGACGTGACTTGTGCAGATGAGTCTCAGCTGCTGGCAATGAAATCATTCACTTGAATCCCTAATAAATATGCATTGAATTGACTGACAGGCAGGGAAGAGAGCGGACGAAGGGGCAGGAGTAGGGGAAGGGGAAGGGGAAGGGCAACCCTCATTAGTCTTAATAGTTTAACGACTAAAACTAGGCTGCTTTCTTAATGAGCTTGAAAGTCGGCCAGTTGAATTTTATTAATTAGTTTCCCCACCTTTAAGCCCAAGAAATTTGTCTTTGGTTACAACAATTTTCGGTCCATTTCCAGTCCCAGCTGAGCTGTTCATTTTGGGGGCAACCTTAAAGCTCCGACACACGGCACACAGTTGTCGCCTGTCAAGTTTATAATCCGGTTCATACATACATACGAGTGTTGTGTGCAACTCGTGAGCTGCTGCTGCTTCTGCTGTTGCTTTATATCCTGCGGGATATGCAAACTTATTAGACAAGTTTTGTCCGAGTTGTTTGGCTGAGTCTTCAAGTGATAAAGACCTTTTGTTGGAATCATTTACATAAAGATGGACAAGGAGGGGTGAAAGTTAAAGAGATACACGCTAAGAACTTTAAAGTTGACACACGAGGGCGGTGTATTGTAATAGGACATTTCCTTTCCAAATAAGAATAATTTGCAGTGATGATCTTATCATTTGACCTAAATCTATTAATAGCGGGCTATTTTTTTGGGTTTGAAACAGGATATACTGGCAATGCGAGTATAATTCTGAACTTTCAGGGTACTAGGGCACTTAATCAAAAACATGAACTTTGATTTCTTCAAGTACAAAATTCACACATCAAGAACGACTTTCTCAATCGGGAAATACTTGACATAAGATCGATTCACGGTAAACTAAGTAGATTTCGAACTATTTTAAAATCTTTTGGATCATACTTTTGGGTTGTAACATTCTTAAGATCAACCAATATAACTCTTAAAATAAGAAAAAAATATTTAACCACAATATAGTCTGGTAACAAAATTAGAACACATCAATCGAGTGCAATATGTTCTTGGTTCAAGCCTATAAAATACCAAAGAAATTCGGTCTTGAAATGTCAAAGAACTTAATCCGAGAAGACTGGAATGATCGAAAGACGATAAGATGGTATCACTGTTGGTCCGAAATCTATCAACATATTTTGTACTTGAATTAAGAACTCGCATTAGAGTCAAGACGAAAAGATCTTGATTCAAAAAGTATTCTTCTCATTTCAATAAAGTTGACGGTCCTGCGGTAGCCTGTGCCTCTTATGTAAAAGGAATTGACAAGGGAGTCACAAGTAGTGGCATATTCCTTTTTAGAAGCACTGCAGTATTACGATGCAGAACTGAAGATTGAAGTATTTAAGGCATAATCTTGGGGTCCCTTGACCTAACCATAGGGCAGAGATGTGAGAGTGTGTGCCTCTTATGTTATAGGAATCATCGAAGAGGAGGCTGACATCGGAGTATTACGGCATACTTAATATAATATTACAGGGCTGCAAACAAAAGCGATGCGAGCTCGAAATTACGACTTTTAGCTACTTGTGAACCGAACCTGGCACCGAACCTCTTAAGCTATAGAAGCTTCACCCGAATTTGTTATGAACTTAAAATTTCGGTTCAGTTCAAGTATTATCAAGAGTTATGGACATGAAAAAATTTGACCTACTGCCGACCTACTAGCGACTTCTTCTGACGGTTTTGGGCGACAGAGTCTTACTATCGGCATAAAAGCTTAATGAAAAATCTGTTAAAGTGTTCAAATCTGTAGAGCTGGACATAACTTTAGTAATGTTTTTCATTTGTAGACTTCCAAATGGAATTTTACTTAGCATTTGATTATATTTTGTATACTTCCATGTGATGTGCTCTACAAATCACTTTCGAACCAAATTCTGCACTATTCCCATACAGCTTGTGTCGTTTTTAGATCGATTATCATATAAACATGTTTAAATCTGGGAATGAACCAAGGTTTGAACCAAGACCTTAGAAAAACAACTATAGCTTACTCTGTTCCAACGAAATTATATGCTCAGCATAAATTTTGATGCTGCAGTAGCAGCTGAAAGCAGCGCTGCTACTGCGCTGCAGCAGCGAACAGTATTTTGATCATAACTCAAAAACCGTTCATCCGATCTTCACCATTCCTTTGCCAGATCGATAAGTAATCCTGATTACTATTTAGAAAGTATAAACCATCTATCTTAAAAACTTTGGAATATTTGACGTTTTTTCAAAATTTCGGGGGTAGGAGGGGGCGTGGCTAAAATTAAAAATTAACTTAATCTGCCTGCAGACATAAGAAGCATATGTCAAATACATGTCAAACCTCTATATCTTATCTTCTCTGAGATCTGTGCGTTCATACTGGCTATATCGAATCGACTGTTGATGCTGAACTAGAATATATTATATTTGTTTTATCCGTCGGAGACGCTTCCTTCTGGCTGTTATATACTTTTGCAAAAATATATAATACTTTATGTACCTACAGTACAGGGTATAAAAACCTTGAGCCTCAAAAATCCGACCCCTAATTATTGGTAAATTTTTGTTCGACTCAACGAATCGAAGCTCCAAGCATTCTCTTAGGGTTTGAAGTTATCTAGTATTAAAGTTTTTTTTTTTTTAGAAATCCTTTCCCGATTCTAAAATGTTTCGTGAAATCATGTTCTTACGTTTAGTACATTCGTTTTTAGCTAAAAAAAATTAGGGGCAACAAATAATCATTTCTGTGTACCTTCTACATGTTCTGGAGTTTGTTTTCAGCTGAATTCGAGAATCACACAACAAGATCGAATTTAGACCAAAAAAGGATAGGCCTGATTCTAGATTTTTACGGGCCTTCAATTGAATAAGTTTAGTTCTGGATTCAAAGATAATTCGTTTTCCAAAAGTTTTGAAGGCTTACCTTTGACTTTATGGGTAACTTGAAATCAAGAATTTCGGGCTTCAGCTAAATTCTTTATTTTTATTTCCTTATTCAAGTACAAAAATTTCTTCACAATTTTGTTCGCTCTGTATTTCGAAAAAGCTCTTGATTTTTCTTGCCCTTGTCCAAGTCCAAGTTGCATTATGCCAAAATCAACACTTAATTTTGCACCTGGCAACCCATCGAGGCCAAATGCCATTATAAACACCCCGCCGAACAGCAAGAGCGAGCGAGTGCGACTGTGAATGCCATCTCCATTCGCCCGCCCATGGCGTTTGGCTTTTTGCAAAACAAACATAACGTCAGTCAAAAACTGGCTCAGGCAGTTCCGAACTATGCCACAAAATGCTGCCATTGCATTTCAATGTTTCCCAATCCGCTGGCAGAAATAGCCGCACCCGTGTTTACTTTGGCAGCACTTGAAAATCCACGGCACAGAGGGCAGACCACCCGTGCGGCTAAGAATTTTCTAAATTAATTACAATTAAAAGTTTTTCGCCCCGCAATTATATACCTAGGCCAATAAAATTGAAATTTATGTCTCTCACATGAGCTGCAGGCTCTTAAGGAACAGCTCTTCGAGTGGGTTTATTAATTGCTCAGGGCTCAAGTCCAAATTTGTCTTCCCGTAAAGAAAAGAGACCACAGGGCAAAGAGGACTCACACACCTCCGTGGAAAAGGGTTACACATCTGCATATATATATTCAGATATATTTGGATCTGATAAGGAAGGGTAGGAACACACACACACAAACACACACACACATGTGTGTGTGTGGAAACCACATAATAATTCTTGAGAACAATGTAAGCGTCAATTGTGCATGGCCAATGAGTGCGAGTGTGGGGGCTTATGTGGGTAGTTTCTTTGGCCCACATTTGTGCAGACGCAGACATCAAGGGACAAAGACTACGACGATGTCGACACATGCCACACGTCAAGTCAAGAAATTTAAATTAAAAACCTTTTTTTGCCTGAAATGTTATTGTTGCTGATGCTGCTGCATGATGCATATGCTGTTGTTTGGAGGGTTAGGCGAGGGATGTGGGCGGGGGGCACTTGAAGAGATTGTAAGTAGTTGGAGGAAAAATAGTTGCACGTATACTTGAAACGTGCTATAGCTTCATAACTTCCAGGTAATATCTCTAATTGACTGGAAAACATTTGATCAAAAACTAGACTTGCTTCTCTGCATCAGCCACAAAGGTACGGCAAAGTTTGAGTAGCTTTTCTACGAACTAAGAATCATTGTGGTCACATATGCAAATTATAGAGTCCAGGAGCCCCGGGAATCCCGTAGATCATACAAACCGGGCATGCAAACCGCTTGGCAATATCTTATCGAACTGGTTCAGTTTAGTGGTTCATAAAAGTGATATTTAAGCTAACTGAAAAGCGGTTTTGATTCGGTTCTGTTGTGCATATGTTATCACTATAAGGGCCGATTTCATATCTTCCAAAAAGCTGCTATGTGTCAGATAAATGTGATTATGTGACAAATAGTTCTATGTAGAAGACTAGAAAATAAATATTTTAAGATTAAATTCAAAGTGAGTCAAAGTGAGTCAAAGTGAGCTTAAGCAAACGAAAATGTTTCACATTCAACCAAAGAACCAAACTATAGACAAAATATACTATTTCACGAAAATCATCTGGAATCAAAATCAAACATTCAATATACGTACTAGAACTTGTTGCCTACATCCAAGAAAAAGATCGTCATCAAATTGGCCCTATGTCATTAAATTCAAATGTTTGAAGTTTTAAACAACAAGTCGATATTCCGAAAGTACTAAAACGATATTTCGAAGATATCAAATTGAACCTTACGTGTATCAGGCTGAAACTATTTTGTTTTAATATCTTGGGATCAAATTGATACTAGCTTTAACTAATTTAATATTTGAATTGGCAAACGCAAAGAAAAACTGTTTTGCTTTTAATGAAAATGTTCTTCTAAGTGGCATTTATTTATTCGATATGCTTTCGCACAATTCCACAATTCTACAGTACGAATGATCAGTCGAAAAATAAGTTCGATTGAAAAAATCTTTTTGTTTTAATACTTACTTTGTAGTTTGTTGGGCTTTTGCATGATTCCTCTAAGTTTGGTCGAGCTTCTATTGAAATGAAAGGTCCGAAAGTTGGCTTAGTTGCTGCTAGGGTATTCAATTTTAGGCAGAGCCGAAGATAACTTTCCACTATTATTATACCCGTGCAGAGGGTATATTGAAATTGTCCAGATGTTTGTAACGCATAAAAGGAACTATTTCCGACCACATAAAGTATA
This sequence comes from Lordiphosa andalusiaca, assembly GCA_035044965.1. Lineage (NCBI taxonomy): Eukaryota > Metazoa > Arthropoda > Insecta > Diptera > Drosophilidae > Lordiphosa > Lordiphosa andalusiaca. Next base: position 1,617,137 of record JAWNNM010000036.1, read on the forward strand.
TATACTCTTGATCAGCATGACGAGCAGAGCTAAAATTTGCCTTGTCCGACTGTCACTCCGTCCGTCAGCTGTCAAGCTATCACGACCAAAATTTACACGAAGTCTTCTGGTACAAACACGCTGCACATTTGTCGGTACCGGCCGGACCGAATGACTCTAACATATAGCTGCCGTAGGAACAATCGGTCGAAAAACTATTTCTAGTAAGAAAACCTTTTTTGTTTTCACTCCAAACGTTTCCAACCTCCGTATTTAGTAGTTTTGTATGCTTTTCCATGATTCCACCAAGTTGTTTTTAAATCATATTTCTATATAGTATAGCTGCCATAGAAAATTAAGGTTAGAAAAATCGTCTTAGCAATAAAAACTTTTTTGTTTTCAATGTTATATAAGTTATATAAGCTTTCAAACAATTTTTTAAAGTTTAGTCCAAGTCGGATGATTATAGGTTGTAGCTGCCATAGGAATGATCGGTCAAGAAGCTAGTTATAGAGAGAAAAACTTTTTTGTTTTCAAAGAAAATGCCTCCAAACTTTGTATTTCTTAGTTTGCTATGCTTTCTCATGATTCCACTTAGTTTGGTCGAAATCGGACATCTATATTATATAGCTGTCATGGAAAAGTAGAGTCAGAAAAGTGGTCTTAGTGCGAAAAACTTGTTTGTTTTCAGTGGAAATGTTTTTCAAATCCGAAGTTATCTTTCCTCAACTTTTTGCTTTAAATTTGACTATTTTTACTTGAAATGTTGATACGAAATTCATTTGAAATTTAAATGTACTATTAAAGATGTTATGTAGAAAGTAAAATATTCTATGAAATCAAAATGAACATCGAAATAGTTATGAATAAAATCTATTATATTATATATTGTGTGCGAGAGACTCAATCCTGTTGTTGTCGTTGGACCAACTGGACTTGCGAATAAGAAAATTAAGACTCCTAAAGTCCTGTGACACCGATGAATTTTTTGAGAGTTTCACAAACCAACCTACAAATGGTGAATCTGCAATCTTGGATAGCTACACATGGATAGCATGTTAGTTTTTGCATATTTGGTAAGTAGGATGTGATCTTTTCCGCATCCAACAATTTGGCGCATTCACTGCATACAACTGAAAATAATGTCGGTAAGAAACCAATCAAATATCAAGCCTATAAGTAATGGAAAGTTAGATGATGGTCGTGATCGCACTTTTCAAGTTAAACAACTCTGTTGATTGTGAACAAACCAGCTAGTGCAAACAATTCTGAAAGCCAATTACGTACACATTTCTTTAACAATCAAAAGAGATCGTTTCTTAGAGTTTTTCTCCGTAGTTTGGAAAATACGGCTTAAAATACAAATCTACTTAAGCACTAACTTATTTGGTCACATTTGATTTGTTAAACTCTTTCATAAATTTCGTCGCATTTGTGAGTTAAATGTAGCTTGTAATTTTACCAGACTTCCATTCCACTAATGCAGAAAACCTTAATGCGGGGGCTCCCAATCACCTTCCAGCGTCATAAAAAAGACAAATAAAAACAAAAGACAAAAGCCGCCACAGCTAGCTGAACGGACTAAAACGCAAAAAATAATGAGCGCTCTGATAGCGTCGAGAGTATCTTGAAGATTTTTATTTCTTGGAATAATCTAGCGGGCACACGACTAATCTTCATTTAATTTCATTTTGCGCCAAGCAAACTGAAATTGAAACCGAAATCTCATTGAAATCAGAGCCGGAGTGAACGACATACCTCAGCCTTAGCTGGAGCAATGACTGGCAAGGACAGTGTAAGGACATTTGGCAGACTGCAGCGTTTCATTGGCTAAGCGCTGGCGTCGGCGTCAAGGAGATCAAAAGTATGCGACACCGTGGCTTAATTCGATTTTAACAATTGCATGGCGAAGTCACCCGGCCAATGGCAAATGACAATCTCTCTCCACCCCCCGGCCCCTAATTGAACGAGGGGAGAGCTGGCGCTTGGTCCTGCTCCTTTTGCTGGAAGCTCATAAAATTAATCCGACGTGTGGCGCCGGCATCTTTGTCAGCGTCTTCCACAATTTGAATTTAAATGTCGCTTTGCTTTTTATTATTTCTTCTTCGCTTTTTATTTCCTCTGTTAAGCTAAATAAAAAAGCGAAACAGAACGAAAAGAATTGAATTAAACGTGTCCGTGTCCTTGTCTTTGTTTGGCTCAGCCAGCTACCCCCACCAGCCCCTTCGTCACAATCTACGCATCTATTGAAAATTTTATTGCTTGGAATAATTAGCTGAATTAAGCACACAAATTAATTGGCGCCATCAGCCGAGCGAACATATGTGTAGGAAAATGAAGGCAACACAAAAAAAAAACTTGCAAGAAAAATTCAAGCTGATTTAGTTTTATAGGCATCTGGGGCTAAACATTTGGGTTTCAGTTAATTTATGAGAGAATTTTTGCTTGTCTGTATGAAGTGGGTTTCAAGTAGATTATTTTACATTGGTAAAGGGTGTGCTGTACGGAGGTTATAACCTCTACGACAGGTCTTAAGCTTTCGTAAATTGATCAGTTAAGGTGATATCCATAACTCATAAAACTCCGACAAGTGAAACAATGCATGCATGCAATAACGCCCGCTGTCATAATGCCCTTGGGGCTTACGTTACTTTTTTGAGTTTGACCCTTTAGCAGAAGCGTTCTCTGAGGAGAAAAAACAAAGAATTTCATGCTTGGATCGAGAATACTTGATGTTAGAAGTTCGATAAGAATGAAAATACTTGTTCCAACAGCAAAATTCTTGATCCAAGTACGAATTTTTGATCCCGTTTTTCTTGACTCGATAGCTTTAATACTTAAACCAAGTACTCAACACTCTCAATTCAAGTATAAAAATGCTCGAATCGAGTGAATTCAAGATTGCTCAGTCTTAAATCAAAGAGCATACTGCATTGTCGAAACAAAAGAATGTTATTTCTAGTATCAAGCGCTCATCAGGATGAAGAGTAAGATTGTTTACTCTTTAATCAAGAGCTTCACCGATTCCAATCGTACAACAATTCTAAATCAGTTGTTGTTTCAATTTTGTTTAAGTTTATTTTATAGAAAGTTAGTTGTTAAATAATGTAGCAAGTTTTAGCCGGCTGGAGGAATGCACAACACCACAAAGCAGCGCCAGTCTTTGCCCGTCAACTGTCAGTCGAGCAGCCGTCTCTTCATGCCAGCAATGCCATAATTGCTTGGGAATTTCAAAGTAACATGAGTGTGAAACTCGACGGCGCTCTCCACTTGGTGGTTTCCCCACACACCCCTCTTCCAGAAATTACGAAACTGTGAGAGCAGACCCAATTCTAATTTCTAAAATGAGAGAGGACTTTGTTCTAAAAACCAGTTCTAGTGGGACAAACTTTTTTGTTTGCTATTGAAACGCCTCTAAACTTTGTATTTCTTAGTTTACTATGCATTTCCATGATTCCGCCCAGATTGGTAGAAATCGGACATCTATATGGTTTAGCTGTCATAGAAAAGTAAGGTTGGAAAAATAGTCTTGGTAAGAAAAACTTTTTTGTTTTCAATGTGAAGCTCTTTAAAATTGACTTATAATTATTTAATAAGCTTTCACACAATTCTTTCAAGTTTTGTCAAAATCGGATGACTATACGTTATAGCTGCCATAGGAATGATCGGTCGTGAAACTAGTTTTAGTGAGAAAAACATTTTTGTTTTGAAAGAAAACGCCTCGAAACTTTGTATTTCTTAGTTTGCTATGCTTTCCTATGATTCTACTAAGTTTGGTCGAAATCGGACAGCTATTTAGTATAGCTGTCATAGAAAAGTATCGTCAGAAAAGTATTCTTGTTAAGAACAAGAAAGAAAGTCGGTCAAGCCCGACTATAACATACTCTGTACCAAGAAAATTTTTCTTTTGATCATAACTCGAAAACCGTTCATCCGATCTTCTTCATTCCTTTGGCGGATCGATATTATATCCTAATAACTAAATATGTCCAGAAGGAACAAGCCATCTATCTTCAAAACTGTGGGAGATATGACTTTTTTCTAAATTGCGGGGGCGGGAGGGGGCGTGGCCAAAATTGAAAATAAACTTGATCTGCCTGCAGACATTAGAAGCATATGTCCCATACATGTCAAACCTCTATCTCTTACCATCTCTGAGATCTGTGCGTTCATACGGACAGACAGACGGACATGACGGACATGACTCGGCTGTTGATGCTGATCAAGAATATATATCCTTTATGGGGTCGGAGATGCTTCCTTCTGGATGTTACATACTTTTGCACAAACTTATAATACTCTATGTACCTACGGTACAGAGTATAAAAACTTGCTTGTTTTCAGTGGAAATGTCCTTAAAATTAGTTAGAAATACGAGCTGCAAACAAACAAACAATAAAAACTTTACTTTCAACTTTAACTTTCTCTATTTTTCAAAAAACAAGTTTTTCTCCGGGCATGGCTATATGTACTTAGCGCTTCATGCTGATCAAGAATATAGTTACTTCATATGGTCGGAGATGCTTCCTTCGTGCAGAGGCAAAAGTATAATAAATCAAAACTATCCTCCTGACAAGTTTACAATTAAATGTAAAGTTTCTTAATTCGACCATTATTTTATTTTATTATCAACTTATTTTGTTTTCAACTTGTAAAATTGTTATGATTTCTCACTTCAACAACCCTACAGCTCAACTAGGATTGAATTTTGTTCTTAATTCATATAAATAAATATTCAAAGCTATTTTGCTTTTTTTTTTTCTGTCTTTGATGTGTGCTCTTCTTAGTTAAAATATGTATTGACAATTATTACCGATTTCTTTTATTATTTCAATAACTAATATTATATTATAATGTTTATATGCAACCCTAGTTCTATCTAGGCTCTTTCTCTTTTTTCTCAATTGCTGCGGAAATTTGAAATGTTGAAGGAGTTGTACTTCTCAATTTTTCGGAACTTACTATACTGCACCCTACATTTCGTTCGATCCACTCTCGATACAAATCCACTCTCATAAACACCGAAGGTGTTGCACTATCAATTCCATGCACTAGAAGACCAATCAAATAATAATTCTGCGGTTCCTGTCCCTCAACTTGCAGTCCCATCAAAGCTGATCCAGTGATAAGACTCATGTTGGAATCGCTAATTCCGCAGAGATGACTCATTTCGAATGGAATGGCAGCTGAAAGCTTTTGCAAACCAACCAGTGTTTGCCGGCATTGTTTAGCTCCCAGCACTTGTACTAGACCCTTGAGTTTATATGGTATACTAGTGTTCTGGGCGAAACCGGAGGAGTACAGCAGACGTCCTATATGAGGATCGTGATGTATGTTCAAGGGCGGCAGACAAATCGGACGTATGGCCGAGCTGAAGGTTACGGGTTGAGCTAGCCTGAGCAAACTTAAATCATTGGTCATCTCCTGGCTGTTGTAGTCCGGATGTATTGCTATCTCAGCGATCTGTATCAGTTGTGGCAGACGCGTGCAGAGATCACAATCGCGTTCCATAAAAGGATTGGCTGGGTTCCAGTCGCCCAGTAGCACATAGCGTAAGGGTTCCTCAATGAGTCCATCATCGTGACAGTGAGCGGGTGCTAACAGATGTTGTTTAGTGATTAAGATGGCCAGACACTTGTAGCCAATACCGCGATAAGCTGAAGGTTATTGAATTGTTAGCATCTGGCACTGAAAGAGTATCAGCCACAGCACTTACTCTCATAGCCCAAGCGACCTATCCAGGGAAATTCAGTGACGCCGGTAATGTGCTGTAAATTTCCAAAATATGCTTCACTCAGATGTCCACAGGCTGGCCAAGTGGGCAGTGGGCATGAATCTTGTGAAATATAATTTGAAATGTATTTGCTTATCGCTTTTTGGGTATGATTCGTTGAAAGTAATTCGGAACCTTACCCTGAGCCTGCATTATGTGCGTCAATAAGCCAGCGATAAGCAGCAAAATAATTTCGAATCTCATAGTCGTTTCTTGGTGAAACTCAACCGAATGACTGACTGATGAGACACAGTTTTTTTTTTGGTGTGTCTAAAATTGTTATTTTGCCATCTCAAGATGTTGGGATCTGTTGGAAATTCACGAAAATAATATATGTATATGCTTGAGATAGGACAAGAGATCACTTTTTTACAAGTTACTTCGATCGTTACCTTCAGAAAACGTTGGATGATCGTAGAATAAGGTTACTTAAGGTGGCTAAAGAAGTAGCCAAATCACTTTTCGACGGATCGTTCCTATGGTAGATATATATGCTGTACTCATCTGACTTTGACAGAATTTAGTAGAATTGAGTGACAAATTTGAAGATTAGAAGCAAATCATTTTTTTCCACTAAAACTATTTTTCAGTCCTATCGTTTCTATGGGAGCTGTACCATATATTTATCCTAATCAGTGCGAATTTGGATTCAAAACAAAGTATTTTTCTTACGAAAACTAGTTTTCCGGCCGATCGTTCTATGGCAGCTATATGTTATAGTCATTCAATCCGACAGGTTCCAGCAAATACAATTTTGTGCTACATGATTTCGTACAAAGTTTGGTTAAGATATCGTTCTCACGGACTGACAGACAGAAGCACGAAAATGGTTATATTAACTAAGCTCAATTGTCTGATCAAGAACATAAATACTTTGAGATCGGAGATGCTTGTTTACCAACTTCTTATGATGGCCTGACTATGCTTCATCAGATTTGTTTGAATTACTTCAATGATCGGTACAATTCGGAAACATTATCAAATATATTCAAAGCAAAAGAAGAGACTTCGCCTTTAACAAAACTACATATAGTGGTATTGGAACCTTCCTGAAAAGTAGGTATAACATAGCAGTTCCCGAGGACGCAGAACTAGGTCCAGAAGCCACATTTATTCACGTATTCAAACGTAATTTACTTTTACGTTAAAGTAGGTGGTTCTGATTTCTAAGATACCATTAGTTTGATTTGAAAATGATGAATTAGAATTTCTCTGAGAAATTTCACTTTTTCTCCAATTTCAAAAAATTCTTATAAATTTTTCAAAAAATTGCAAAAACTTAAAATTATTTACTTAATACACCATTTTGCTTTTGATTTTTAAGAAGTTATGGACCAAAAAGTGTACCAACAATCGACTAATTTCACTTATTAATTACCACGACAATTTCTGAAAATTTTTAAAATCTCAATATAAATATTTTGCTTTGATTTTTCTAAGCTTATACAAGTTTTATAGCAATTTCTAAAAAAAAAGGAAAAATTTGTCTTGTCATGCCAGCGACGACATAAGTGTTTGGGAATTCTAAAGCAGCAAAAGCGGAAAAATAGAAAGACAACGTTAAAGCAGACAGAAGCACTTGTGTGTTTGTCCCGAATTGGCTTTACCAGATTGACCACTTTTTTTGGACCAATTTCTAAAATTTAGCGATTTGTCTTGTCTTTTGTGGGATCTTGAAGTTGTGCGAATGTAATAGGGAGAAGGAAACATTATGGACCCCATATAGTATATACATTCTTGATCGGCATTAACAGTCGAGTCGATATAGTCATGTCTGTCCGACCGTCTGTCTGTATGAACGCGTCGATCTCAGAGACTATAAGAGACAGGCATGAAGGTAGGTGTGTGGCGAACGCAGATCCCGTTTGATGCAGATTTGGAAAATAACCTGTCATACAAAAGTAGAGTCAGAAAAGTAGTCTTATTGAGAAAAAAACGTAACTTTCCTCTATTTTTATACTTGACACCAGGTTTACTTCGTTTTCCGGAAGATTCAGGTTAAATTTACATATGGTTTTCTTTTTCTCCACAATTATTTAGTTTTTCAAGTAGTTAAAAGTTAGTTTTAAGGTAGGTAGAAACAGGGATCAGGCCTGTAGAATACTGAACCAAATCGGAGGTGCGGTTTGCGAAGCACCAAAGAACATATTGTGAACCGACGCGGTGTCTTAAAGTCTCTATTATCCACTATAACGATTCTGATTACTAGACAACAGTGAGCGTTATAGAAGAACCTATCAGAGTATGACAACAGTTGATAGAACAAAAGAGTTTTGAATTAGTCAAGGGAGTACGCATTTGTCTCTAATTTGGCCACTAATTCTTAGAAATTTAGGCCCTGTCGACTATTTCCGGCTTTCTAATCGGCAGGGCATTAGAAGAAGTGTTAAACAAAATATCTGGATTCTGAAGAGCCGGCAAAATACTGATAACTCTCAGCTGCTGTGTGTACAGGTTGAATAACAATACACACTAATCTTATCTTAAATTGTAATTATCCTCAATATTTCATTCACCCCCCTCCGTTTTTTTTAGTAAGTTCGATTTAAAAAAAATATGAACTTCCATTAATTGCTAACCAATTTGCTTTCATCACACAACTGTCGGACACTTTCTTGTTGCCATTTTGATGAGCAGCAGCAGCAGCCGTTGATGTTGACATTTTTTGCATATTAATTAAAGACAAGGCCTTGTCCTTTTTCTTGTCCCCCCGCTCAACCGCTTCCACCCTTGGCTTAATTTGCGGTAAGTTCATTAAGTAATAAAACATAAATTTCATTTTTTTTTTTTCGTTTCTTCTGTTGTATCTTGCCACCCCGTCAGCAAGTTCTTGTTTTTTAATGCTTTGCATATTTCTTTAATGAATTAATTCTGTTTTTGGTTTTCTGTTGATTCACCGTTCACTGGACTTTGATAAAGGCGCAAAGTCGTTGGCGATAAAAATAAAAAAAAAGGCAACTGGGTAGAGGGGAACGGGGAGGAAAATATTAAAAAAAAATATTATAATTTATGCGTAAAACATTACCAAAAACATTTGAAGGAAAACGCAGAACGTGTTGACTGACCGACAGTTAATTATGCGCTAGCTGCAAAACTTTCCTATCAATTTCGGGTCTTCTGTTGCAGCCAAAAAACATGTTTTGCATATGAAAATTCTATATTATTTTTCTCATTTAATTGCGTCCTTTGGGCATGATAAAAATGCTGCATCAAATTGCAAAACTCCAAGTGTTGGCCGAAGCGTGTCGTGATTGGTAAAGAAGCATGAGCAGGAGGTATGGTGAGGGGGTGGGGGAGAGCTCGGTTGTCAAATTTGTAGTAGTTGTAGTTGTTTGTTGATTGTTGACATGCATTCCCGCAAATGAGCCGTGCAATTGTCGTGGCTGCCTTCGCCGTATTGACAGCGAGTCAATAGTCGAGAAATGTATTCGAGGTTCACTCGGAGGAGGAGGATTGAATGCAGAGGGTTAGAGGCGAGATGCAGTGGTTGTCGCGGGAATCGTCTCAAATTTCGGACGTGCGCGCAGCCTGTGACTGACAACTGTCGGCGGTGTCTCTGTTTGGATGGCCCGTTTTGGAACTGTTTGCCCTGCCACACTGATAAGTGTGTCGATGTTTAGAACATATGGAGGGTAAGATGCATTTTGCACTAGGCAACATGTTGTTTGTTACCTCAATCATATTTTATTGGCCTTTCGTTATGATATTCCTGAAGGCTGCTTTAAAGCAGCTGAAAAAGCCGAAAACATTATAAAATTTTGATTATTAAAGTTAAAATTAATGTAGATTTTAAAATAATTTTGATTCAACTTTATAGTGTGAAGAGAACCACTTTCAAAACTAGTTCACTATGACATGAAAACCCCCAACACCAGTCTGTAGAACTTAAATACTTAGTTAGATTGAGCTCTGACCCACTTTTGAGGTGGTTTTGTCTGTTTCGGCACCGGTATTAAGCCTGTGAAACTCCGCTCCATATTGCCAAAAAAAACCATTCTAGATTTGGCACTGAAAAACATTTTACACTATTTAACACAATTTTTTCATATCTTCACCTGAAACATTTCTGAGACGCTGAACTGTTATGAAACGGCTTCCACCCTTAGAGCTTAGTCAATTCGCCAATTTCTTTAGGAACAAATTGATATCGGGACAGTTTAAGTTTCAGGAATCAAAATCAGTTCTGAACTGAACCATCTCAAATCGAAACGAGCCGCCAATGTGTGCTCGTAAGCCGGATTTGCGAAGCCAACCAGAATTTTTACAAAAAGGTCGAACCGAAACAAAAACCGTAAACAACAATGGTTCGATAATATTCAAACGAAAAATATTCAGAAAACCTTAGATAAGATAGTTAAGATAACTTTAATACACTGAGTAAAAAAATGTCCATATACATTTGATCTGGACTGGTTAATCTGATATTTTGGCAATTACCAATTTCTATCATCCCATTTCGGAACTATAAAGTTTTATTTCGAGCATAAAGAAAAGATGAAAAGAAACAAATAGTATTACATTTCGAAACTTCAAGCAATGTGACGAAATATTTATGTAAATTGCAAGAGGTCCTGAGTTTGATCCCCCGTCGAGGAGAGGTAAAGCAAATTAAGTAATAAGCAGTGTGAAGTACCAGTCACTTCCAATAAGTTTCTTTATTTGGGGACCAAATGGCATTATAAAATATCAAATTAATCTAAAATATTCAATTTAAATTCTTAAAAATATCAGTTTTTTATTTTCGAACAGGTCAATATCGTCTTTTTGTTGATCTAAGAAAATACAATATTAAGCACCAAATCATTTCATTACTCTTTTCTTTAAGCCGATTTTCAATAAAAAATGTGTTCGTATCAACCTAACTTTTATCTCAAGTGCCTTTGACCTGCGATGACATCAACCACTTTAAGATGATGTTGATATTACGTAAATTTTATTTTTTATTTTAAGACATTCTTTTCAGAATATTTGGCTCGAAGGACTGTCGTAAATAGAAAACTATTGTACTAGTGAGAACAGAGAGATTACAAAGACCCGTACTTCGCTCTTTAAATTTCGCGCTCTCAGCATTAACCCTAGTAAAACTCAGTAAAATTGATATATGTGCATATATATTTTGCTTTGTTATTTTCATTTTCATTCTTTTTCATTTGTAATACTATTTTTTTTTAGCAAGGTATTGGCATTTTTAACTTTGTAGATTAATACAGTAGCAAAATATATTCTTAACGAGAAAGCTAAGCTAACTTGGTCTGTGCCGATGTTTCAATACCCACATCGACCCATTTTCCGACCGATCGTTCGTATGGTACCTAAATTTGGACAACAATTTGTAGAATGATGTGAAAGTATGTGAAACATTAAAATCGCAGGATGCTACCATTAAAAACAAAAAAGGTTTTCTAGCTAAGACTTTTGTTCTGACCTAAGTTTTACACCTGCTTTATGTAGGGTTTGAGTTCAGGGCCATTTTTAGCTGATACATAAGCTTATCACCTGAGACACTCTGGATTTATATATTTATATTATTGCTTACACACCTCTTCAATGTTTTGTCACAGTACTTGCAAACATTGTGGACTCAGCTGACTTCTAAAGACAAATACCTCAAAATGCAATCAATTTTTGGCTAGCTTTTTTCATCCCACAGGGACCAAAGATTCGGAGGTCATCATAAGTAAACAGAACGAGATGATGATGCAGGGAACGAAAGTGTGTTATTGGTTAAAAAAGAATGGCAAAGAAACATTTTGCCCATTTATCAATTTTACTGAGGTACTTAAAGTTGTTTTGCGTGGAAGACCTGAGATATCTAGGTATTCATACAACCAGAAAAATGGACAGACGGGCATGGCCATATCGACTCATCTTTTGATACTGAACTATATATATTATATATAAGGATTTCTGAACCTTACATACATTTGCACGACTTTGGTATACGCTTGGTACTCTACGAATAGTGGGAATTATGTATATTTAAGTCGCCTACAAAATCAATGCAAATGAGTATCAGGGAACCAAGGAATCCTTAATTAGGAAGCATGAGGTTGAAAACGAAGGATACGCCCTGCATAGATCCTATTTTCTTCTCTTCTTTCTTCATTTCAATACCCTTGCTAAGCCAATTGAAAATCAAATTATGTTGCACAGTGTTTTAAAATAATGAACAAACAATTGCCTAGCTGTCAATGAATTCCCGGACTGATGTAGTTTCTAATGACTAGCTGCTGTGGTAATTAGTTCAACGCTTACCTTGGTGATGTCAGCCAGCCTGGATGGATGATGCTGATGATGATGTTGATAACAACCCGCAGCCAGACCCAGCTGAGTCTCTGTGACAAGGGTCTAGTGCTTATCTAAACACATGCTTAGTTCTCGGCTTATCTGGTCACAGGCCGAGTGTGTAAATTTGCTTATCAGCCCCACAGTTCAAAAGGTCTCCCGTCTTAATCTCGGGCCAGCGCTTTTTTAGCTCGACTGGTGCAACATCATCTTGACATTCCGTTACCAACACTTAGCTCGAAATGTTGCGTCTGTGCTCGTTGCTGCTGCTGATCAGTTTCGTCTCCACGGAGGTGGTCAACTTTCACAATTGCCTGGACAGTGTGAACGACTGCAGTATCGATGAAGTGCGCGTGAGTCCTTGTCCACAGGCAGCACAAAATGCGGCCTGCCACATCCGTCGTCGCCGACCGGCCAAAATGAGTTTCGATTTTACACCGAAATTCGATGCGGACGCATTGGAAGCCTCTCTGGTTTGGGTCAAGAGCGAGGATGTGCTATTGCCTCTGGTTACGCTGGATCGTGATGGCTGCAAGGCGGCCAGCTGCCCGGTGAGGAACGGCGTTAAGAATTCCTTTTCGGTGGATGTGCCCATTGAGGCCAAGTTCCCCACCAGTTCCTATACCATACGCTGGGCCCTAAAGGATGCGGTGAGCGGTAAACGCTGCTGCTTCAACATTGATATCAAGGTGGTGCGCTAACTTGTGGCGAGCAATAAAATGATTTTCTGTCCACAATTTGGTGCGTTTTTTTAATTAAACTTATGGGGCACAGGGGAATGGGTCACAATGCAAATGGAAATGGAAATAGAAACCAACCTGCTGGTGGGCCAATTTGAAAAACCCAAAAGGGCCGCGGGGCAAACTTTGATTGAACTTTTGGGTGCCATTAAAAATGTCTCTTACTTATCGGCATCGTCAAACAATTAAAAATTGAGCACTTAAGTTGTGGTCATAAAATCATTTGTTTTTTTCTACGTTTTATTGTTTTTTCTGGGTGTTTTTTTGTTTGGTTTTTTTGAGTGGTGGAAAATTCAAATAGCAATAATTTTAAATCACTTTTTCGTTCTGTTTACCTAAACGGAAAAAATAATGTTTACGCTTTTGGCGGGGGGGAAAGCTGATAAGCCTGACCTCAAATTAAAAAAAAAAAAGGAAAAGTCGGTGAAGCCAGACTGAAAGATACCCTGTAGGTGTTCTTACACAGAAAACAAGAAGAACCGGTTCAATTGAATTTGTTCTGCTTAATATGATATTTGGTCTGATATGAGAAATTGAAATATTGAATCGGGAATCATCTAATTTTTGCTGGTAACACTTTTTAGAGTTCTAATTAGAGATGGTCCTACACGAACCACACGAACGGTCGCAAATTTTATAAGCATGTCACGACACGACACGCACGACTTTATTTCTGTGGTCTGATTTTCGCCTCAATATTCATCAAATTCTTTGAATTTTCCGGCAAAACTGAGACTTAGAGAAAACTGTCAAAATGCTTTTAACTATTTAGAATAAATTTGGTTTCCCAGAAGTAAAAATAATTAAATTATGAAGATTCACTTTTCTAGTGATTTCAGAAGTCCAGCAATATCGGTTCAGTTTGTGGAACGTCAATTCATAAATCTGAATTCGAAACAAACAACTTTCAGATCATTCTGTGGAGTTAAAATTGTGGCGGCTTGTGTCGTGTGTCACATGCACGCCCGAAATCTGATCTTGGAATACGAACACGTCATGCTAAGTCGAGCGTGTCTGTGACACGACACGCGCCCATCTCTAGTTCCGATCTTATGACATTGAGAAGTTCTTCAATTTCGGGCTACCTATAATTATTAAGTATAAGAAAAGTAGTACCAAAAGTATTAAAAGTCTGCTATGTCAACTGACGTTGATCAAACTTTCCAATGGCAATGAAAAGACTAGGACGTTTTTCATACTAAGTCCAATTCTTGCTGTTGCCTTTTTATACTCTGTACCGTAGGTACATAGAGTATTATAAGTTTGTGCAAAAGTATGTAACATCCAGAAGGAAGCATCTCCGACCCCATAAAGTATATATATTCTTGATCAGCATCAACAGCCGAGTCGATATAGCCATGTCCGTCTGTCCGTATGAACGCACAGATCTCAGAGATGGTAAGAGATAGAGGCTTGATATGTATGGGACATATGCTTCTAATGTCTGCAGGTAGATCAAGTTTATTTTCAATTTTGGCCACGCCCCCTGCCGCCCCCGCAATTTAGAAAAAACGTCATATCTCCCACAGTTTTGAAGATAGATGGCTTGTTCCTTCTGAACATATTTAGTTATTAGGATAACTTATCGATCCGCCAAAGGAATGAAGAAGATCGGATGAACGGTTTTCGAGTTATGATCAAAAGACAGATTTTCTTGGTACAGAGTATGTTATAGTCGGGCTTGACCGACTTTCTTTCTTGTTTAAACTGTACCTCCGATTTATTTTATCTAATCTCTTGCTAAATTGTTGGATTGATAAGTGATAACCAAAATTTTCAAAAAAAATTTTGCTCGTTGATTCGAGATTCCGGTTTTACAAATCAAGAGCCAGCTGCTAACGCTCGGCTGTCGAAGAATAGAGTTAAATGGAGGTAAGATCTCTCAAAATGGTGGACCTAATGTCAGGTTTTTTAATTTTTGTTGGTTAGTTTGTTAATTATTCTTCAGTGAAGTTTAAAGAAAGAGCTGTTTGAGACGATTTTGACTTGTTTGCAAGTAATGTCGTGCTGAGACGCTTCACAACCATTTCCAATATGCCGGATTGATACAGTTTTGGGGAAGTTTTGACTCTCTTGTAACCCCCTCATAGGCGACTCCCTATGCGACTTCTAGGCGACTATATGTTGATGACATATATGCTATAGTCTATCGTTCTGTTTGTTAAACGATTCCTCTATGGTTAACATTTCCTCGTCAGTCTACAGAATTTCTCTGTGGGCATTGTTAGAGCACTGGCCAAGCTCTGCTTTCGATTTTGTCTTATGTATCTTGTATGCACTGACTCCCAAATCAAGTTTTGTAATACGCGAAAAGCTCACCTTGCTTATATTCGTCTCACAAGACATAATATTCAGCTTGCGCAGTGGATTTCGACGAATTCTCACGGCTTGTTGCGTTCGTACAGTGCACAGACGGCAAGATTTCGTGTGATTTTTAAGTCATCGGTAACCTCAAATAGTATCATGATACTAAATCCATAGTTTTGGGTCATTTTGAGTGGGCCGAGTGATTTCATCTTTTTCGAAATGTAATTCAATGAGCGATCCCCTTTCCATGATTGAAATGAAATGATTCCAAAAACTTTTGATGCCTTACTGACTTGATAATGCAACGAAAAACCAAAAGCTGCTGCTCCCAGTTTAGGTGTTGCTCTCGAGCCTGATCATCGGCTCTGGATCTTCCGCTCCTAGCTTAAAGTTAAGAGCTAAGACCAAAGAGGCGCGAGCTATTTGCTGTTTACGACTCACTCAACTATGTGTTACAAGGCAAGTACAGGCTGTTGGCTTCCAGCTCTCGAGATGTGGCTTGCAGCTTACGATCGAGCTCTTAAGATCTGGGAGTAGAGTTATTCTGGTTGCAGCATCTCTTTTTCAAAAGGAATACCCAGAAAAAAGCATAACACATAACTTAAGTAGGGAAGTTCTTGCTAAAAAAAACATCGTTGTCGAGTTTTTAAGAATTTCCCTCTTATAATCGAGCTGATTTAGTTCTCAGTGTGGTGCTTTTATTAGAGATTAGTAATAAAATGAAACTAAGGGAGGAGAGAAAACACTTTAGAGAGAAGATCTTTGAATCAGCTCTCACAGTTTTGTAGTTAATGGGAAAGGGGGAGTGGAACCACCATTGAGCGGCGAACGGCATCTATTTTATCACTCACATTCCTTTGAAATTCCCAAGCAGTCTTGGTGTTGCTGGCATGGAGACGCTGCTGATGGACTGATAGTAGACAGGCAAAAGACACATTCTTGGCATATTTGATTACGTGAGTGATTTAAGCTTATTTCTATTTAAATTGAGAATGTTTCGTACTTGATTCCATGATGCACTCTTTGTAGCTTTGGTACAGAGTATAGAACCCGAACCCTAACGATACCGAGAGATGAGTTTTTTGACGCTGATCAAGAATATCTATATATATCTTTTGTATTCTGCTTCTGCCCGTTTTACACATTATAAATATGCATTATACCCCACATGTACCTTTAGTACAGGGTATGCAAGAAAACCACAACAACCACTTGAGTAAATACAAATGTCACACGAAATTATTAAACAAAAATTCACCATTTTTGTTGCCAAGTGCTGGAAGAATTTATTAGTTATTAAATGTTGCTGACTGTCGCCTCGCCATACTTGTAACCCAATACATAGGGCGTTTTGGTCAACTGGGACATGATCTGGCACTTAACCTCCTCGAAACACGATGTGGCATCCACATAGACCACTTCACGGCGATGACTGAGATACGCATTAAGAGCCGGCTTGCTTTTGCGAAACTGTTGCATCTGATGATCCAGATGGCTGACACTGGCCTGAGGACTGGGCGAATAGGAGCTCATAAGTTTCCGCATGCGTGCCATGCGCTCACTGATTTGCAAGAAAATCAAACGATTCGGCGGCACCGTGAATCCCTCAAACAGTTCCCGCGCCTCACAGCTGTTGTTGGGATAATTAATCAATATCCAACCTCGATGCAAAGCATCCTCTTGCAGTAATCGCTGCTGCACTATATTTCCTATGGCCTGCGACCGACCGTACACACAATCCTTTTCAATGGCATCCTGCAGCTGCTTGGCCAGCTCATCCTGCTGACTGCCATTGATACAATGATAGGCCAGCACATCGACATCGATTATAAGCAAATTCCAACGTAGACCCAGCACATGAGCCAGTGAACGACGTCCCGAACCTGGACGACCATGCAGCACTATGCGATGAAAGAAATTCTTGGGCATTTGATAGAAATCGCCGGCCACACCGCGATGAAAGGCATCCAATGCCTTGGTATAGATATGCTGACCAATGCGTCGCACATTCTCACCCAGCCAGCGGCGCACATCATCCTCGGGTTGTACTGAGATCTCTGCCAGCAGCCGACACATCACCTCCATCAGCTTGTGTTTCTCGATGTAATACATGAAGCCAGCTCCGAATTGCATCAAATTGAACTTGTTTAATTTAGTTGAGAAGGACATGATTGATATGAGATAAAAGGATGTATTGAAGTGAGTGAATCGTTTCGGATGCTATTTAATTATAAATTCTAAGGCAATTCGATTGATAAAGTGGAACAAAATAATGTTCAGACCTAGGAAAAGTTGGAGCTATAATTTCAGTGCCATTCTCCTCAGGGTATGCTCTCCACGCACAACAGTGTCCATTACCATTAAGACAGCTGGCCCTGAGCTTTTCTTTGTGCTGCCCTTTTACATTTATTGTGCATATTAATTACTTCCGTTACAATATTAGAAAATGGCGCATACTTCCGGCTGGAGCGAGCTTAACGACCGGGCCAGTGCAAATTGGCCTCATATGAGTGCAATTCTGGGTGACAATAATTTGCAGCGAATTATGACAGCTCTTTTGTCCTCCGGCTGAATTTAAAAAGTTGGGGCGCTGCTAACGGCCTGCAAAGTGTTGCCAAATGGCTGTCATCCTTTATATTGTCTTATGAGCTGCTGCTGCTGCTGCTGCTTGCCTTGGCTAAGCAAGAATGCAAGCAATCTTCGGGGAGATGCCTTTGGCAGGGCCACCGCCACGGCCCCTTGGGTGGGTGGCTAATAAAAACTAGCAGAATATGAAAAATAGTTTCCTGTTGCTCTGGCTTGTTGTTACTTGGCAAGACTCTACCCATATTGTTATGTCAAATATGCTGTTAATATCTTGCACATACTAATATTGCTTAGTGCATTTGCGTTTGGGTTTAGTGCCGGCCGGGCAGCTGCTGCTGCTGGAATGGATGACCGCAACAGTCTTTAAGAAGGGACCGGATGACATCAGCTTGCACATTGCATTTAATTTATGTTTTTCTTAATTATATAAGGCGCGAAATCAGCACGCTTTCGGCTGTCTCCTCTGCCACAAAGCGCAACTTTTTAATTAAAGTCCAAAGCAAAGGCAGCAGCGACATCAGCCGCCAGCATCTTCTACAGAAATATGCTAAATTACATTTCATCTTTATGGTCAACATTCACATACGCCCCGTACTCGTACGTATCCTTTTTTTTTAATCGCCAAAAATGTGGCACAAGCTTGTGGCATTCAACGGCGCTGTCTGACGTTGTGTGCTTATCACTTTTCCGACAGAAGAGAGGAAAAAAGAAGAAAGCGAAACGCTTTTGCGGTTTCTGTGGCTGTGAAAAACTACGCGTCTGATGGACAGGCCAACAGAGGCGCTGATTGAGTGAGCAACGACGAGAAACGAGCGCACGCAAATGTGCGATATGTTTGCAAGTACAACGACCATGATAGGGCAAACATGTGCAGCTTTTCATTCAGATTCAGTTTCAAAGGGAAAAAGTCTTATTCAATATGTGCGTCTTTGGATCGACTATCTATTGCCCCAGACTTGAGTTTTCTTTGGGTGAGCCCTATCATCAATCCTACTTCAGAATGCCAGGAATTAGCTAGTAGTAAGTAGTAAGTAGTAAGTAGTAAGTAGTAAGTAGTAAGTAGTAAGTAGTAAGTAGTAAGTAGTAAGTAGTAAGTAGTAAGTAGTAAGTAGTAAGTAGTAAGTAGTAAGTAGTAAGTAGTAAGTAGTAAGTAGTAAGTAGTAAGTAGTAAGTAGTAAGTAGTAAGTAGTAAGTAGTAAGTAGTAAGTAGTAAGTAGTAAGTAGTAAGTAGTAAGTAGTAAGTAGTAAGTAGTAAGTAGTAAGTAGTAAGTAGTAAGTAGTAAGTAGTAAGTAGTAAGTAGTAAGTAGTAAGTAGTAAGTAGTAAGTAGTAAGTAGTAAGTAGTAAGTAGTAAGTAGTAAGTAGTAAGTAGTAAGTAGTAAGTAGTAAGTAGTAAGTAGTAAGTAGTAAGTAGTAAGTAGTAAGTAGTAAGTAGTAAGTAGTAAGTAGTAAGTAGTAAGTAGTAAGTAGTAAGTAGTAAGTAGTAAGTAGTAAGTAGTAAGTAGTAAGTAGTAAGTAGTAAGTAGTAAGTAGTAAGTAGTAAGTAGTAAGTAGTAAGTAGTAAGTAGTAAGTAGTAAGTAGTAAGTAGTAAGTAGTAAGTAGTAAGTAGTAAGTAGTAAGTAGTAAGTAGTAAGTAGTAAGTAGTAAGTAGTAAGTAGTAAGTAGTAAGTAGTAAGTAGTAAGTAGTAAGTAGTAAGTAGTAAGTAGTAAGTAGTAAGTAGTAGAGTAGTAGAGTAGTAAGTAGTAAGTAGTAAGTAGTAAGTAGTAAGTAGTAAGTAGTAAGTAGTAAGTAGTAAGTAGTAAGTAGTAAGTAGTAAGTAGTAAGTAGTAAGTAGTAAGTAGTAAGTAGTAAGTAGTAAGTAGTAAGTAGTAAGTAGTAAGTAGTAAGTAGTAAGTAGTAAGTAGTAAGTAGTAAGTAGTAAGTAGTAAGTAGTAAGTAGTAAGTAGTAAGTAGTAAGTAGTAAGTAGTAAGTAGTAAGTAGTAAGTAGTAAGTAGTAGTAAGTAATTTTAGTTATTTGACACAAAGATTTCGTTACAAAAAAAACGTCGCAGCTGCAAATGGAATATCAGTTCGACTCGGCACGATTTCTAATCGTAGTTCTGAGAGTCCCGAAACACCCCGTTCTCATCTTTAAGTGTCATATAACATAGCCGAACCGATAAGCAAAAAGTGGCGATCGGTGCTTGGCACCGTTCGTCTTAAAGAATGATGGTCCAACAGCGTCTGCTCTAGCCGAGATTGCTCTGCTAGCTACGCACTTCAATTGTGCTTTCAAGTTTGCCGACTCATCTCTGGCATAATCACATTCGCTGGACAGCGGCATTTTCTTTTCAGTCAGCGTGGCGTCGGAGGTTACATCGTCTGGCCGTTGGCCATAGTTATCGCCAAATGAGTTGTGGCACGACTTATCGGTGATGCATTTCCTTTATGGCTACATAAACGGAAGCAGCTAAGTAACGTGTCAGTCTGTTATCAATTTCACAATTGCATAGAGTTTATCTGGCCTGCATACATATAGAAAGAACCCACAAAACAATCAACAATTAAAAACCATTTTTCAAGTGTCCAAAAAAAAAAGAGAGAACAACAGAACGAAACCACACATCAACAACCAGCAACTGGAGTCCAGGCATACCTCATCCTGGACACTGGCATGCCGACAATTTGCCATTTGCTGCCAATATTTTGTAGGTTTTTTTTACAAAATTTTTTGTGTCGCTGCCTTCAATTATGCAGCAATTGAAAAATTACTACGTGTCCAACAATTTTTTCCCCTCTCGATGGCAGCGATTTGTTGAAGGGTTTTCAGCAGAGGCTTTTCGAAGGGTGAACAGTGGGCTAGAGACTAGAAGTTTTGGCCAAAAATCTAAATAATGGTAATTCGACGTGGATGAGGGAGGTTGTGGAAAGATGTCAAAGGGATGTTTTCGCTGCAGAAATTGGACGAATGGCTATAATAATATTGACCCATGTTCGGATGAACATTAGTGATGACTTTCTCTTTTGGTAAAGTAAATTGGCCAATGGCAAGAGAAACCGATATTAATACTCCGGAAAGTATATACCGGAAGTCAACCGTTTCCAATTTACAGCAGTTTGTTGGAGAAAGCTTCTGCGGTTCTATACTCTTGCAGGAATACTCACGAGGACTTGAGAAATGCGTTTAATTCATTCGCTGCTGTTATTTAAGGAATCTCGTAAGGTGTAACAGTAACCAACACATCACCAAAACGAGGATTATTGTTGCTCAAATCAATAAATGTTCGATCGAGTGCTTCTAGCAATCATCCATAACACAATCATTCCATAACATCCATTCGCAATCTACAGTGCTGAATGTTTGCGTTTCCTCCAATTTCCATCAGTGTTGCAACCATTCCGGTAGATGCTATTGCAATTTTCAATTCAATTAAAGTTTAACACGTGACGCAGTAGGCGGTCATTTCATTTGAAAAGTTCTGCAATTACTGTTTCAGTCGTTTGCTTTCATAGTTTTGGCTATTTAGCATGTATATTATGGAATAAATTATTGAAAAGCTTTGATCACTTGCGGTTTGTGATATTTGTAACGATGCATAAAAGACGCCGTGCTCACATTGGTCGTAGTTATTACAATGCAGGTTCCTCGAATGGCAGAGTAAAGAGTTATTAATAACAAGTAAGGATTGCAAGTCCTCAACTGAATACAGAAATGCCCGCCTACCGCACCACATATTTAGAATTTCGCAAGGCTCTTTAAGGCACCTTTTGATATGTGTAGAAGACATTTTATAAAGAAAAATTGTTAAAATTTTTATATACACAAAATCCCAACTTCAGTCCCATAGTTAACAGTGGGGAGGTGAGTGTATTACCGACAACAGGTTTTTGAAATTTGTCACCACAACAACAAAAACAGGCGGCAAACACATGACAAACGCCAAATGAAGCACAAATTTAATTACGCAATTTTATTGGATTAACAGTCGAACCTGGTCGAGGTGATGGTGGGATCCTGCCGGTCCGGTTGCATAAAAACAAATTTAAATATGCCGCACATGTGCTCCAGCTTTCCCCATCCCCCCTTTGTCTAGTCGCGTAGGTGAGCCGTAAATTTACGCGCCATTGTTGTTGCTGCTGCTGCTGCTGCTCCTGCTGCCGCTTGCTGTGTTGTTGACGCCAATGTTGGTGGACTCCAACATGCACGGACGAGGCTCACTCCCTGGCCCTGCGTGGCAGAACGTTATCTTCCTTTTTTGGCCTTTTCACTTATGCAAACGGAACATTTGAAAAATATGTTGGCAGGATAAACAGAATGGCAACAAAGTGCAGCTGATGCCAGGACTCCAGACTTCAGTTTCTCTGACATTTTAATGAGCATGCAAGAGTGCAACGTGCCAACCTGAAAAGCCTCTGGTCCAGGCAGAATGAATCGTAGAATCCTTGTTAAATTCATTAGTAAAACGTTGCACCTTCGGTGCGGCAAGGGCATTGGAAGGGGGCTGGTCTGTTTGGCCTGATGTTGCCACAGCACACGAAATTAAAACCCCCGCACCGTGCCACACACACGTCTCCAACCCTCCAACGCACACACATGGCAAATGGCGGGAGGGGGGGGGGAGCGACATGACATGATACCGATACTAAACTGACACTTTGACATGGACTTAACCCTAAAAACGCTTTGTTGGCTTTATTGGTGTCGGTTGCCGCCGCCGCCGTGTTTGCTGTGTGTGCACGGGTCATGTCCATGTGTGTGCCTGCCAGCCTGCCAGCCTGCCACCCGGTCCCCAAAAGGTATCCACTTGATTTTTGCACTAATTTACGTGGATTAAGCGCTTTGGCGAGGCGGCGACCTGGGTATTAAGCTTAAATACCTTTTAATTGACAATTTGTGTTTGGCATTTGATGCCTGAATTTGTTTGTTCATTGTGTGGCAATTAATTTGATTTGGGGGGAAAGTTTACTTGACTTACTTACTACAAAAAAGTCAAAATCACTCCAAGTTTATGGCATCGAATCCAGTTCAATTCATAAAGATCTTCTCGAATAAGCCAATGTTTAGCCCAAAACCTTTTAGGGGCAAAATAAACAAAACAAGCAAGGGAAATGGAAATTGCGCGCCACCCACCCAGAAGATTACACGCCCCGCGGCAATTATTTTACGATGCACAAAGGTATTGTTAAAAGGCAACAGCCAGCGGAAGGAAGAAGCCAAACACAGGCTCCAGAGTTCGTGGAAGAGCAGCAGAGCAACAGCAGCCGGCACTGAGCAAACAGCCAAACAGGCAAGGGCAAAGCCAAATATGTATGTGGAAATGCGGCCAGGCTACCAACCGACCGGAGGATGAACATGCGAAGGATGCCTTGCCACAGTTCAATATGCAGCGGCAGGCAATATTAAAATATCTTAAGGATATTATGTTATTACGCACACATTACACAGCCAGACTCCGTGGGCGGAGAGACGGCAACTCCACTCAAATGAGATAATTCCCTGTAAAATAATAATAAAATAAGCAACCTTCCTTCCCACTTCAGTTTTTTTTTTTTATATGATTTTCATATTCCTGCACCACCTACCCCCCCGCCGGCTCAGATTTAAGTGCTTTTCAATATGAGAGAAAAATGCATTAAAGGTATCCTTGGTCTGGCTGGGTCCGCAGTGTTTTGCCCCCTGGCTAACCTACACATCAAGCAGCCATCGCTGTCTCCGCCTCCTTTCCTCAAGCACACACAAGTTAAGGGATTTTCGTCCTGGAAAAAAAACAAAACATCATCAAGCTTCAGGGCTGGCAAAGTTACGGATTTGTTGAATCAGCACAATGGCAAAATGTGCGGCGCAAATGGAAGACAATTTTTAGTTTTGATCTAAATGCGTCAATAAATTTTAACACTTTCAGTCGGCCGGGCGGCGACAGAAACAAAAGTCATTTGAAGCTTACAATAAAAAACAAAAAAAAAAAAAAGAGAGAATAGGAGAAAGAAATCATGGTTTGGTTTCATACCCTGCAGTCGGCGAGTATATTGGGTTTTATGAAAAAAAAAAATAAAATTTTGCATATTTTAGAACACTTTGAACATTTTATATTTTTGTTACTGGAATTCCCATGATGAGGTCCTCTTCTAAAAACATCAGTAGTACAAGAATAATGTTAAATCTCTAAAAAAAAAGTATGTCCTTCCATCCGTCCGTCCGACTGTTTCTATGCTCCGTCAGTTTGAAAGCAATGTTCAACAAACTGTGCACGAGGTATTTTAGTGCAAATACGCTGCAAAATTTGTCGGAACCGGCCGGATCGGATGACTACAGCATATAGCTGTCATAGTCATCATAGTGGGAAAAACTTTGCTTAGTTTGCTCTGCTTTATTATGATCTCACTAAGATTGATCGAAGTTGGACATTTTGTTTGTTTTCAATGGAAATGTCCTTAAGATTGGCATTTAATTATTTGACATTCTTTCACACAATTCTACAAAGTTTTCTCAAAATCCGATGATTATAGCATATAGCAGCAGTACGAAGTATCGGTCGGAAAAGAAGTTCTATTGAGGAAAACTTTTTTGTTTTAAATGGAATCGACTTCAACTATTGTACATGTTAGTTTGTTAGGCATTTGCAAAAGTAAGGTCCGAAAAGTAGTCTTAGTCAGAAACACGTTTTGCAAGGGTATACAAACTTCGGCAAACTTTTTTGGTAAAGCAATTCTGAAATGAGAAAGCTAAGCTAACTTCGTCTGTGCCGAAGTTATTATACCCTTACAAGTGCTCGCTTAAATATTTACAAAAAAAATACTTTTCTCCCCATTTTCCGACCAATCGTTCGAATGGGAGCTATATGATATAGTCATCCGATTTGGCCAAAAATTATGTGATAGCATGTGAATCAAACAAATACAACATTGCAAGATGCTACCATTAAAAACAAAAAAGTTTTTCTAACTTAGACTGTTTTTCAGACCTATCTTTTGTATGGCAGCTATACCATATAGTTGTTCGATTTTCATAAAACTTGGTAGAACTAAAAAAAAACATTGAAAACTTACGATCACAAAGTTTGGAGACGTTTCCATTGAAAAGAAAAAAGTTTTTTTCTCTAAAACTAGTTTTCCAAACGATTGCTCTTAGGGGAGCTATGAGATATAGTCATCCGATCCGTAGTGTGCAGCAAAAAGAAGACTCTGTGCAAAATTTCAGCTCGATAGCTTTAAAACTGAGAGACTAGTTCGCGTAGAAACAGACAGACATACGGACAGATGGACGGGCAAAGCTTAATCGACTCAGCTCGTCACCCTGATCAAGAATATATGTATATTTATGGGGTCGTAAATGAATATTTCTATGCGTTGCAAACTTCTGGGCAAAATTATAATACCCTTTGCAAGGGTATAAAAACTAGCACTGCGTTGGGTGTCAGCTCAGGAAATCAGTTCAAAAGGCAATCTCTATGTAAGGTTCTGAGCCCTTATATCGCATATCTGTATTAAGGAATTATGTAGTACTACTAGGCAACCAAGTTAGAGTGACCACAACGTCTGCAAATAAGCTTTATATCTTCTGGGACTATTTGAAAACATATTTGGGCACTGGACTCTCTCAAACTAGAACCCTCTTTACCCGACTAAAAAACTGCCAAATTGAAAAAAATTGACGTTGTAAAAAGACATATTGAAATAAAGTGATGAAAAATGTAACACAATGATGTAATGAAATAATACTACGAAATAATGTAAGCCAATACCGTAATCAGCCAACTGATAATCTGGCAAACTGAAACAAAAAACGACAATTTGTCGTACTCAACATCCGTACTTTTCATAATGATCCCAAGCACTTTGCCCAGCAACTGCGGTCTGGCAGTCTGAAGGAATGACTGATGTCCAAAGAATCTTAAATTTTTATCCAATGGTGCTGAAAATCTTCCAACAAGTATTTATAAAATATTAATAAATTTGGAATTCTGTATAGCGAAAACCGCAGTTTCCGGAGGGTCTTGCTTAGCTCATGTTACGAAATGAATAACCCAGCCGGGTTATCCTTTCCCACCCAATAAGAAACGACGAACCATGTAACTGCTTCTCCATAACCCTCAGTGGTGAATGAGTTCGCTGAGCCCTGCCCTAGAGTACCAGCTAGTCGGCTTGCTTAAACATTTCATACATTTAGCCACCTCAGCGTTTTTGTTTTTTGCATTCCCTTTGTTTCTTTTGGTCTTATCAATGGGCTCATTTTAAAATCAACGCCTAGTCCAAGTGAATGACTTGGTTTTGGTGTATCCCTCGGCTTCGCTCTCCCATGGCTAAGTTTTTCATTTCATTTATGGCTGCGAATGAGTTCCGAAAACTTATCGCCCGATGTGCATCTCAAGGGCCATTTGCCCCGAAAAGGAACAAGCGAAACGCTGTTAGTCAGGTTTGCCCCAAAACATGCACTCCTTTTTTGGCCAAAAGTAAAGCATCAGCAAAGAGTTCACAGCTTTGCCAGGGGGGCAAATATTTCCATCCAGCTACCCCACATCCAGTCAAATTTATCGCCGCTGATAAAGGTTAATAAATTAATTAGAATTATTGAAATGCGTGGTCTGGTCCTGGGCCCGGTCAGTCGCTTCCTCGTCCAAAATGCAAACACAGTCATGGACATGGCGCAGCCATTAGGCGCTGATTTGTGTTGCATACTTTGTGGCGTGCATGGCCTGCAACCATGCAGGACCAACAGCAGCTGGACAGGCAGGCTGGACAGGACACGCACTTTGAATTAGTTTGTTTGAACTCTCGACTCTTCGCTTATCTCAAGTTGTAGATTTTCGACATTTTGTAGTCATTTTTGGTGCATTTGCATTTTGTGCGACACTTTTATCAATTAAATTTACGCACTTCGCATAAAGTGGCGCAGAAAACTATTCCAAAAAATTGATTTATGAGCGCTGTCGGCGTTTTGCTGGAATTTTTGTTTGTTTTTGCTCACAAATTGAATTTTTGCCCGTTTCCCTTTAGCTACCTTTTGCTAGACACGAAAACTTTTAGCGTCTTGTTCCGTGTTTTCTTTTCCTCGTTTTTTTAATGGCATTAAAAAGTTTTTGTTCGCTTTTAGCCAAAGTTCCATTCCGCCAGCACTAAGGTGCCTTTTTTTATTGGCCGCCAGTGTCCAGACGTGTTTGCCCCACAGGAATGTTTTTGGCTCAAGGTGCCAGGAAAAAAATCGAGCAAAAAAACAAAATTAAATAAAAGTTTTTTTTTTTTAGCACACAAATGTTTTGCTGCTAATTGAAAATATCTGTTGGGTTCAATTAGACGACGAGTTGGTTGCACCGGAAGGCGGCTAAGTTGCCCCCGCACCACACTCCAATCCCCGGGTCTAAAGTTTGCAAGTGCTGGGGTAAAATACCGCTGATTTAAGCACTTTTTGTACTATTTTTTTCGTCCTATTTCTTTTTTTTTTGCTTGTTGGCCAAAGGACTTTTCAGCTTGTTGAGGTTTGGCCTCTGACCGAACTTGTATCCGATAAATGGTATGGTGGAGGGGCTGATTCAATACAATTGCCAGCTCAAATTAAAAGTTTTGCAGAATTTAGCTGCATACAAATGAAGTGGAAGTTCACCTGCAGCTGAAGTGTTTGCGGGAATCAAGGAATGAAACTTGAAATTTAAAAAAAAAAAGGGAAGGAAAGTTTGCTTGCTAAACTTAAATTTTGATATTTAAAATATTTCAAACAAATTGATTGAGGGGCGTGGCAAAAACCATGATTAAATGTAGTCTGCCTGAAAGTATAAAAGGCAAATGTTCCAAGGCAAGTCAAATCTCTATGTCTTACCATCTCGGACATCTGTGCGTTCATATGAAAGGAGAAAACAGACAGACATGGCAATACCAATTCGGCATTTGATGCTGATTCCTTCCTTCTGGCTGTTACATACTCCTGCACCAATTTAAAATACTCTGTATACCTTTGGTACAGAGTTTCGTTATTGTAATTGTGAGTTATCTCTGGGACCTTCTTCACAACATTTTTAAAATCTAAAAAACTTCCATTTCATATATCTAACATTTCGCCAGAACCAACCGGGGTCATTAGAGTAAGTTCGTTGATCTTTCTGTCTCAGAATTTGCCTTATTTGAAACTAAGAAACGGTACAAGCTATTCTTGATAAACAAATGCAACCACAGTGCGTCACCACAATTGTTGGGAATTTTGCAGGCTGCAGGTCTCATCGGAATAAAAGTTAATGGTCAGCGCTATCGCAACCAAAATAATACATTTTTAGTTTTAAAATAAATGCCCAAAATGTATGTTAAAGTCTTGTGGTTCTAAGAAACCATAGCGAGAGTACAATTCTGCTGGGGCATGAGGTATGATTTGTCATCAACTAGAATACAAAACCAGGGCTACAAACCTCGTAAAAGTCAGAAGGGGTGCACTCCGGGGCTTCGGGTCCGGAAGGTCGCTGAACCAATAATTTGAAAACATTTATATAAACTTAAGGAAAATTAAATATTTTATTCAACAATGTTTAGAGTCTTGATGTGTTTAATATAATACTATCTGAATACCCGGCCTTGCCCGGGTCCTAAGATCTTTGAGTTTTAAAAAACCTTTAATATTCTATTCTTGAAAACGTCTGACTTTTGCCATTGTAATAATAAAGCTCGGAGACGTTCTTCTCGCTCCTCAGCTGCTTCACTTGCTCTGGCAGTGGACGCTCGAGCTCGAGTTCCGCTAAGTCAGACATCTTGCTCCTCAGTGGTTTCATTTGCTCTCACAGTGAAAGCTCGAGTTCTAAGACCTCGGAGACGTACCTATCGCTCCTCAGCTGTTTCACTTGCTCTGACAGAGGACGCTCGAGTTCGAACCCCACTCAGGCGATTTTCACGTTCTTCAGTCGTTTCATTTGCTATTTGAGTTTGCCGTTTCAAAGCTCTTGGAGCACGTTGCCCTATATATGATTTCTTTGGAGGCATTTTTTATAAATTTATTGACAAATTTATTTGAGAGAAATGGCAAAGTCACTTTTTAAAATCAACACAATCGGAGGAACGGTTGAACTTACCAATTTTAGCGGTTTTTGGACCAAGTCACAGACATGAGACATAGCCCATGACAATTCCCTGATCGACATGAATATACTGTGAAAAATTTGTAAAGATCGGTTCAGCGGTTTAGAAGCCCATAAGGAACAAATATACAAACATACAAATATACTTTCAATTTTATATAAATATAGAAAGGTTGTCAAAAAAGTCTTGTGGTATTTTTTATTGAATTTTCAATTGTTCATAAAATTGGTTATAATAATGCGATTTAAGTCAAATATGCGCCGTTTTGTTCGATGACGAGTACCCAACGAGATGCCAACTTCATAATGCCCCTCTTATAGATGCTCGCTTCCCTATTGTCAAAAAACTCGGAGAGCCAATTTTCACAAGACTCTCTTGTGGCCAACTTCCGACTACCAAGCTCGTTCGCCATGGACAGAAATAGGGGGTAATCACTTGGTGCGAGATCCGGACTATACGGTGGATGCAAAAGAACCTCCCATCCGAGCTCCCGGAGCTTCTGGCGCGTCACCAAAGATGTGTGTGGCCTGGCGTTGTCTTGATGGAAGACAATTCGGCCTCTGTTGATCAAAGATGGCCTCTTTTGCATGAGTGCTGCATTCAAGCGGTCCAGTTGTTGGCAGTACAGGTCCGAATTGAGCGTTTGGCCATAGGGGAGCAGCTCATAGTGGATGATTCCCTGCCAATCCCACCAAACACACAGAAGAACCTTCCTGGCTGTCAATCCAGGCTTGGCCAACGTCTGGGCAGCTTCACCGCTTTTCGACCACGACCGTTTGCGCTTCACGTTGTCGTAAGTGACCCACTTTTCATCGCCAGTCACCATCCGCTTCAAAAACGGGTCGATTTTGTTGCGATTCAGAAGCGATTCGCATGCATCCATACGGGCCAAAATGTTTTTTTGCGTCAAGTCGTGTGGCACCCATACATCGAGCTTCTTTTTGAATCCAAGCTTCTTCAAATGGTTTATAACGCTTTGATGACTCATGCCCAGCTCTTGGCCGATGCTACGGCTGCTACTATGCCGGTCTCTTTCGATCAATTCAGCGATTTTATCGCAATTTTCGACGACAGGCCTTCCGGACCGTGGCGCATCTTCGATCACCTCTGCACCAGAACGAAAACGTTGAAACCATCGTTGTGCGGTGGAAATGGAAACTGTATCGGGTCCATAAACTGCACAAATTTTATTAGCAGCATGAGATGCATTTTTGTCTTTATCGTAGTAGTACTGTAAAATATGCCGTATTTTCTCTTTATTTTGCTCCATGTTTGCGACGCTATAACTCACGAACGACTAAAAACAAACAACAATAAATCAAACACGTGTTAGCGCGTGAAAAGAGCTTTCCAAAAAGCTCTAGCGTGAACCGATGCGAAGAATAAAACTAGAACTACGCGCTTGCAAAGACAAGCTTGCGGAAATACCGCAAGACTTTTTATATACTTTATAGGGTCGGAGATGCTTCCTTCTCGATGTTACATACTTTTGCACAAACTTATAATACTCTATGTACCTACGGTACAGAGTATAATAATCCGATGGGCACATACGGGATCAAAAAAATTGTCTTTGAAAAAATAGTTTTAAGCATACATCAAGAATTTTCGTACTTAGCGTACTATTGTCACCGTGTGCACTTAATTCTAGTACAGAGTTCATTGTTTTGTCAAGCAGTATTTCCTCTGTCTAAGTCATAAGAAGTCGGTCAAGGCTTATAACAAATTTTTGTCATCGTAACCAGGGGCCCGTTAAACCTTTGGAAAACAGTGCAAGCAGCCTAAAACATGGAATGGAATTACCCCACCTTCTCATTGGCGTGTCTAAGCAGGAGTGGTATTTGACCTGAGTTTTAAAACACCGTAGCTCCGGAAAGTTTACCTACACTTTAAAGTGCTTCCCCAAATTGAAAGTCAACCTCAATCCAAGTCAATATGTCATATCAACAATCACAAATTACAACAAAAACCCCCATGAAACAATTAAGGCCAGTCCCCCCTCCACCCACCCCCTGCCCCAACGCAGCTCTCCGGCCAAAAGTAATATTTTAAATGTAGTTCTTGGCTAATTGTCATGCTATCGACGACGTCTTATCGGGTGAATGGTGAAGGCAACAACAAACAATTTGGGCGAAAATTTATGCAACACAAACGAGCTGAGAAGGCCCCCAAAGGGCACAGGGCACAGGACACCGGACACAAGCACACACGATGGCCAGATAACCGGTGCCCGGGCATATTAAGTCAAAAATGTTACGTCCATCTCCTGCGTTTGTTTGGCTGGACCATTAAAATGCTAGCATTTGCAAGTTTATCTGGAGAACTGAGAGACGGAGCAGTCCCAGCCGCTGGAGATAATGTATCGACAGGCAAGGCGAAAGGAGGTAAGCGGAAATCTAGACATGGCCATTAATGAACGGACCACCGACAATGTGCTGGGCCAAGGGCAGTACAGTGGAGTCCATTAAAACGGACTAAATGGCAATTAAACATTCGAGCTTGGTCGTGGCCAGTGGCCACTAGCCAGTGGCCGGGCGGGCGGGGGGGTGGCGGCAATTAAGCCAGCACTTGGCAATTAAGCCGACAAAAGTTGGCACTGGCCGATCCCTTAGCGACAATTTTTGAAGTTCCAACCTTATCCTTTTCACCTATCTCTGCTTGTGCGGACCAAAACTTAAATGAGTTTTGTTGTCTGCGCCGAGTCCGGGGAGCATTTAAATGAGCTGCAGCAGCAAGTTTGATTGGCTCGCCGCTTGACTGGGTTTTGGCTTAGAAGATTTATCTGCCAGCTGAATACTTGTACTTGTACCTAGAGCAGTCATAGGGTAACCCGAAGGGGCAATCGTAAAAATATTTGAAGTGGCCGGAATGCAGGCAGGCAGGCAGGCAGGCACCCACACACACACATCTTCGGGAGTGGCATCTTCGATATGCTCGTTTAAAATAATTTATTGCAATGTCTTGACACTCATTGCCAGTTAGGATGTGTGACACTTTAAATACCCTGCCACACACACACACACACACACACACACTCGCACGCACAAGATAAATTGCGCAAAATAGAAAAAATGTTCTAATTAAAATTATGCACAAATATTTTGGAATTGGTTCCTTTCGCTTGCGACACACGCTTGGAATTTGAAAATCTTTCGACTTGCCTGGTCTTATTGATGGCGTGCCAATTAAAATTGATTGGAAAATTCCGGGCATTCCACGCACGTGGGCGTTGGTTGTCGCCGAGAGCAGATGTATCCTTTGCTTAGATTAGCATTTTTCGAACTTACACTTGGAAAAAAAACATCAAACAGAGCGAAGGTACTTGATGCTAGTAAACGGTGTACAAACTTTTCAACCACAAAGTTGATCAGCTTCGATTCAACGAGAAATATGATATAGAACACACAAGAGAAGCAACCTTAAGTGTTCTGTTTAGAGAGAGAGAGAGAGAGAATTTTTAACTTGTACCTGTCTTTTTGGTGAGCAGACAGCACCATATTGTGTAAGCTCTAATAACAACACAAATCTTTTACAAAATGCGAGTATCAGGAAATCGAACTGGAACCCAAAGAGAATCCACATTCCAAATGGAATCATTTTAAAACCTATTTGACATCGGCTAGGCTCAGAATCAGTTTTATGTCTCAGTTTACCTTAAGACCTTAAGGCAGCAAGCTAATCACGTTTATTATACCCTTGCAGAGGGTATATTGAAATTGTCCAGATATTTGTAACGCTAAGTAGGAAGCAGTTCCGACCGCATATATATTCTTGATCAGCATGACAAGCTGAGTCGATATAGCCATGTCCGTATGTCAGACCGTCTGTCCGTCCGTCAGTCCGTCTGTCCGTCCGTCCGTCCATCCATCAGTTTCTATGCTATCTCCTCCGTCAGTTTTAAAGCTATCGCGTCCAAACTTTGCACCAAGTCTTCTGGTACAAATACGCTGCACATTTGTTGGAACTAGCCGAATCGGACAACTATAACATATAGCTGCCATAGTTACTATCGGTCGAACAACTAGTGTTAGTGAGAAAAACTTTTTTGTTTTTGATGCAAACGTCTCCAAACTCCGTATTTACTAGTTATCTATGATTCTCCATGATTGTGTCAAGTTTGGTCGAAATTGGACGTCCATATACTATAGCTGTCATAGAAAAGTAAGGTAAAGAAATAGTCTTAGTAGGAAAAACTTTTTGGTTTTCAATGTAAACCTTTATAAATTTGGCATTTATATATTTTATAAGCTTTTACACAATTCTTCAAAGTTTTGTCAAAATCGAATGACTATAGGATATAGCTGCCATAGGAATGATCAGCCGAGAAACTAGTTTTAGTGAGAAAAAATTTTTTGTTTTCATAGAAAATGCGTCCATTCTTTTAATTTCTTAGTTTCCTCTGCTTTCCCATAATTCGACTTAGTTTGGTCGAAATCGGACATCTATATAGTATAGCTGTCATACAAAAGAATAGTCAGAAAAGTTGTGTTAGTAAGAAAAACTTGTTTGTTTTCAGTGAAATGTCCTTCTAATTAGTTATAAAAACGTGCTGCAAGGGTATACAAACTTCGGCAGAGCCGAAGTTAACTTTCCTCTATTTTTTTATTTCACAGCGGCGCAATTCGACGTTGCATAACGGATTACTCCTTCATTACTTTGCCTTCAGTATGATGGAAATAGTCACACACAGTCTGGTTTACTATGCATGGCCGCCTTGTTAGCGAGGTGCGCGCAATCTGCATTACTTGTAATAAAAGATGTATGCTAGAGCCGAACTGCCATCGGCATTCCATTACAATTTCGCATTACTTTCAAAAAGTTGTAATGCGGATTGTGTGTAGTCTGTTTAGTATCCCTTTATGGAAAAGCAGAAGTTGTAGTTAATTACTTTTCCGTCAGGCGTAATGCATATTTTCTACAGAGCACATTTAGCTGTGCGCCGCTGGGTTATGTCATACAGCTGACAGTCTGTTTAGACTAAGTAAAATACAAAGGAATTTGAACATAATGACTACAGGCAGTATACAGTACTTCTCATGAAACCCACTCATAAGTTCAGTCCTCCAATTAGGCTTTACATCATTTAGGACATGTCTGTATAAAATTCATGATTGAAACTCATTTAAGGAATCCCATGAATTCAGTACCAGTCCTTCCATTTCAGGGTTGATTCAGCTGTGATTCAGTACTGTGAAGAACCAAAGGGTATCAGCATTACGTTAGAGAACAGCTCCAAATTTACGCTTTGCTACTAAAAGAAAGTCAAAAAGTATACGTTTTTTTGAAATTCTAGTATCAGACTTCGAATGCTGAATTACATTTTTAGCATCCTTGGACTTGCTGTAATTTCGGAGGATTCATCGTTTAAGACAAATCCATACTGAGTTTAATTACATATTTGCAATTGAAGAACACTCACAAGTATTTTCCCTTTGCGTAGAACACTCGCAAGTATTTTTCCCAAGTGTACAAATATCCTTTTGAAGTTCACGCTCGACTGATCTCTGTTCATCAAACGCAAAAAAAAAAGTAGAAGAATCCTCAATTAACACTTCAACTTAAGTAAGCCATAAAAATTCATCGTTCTAAACTATGCGGCAGCCAAAATCGCGGCAGATGTCTAAACACATGCATTTTAACCCTCATTGTTGCTAATGTAGCAAATAAAACGGTCACCTTAATGGATTTTTGTTACGCGGTCTAACTTCAAATTGGACAGAAGGTGACGTACGCTGCCCAAAAACCATCCTTACTGCCTCCTGCCTCCTGCCTGCTGTGCCATTGATTGTCCTCGAATTGTCGACGTACGCCACTTAATCCAATCGCGTGCACATGTTGAGCTCTAACAATGAACTGGCCGCTGGCGGAGGGTTGGCGGTGGACGTGGACTTGGCTGTACCTTAAGCGGCTTTCACCTTGACATTGCCCACCACCACCGATTTGCTTTTCGCACTATTTTTATTATATTTTGAGGGTGGCTGGGGCCAACTGTTGTGAAAATTTGTACGTGTATTTTTGTGCTTTCCAGGACTTATCACACACACGCACGACCGCATCTCACCTTCCCCGAGTGTTGACTTTGACTGGCAGGGCACATTATGATGTATTAGAATCAAAATTAAAAGCATTTGATGAGATCAGGTTGCTGCCTAATGAAGTCTTTGTTAGAGTTGCAGTGTGTGTGTGTGTGTGTGTAATTAATCCCCTTTACTCCGGGAACCACATCTGTTGGTTTGACTGACATTAACTAAAGACCGCCACTTGACGCAAATTGTGTAAAATTATTCCCCAAAAAGCGGAACAACAACCGGAGCCCCCCAAAAAGTACCCAACAAAGGCAAGTGAACGATCTTTCAGCTGTCAAAATCATTAAGAAATGTGAAATTGCTTAAATATGGCCGCAAGTCTCCAAGTCTTGGGGTTCGTCTTGCTGAACTGAGCTTTGTTGGGTGCCGAAAAAGCCAACATATGGACAGACTTGAGACGCCGCGCGCACACACATGTCACATAATCCGGAAAACTATAAACCACAAGTAATCGTACAATTGTATACATATTTTCGTAAACTTTGCTACTTTCACCAAAAATCTTGACATTTATTGGCACAGAACATAAACTCTTTCCGCTCGCAACCTGCAATATCAAAGCTCTCTCATACACTTGACTCGGCGAATTAGGAAGCTATGAATCACTTGATGGTGGCGACTCCAAACTGCAAGGTATTTAAAAATATTTAAAATGAATGCGCCTGTCTCTCATCGGCTGGGCCTGCTCCACCAGATCTCATCCTTCACTGGCCACACGTTTCGCAGTGCAAAACATTTTTATTACAAAATCGTGAGATTTGCTGTAAATAGCAGCTCGACTCGTTTACGTTTATGATTTGTAGAAGTGCTGCTCGATGGAGAATAGACTAGTTTTTCAAAAAATTATGCACGAAATGGCACACGAGGGGTAAGGGTCATAAAAATGCCGGAGCATACCAAAATACGGAAAACAGTTTTTGATGATTTCCTAGACAGGCAGCTGCCCCGAGTAGCGTGTGTGTGTGTGTGTGTGCCATTCGACCCGCCCACAATTGTCGATTGTCTTTAACTCGCACACACACACACACAACACCACTCGAAGGCATTCAAATTTCGGTGCGTTCATTGAAATATGAACGACGAGTTTGGCGATAAAACTCGCACTGAGCGGAGAAAATTTTCATATAAAGTACCTTTTGTTGGCATTTTAATGGTTCGGTTTATGGAAGGATTAAGCACATAAACTTGTCAATAACTCGAGTGCCTGAGTGTATGTGCCCCATAAACCCCCGGCGAGTCCGACTCTTAATAATGTCACCGCAGCGGAACATTTTGACTAACAAATATACACGACGAGCAAACGATTTTATTTATGAGCTCAACATAAAATTGTTGCCGCATATGTCGAGCATAAGAGCGGAGAAAACTTATTAAAAACAATCGAGGAGATGAGAGCAGCAAGTAAAGATATTCTTATTGATATATAAACAGAGCCTGAAGAGCAGATAACGGATAGATGGCGGAGGAAGGGGATTTGGGGGAGGGAATGTATAATAAGTACACATTCCATATTAATAAGTAAAAGTAGGTATCCCAGATGCTTTGGAACACACACATTTACATTGATTTATGGGACAGATTGTGAAGTGCCTGTGATTACGATTCGTGGAGTCAACTAAGAAAGGAAAAGGCGAATGGCTAATTTAGGGTTTGGTTTAACTTTTCAAAAACGATTTAAGAAAATCGCCATTTTGTTGTTGTGTGGTTAATGGTGGTTTAAGATTGGTCACTAAAGCGAAGAGCGGAGCCACTTGATCCTCGACCAATCTGATACTATGGTCTGACATTACTGGTCTTTTTATACTCTGTGTCTTATAAACCAGAGTAAAAGTATGTATCAGCTAGAAGGAAGCAGCTCCGACCTTATAAAGTATATATATTCGTGAACAGCATCAACAGCCGAGTCGATATAGCCATGTCCGTCACGTCTGTCTGTCCGTATGAACGCACAGATCTCAGAGATCGTAAGAGATAGAGGTTTGTCATGTATGGGACATATGCTTCTTATGTCTGCAGGCAGATCAAGTTTATTTTTGGCCACGCCCCCGCAATTTAATAAAAACCTTATATTATCTCCCACAGTTTTAAAGATACTTTGTGCGATTCTTTAAGACTTATTCAGTAATCACGATAACTCATCGATCCGCCAAAGGAATGGTGAAGATAGGATGAACGGTTGTCGAGTTATGTTCAAAAGACTGTTTGCTGCTGCAGCGCAGCTTTCAGCTGCCATTAAAATTTAGGCTGAGCGGGTTTAACCGACTTACGTTCTTGTTTTTAATTTATGCCACGCCCACTACCGCCATGGTAATTTGAATAAAGCTTCATAAATAGAAGAATAGAAGGTTCGGATTAGTATTCTTTATCGATCCGCTGCTGGAATGATGAGATTGTTTGAACGATTGTCGAGTTATAGGGAAAACAAATATTTGTGCTGGGCAGCACCGACTGAAACAGCGATGGGCAGCACTTGTAAGCTTTGGGAGGTGGGTTTGACCAAAGATTTATAAATCTTTGGTTTTACCGACTTTCTTACTTGGTTTAAAGTAAAGTATCCATTTTAAATTCATTTTTGATGATCAATTCAACATTAAATGGTTATTGAAATATCCAAAAACAGTATGCGACGTAGAACAACCGGTTCGAGTCAAGCAGTTTGATAATCCGATATCTCTAGATACTACGATCTTTCATGAAAGTGTACACATTTTTGATTGTGTTTTGACCAACACCATTTGACTGGAACTCGTTCCTTCTATAAGTCGGTCACAATACAGTCGCTGTTTGGTCCCTGTTTAAGTCACAGTTTGTGACTGATTTGGACAACGTTTTGGTCACTGTTTTAGTTACAGTATTGCTCACTGTTTTGGTCACTTTTTAGGACACTGTTTTGGTCATTGTTTTAGTTGCTGTACTGATCGCAGTTTCGGTCACTGTGTCACTGTTTTAGTTACTTTATTGCTCACTGTTTTGGTCACTGCTTTGGTCAGTGTTCAGTCACTGCTATGATTGTCTTGCAAAAACCAAAGCAGCTGACTTTGCCAATTCAAGAGCTAGTCAAAGAGATCTGATTTAAATACCCCCTCAGTCGAACGTCCGAACCGTAAACGAACTCTTCGCTCTACAAAGAACATTAATTAATATCCATTCCACATTGAATTGAAGGGTTTTTCAAATCACACACAAAGATGGAAGAAAGTACATTTCGAGGTCGTTTGTTTTGGGCGCCACTAGAGGCTGTTGAAACCCCAAAAGAGCTTGGTACCTCAAGGTACCCATATCTAAAGCAAAACAAAAGTCAAAGGATAATCCAAAAGTTATAAAAGCTTAACAAATCTCTAACGATTAAATGGACATGAATGACCCTTATCAGACCTGGGCACACTTAAAGTAGCCAAGACTTAATATAAGTACGGCTTGCGATTCTTGGAGTATGATATTTCAGCTCAGGGTCTTCAACAGGATTTGGACAAAACAATTACAATTGAGCCAAGTTCAGGAAATGGCTCTACGGGTCAGGTCAGGTCAGGGTCAGGGTCATTGACGAAATAAAAGCCATAAATGTCAAAATACTATTAGGATTCAAACGGTCACACTGCATAGCGTTTGTTTACATTGGGTGTTTTGTTTGCTTTTAAATTGATTTAGCTAAAAACTGGTATTTCGAATACTTGTGGAGATCAGAGATCGTGGGCAATGTCTTTGTTGTGGGCATGACTCAAATGCATCCATTGTTAAGACCATTAAGGAATAGTACTCTGAATTGGTACATGCTACATCGATTTAGCTGGGTGTCCACTCCATATAAAAAAAGATTAGGCTAAAAATGCCGTTTGGTCTTTTACCTGGGCCAGTTCTCAGACGAACTAAATGCTTTCACTCATACGCAGCCATGCACTCGTGGCGCCGCAACCTTGACTAGCTACACAGCTGATTGAGTTTAGCTGGGTAGAAGCTAAACAATTGCTCACAGTTTTTCCGCAAACTTCCCTAGATAAATGAATTCAAAAATGGCTAAAACCTGCAGCAAATAATCAAAATATAACCCAACTGAGCCCAATTAATCCCTCATTTTCATATTAATTCATTATATCAGTGCAGTATGAGCGTTCGACATTTTAGTTGAAGGGTAGTATTTTGACATGGGTCCCACTGTACCCTTAGCGCAATAAGCTGTCTCTTTAGCTAGGTCTAGACATACTTCCAGTAAATAAGTCATTTGCAACAGGGAAACTGCTCAATATTCAGTTCGATCAATGATATCCAAAATAATCTAAAAACTTTGGAAGCAATTCAAAAGCTCACTTTCGCTCATTCTCCATCCCAATCTATTCATATCCCACCACCTCCAACCACCTCCAAGTACTTTTCATCACACTTCACACAGCTCATTTCAACCTGCCACTGGCGTTGCCTGCACTTACATTTAATGAAAAAAAAACCGGAGCATTATTATTAAATTATATTTCCCTGCCCTGGACCACCAGCACCCTCCACCTCCTCCTTCCCATTCAGGCACATGACATAAACATAAACTTTTGCGCCTTTTGTGCCAGAAACGGCGTAATGTATCCTGGCCGCTGGCTAAGAGCAAAGCACAACAAAAAAACACCTTTAATATTTTCATTATGAAGTCATTCAGCGCGATTATTAACGCGTGACCCCCAAGGCGCTGCACAGCGTCCAGAGTGTAACGGATAAAGGTCCAGCCCCCCAACCACCCACCACCCTAATGAACGGCAACAACAACAAACACTTGAAGTTTGTCCGCAGGATGCCGAGACCAGGTCCCGAGGTAAATTACATTCTTCGCCCTCCGGGAGGGTCCACCTCCTGGCCAAAGTGCAGCTGTACCTAATAATCATAATAATTGCGCCATGGGCGTCGACATCGTCGTCAACTTTTCCAGACGCCAGCCGCCAACAACAATTGCTTATAAAGTGCGTGTGACACATTAACAAAAAGTGGAAAAATAGAAAGAAAAAAAAAAAAGAAAACACGCGGAAAACTCCGGCTAAAAGAAAAAGGCAAATAAAACTCATGGCCAGTGGGCGAACTTCAAAAGAAATAAAAATGGGCAAAAGAAAAGTCCTTTAATACCGTGAATCTTACGCGGGATTTCTATAAAGTGCACTGGGCGGCCAAAAGGTGG
This sequence comes from Lordiphosa andalusiaca, assembly GCA_035044965.1. Taxonomy (NCBI): domain Eukaryota; kingdom Metazoa; phylum Arthropoda; class Insecta; order Diptera; family Drosophilidae; genus Lordiphosa; species Lordiphosa andalusiaca. The sequence goes on from JAWNNM010000036.1 coordinate 1,657,078, forward strand.
GTGGGGGAGGGTGAATCAACTGCGGTTTGCGCGACGCGAAATTGAAAAAAAAAAAAAATGTTCGTGCGTAAATTGGCTTTTTCTGATGGCGTCCCGCCGCCCAACGGCGGCATAGGCATAGAAATTTCACCTCATGTCCATGGGGTCGGCCACTTTTTCAAATTGAATTTTCCTTCACCGAAAACAGCGGAAGCAAATTAAAAAGAAATTAAGCCAATTTGAGTGCGCTCTCCGCGAAGGCTTCCTTGTTGTGGCTCGTAAATCTTCGACCCATTAATACCAGGGACAAGTGTCCTGACCACGTCCCGCTTGGCTGCCAACATCTTCATTTCGGCGTAAAATTCCCTAATCACATTCAATTCAATTAGTTCGAGTTGACTAGCTAATGCCGCGAATGTTCTTTTCACCCACTCGGAGGTGTGTGCCCAGGTCCTTTTGGTTTTTTAGCTTCTCATTCTTTCCTTGTTTGTCACTGAGCATTAACTTTTGAAATTTATGGGTCACTGCAGGAGCAGCACCCTAAGAAAATCCCAAGGAATTTGTAATTGATACAAGTAGTTAAGGTTGTCCTGGCAATATTCTAATTAGCTTTAAGTGGCACATTGATTATTGATACATTTGTGAGTCCTTGTGCAATTTTAAGTATATTGTTGCTTAAGCTCTGATCTCTGAGCAGGAAAATGGATAATGGGCAGATATTCAAAAGATGGGTGGACAGATGGAAACAGATAATCATACGAAAAGTACATCAACAATTTACACAGTTGGCATGGAAAAGCTCGAAAGGTTTGGGCTAAGACTTAATTGATTGAAGTGAATGGAGTATCATTATCGAGCTTATTGTAAGAATCAAAAAATGTAATATATTCAAACTTTTTTGTTTGTTTGTAGAATAAGATTAAGTTAACCTATAAGAAGAGGAATGCCCTTCGCTTTGACTGCAAAAAGAAAAAAAGGATATTCGAAAATATCTATTCGATAGTTTCCAGTATCCATTTGGAAGGGATTTGTCTTAAAAATTCTTTAAATTATCCAAAGGAACTTAAATATCATTCAAAGGATATGAAATATGTTGATCATTGGGATGATTTTGCAGCTCCGCTGGATGATGGATGAAAGGATATTTATGGATCTTTTATGGGACCTTTTTTTCTTCTGTGTGGCGTGTTTTTTCCTGCAGTGTCTAAAGATTTAAGTAAGGTTACTTTCTTGATGATTTAAAAGCACTCCCTCCCCTCCTTTACTTAGGCGCAACTGTCACTGCAGATTTCAAAGCACACGCCCAAAACATATGCACCTTTGTTGTCTGGTCAAAGTTATACAAAATTCATGAATCGAACTAATGTAAATATTCAAAATTAGGGTCTTTATATGGGTCTTTCAATAAATTGCTAGACAACAAGCTCAGAATGCAGAATTCTTATGTAATACTAAGTATTATATAACCAGATCTCGGTCTCTCAGTCCATGATTTTATAATGCGGATAGGTGTTGTAGGCAGTTCTATGTGGCAACGGTACGAGCCTTATGTGGTTTTGCCCAGATAGTAAACTTTTGTTTGTGTTCTTAAGAGATGATCCTACACAGCGAACAATCCTCTTACTCTTTGAGCTGCTGGGCGAGGTGGATCTTATCAGGGTGCAGGCCCGAGTAAAAATTAAGCTCTGGGAAACGCCGACTAATTGAAAACGTCGATCAGTGCATGACAGTTGCAATGATATCGGCCGATCGGGCGTTTCTTTGACAATCATGGTTGTATTTGGAATGGAATGCTTAACACCTATTTAGCCAAGGCATAACAGATTGACGATCCGTAAGAGAGAATGAAACCAAATACAATTGTTTGAGTTCTGTGCAGAAAGTTTCGTGTTTAACAGTCACAAATGCTTTACTGTAAACCTAGCTGGTCAGCGCGTTGTATTATACTTGCACTGTTTAAGTATTATTCATAATTTTGGGGACTCAGAGTATTTATACTTATCCTCTTCTAAACTGGCGATCGAACTCAGGACCTCTTTCACTAATCATGAATGAAATGGCGAGTTATTATACTGGTCTACATCACTATTTGTCTCTTTCCATTTTCACAATTTCTATACGTCCCTGTCAAAAATTAAATGTTATAGTTTCCAAATGATATGAAAATATTATTGTTTGACAAAATATTAAATTAACCAGAGCTACAAACCGATTTTGAGCCAATCCGGATTTTATTTTAGCTTCTATTTTACTGTGAACCGAAAACTGAACCGAACCTCTTTAGAAATAAAAGCTAAACACGAACCTGTTTCGAACATCAAATTTCGGTTTGGCTCAATCAAAATAAGGCTGCCTTTACCACAGCTGGAAACATGAGACATAATGGTCTAGTAGGCCTACATGTTATTTATTTTCAATATAAATTTCTCTCTTTCTTATCTTCTACTTGATGATCATGTCTCATGTGTCGAGCTGTGTAAAGGCAGACTTATAGATACCAGAAACCGACTTCATTTATTATATGGTTGGGTTAAGTACGACTGACTCCTAAAATGGAAAGAAAAGTGGAAAAAAAATCTAGCAAAACGTTCAGAATTATTAATAAAATCCCCACATTATTATATGCCTCTATTATTAAAGCTCCTCAACTCTAAAACTTAAAGCAAGAGCCTAACATTACTTTACTTAATGGTAAATTATAGATTGAATATGTTAATGTGTGTTACTAACCGATTTCGACCCAAAATCCACACAATTCCGCCACTAATTGTGTAGTTTTTATGTGAAATGTGACTCTAAGAACACTTGACGTAGAACACAATAGTGATTAATATTGTAAAAAGCATGGACCGCACCAAGGTTTGAACCAAAAGCTTCTCCCCAAAACCTCGAACCTTAACCATTGATCAATTTGGGTTCGAACCAGTGAACCGGAGATCCGCCATTCATTTGTCTGTCCGTCAAAATGTTCGTATAAGCAAACAGATGTAAGAAATGGTAAAGGATAGAGGTTCGACGGGTAAGGGACTTTATTCTATTCTTGCACGTACATCAAGATTGTTTTCAACTTTTCTCCATATCTCCCCCACTGGACTGAAAATAGCTTCTAGACAGATTCGCCATTATTTTTCGATCTGCCGAAGAAGTTATAGAGATTGGATGAGCAATAGTCAAGTTAAAGTCAAACGAAAATTTGTTGTCGCTCTTTGCAGCTGCTGTAGCTTTAGACTTAATACGGAGCATACACTTTTGCTGGTACTTTCTTACTTATTTTGAAACCATAAGTTTGTTTTTGTTTCAGGGCTTTGGATAAAAAAGAGACTATCTAAAATTGGCAAAATTTGCTATAGCCCTTATCTTTGCAGCTTCCATGTTACAGAAAATATGGCTGTTATCAGGACAGTGTAAAAAATGTGCGCTATGTAGTGCTATTTAGGTGGAATGCATGTGGCATTTTATCGATTTAAGTACTTCACATAGATTAACTCACATGGAACTAAATGTAGCACTATTCCGGATATCATTTAGTTCTTAAGGCTTATCACTTCAGTGAAGGATTTCAAAACATTACCCAATTTCATTTCGATGGTCAGTTTATTAAATGAACCCACCATTTTAATTTGCTTCAGAATGGCGCGTTGAGTGTTCTTGGTTGCTGCTCCTCTTTTCAGTGTGTATGGAAATAGTTGGGGGTTATCCAAGTATCCAGAATGGTGATTAAGTAATTGTATTAAATATAAGTAAGTCAATCAATCGCTGCTTTCGGGGCACTCCCCGTTCCCGAGCTCTTTCTCGCCGGGTGGCGAAGACACCGGTGTCATCTGCTCCTCACGTGGCTTGGCCTTGCCAAATATGCTGGCCGCTTGTTTCGTCTCCGCCAGCGCATTGATGGGAACGGTCACGGTGCGCGGCTTCAGCACCAACTTTGGACGGTCATCATCATCTAGGGCGCCCAGTTGGCTGCTGGTTGTGGGAATGGGACTCTTGCTGGTGGGGGGACTGTGCGAGCCGTTGCTCGTGGCGCCATTGTTAGTGGTTTTGCTGTTGGGATTGTAGTGAGTGCGGCGATCGCGGTTGCGATTCTGAACAAAGTTGGAGTAGCTGCCATTGCCATTACCATTGTCGTTGCCATTCCGATTATAGCCAGGCGGACGTGAAGCACCTCCCGAGTTGTTGAACCTACAAATAAACGCCTGAGGAATGTAAATGAAATATCACAACTCGCCGCAAGTTCATACCGATTAAAGTTGTTGAAGTTGCGATTACGTTGGAATCCCTCCAGGCTGCCACCAGAAGGATCTAGGCCGCGGTTGCTGCTGCTGCTGTTGCGCAATTGCGGTCCTCCATTGCCCTGATAGCCCATGTTGTTCGGTCGAAAGCCCCCATTGCCACCACGATGATTGTAGTTTCCTCGCATACGTCCGAACCCCACGGACATGGCACTCTGAGTGGGGCTGCTGTTGGACAAGGGATGGCCATTGCGCGCCACCTCGTTTTCTCTACGGCGATACTGGTGAGAGCCTACGCTATCATCCCGCCGATAGTTTCGCCTCTGGTAATAGCCACCGCCTCCACCGCCGCCACCGCCACCGCCGGATGGCGCTGCGGCTGCTCCATTACTGATGCCAGCTCCGGCACCGCCGGCGCCCGGCTGCCGTCGATTATCCGCTATATCGATGCGCAGGGGAGCCGATAGATTATCCAGCTTAATGCGTCCATTGCACGATAAAGCACGCTTCAGTTCCGCCAGCGTCTCGAACTCCACATAGCCATAGCCTTTGAACTCGTCCGTCTCCCTATCCTTGATCAGGCGCACATGCTTCACCTCGAAGTCCGAAAATATCTTCATTACATCGCCCTGGACCAGGCCCTTGGGCAGATTCCCCACATAGGCAATGAAGGGCGGCTCGTTGGGCACCTGCCGCTGCCGGTCGCGATTGCGAAAGTCATTGCGGAAATCACGCCGATCACGACTGCCACCACGATCACGGTTGTCACGACCGTTGTCCCAGTCTCGGCCACGATTCTCGCGGCTGTCACGAGGCTCTGCGCTGTCCGCAAGATTGCCGCGGCTGTCACGTCTTTCGGGTCGGTCACGGTTATTATCACGGTTAAAGTCACGATCACGCTGCTTCTTGCCACTGTCGAAGGCCGATCGACTTGCCATTATCTTAACGAGCTGTTTTCCCAAAAGTCCGGAGCTCGTTATTCCAGACGCTGTTGAGAGGTCTACGAGAGACGTGAAGTGACTGAACTGAATCTTTCCTGACAGTAGTTCCAAATGTTCTGATTGATAAATATTGTAGTACGTTTTGACAAGGCTAAGGTAAACCATTTAGCATGATAAACGACTTACTAATTCATCCTGCCACTCCACAGCGGTTCGCCATCTTCAGTTCTGTTCTTTGTTTGTACTGGGGATAGTGAGTGCAACAACTGCGACTACAATGGTGAGTACATGAAAAAGTCAACAGCAAATAGAGCGACCAAATAGCATCAGCAACAACAACTACCGCGTTTTGTTTGCACGACGAACTCATGACTCATTTTTGTACATTTGTCAAAATTTTCGCCATACATCATTTTAAACAGTGAGCGCGCGACTGAAGCTTTTTGGCATTGCGGATTGGAGTAGGAGGATGTGGTGGAGAGGGGGAGCGAGGGAGTGAGGAAGGGGAGGGGTGGTGTCAAGGGACAAAAGGTTGGGCACATGCACTGTACAGTATTAAGAACTTAAAATGGCAAATGCCGTAAAGGAAGCACAGTGGTGTGGGGGCACCGCCAAAATGTTGAGCCATTAACAGCTGAGGACCTACCGAAATTTGACTTAAGAAAATATGTAGTCTCTTAATTTTTAGTATTATTATAAGGACCGATTTCTTACCCTTGACATAGAGTCTGACATACAGTCAGATAAGAGTAAATTATACGTCTCTGATTTTACGTGTAGAAGCAGAGAAATAGGCCCAAAAAATATGTATTAAACTGATGAAACAACTTGCTGAAATTGTTTATTTTCCAAGGCTGGAAACCTTTAAAATTATGCATATGGTTCGGTCCATGGGTACCCCATTTTAAAATCCAAGGTAAGGTTCGCGGACCATTTCTTGGAACCCCTGAACCCAAGGTTCTGGTTCGAACCTTGATTCGATTGCAAATAAAAAAATAAAAAAAGTTTGACTTTTGATTCAATAATACGTTGAAAATGAAACATATATACTTTCTATCCATATGCTTAATCATTATGTTTATAACTTAAGTTATTTCAATTATTAGCTTTTAGAAACGGCCTAGTTTAGGTGAATTATAATTATATCTTCCAGAAGCTGTTCATCTATACCAGCTCTTAAATCAGAAACTAACTAAATTAAGGATTGAAAATGCTTGTGCCTGAGTTGCTGTCACCGCTATATACTAGTAAAAGCAATATTTTGTTAGTCTTCGTTATTATAAACTTTCGCAAGTTTTGAAACATTTATCGATGGATGTAATCTTGGACAATTTTCCAAGGAATCTATAACATCATTGACAGATTTTATATTTGATATTTGTTTATTGCTTTCATAAACTTCTCGTCTTCGCAATCAAACGTCGAGTCATTTATTGTCGATTTTTGAAAGCTCTCATTAAGCGTATTATTAAATTTTTCGAAAAGTGGTCCGGTTCGGGTTCAGGTTCGAGGAGTCAAAAACGTAAAGAGCCTGGTTCATGGTTGGCAAAAAAGCCGAACCAAACCGGTTCTCAGGGGTTCGGTTCCGGACCGGTTTGCAGCCTTGATATTTTCTAGTTTTTAGAAAACGCCATGGAGAACATTTTTTGTTTATAGACAGTTTTTACTTAAACTTAGAAAGATCAAACTGAAAATATATGTTTTTAAGAACAAAATTTCTTAACTTTTGTAACTTGCAGATTTTTCCTTAAATTTTGGTTTATTTTTGTGGATTTTTTTCGATACATTTTCTTAAATTAATTTCTAAATTTCGAGGGTAAATTTGAATTAAGAAACGATATACATTGCACGGCGTCTTCAAAATATTTCAAAATGTCTTAAGTTTAGAAAAACAATTTAGAAATTCGGCGCAAAAAATAGAATATTTTATCTATAATATCTACACTACAAACTAAAAATATATTATCCCCAGTGATTCCGAGCTTGAATCCCACACAAGGTAAAATAAAATCGAGAAAGTTAAGCTAACTTTGTCTGTACTGATGTTTTTATACCCTCGCTTGTATATTTTTAAAAATACCCGTTTTCCCCCAACAACCCATTTTCTGACCAATCGTTCATATGGGAGCTACATGATATAGTTATCCGACTTGGACAAAATTGGAAGAAATTTTTAGAATTGGGTGAAAGCATGTAAAACAAGCAAATACAAAATTGCAAGACGGTACCATTAAAAACAAAAGGGTTTTTCTAGCTAAGACTGTTTTTCAGACCTATATTTTGTATGGCAGATATACCATATTGTTGTCCGATTTTCATCCAACTCAGCAAAATTATAAAAAAAACATAGAAAACTTATGAAGACAAAGTTTGGAGACGTTTCCATTGAAAAGAAAAAAGATTTACATACTAAAACTAGTTTTCCGACCGATTATTATTATGGGAGCTATAAGATATAGTCCTCCGTTCAGGTAATTTCCGACATATTGGCAGCGTGCAACAAAAATAAGACTTTGTGCAAAAATTCAGCTATATAGCTTCAAAACCGAGAGACTAGTTCGCGTAGAAACGGACAGATAGACGCACGGACAAAGCTCAATCGACTCAGCTCGTTATCCTGATCGAGAATATATATGGTTTATGGGGTCGCAAATGAATATTTATATTTTTATTTATTTATTTATGTATGTGGTTGACAATGATAAATAATATGCATCTAACTAATTAGCATGTGTTTTTGAGTGAAAAAAGGCTTGGCTAAACCCACGGAAAGAAAATGTACAAAAATATGTCAGGACCTTTTTTTTTAAGAGAGGAGGCGTCCACGCGTCTCTTGTTCTTTTATTCTTTATATATATGAAGTGTAGTGTAAGTGGTCAATGTCTACAATCTCATAAATGGCAGAGCTATACAGGTTACAAAAAACGTTGCATACTTATCCGAGCCGTATGCGCTGTCTGCTTACATAAGGCTATGTTAATCAACATCAGGAACCTTATTAAACACAAATTCACCTGAGTAACTGATATATCGAAGTCGGTCAGGGCCGACTTCAACTTATTTTTATTTCTTGTTTTTTTTTTGGGCCTTGATCACCGATAGGATGATGTTTGGTTGGTCACAGTTTGGCAACCGTATTGCACTCGTTTTTTCCTGTTGTTGTTGTTGGACTGCTTCTGAATTCAAAATGCACGCCCACCGCTGCTTTAAACGATGAATCGCTAGATTGGTCGTTGATCGGTGGATCTGTGAAGGGGCTCAGTTGGTGGTAGGATGCGATGAAATTGCTTTGCAGAGGCCTGGAACTGTGCACAAAGACTGGCTGTAGGAAGGTAGGATAAAGGATGAAGAATTTTTGTGCATAAATCATAGGAAAAAGAGAGAGAGAAGTCATGATGCTGCACTTCCCACACCCTTACACTCTTTTCGAAGTGCGGAGTATGTGATAGTCGCCTGACTTTCTGAAATATTTAGATATGATGAACTTTGTATACGGTTCCAATTTTATTCATGCAACAATCAATTGTCGAAAGATCCACCTTGATGACTTCGATAGTGCCTGTCTCTTGGCGCTGCTAACTCTAGCTCCAGTGTGCCAGTGCCAGGGGGTCTGGGATTCGGCACACGCCAACGCATGGCCCAAAAGATAAATCGTCAGCAACACGGAATTAAAAACTGATGTAGCGATTAATTTATCACTCACTGGTACTAGAAGAAGAGTTGCCCGGCTACTGGCAATATTTAACAAACAAGCTGCAAGTGGACAGTACAGTAGAACCAACTGAATAGCCGGCTTCCATCTTTCGCTGCCGAACCCGTAAGGATTTGGGGGGGGGGGCGGGCAGTAAATAAATTACGAGCAACAAATAAACGCGCTCCACTGCATACGGCGAGTCGAACAGTTCGAGAGCGAGTCAGAGAGAGAGAGAGTGGGAAATGTGGGCAAACAAAGACAAGAAAACGGAAGCGGAAACGCTTTCAGCTGTCGAATTTGTTTGAGCATGAGCTCCTGTCTTAGCCATTTCAGTGGACTTTTGTTGTAAGTGTTCAATCATTTGATTGTTGCAACAATGCAAAATATTTGAGCGTCGGAAAAAAGTGAAACACTGAAAAGGATTTATGGTCATCGATCAGAATTAATGAAGATTTTGTTTCAATCTCAACTGGCACTGGGGCAGTTGCGCCCTAAGCAGTTCCGAGAATACAAAGAGCATTTGGCACTAATTCACTTCGAGTACCAAACCGTAAACTGCCTGTGCGTTTCACTACATTAGCGAAATTAAATTAGATTCCTCTCGTTCCAACCCCGTTTGGAATTACTCACCACCTTTTTTTTTTTCTCCCATCATAATGATGTGTTTTTGCCTTGATTTATGCTGCAGCGCGCCCGCAAGTATGCAGCGTAAATATTTTTATGACCCAATATGAGAGCGAACCCATCCCCCGTCCTCGGCCCCTTCCCCGGCCGCCTGCACTTGTCTCTCAAACGGTTTATACCTCTCGTGTGAGTGGCGAACCCGGTCCACACTAATCATATTAAATGAAATTCATACGTCGCCGCATTTATGCGATTTAGCTCAGGATTCAGGGATACAGATGGGGGTAGTTGCCGGCGTGCTGTTGTTGTTGTTGTCGTTGTTGCTGTTGGTCTGGCAACATTTTTCGTTGTCGTTTAAACTAATTGAGTGTTACAAATTTTATGTGCAAAATCTTTAAGCTAAATTGAAATTTGTTTTGTTTGCCCGTGGCCCGTCTCCTGCTCCGTCTCTGCCTGCTGTTGTTGTTTGCTGTTGTTGTCCTACATTTTTCACATACATTTGATGCGGGTTGTACTATATATGAACCCATTTAGTGTAATGTGCACATTTGGTTGTTCATACCCGTAAGTGCGTTGAACCATTTACGAAAATATGAAGCAAAGTTGAGGTATGTTTAAACCGCTTGCCCTGAAGTTGCCTACGGTGGCGGTTTTTTGGCAAAATCCGAAGGGTAAGTACAAATTAAAAACATGATTTCGATTGTGCTTTTATCGGTTAAGAGCAACCAAAATAGTTCTCTTTGCATGTAAACCGAGTTTAAAGTCAATCGAATGAATCAAAATTTGAACCATTCATGTGTTTCTCGAAAATAGAAACTATATTTTTGGAAATTTGTGCCTAAAGTAGCTCATAGATATGCAATGAATGTTGCTAAAAATTTTCATAAGAGCTAAGCTAACTATAGTAATATTGCATAGCATATTTTTGGCCAGTAGAGAATTCAATTATAAACAAGAAAGAAAATCGGTCAAGCCCGACTATAACATACTCTGTACCAAGAATATTTGTCTTTTGATCATAGCTCGAAAACCGTTCATCCGATCTTCTTCATTCCTTTGGCTGATCGATAAGTTATCATAATAGCTAAATATGTCCAGAAGAAACAAGCCATCTATCGTCAAAACTGTGGGAGATGTGACGTTTTTTCTAAATTGCGGGGGCGGGAGGGGGCGTGGCTAATATTGAAAATAAACTTGATCTGCCTGCGGACATAAGAAGCATATGTCCCATACATTTCAAACCTCTATCTCTTACCATCTCTGAGATCTGTGCGTTCATACGGACAGACAGACGGACATGGCTATATCGACTCGGCTGTTGATGCTGATCAAGAATATATATACTTTATGGGGTCGGAGATGCTTCCTTCTGGATGTTACATACTTTTGCGCAAACTTATAATACTCTATGTACCTTCGGTACAGAGTATAAAAATGCCATCATACAAAATATGTTTTCCCATGAGATCATCGACGGATAATTTATATTATTTAGTGAAAGTTTCAGGCGCAGCATTTTAAAAATGAATATGATTTTTTTGTAAATGCATTAAATCCTTCATTTAGCATTCCATTTCTAAATAAAATGTCAAAAAAATCATTTACAATAAATCAACTTCGTCCACTCAATTCCATATAATTAAACTGCCAGTAAAACGCATTTTGAGAATAATTTACATAATTTACGATGCACAATTCCGATGGCCGATACCCACGCTTTCTAATAAACAAGAAAATTGCATACAAACGGCACACAATATTCTCTGGGATCTGTATGATTTGTGCCGCTCGGCGGTAGGCGATAAGCCAAAAGAACTTGGCGACGGACTGCCCCCACCCCCCCCGGCCCACACTCACGACCGATGCTATTGTCATATTAAGACAATGTTTGGGCCAAATTAGACTTATGTCTGGGATTTATCATTGCGAAAGCCATATATCAGCGGGCAAGTGGCAGGCCGAAATAAAATATGGCACTTGTTAAGGGCCCAGGCCAAGTTTGCAATTACCAACTGAAAAACTGTCGCGAGATTTTGAAAAATTAGCATTGCAAGCAAATAAACAGACACACAGCCAACAGTATCGAGGATTTATGCCAATTTAAAGAGCCGAATGCTGATGCTGATTTATGGCTTGTCCACGCTCGGCGAAACTTTCTAGAGACCATAAATTAGGCGTGCGATCAAACTGCTACCTTCATGTCCCACCAATGTTATGGTGGCACTTTCTGTGAGTAGTGAGTAGTTTTCTCATATTTGTGTTTTTTTTTTTTATTGTACTTTCAATTAAGTCAATTGATTTTAATTATACCATGGTAAGCAGATTCCACAAGAAATTATTATTAAACACGCGACACTCGAATGGGGGAGGTTGCTGCTGCATACAAATTCTTCCACCTCGTCGCCGCCAGTGAAACTTAATATTTACTCTATACATTGAGCTCAATTAATAAGAATTATATGGCCAAGTTGGAGCATAATGCAACCAGCGCCCACATGTAATGCCAACTGACTGAAGGAGGGCCCGAGGCTCCTTAATTGGCAAAGATGCGAGGGACTGCCAGCTCACAATTGAGGTGATCAACGTTAATTAAAAGCCAACAGAGCTGACTCACTTTTTTGTTACACTAAAAGAAACGGCCAGTATATCAATACTAACATCTAAAGGCTCTTTCAACTTGATGAGACTTTTTCTTTCGAGAAATTCTTTGCCATTTAGTTTCAAACCGTCATTTTGAACAGTGTAAGTTGTCGCCCCGTCGAGCGATCAAGATGAAAAATTAACATTTCGCGCATCATTAAAGCATTCCAAGCGGTAGCCGAGGAAACCGCCATATGGAAACCGTTGACAAATGCCGCAACGTGCTCAATGTCTCCATTTCCATTCCATCTATTGCCCTGTGATTGCTCGTCGGTAGTTCTCCTCCAAGTTGTCAGCTGCTCAGCCAGCCGCCTGGCTCATTTGTCGCCGGCGGAGGAGGGGTGAGGAGGGGGAAGACAAACGAGTAAAACAAATGCGTCAACACCGAATTTTCATTTGGTTAATGTGTGAACCGGCCGGGCGGACAAAAACTAAAAACTACGCACCAGCCACAGCGGAATAATAACATGAATTTATCAATTTGTCATGTTGATATTTGTTTGGCAATTTATATTCCATATGCGAGACACACCCGCTCGGTGGACACAGCGACAACAGTTCCGCTTCCAACCGCCTCCGTTGGACTCTATTTTTGGAAGTGTATTCCGGTGGAGCACATAATTGTGGGCAGTAATTGATTGCACTACTTACTTAAGGAATAAGCAAGGACATTAGTGGAGGGGAAGTTGTTGTAAGAGATTGCCTCAGGATTTTGAATAATTGAGAAAGATATTTAACATGTGGAGTAATAATGTTCGATTTGGAGTGGATAATAGTGGATAGAGAAAAATTCAATGATATCAATATCATTTATTTCAACTGCTTCAGAAAACATTTCGAACATATTTTCAAGTGGAAATTATTGACAAAATGTGGATACAAAGTAAACCAAAGAGAAGCTACGAAACTAGGGTCTGCCGGAAAAATTCGATTTTTTGTCAAAAAAATACAATATATTGTTATCGAACTGTTTCCGAGGCGATATATCGAATATGATATTTTTGAATCAACTTTTCGAATGCTTCATATTGAAATCCGCCAAATGTAAACACATTTTAAGGTTCAAAAATGGAGCTATAATAGAGATATAAAAACTTTATGTGCTACATCTAAATATAAAGACTATTAAGGTGTTTAAAATCATTAACACTTCCAGAAGTTTCACTTAAACTTTCTACCCAACGAAGTTTTCGTCAAAAAAAATTCATGAAATAGTTTATAGATAACTATAACATATACCTGTCATGGAAGCGATCGGTCAAAGAAACTAGTTCTAGAGAAAAAACCTTTTTTGTTTTCAGTGTAAAGAACTTCAAACTCTGTATTTACTAGTATTCTACCCTTCGCCATAATTCTGCCAAGTTTAGTCGAAATCGGACATCTATATAGTATAGCTGCCATAGAAAAGTAAGGTTAGAAAAATATACTTAGACAGAAAATCTTTTTTGTTTTCAATAAAATCCTTTTCTAAATTGGCACATATCTATTTTTAAAGCTTTCACACAATTTTTCAAAGTTTTGTTAAAATCTAATGACAATAGGTTATAGATGCCATAGGAACGATCGGTCAAGAAACTAGTTTTTGTGAGAAAAACTTTATTGCTTTCAAAGAAAACTCTTCCAACCTTTGGATATCTTAGTTTTCTATGCTTTTCCAAGATTCCATTAAGTTTGGTCGAAATCGGACATCTTTATGGTATAGCTGTCATACAAAAGTACAGTCAGAAAAGTTGTGTTAGTAAGAAAAACTTGTTTGTTTTCAGTGAAATGACCTTCTAATTAGTTAGAAAACGTGCTGCAACGGTATACATACTTCGGCTGAGCCGATGTTAACTTTTCTATATTTTTATACCCTTGCAAAGGGTATTATAATTTTGGCCAGAAGTTTGTAACGCATTGAAATATTCATTTCCGACCCCATAAACTATATATATTATTGATCAGGGTGACGAGCTGAGTCGTTTGAGCTGTGTCCGTCCGTTTGTCCGTCTATCTTTCTGTTTCTACGCGAACTAGTCTCTCAGTTTTGATGCTTTCGCGCTGAAATTTTGCACAGTGTCTTCTTTTTGCTGCACACTACTAATATGTAGGAGCCGACCGGATCGGATGACTATATCCCATAGCTCCGATAGAAATACTCGGTCGGAAAACTAGTTTTAGTGACAAAAACTTTTTTCGTCTCCAACTTTGTTATCGTAGGCTTACTATGTTTCTACCAAGTTTTATTAAAATCGGACAACTATATGATATAGTTGACATAAAAGATAGGTCTGAAAAACAGTTTTAGTTAAAAAAACTTTTTTGTTTTTAATGGTAGCATCCTGCAATTTTGTATTTGTTTGTTTCACATATTTTTACAAATTTTTGGCCAAGTCGGATAACTATATCGAATAGCTCCCATACGAACGATCGGTCGGAAAATGGGAAAAAATTGTATTTTTGAAAATATTTAAGAAAGCATTTGCAAGGGTATAAAAACTTCGGCACAGCCGAAGTTAGCGTAGCTTTCTCGTTTGGTATCATTTTGATACTAGCTTATCTCAATTTGGTATATTATCTTATCTAGTTTGAAGTACCAATTTGGTGATTTGAAAACGGCCACTTAAATTTATACTTAATATATTTTTAAACTGAATTCTTTTATTTTGGAACATTGTTTCTTCATATTACAAAACGGATGTTGTTCAAACAGCAGTCACTTTAAGTATGTTCCTTGTGCTAATCCAAGTCCGCCGTTCTGATTTGGCGCTGCCCCCAATTATAATGGCATGATTGTGTAACTTCTCCCAGATCGAAAACTTTCCTTGGTAATGGTTTTGACACCACTGACTTTGTTCGATCATCTTGGATAGCACTGAAACAGCGTGGAATACGTCCACTCTCAAAAGTTATATTTGTTTATTTACATAAGAGTGCAAGGAACCATTTTTGAATATTTAGCTGGAACTTATGCTACAAATTGAAACACATTAATCTAGTCTTTAACACGCCTGCGGGATTGTTTTACAAAGTGTTTACTGTTAGCAAAGGATCGATGTGATTGCACTAATATCAAAACACTAATTGTCAATAGTCTATTTCAGCTGACTTCTTTTCACATACGATCATTGTCCTTTCGAAATTTCCAACAATCATAAAAACGTGTCTGTTTCAAACTTATACTTTTGTGTATCAAATTAATATTCTAAGGATCAAATGAATAAGCAACATATCAAACTTTGATACTCTCTTCGATAAAATTGATAATAATTTGATATAGAGGGTATCGAATTGATTCCAATATTTTGGGTGTAGTGTTTTCGATACATCTCTATAAAAATGGAAATTGTAACTAAAGGTTTTGCAAACTGTGATAGTTAAACTTACAAACTAATCTCAAGATAAAATTTTGAAACATACTGCGTCAATATTTGTAGAATTTGGGTTACTGAAACTTAAGTGTGATCCATGTGATCATTTCAAATTTCTTATATATTCTTCAAATATAATACATTTCAGTATTTCTAATTTCAGTTACTAAGCCACTTGGCATAGCAAACTGAAAACCATGTACTATATTATTCCAAAATGTTTGAAATCAGTTTCCCCCAAGTGGGGATCCCCCCTCAGCCGAACACACACACACACTTGTTACACTTGTTAGATCCATCAGAGTGTTGTAGTTGTCACTGAACGTATCTGTGTATCTGGCACACATGGCTTCCCAAACGCAACTTTCCCACATTTTCGTCACAATCCCGGCACATAAATTTGTTCAAAAACTAAACACGCAATTCAAGAGTCTAATAAAGTTACGCAAACAAATGATGCGGTGCCCCAAAACACCGAAGTGGAGCAAACGGATGGGAGGGTGTCAGTGGTTCCCTAATGTACACAACAGATACTCGCACAGATACAGATACAGATGCAGATACGATGGCAAACACTTTCCACCAATAAGTAGATTTTTTTAATTGCAACGAGAGGCAAAGTGTTAAAGAGTTTATGTGCAACATTTACACAGAGTGAAGAGGTGGAGGGTGGTGGAGTGGGGACGGGGCCATTCATTTCCCATGCGGCGCGCACACACACACACACACACACACACACTCAGACAATTATAAATGCAATAAAATACTTTTCAAGCGAAACTCATAAATTTCCAAAAGCGTACGGCTACATCGAACAACGATGGCGACAAAGAAGCTGACGACGCAGCTCCGACTCCAACTCCATTGCCGTCTCCCATTTCCATGCACTGGCTGCCGTGTGAATGAGTGCTCCTGCCCCATCCCCTCTGCTGGGGCAGGGGCTGCTTAGAGCCAACGGACTTGACTCGACGTTTTAAGAGTTAATCACACCAGATGTTAATGGTTTTTATGGTTGTGTTTACTATGCCCTCCAGCATATTGCCACTGTATTTGTGTGCATTTCGTATATAAGGTGACATCATCATCATCATCATCATTCTCCTCCTCATCAGTGTGATCCTCATCAGAGTGGAACGACAGGCAGTGCCCACTCCTGGCAAAAGGGAACTTCCTGCATGTTTAAGGGCCGCTTATTACGCCGAGTTAAATGAGTTTAAATTCTTTGTCTCTGTTTGTTTGTTTTGTTTTGCAGTTGAATGATTTGTGGCCAACTCTGTGGAGGGGTCGGGTAGAAGGAGCAGTTTTAATTTAAAACTTACCAAAACTAAAAAGGTTCCTATCATTCTTTACTGCTTCTATAACTAAGCGGTACCAGAGGTACAATCGACTTGATAAGAGCTAAATGAACCAAATTTAGAAATCACATATAAGCTCGATGAATTGCCCACACGAGAACATGCCACGTAGAGTGTTGGGGAACATAGTGTGCCCATATCTTACCTAGTTTGGCCTTGCGACTTATTGATTGTCATGGCGAATGCCAATCAGATACGAAATTGAGCGAGTTTGAATTCAACTTCTGATGGGGCGAAATTCCGAACTCACATAATAGTCGATCCAAGACAGGGTGATGACATGTCTGCCAAGTTCAGTGAGTTTAAAGACTCTGTTGGATATTTAACTGCTTCGTTGGCATCGCAAACTGTGCTGATTGATTTGTATGACACAAAGTCGCCTGCTCGTTCTATTCAATGTACTATGCATTGGAATAAAGCGGTCGATAAGCGCATTTTGTGAATCGAAGATTGAAAAGAATTCAAGCAGGTACAGTTTCGCACTGTTTTGCCTACTTAGTGCGGCTCCACGTTCGGTTCACTGTTTGAAGAAGTCCGATGTTCCGGTTCGGTTCAGGGCCGGTTTTGCAGTCCTGCAAATTTTTACTAGTTCTTGTGTTATTCAAGTCCAAGCTCTTTGAAGTTTGAGGAATTTAGATAAAAACTATATATATATCCGGGTTGAAACCATGCCGCCTCTGTACACTTTTGCCACTGTTTCATTTTGGTTATGAGACTATCATCTTGGTTCAACATGGCCTTTTTTTCTACAAAAATGTTGAGAAAGTTTCGGTTTTAGAAGTTAATAGAGTACCTGAGTTGGCGACTGATAAAAAGGCTTCTGCAACCTGTGGGAAAGGTCTCCTACACCTCAGTCAGAAATCGGGCTGACGAGTTTGACCTTTCCTGCATTAGCAGTCTGACCTTTTCACTGCTGGCCCCAAGCCATTTAGTCAGTTTGTCTGCTCACTGGGTGCGCTTGATTAATAACCAGAAGTAAAATTGAAGAATTTTTTCGTTGCAAAATACACAAAAATTAAAACGTACAAATTGCCAGTTATTTGTTTCGCCAAGCCTCTTGGCATCTCCATCCCCATCCCCATCCCAGCCATCGTCGCGGACGGCACCTTTTCATCAGAATTCCGACTCCAACTTCAAACTCGAACTCAGCAGCCGAGAGACATGGAAGCGGATGGAAAAAATTCATTTTCCACGTAATTACTCTGCTGTGATTAGTAAAATTAAACTTTTCTTTTGCATTTCCTTTTGCCTTTCGCTATGCGTGAGTTTTGCTTTTCGCCTTTTGATTTCTGTGCGCGGCTGCAAAAAATGGCGGCACTTTTTTCTTGTATTTTCATTTAGCGCTACGTTTTTCATGGGAAAAACTAGAAAAAATCGTTGGCCGCGCTTTGGGGAAGCGCGTAACGGCCAATTACAAGGATTGATTGTGTATGAAAATGTTTTTAGGGAAAAGTTTCCAAAGTTCTCAATGCGAAAGTTCCCAATGCATAAGGTGTCTAATTTTTCAAAACTGCGCGATGCGGCAGCCGGGGCGGAGGGGGGTGCGGAAGATTGACGGCGCTTGTCGAGGGCAATGAAATTTTAAATATAAAAACGAGAAATACAACAAAAAATGTTGGGCAAAAGAAAACACTTTTCGCGCTGCAGACACTTCAACACTTGAATAAATATTTGTGCGTCGGTCGAGCGGCCCACGAGGAGGACGACCGAGAGATTTTATAATGCCACAAAATCCAAACTAATTACTCAAGCCGCTCGCCGCTCGTCCGTCGGACGCGCGCATCATTTCACTTGATATCCTGTCACAGGATGCCAGTTAGGCCCTCGCTCCGTACCCCAAAGACCCAGACAGCATCATCATCATCATCATCGGCTGCGTTGAGAATCGCAGACAAAATAAATGTTTTGAAAATAATTTCGTGTTATTTTTTCTTGGGTTCGGATGGGCCCAGAAAGTGTCACTGGCGCGTGTGTCAGAAATTAATATTAATTTGCTATGTCAATGCATATCCGTCATAGCGACAGTTGGCCAGCCAGAAAGTGGTTATTTTTCAAAGGCCTCATTATCATTGCCGGGCCACTTGAAAAGGGTGAAAAGTTGCTTCCCAGAGCGCAAGCACGTGCAAAAAGTTAAAAATATTCCAAATTATTCTCACATTTTTTTGGGGGGGGGGGGGGGGGTTTGCCTCGTTGGGTTGTTCAATTAAGAGAAGCCATCGATTTGAAGACGACGGTGGTGTGCAGGTGCGGCGGCCACAGAAGTGCATAGTTGTCAACGGTCTCAGCATCAACACTCAAACGCTCTCAAGAGGGTAAGACGAGAGTGAACTCCTGCTGAGCGAAACTTTCCCTGCTTGATGGTCACATGCCAAGTGCCACACGTACGTTGAAATCTATGCTGAGTTGTGTATTGCTAAGAGCAGAGGGTATTAAGGGTGTATTAGGTTGGCCAATGGTATTAAAGCGTAGAAATCTGTACAGAAGTAGAGCTTCACGCTCATGTTCCAGAATAGAAAAGCGTTTGTCTTAGTGGGTGCATGTAATAACGCCCATTTTTTTTTTCATGATTTACCTCCCACAAAAACACAAACCTTTAACATTATTTGACTTCTTCACTATAAGCATTGTTTTGAGATAACAACATTGAAACATGTAACAATTGGTATGAATTCTGGAATCCACTCTTAAATTCACCTAGTTCACTTTAGAATGAGTTAAGACAGTTATAAACAAAGAGCTCGTTTACAGCTCAATGTTATGCTCGAAGCTCTATAGGGGCTCATGGTGAACTCGGGCGTAATTAAGTACTCACTCTGCTCTTAAAGTTCCCACAAAAAGTGACTTTAAGCCCGTGGGCGTTATGACACTGTTGCGAGCGTCGTACAGCCAGTGGGCATTATGTCAGCGGGCGTTATTACATACGCCCGTCTTAGTATTGAGATCTGTTAGGGAACTGAGTATCCCCAACTGAAATGAACTTAAAATGTATTTTAGAATTCTTGGAAATTTTCGAGAAGAATTAAAAATTTCGTAGTGTCGAAGCGATTACACAGTGTCAAAGTATAACCTTGGCAATTCCGATAGTGAAGAGAAGAATCTTATATATTATTGTCAATAGCTTGACAGATTTCACACAATGGCTGACAAATGCTAGTCATAGATCTGGCGTTTTCTACTCTTTTTATAAATACCTACTATGTCTGCCTCTAATTTTAACATATTATTCCATGCGATTTTCTTTTAATGTTTTATTATAACAGACCATTTAAATCTCCCTAGAACAGATGTTGTTGCTATGAATTTGGTTACCATATGACAAAGATATTCGCGTATTTCTTAGTACATTTTGACTATTCTGCATTTTTTTTTTATGAGTGCTTTAACATATGTGCCCCTAAAAGTATGCCCAGTTTGATTGGCGGCAAATTCAAATAATTCGGAATATATATGTGCGTATGTTGCACGATTGCTGGACCAAGATTAACATTCTTCGAATAGTGTTTCATAACAAATATTAGTATATTAGTGTTTTATTATTCCAATTGCATCAATCACGTTTCTTTACTGTAAATTACAGCACCGTCACGCGAGTGGTCGCTGGTGCAGCGAGCTATGTTGCCCTGCCACTTCAAGTTCAGTCCCCCAGACGGGCAACTCTCAGTCGGTATTACTTGGTTGATGGGAAGGGCCATGAGTAAGCGCTGTACGGCAAATGGTATAACGCCCATGTTTCATTTCTGCCACCAGATTGCCGCTATGAGGTATTTTCTAGTCGCATCCACCCCACAATGCAATGCCTACCACCTACTTCCAGTGGCTGTTTAAGGGGGATGGGGGAATGTGACAATTTACGGTTTGCTTAGCTCATCAACACGCGACTTGGTTTTTGGGCATGCCCAGAGAGCTGCTTAATTTGGGCATCTCAGTGGTTGACACGTGACCACGTGGAAAGGTGTCGTCAGTTGGTCTGCCGTCCCCAGGGTATACTAATGTTTACATGTTTTTGTTGTTAGTAGTTTAATTTAATTAATGTTTAAGTATGCAGGCCAGCACAGTTCGGCAGGAGCGTGAGAACGCAAAATGGTCCAATCTATGTATAACCTAACCTGTTGTTTCCTTCCTTCCATATGTGTTGTCGCTTGCATTTTCCACAGACAGCTGCCACGTTTCATGTGCAAATGAAAATTCTGCTGGCACCTTTCACAGCTCGCTGGCGTCATCGTCGTCCCAGAGTCTCTAAATATTTTGATTAGTTCTTGTAAACTGTTTGTATTATTTTCCTGGTGGTTGTGTTTGCTTAATTTTCACTTAATTTGTTGAGTTCTACGGCCTGTCTGGGCACTGGGAACATGTTGCATTTGGTTGACAAGCCGCTCGGCGAGGAGGGGGCGGGCGGGCAATGTGGTCGATGGCCAATTTACTAACTGTTAAACGCTTACGATAGTCACTGAACTCTTCTCACATGTGAACTTAAATTACATTTGACATTTACGACAGTATAATAAAAATTTTACAATGACCGACGCCATTTTACTTGAGAAACACTTTCCAACCAAAGGGATGTCGGGGTTCGATTCTTGAAGAGGTTGCGATGGGGCTGGAGAGGGAAGGGAGAGGTAATGGGTAAATGGCCATCAAGTGCAGATCGCTCGTAAAAGACATTTTACAGTCGCAGGCACATCGCAACGTGCGATTGGCTCGCTCGCGAGTGCTGTGTGTGCATTTTTAATTAATTGACTGTAGTTTTTATGGCTTCATTAATTACCAAACAGGGCCAATCCTTGACGTCAGCCCTGCCCCGGTCCCCGCCAGGCCACATGTCAAAGTCAACTCTATTGAATTATGCATCATCGATATGTGAGGAGCTGTAAATATCAATAATAAAAGTGAGCTGTAAAGGAACCATTTTGGTTGATGCAGGAACGAGTGCATTAAAAATTTATTAGAATTTGCCTGCGACGCGTGGCCATGTGAGGGCGGAGCCCGGCAGGGAGCAGGGAGCAGGGAGATGGGGGGGGATGAGCCGACCATAAAATAATAATCTTTATGATGGCAAAAATTTTAATACAATATTGGCGGCCCGCTTTGCCGCTAGCCGATAGCGTTGTCTATGTACGTATCTGTCATTCGACGATTCATAAATTCACTTTAATTGCTGCAGTGATTTTTCTGGTTCGCGTTTAGTACCCAGGCCAGGCCAGGCCAGGCCACTCCACTTGCTTGGCTTTGACTTAGCCGTGTTTTGTTGCGTGATAAAAGCCCGAAAGTGCCAGTTAAAATCATGTTCATTAATATTCAACTAGGGACTTTGGTGGCGGAGCATTGATAACCACTTTTAATAACTTGACTGGACTTGGAAATTAGATTTATAAAAATAGAAAATTGGCTTAATATCCTTCGCTCACACAAAATACTCAACAAAAGTTCTGTTTGCAATGCAAATTTCGTTTTGAAAATTCCTTTTTTTTTTTGACATATTTGATTTGACATTTGAATTTTGAGGTTCAAGATTTTGGTTCGAGCCTTGGTTCAGCCCATGCTTTATACAAGTCTTCAAATGACTCGAATATGAGTCGAAACTGATCATAAGAACGGTTTAAAGGGTAGCTACTAGGGTACCATTTTCTTCAGCGAAAAGCATCTTTTATGATCAGAAAACGATCGCATTTATGAAAATCAGTCAGAGGACATGAAATGAGTCGTGTGTGATAAAAAGTCTTCGTAAAATGCTATCCACCTAAAATTTGGAATATAGTATTATTGAATATCACTCGAATGTGTTTTTATAAAGCCCTTAAGATGATTGATAGGAGATTACTTTCATGTGCGAATGAATGAAGGCTCGAAACTGGCTTAAGCATTTGCTCAAAATTTGATTTATTCAAATTCGACGCTTTAAATGCTCGCAAATGACTCGAAACCGAACAGATCAGCTCCTTTTAATGATTAAAATGAAACACCTGTCATGTGTGATTATGAGACTCGAAAAGTACTCAAAATGTGATTTAGTAAAATACGCCTCAAAATGACTCTCAAATAACTCGAAAATGATTCAAAACTGATCATATGAATGGGTTAAAAATTACCCTACAAGAAGAGTCGCTGCTAGGGTACCATTTTCTCCCGACTAAAGTATTTATGACTATTTAAGTCAGTCCTAAGTCTCGAAAAAGACTCTAATGGGATCAAATGTTTCATAAAATGTTAGCAGGGAAGTCTGGAAAAAAACTAATGCAATACAAAATATCATTAAATGTTGGCACAGAAGAGGCGTCTTTGGTTTTCCATAGAGAATCGCAATCATAACTTTTGAAAGAAGCCCTTTCTTATACCCAGAAAGAATCAATTTCTTCCCTCCCAGAAATGTAACAGAGCGGCACACTTCTTCTAAGTAACCTCAAATATATGTCTCAAGATCAACTTGCTTGTACAACTCTGCTAAATAATATCCGATCTATGTGAAAATTTGAATTTCAAAGAAAACTAGAAAAAGGCCATCGATTGGCCATAGATTTTGGTGTTTGGTAGAGGTCTTGAAAAAGTTAAGAGTTCGTAAAAGTTAAATCAAACTACTTAACTTTTGCGAGTCTCTACTGAATTTATTTGTGAGTTCTTTTTGTCTCTCAGATCTCAGATACAGTTGAAAATTAGGTTAGATCTCAAAAGCTAATTGCACAAGTAAAACTTTAAATGTAATGTTGAAGATTGAAGGTTGAAGAACGATATTAGCATATAAAAAATGGTTCTAATGATGAAACAGAAGCCACCCCTCCATTATGAATGTGTGGTCAGTTCTAAATTTTCAAAGAGTCGACTAAATATACGCACAATATTAAGGAGCCACCAAGATCGGGTTTAGGAATACCCGCACTTCAGTTATTAATCGCTCTTGAATTGATCACCGCTTTCAAGTTTCATCTAAATATCTAACATATTGAGTCACCATTCCACTTTTCTTTGCAGTTGGAGACGCTCTTAAATATGACTAAATATTTCAAGTTGATGCCGAATATTTGAAAGTGTTCTTGGAATCAATGTGGTTGTTGCTTGAAGATAAGCACCCACAATTATCGTGTGAGTGTTCCTATGGTTCCAATGGTTAACCTTGCACTGAACTAAAAGTTGTGACTAATGAAATAATTTCAATAAAAATCCCAGCTCTTCCCAGAAGTAATGTAGATTATGGGAAATTATTTGAATAAGAAAACGTTTGATTACAAAATACATATATAATATATACCTAGTGTTATTTTGCATTTCAACTAGGCACGACCTGCGCAACGATAATTTGTGTTCTCTTGGAAATCTCAGACCCGCCCCAAACATTGTCCGATTGTGCCGTTGTTTAGTTTTGACCATGCCTCATTTGCATTTATTTGCCAATTTGTTTAACGATCGATCGTAAAGTGTACCCGCCGCTGCACTGCGTGGCCTCCCGCCCGCCGCTCATTACCCCCGCCCCGCTTGCCTATTCAATTCCATGGCCGTCTTGGACTCTTGCTTTTCAATTTTCAGTTCGGCGGCTGCTGCACTTCGGTTTGTCTCTGTTTTTATGAACGGGGGGGAAAGGGGGGCACTGGGAACGGGGGCAGCACCCAGCAGTCGCTTGTTTACGTTTTTAAGTGAATTTTCATATTTTAATGTTTGGCAACATTGTTGTCGCCTCAAAAGCAAACGGCAAAAGCCCCCGCCAACACATCGAAGATCGGCGGTCATAATTTCCGGCGTGGAATTCGTGGAAGTTGTCGGAGCACTAAAACTGCACCAGCATCGATCGTAAAGATGGGCCTCGACTGGACGATTTTATAGGTGGTGCAAGTCACCTCCCCCCCTCCAACCCCCCACCCAACAGTGCCCAAAGGTGTTGTTTGCATTCCGAGGCAGTTGCTTTGAACCAATTTGTCAAAGCAAACGCCAAGTCTTTGATGCCCGAACGGCCGTAAACAATCCGAACAACTGTGCCAATGCACTCGCACCGGATCGCCTCCATGTGGGCTGATCTCCACAATGGCGCCCATCATCCGGCGATGAGCTTGAAATTTCATATGCCGCCGGGCCACTCGTCTCGCCTGCCATTTGTGCAAACATTTCGACTAATTAGCCAAACGGAGACTCTCCTCGGGGGTCTAGCCGGGCGGTGCGTGCGATTTGGCCATTAAAAAATTATTGAAATTGAATTTGAGTTTGAAAATAAACTGGAAACGCATTGGCGTGGCGTGGCAGCGTTTTTGAGGTTTTTTGGCGGAAAAGTGTGGCACACGGCGCGCTTGAATTGAACGGAACGATGATCGGCGCGGGCCCCCAATGGATCGCCTTCGATTAAATGTATGCCCGCTTTTCACGTTTTCCCAGGAAATGTGTGTTCGATTTGAAATTGGTTGTTGCAGGAGGGGAAAAGTTTAATTTATTGCCTGCCATTCGAGTGTGTTCTTGTATCGGCGGTGTGGCGTATTTTTAAGTGAAAATTGAATTGAAATGTAATGATTTTTCATTTATTTTGCCGACGTGGCGACGCCAACTAGCTGATCAGCCACAGTCCCCACCAACCCCCCACCACCCCACCACCGCCCAACCGCAGAAGCCGAAAAAAATGCCAACAAAAATTCGCACCTAAGAAACTAGAAAACAGAAAAACATTCAGTTTGAGAGATATGTGCCAAAGGCATCTTGCATTAAGTGTTTGCACCTTTATAGCGGGCTGGGTGGGTACGTGTGTGTGTGTGTGTGTGTGTGTGCCAGCGCCAGTGCCACCCCAAAGGTGTGACAATGCCTGCTAGGCATAGTGACAATAATTTGTGGGCCGTGTTGTTGGCATCTATTTTCAACAAAAGGCATTGGGCTGAGTTGGGCGACAAGGCGTACAGTAAAGACTTCAATGGAAAACTATTGACTGTTCCTGTTAGAATTATAGAGATTAAAGTCTGAAGAATAAAGTAATTCTTCCAATTTTCAAATTAGTCTTGATCTTGATCTGATGTGAAGTTGTTGTCTCACACATGTCGAACCTCTATCTATTTGAGAACTCCGAGAACTTTGAGGATGCTGTTCAAGAATATGTAAGCATTGCCTTTCCTCAATCTAGCTATTTTGCCACCAGTTTATTTCTAGTTGCAATACAACTTGACGTATTTAGGACTTTCTTTATATTTGTTGCCGTCTTCTCTGTAGGAAGTAGAGTGGTTCTTGCAATCAGAGCAGCAAACCAAAAACAATAATCGGATCTCCGGTACACTGGTTCGAACCCAAATTAATGAATGGTTAAGGTTCGAGGTTTTTGGGAGAAGGTTTTGGTTCGAACCTTGGTTCAGTCTATGCTACGTTACTAATTTTTGTCTTCTATGTGTTTTAAAAACAACATTCGACCTAAAAACTCCACAAATTGTATGGGAACCAAGTGGTATTTGGTTCGGAATTGCATAGTAGAAAACATGGAAATATTCAATGTATAATTTACAGTTTGGTGAAATTCCATTTCGTGGTTACCAAAATAATGTTAGACTCTTGCTTTTTAGAATTATTGAAG
Source organism: Lordiphosa andalusiaca (assembly GCA_035044965.1). Lineage (NCBI taxonomy): Eukaryota > Metazoa > Arthropoda > Insecta > Diptera > Drosophilidae > Lordiphosa > Lordiphosa andalusiaca. Next base: position 1,683,413 of record JAWNNM010000036.1, read on the forward strand.
ATGCTTTAGGGTCGTGAAGCTTTAAAAATAGAGACTGTTATGGGTAGAGATTTTATAAGGAAATCTAATCGATTTGCCACTCTCCACTCTCCTGCCCATTTTAGGAGTCAGTCGCAACAAATAACAGATGAAGTCGGTAGACAGAAGGTAAAAGAAGGTTTGTTGAACCGAACCGAAATGTTGGGTTTCGGAACAGGTTCGGGTTCAGCTTTAATTTCTAAAGAGGTTCGGTGCAAGGTTCGGTTCATAGTAAAATACAAGTGGGAATTCCGGGTTCGAACCCTGCTTGTAGTATCAAGAGAAAGAGAGAGATTTGAGCGATATGTGCTTTATGTAAGTAAGTATAAGAAATTCGACGCACTGCAAGTGCAAAGCACAAATATGCCATAAGTAGATCACAGTCTGCGTACAGAGCATAACAACACATATTTCACACAGTTTTGTAGATGAGTGACAAGTACCTTCCGGACATATTTAGAGGTAAGGTCTATTCATCGATAGTCGAGTTGTGAGCAAATGCAAGTTCGCTGCAGCGCTGGCTGCTCCAGCCGCATTCAAATACAAACAGGAACAGAGAATATATCAGTTGGGCTTGACCGACAATTTTTTACTAGCTTTCTTATCTCTTCTCAGTTAGCACCTTGTTTTATGAGTCATATCAAAACTCAGTATATTACGATTATAAGAAGAGAAATAATGCATTACTTCTTACATCATTAAGCGTACGACACATTGTGGTAGGTCCAGGGACTTTTAAAAGGGATCGTATAACTGATAGAATTAATAATTGGGTTCCATTCGACTATGGTCAACAGCTGTTGCCATATCATAAATGTATATTTGAAACTAGTAGTTTCTTCGACCTCTTTCTTATACTAAACTTAAAAAGAGAGGTGGTTTTTGTATACCCTTGCAAAGGGTATTATAATTTTGCCCAGAAGTTTGCAACGTATAAAAATATTCATTTCCGACCCCATAAACTATATATATTCTTGATCAGGGTGACGAGCTGAGTCGACTTCGACGTCTTTTTGTTTCTACCTAAACCAGTCTCGCAGCTTTGAAGCTATCCAGCTGAAATTTTGTACAGAATCTTCTTATTGCTGCGCACTACTAATATGTCAGAACCGACCTGATCGGATGAATATTTCTCATAGCTCCCATAAGAATAATCGGTCGGAAAACTAGATTTAGTTGGAAAAACTTTTTTCTTTTCAATGGAAACGTCTTCATACTTTGCTTTCATATATATTTTCAATGCTTTTTAATAATTCTGCCAAGTTTGGTGAAAATCGGACAACTATATGTTATAGCTGTCATACAAAAGATAGGTCTGAAAAACAGTATTAGCTAGAACAACATTTTTGGTATTAATGGTAGCATCCCTAAATATTGTACTTGTTTGTTTCACATGCTCTCACTTAGCTCTACCAATTTTTGTCCAAATCGGATAACTATATCATATAGATCCCATACGAACGATCGGTCGAAAAATGGGCAAAAGAAGAGTCGAAGTAACCTTAGTTTTCTCGTTTTTATTTGCCTTAACATCTATCAAATCTTCGTGATCCAAACTCGCAATTTAGTCTGCTACATGTTAGTTTATGTGACGAATAGGATATAGGAAATATTATATGAATAATAGGATATGTGATATGTAAAGGTAAGGCGGCGACAGTGCGATGAGTACTTTTGCCAAAAGCTTACGCTTTGAGAGTACGCGTAGCACTAAACGTAAAAGTACTTTGCAGAGAACTCACACTGACGCCGCCTTTCCTTTATTGTTGTATCATGTATTGATCCCTCCCCTCTCTAATAAAGAACTACAATTAAACATGTTACGTAGTAAATTGAAATAGTTTTTTCCACTTAAGTTCTTTACTGTGATTTGCCGCACGAGTGCGCGATAGCCGTAGGGGCTAAGATGCCGACGTTAGGGTGTAAGTGCCAGGGTTCCCAAGTTCAAGTCCCAGACAAGGTAAGTTTAGAAATATATAAAACCATACAGTGTTCAGTTATAAACGGAATGTGTAAGACTCTGCAATATGTTGATTCTCCTGAGGGACTCACCACTGTCCGCTGCAAAGTAGGCTGACGCCACCTAAGTATTTCGATTCACAAAGGTTGCCTATTCAAGGAGTTTAACACCTCGACACTTGGGGAACGGTGCGAACTGGGTCCGCCGACATGCCGGCGTCAGCGTCAGTCTGGTGTCTATTTTGACATGCGACTCCCTAGACGGCAACCGAGTCCGAGTATGTGCAGCAATTATGCGGACAACATGTCGACGCGCATTGTTGGCATTGTCGCGCGGGCGCCGCAGCCAAATAAAATCGCCCGTGCCGCTGGGCGCAGTGAATCCCATTGAACACACACACACTTGGTAATGGCCATCGCAATCGCAGCTGCGCTCTAGGTGCTAATGGTCCATAAATATGAAATTTTTATCGACTTACGCAACGCGATAGCCACAGGAATGGGCCTGGTGGATGCAATTTAAAATGCAAACACACATCATTCCGGGAGCTCATTCGGATTGCGGTCTCCAAAGGTCGGCACGTCTCACGTTTTGTTAGGGCTAACAAGCTCCCAGGAGTCGCATAAAAAACAAAGCAAGTGCGAACGCATATTTGCCTGCGTGATGCCAATGGCTGTTTATTGAGCCACTCGGCTCCTGTACGGCTCGCTCGCTTGGCCAATTAGTTAGCCAACTGAACGGCCTCCTTCGCGGCTCCACCAAATTGATGACCATTCTCTTCTACCTCATTTCGCGTATTGTCGCTGTCTGTGCGTAATTATTCAGAAAACGTACAATTACTTAGAACGCGTCAGCTGGTGCACTCTGTGTGCAACATTGTGCCACATTGTGGCCGGGTGGTGGAGGGTGGAGGGTGGGGGAGAGAGCTCTGACGGGTTGTCAACACTACGCCAATTGTTCGGTCTGCTCCGTTTTGATTTTTCCACATAAAAACCCAAGGCGAAAGCCAAATGAAATATGAACTGTTCTAACGCCTACTTAATTTATTTGCTTTCTGTTTTTGTTATAAATTTTAATTAATTTGGCGTGGAAGTGAAAGTGTTAAGTGATTTCGCGGTGATATTTTTAGATAGGTGCTGCGGCGGCTTTAACCCAACGCGTGCAGCTGTGCGCAGAAGGAGCTGTGCCAATATTTTCATCAATTTTATGCCTAGCAAACAGTTTTCGTCGACCTAAATAAATAGGAATATGTTTATAGGCAAAAATATTAAAGACAAACAGCACGGAGAGGACGACAACCACCCTGGGCACTCCGCACACACACGCACACACACACACACACATGTGACTGACCAATTCATAATTTTGCACTCAAAGGACAAAGGACAACCTGTGCTAAGGCAGGACCATTCTGGGCGGGGATATAAACTGCAGGCTCTCACATACATTCATAAAAATCATAATAAAATGTATTTACCCCAGGATCAAATTATGAAGCGGCATAAGGGCCAAGCTACACTGGAAGAAAATGTTAGGAATTCTATAATCGTATCTAGAATAGGATTGTTGGTTGTGTTTCCCTTACAATCTAGTGGGTAAGCACGAAGATATCTGTTTCTAGTACAGAATTCCTATTTCAAATACGATAAGATTTGTGAAATTTATATTTTAGTTGACCAGAATCTGCCTAGCTAACAGCTCAACTGCTTAAACCATTCAAAATATATTCAAACTTGATGAATTTACGTACCAAAACGTCGCGTACCTCCCGCTTCTTCTCAGTGCACGTATAAGTAAAAGGTGTGCGCCCAACCATCTCCATCTTGAAGTTATGAAAGCCGCAGGCTGCCTCCAGCCCGTAAAAAGGACAAACGCATATTTATGAAATGAACAAAACTATAAAGGACACCCACCCACCCGCACACACACCCATGACAATGTGACGACATTGTCGGAGATTTGGTTTTTGGGGTCTACGAAAATTTGTGCACATTTCAGCAGAATATACCCTGAGGTGTTGTGCGAGTGCCTTTAAGGTGTTTAGGACTTCTGTACGCTGTCCTGCCTGCTGTGTCCCTTTTTGGGATAGCCAGTCTATTACTACACTTTATGGCATACAGTTACACCTACATGCCCCAGGCCCCAGGCGGCAACATATGGTCAGAAGGTGGTCCGGCGTCCGTCTCCACTCCGCTGATGCTATTCGCAACGTTTTACAAACTTTATTTCACATTCGTTGTCGGCATCATCACCAACAGCCATCATCATCGCCGCCTTCCATCGCGTCCGAGTGACATCTGCCGCTGCATACCCCAGGGCGTCCAAGTGTGTTGCTTAAATATGTGCGTCACATACGCTCAGCCTGGAGCGTCTCTTTTGGGGAAATTACCTTTGGAGCAAAAACAAAAGAGGCTAAATAAAAACCAAAAGAAATTACCTAGCGGCGTGTTAAATTGACAACCTTTTCGAATCAACTCACGTAGCATTTTATTAGTCAATCAAAGGATACTTTGGGGGCGCATCTCATTAAGTTCCAGACAGGAGGGCATAATGAAGCAAATTCGGAAAGCGAGTGCAGCATGTCCAGAGCGCAGATCCACAGGAAAAAGTAAACTCTAGGGTGGACGAATGTGGACGATTTTGACCATTTCTTTACATGAAGTGAACCGGCTAGGGTGAAACGAAGCATTAGCCGCACCGGTTTGCGGTTTCTTACAATAAAAGTTCAGTCTATTTATCGACATTTCAATGCCTTAATCCATGACTATCAATGGGGCTCATGGGTTACACTATACGAAATATAATTTTTCTTGGCACAGAAAGATAATCTAAGATAATAGGAGATTCAATCAAACTCAAAACGATGTCAGCAGTCAAGTAATAGAAAAATATTTCCCGTGCCAAAGTGTTTAAAACACGGCTGCAAACCGTTTTTTAACCAAACCGGTTCGAGCCCAGAACTCCAAATTTTATTTTACTGTGAACCGAACCTTGAACCGAACCTCTTTAGAATGTAATGCTGAACCCAAACCTATACCGAACCTAAAATATCGGTTCGGTTCAACAAAAATGGTGGACATCACAAAATTTGACCTTCTGTCTAGCGATTCTATCTGTTATTAGGTTGGTTTTGATCGACTGAGTCATACAATGGGCAGCAAAGTAAATTTTAAAAATCCTCGAATAGCATTCAATGCCCCCAATCTATAGTAGCCTGTGTATTATATGATCCTTGACTCCAAAGCTTTTTCAATGATTCATATGCGAAGTATTTTCCTACAAAAACTGCGAAACGGTATTTCACTTCATAGTAACTTATGTTTCCAGTAATCAATATATCAATGTGTTCCACAAATCGATTTCGACCCAAAAACAACCCAATTAAGTAGTTTAGGATTAAATTAACTTCTAAAATGTCGGCTTAATGTTTAGTATCCAATAGATTATTGCTTTTGTTTTATATTATATTAATATTGTGTCCAGCATGTACGGAACCAAGGTTCGAACCAAAACCTTGTTCCAAAAATCGCGAACCTGAAAATTTTGAGCCCAAGCCATTGGTGAATTTTGGGTCGAACCAACGTTCCGGAGACCGAAAAAAAGTATAGGTTTGCATCCCTGGTTTAAAATCTAATTTTGAAAGAAGAATACATAATTATGTTTAAAATTGGTCATTTTAATATTATTCTTTGTCCCATAATGCGTCAATTTTGGTGTTTCAAATGTCGGCCGCGAAAACCACTTCAGTATTTCGTTTCGGGTATAAAAATTTCCACAGAATCGCACTATGCTTTGCCAACTAACGTTCAAATCAGAGTAGCACTTTAAAAGTACGAAAACATTTTGTAAGAAATCAACGCCAACTCCAAAATTATATTAAGTTGAAAGGCGTAAGCTAAAAATGAAAAACTTTGGAACTTTCTTGTTAATGGTTCAAAAGGTAAAACTGTTTTGAAAAAAATCTCTGATAAAAACCAGAAAAAGTTCAAGTTCGTCCTGGAAGATGAAGTTGAGTCAACTTTCGAATAATAATTTCCAAATATTTATAACGATATAAGAAAAGCTTTATGCAGCACTTACTGTTTTGGGGTGAAGGGAAAGTCGACAACAGAAGGTACGTTCAATAAGATGAATTCTTAGCTTCTTTTTAAGTTTTGTCATAATACCCTGAATTAGACTTCATCTAAAAAAATATTTGATTGAAAAGGTCACAACTGCACAAATTGGTAATAAGCTCAAATTCAGAATTGTATCCGATATCAAAATTTCTACTCCTCGCAAAGAAAAGTTCAATGGATTAGATGGAATCATGACAAACTTGATGAAAAATTTATGTCGAAAGGCAGTTCACGGTAGTTTTTCAAAGCTTTTCCCATATAATTAGATTAAATAGTAGACATTTTAAATTTAACGATGACAAATTCCGCATATTAACGTTATTGCCGAGTTCTTCCAATGTTTTGCAAGTAAAAGGCAGATTTGGTAGCGCTAAAATACCCTAAGTAATAAATGCTAAGAGATGAGAGAGGTATTCTCTGGCAGTTCCCGATGCAAAATGTCGGCTGAAGTTATTAAAGTAAATAAAGAATTTTATTTGAGCGACGACAAAAAAGAAAGGCCTCAGAAACGGCTGGTTTACAACATAAACTGGCGATTCAATTTAAATTCTGCATATAAAAAGAGTGCACTCTGGTAACCATACCCGCAGTTTCAAAAACCACATGAGCCCAACACCGAAACGAAAGAATATGATAAGTGCTAAAGTTTTTAAAATTTTCAAAAATTAAACAACAAAGAAAATAGCATCCGATGACATTCGTTTCATTGTCAAAATAAATTCAAAATTACATATCAAGTAATCACATAGCGGCACAGAGCATAAATCGAAATAATAATAAGTAAAAAAACAAAGAAAAATATGAACAAAATGTTGAATGTATTGTTGGTTCAGCAGGTGAATCGACCAGCAGGTTCGAACTGAAAAGAAAAAGTGCAGTCAGCAAAATTAAACGAAAATTAATACCATAAATATGCCCACTTTTAAGAGATTTCCAGTGTCGACAATGTTTCACCTTCAACGATTTCAATTGAAATGAGAAATGTAAATAGAATTGTCGGCAAGAGCTAAAGCAAAGCCTTCTTGTTGAACCAAATTGAGAGAAGCATCTGTAGCAAATTGATAATGTTATGAAATGCCTTTTTGGGTAATAAAATTGCAATTCAAAAATGGAAACTGTGCACTTTGCATTAAAAATTCGCTGTCTAAAAGCTCAACAATTAGCAACAATTTCTGCAAAATGCAAATGGAAATGCTGAAATGGGAGAAATTAAAGCAACTTAAATGGAACTTATTAGATTTGTATACTTTTAATTTGCATTCATAACAGTCAGCGTGAGGGAGGGGCGGTGCGGTACGTGGGGGCGGCTCTTTGTAAGATTTCTGTCTTCAGCCGTGGACAACAGTTGTCGACGACGACGAGGACGACGGCGATGCAGACCAAACAGCAGGCAACAACAACAACAACAACAGCAACCCTTTGCCTTTGCCTTTGCTTTTTTTTGCTTTTCCACCCCCTCCACAGCACTTGGCTGATTTAAATTTTGCCTTTGCTCGAATAAAACAAAATTAATTTGTGCATATTTCTTGAGCTTGACGCTGCCAGACGAAATACGAAGCTTCCGAGCTGCTGCTGGACATTTATTAAAAGGCGAAAGCAGAGCTGCCCAGGGAAATGGAAACCTTTTTGTTGGCCAATCGTAGATACCAAAAAAAAAAAACAACAAAAAGAGCAACAACTTCAAGTGAAGAGAAATTTAATAAAACGAAAACAATTTGGCAAAATGAAAGAATAATAAATAGAAATGCCAGTTCCCATTCCCACACAACTGGAACTTCTGCTCAAAAATTCATAATTGCACGGACATTAGAGCTTAGATGCAGATGCATCCCCGAGGAGATACGGAAACGGGGACAACACACGTGCCGATGACAATGTTGATATCCAGCGATATTGATATACAATCGAACGTGGCCGGATGATGCCGACTGAGCGGCCATAAATCCATTAGTCCATAAAGAGTCTGGATATGTGGAATAGGAATAAAATATAATAAAATTATTTATACGTTTCGCACGGCGCGACAAGCAGGAAAATTAGTGCGAACCGGAGACAGGGGATGCGGAAAGATGAAAACTATTGTCAATTGGCGATGCGCTTCAAATGAGCCAAAACAAAGCGAGCAATCGAACAACTGTATCGAATTACCAATCATTCAATACAATACGAAGGCTGGGTGGGAACGCATACAGTTTCATGACCCACCACCACACCAGGCGGAGGAGGCTGCACCCCAAACAAAATGGTTAGTGTGCAAAATATGGCAGACAAGTTGTGACTGAGGTCGCGTGACCTCACAACCTCGACGGAATTCTATGCGAAGCTATAGTTTACAGTAATTGGAGTGCGTACACATAGCCAGATCAGTAGGTCCTTTGAGCCCTATGAAGCTGGTTAAAATCGCAAAATATTTACATTTTTTTAACGATTGCTAAACTTCCAGCTTCTCTTCGTTTGCTGATCTAAAGAAATCGGCATCCAACCCGGACTAAACCAATGCAAATCTCTTGATATGCCGGACCAAAGACTTGAAACAACAAGTTGCGTAAAGGCCAGACAATTGAATGTTTTGAGGGAACTGAAATATGGACCTTCGTTTTTGTGTGAGTGTGCTGTGTGTGTGCGAAGTCTGCCGAACAAACTTTGCACACAGACAGCACATTGCAAATATCCCTGATATTTTCTTTTATGGCCTTTTGCGTCTTGTTGTTCTCAGTCCTTGGCCTGACCAAGGCAGCTCCCAGTAGAAATCAAAACGCTAGCAAGCCAAAACTGTTTTGAAAATATTCGGGGGTGTCCCAGAAATCTCTACAGATTTTCGTATAAACGATTGAACTTTCCACTAAACTAGGAGAACTTTAGATGTAAATTGACAGTAACGCTGCAGGCTACTAGATAATAGAGAATGCAAACCGTACGCATCAAACCTACTTGGCCTTGAACAGTCGGTTTCAAATCTCTCAACTTTTGTCATCTAATCTAGTAGCCCAGCATTCTGGAGACATTTCACATAAAAAGGCAAGCAGCTGTAGCTCGATATGAAAGCGTGTATACGAAAATCTCTAGAGATTTGTGGGACACCCCCGATTATATATTGAAACTTTTCGTAATATTCTAATTTCATTTATACATATTTTAGCAGCTTTTGTACCATTATTTAAGGTAGGAACATTCTTAAGTTGATAACAATTTAAGTTTACATGGTATCAACTCTTCGGTGAAAGTTGTCATATAATGCACTTAATGTTTGTAGACCAAATGGGATAGAATTTAAGCCGATTTGTACTTAAAATTTCAAGTATGGTTCGTTCTTGGGTGTACTTAAATTGAGTACGAAACATTCTAAAACCAAAATATGTCTGCCAATATTATTGAAATGAAAACAAACGTTCTTAAATCAAGATCATGTTGTACTCACATACCCCGTTTATACACAAAAGGATTTTCATGATAAATGCCCCTAAAAGTATGCCAGCTTTATTCCCTTAAATAGTTATCATTTTATATGAAACATTAAGAGTCAGCTATGAATGCGGAATGCATAGTCCACACTTTGCATTCATTCAGATTGATTCATTAAGATTGACTAATTGAAGGTATTCAAAATGAGTTACTAGTAAGCCAAATATAAGAGAGTCGATTTGCCGAACTAGTAATATTTCTAAGCATTGCATACTTTAAAGTGCATTTATCATGATAATTTTGTTGAGTATAAGCAGAGTAACAGCAAGATGAAAAAATCTAGAAAAGCGAGCTCTAAGTTCAAGTACAAAATATGTTACATTGAGTTCAAAATAGACTCCTAATGCTAGCTCCATAAAGTGTGCAACACAAAATGTGAATTATTTTCCAGCTTGTGTGTTCCTAAAATTCCCAACTGGTTCTAACACTTTTGAAATGGAGTGTTGGTAAATAAAATCTGAACTACAGTAGCACTAACTTGTTTTTTGGTTATGGCCACTGGTTATTGTTTTGATTCAATACATAGACCTTGTCTAAGAACAAAGTGGGAATAGCTTTCGAATTGATAGGGCTCAAGTCAAGAACATTTTGTACTTGTATGAAATACTCCTATTTTCTTTCTATAATGTTTTTGGAACTGGACTTTATGTACCAACTTTCTGTACCTATTTTGAGAGATAATCGGTAATAATAATAGAGATAACATAATAAGCTTAAAGTATGATCCGAAAGTTTCTAAAATAGTTCAAAATAGTATATAAAAACAAAACAGTCTAAAATTAAGTATTTCGGGATTGAAAAAATTGTACTTCATTAAAGAATATTGTACTTATATCAAGTATTTTCTTACTTACCCTACAAACATTTGGTTTTATTCTGTTCTGTTGCAAACTTAAGACTGGGCGCCATACACTGTTTGTTGTGAGAAAAGTTATTCATCAAAAAGTGTAAGTTCTCTTTGTTGAAAGCCGACATCGACCGAATTAGATGATGAGATCTTGACATCAATCAGAAATAATACTGGTGTAAGGACTGGAAGAGATGAATAATAGACAAGGTTTTAAAACATTCCCAGAATATGATATATTGGCAAAATTTGCAGTTTTGATCGCTTGTCCGCCTACTTCTTCAACTTAGAAACCTTCCCGGCATGCACCCAATTTTTCCCCAAAGTTCAATCACAATCTGATGAACAGGTTAGGTATTAAAGACAGACGGACAGACGATGACAACTTGTTGTCCTTTGCCTGTGAAGCATAGTTAGGAGTTTGGTCGACAATCAAAGACACCACTTTTCGAAGACTTTGACTGTAATTCCTATATCATTTGTTTCTTAATTTCCATAAAATAGCTGGTTGCTGGCATTTCATGGTTTTTCGAACTCTTTATAAAATTTTCACATGGATTTAAAGATTAAAGTGAACCACAAAATCCGCCCAAATCTACCCCACTTTCCCAGAAAATATTCCTAGCTTGTTTATTCTTGATTAGCATAAAGTGCCGATGCGATTAAGGCATGTTCGGCTGTCTGATCTTAGATCTCAGAGATGCTGAGTCCCTCGGCTATAATCATCATCATTTATTGATCTGCCTCGGTAATAGTAAAGAAACTCCCAACGATAGTCGACTTATAAGGAAAACAAGCAATTTCGCTGGGCAGCACCGGCCGCAACGGCGTTGGGCAGCACTTTACACAACTCAACACATACTAATAGTGGTACAGAGTGTATATTAGACGGGACTCTTCACAAGGGTGGTCGAACCAAAGTCTGTAGGCTACCACCTACCGCACCACAGTTCAATTCAGCAACTCCACAAACGAGATGCATAATTGTCATATACTGTTTACCCACACCAACTGGCCCCTGTGAAGTCTAATGAAGGGGGCCCTTTACTTTCACTTACTGGCGACACATCCCCCTACCCCTATCCCCCCAAACAATCAAAAACAATTGATTTACAAAAAAAGATCGTAAAGAGCGACTTTTGGCCAACAAACGGGCATGTTGACCAAATTGCCGACAATTTGGGTTAACTGTAAATTTCCCAACAAACAGCAAACGTGCAAGTTTTTTACAAAATCCAAATGCGAATTGCCGAATGAAGACATACTCGTCCCAGTAATTTTCCCGGATTGACAGGGATTGGGGGGTGGGGATGGGTGGCCCATAAAATTCACTCGGGCGTAAAGGATGCGAAATGCCGTTTCATAATAAAAACGAAGAAGAAGAAAACTACGCCCGCCCTGGCCTGGCTGGCTGCATAAACTAAAACTAAAGCCCCATGGCTATGCCCAGGCACGTCTTAAATGTTCAAATTATGTAAAATGAAATGAGAGAAAAAGGGATAAACGCGGAGCGACAATGACGTCAGCCCTGAGTGACAGCAGAGACAAGTGCCGCGGGAGGGGGGCAGCGGGTCGAGTGGTCGAAGCAGGCTGTCGACAAATCCCGGCAAGGTGCAAAAAAGCTTCACTTGACACTTTCGGCCCTCCGGCCCGACTCGAGTCCCGGCTAATAACCGTGAGTAAGCGAACAGGTGCGGCCAGCGTCGCTGTTTGTGATCAATCTTGGCTAAGCTTTTGTTTTCGCTGGGTTTTTGTCTATGGACAAAAAGGGCGGGCGTTCTCGACCCGAACCCGAACGCGACAATGAGGAGATGCCTTAGAAGTGTCTCGCCATTCACAAGTGACAGGCAAACAACATTGTGGAGTCCTTTTTTTGGTCCTATGATTGATTAGCAATTAATTAGCTACACAAATAGCTGTAATTATATGCCAACGGGAGAGAGAGAGGGAGATGGAGAGACAATGTTGCCAAGGGCCCTTCCCCCCGCCCCTCTCCGGCCATTTCGGTGAAAATTACTTGCAAAATTTTGGTAAGCCTGCTCCACCTTTTTCTGTCTCCTTGGGCCATATCGTTGGCTAATTTGCATTTTGTTTTCTATTTTATTTTTTATGTTTCAATGAAACGAATTTGGTTGCTGTAACTTTGCCACTTGCGGCTGCCATTGGTTTTTACGATGAATATTTCCTAATAACACTTTATTGTCAGAGTCAGGGATTCGTAGATTGCCCCGGCATCGATTCGGGTTATCACCCTTGAGTTTGTGCATCCAACATCCACCAAATGCAATGAATTAGGGTTGGTTGAAAGATATCGCTTCAAAGATTACAAGAACAATAGTGCCTGCCGAGCACCTCTAAAGCCAACTCTTTAAGCTCTTTCAACTCAGTAGAACGAACTAAAAAACAGTCACTGCTTTTTGTACTTTTGCGCTGACATTTCGACAGTTTTTGGCTGGCCAACAATGCATAACTGACCCTGTCAATATTTTGTACCCAAAATCCATTTGCAATATGCAATATTTAATGCAGTGAACCTCGGAACATTGGATGGGCACGGTGGCTGGCTGCCGCTGGCACACGCAGAAGTGCGTCCAAAAGTATTGTCAAGGCATGTCAGCCGGCGGGGCCGGGCCATGGGTTCGCCCCAGCATTGTTTCGAGACCATAACTGGGACCTGCATGTGCATTTCGGAGCTGACATTGAGTGCTCCGACAGGCGACGTGTGCCACGGAGTCGACGATGTCCTCGAATCGTTTTGGCTCTTTTATGGCTGAAAGCTTTTGCCATGTCTCAGTGTCTCGCTGCCTTGGCGCTGCTCCAAAATATAACTTAAGTTTCTGGTCAAATGAATTTGGCAAAGGTAGCGCACATTTTGGGAGTCACCAGCCAAGAGAATTTATGCATAAATTCTGCAGCGGAAATCTTGTTTTTCTCGTACCGAGTGGACGGGGCCAAAATCCCATACCGCAATTAGCAGTTTAAGTGGCTTTTGTTATGAAAAACTTGTGCGGTTTTGTGCTTTGGCACCTGATTTTCTGTTTGTTTGTTTTTTTTTTTTTTGCATTATGCTTCAACTTTTTACGAGCCTGTCAACATTCGGAGTTGAGTGCGTTTTTACGCCAGGGGCGGATTGGCAGTAAAATCGAAAAGTAATGCAATAAAATTCGCCTTCATTAAAAGCATTAAAATAGGTTTTTGACATGCCATAAAAATTGTTTTCACGTAAACGCACAGAGAGGGAGAGTGAGAGAGAGAAAACTGCTGCTGCCACACTTTTGCCCTGCAGCGGAGGGAGTTGATTCGCGCCATGTCCAAATGGGAATTTTATTGTTCTGGGAGATGTGGCTGACACAAAGCCATTAGCTGCTACACGGAACTTGGCTCTCACCTAGGCATCATAAAAGGCAAAGAGCGAATTTCTTTTCGTTTACCAAGTATATTCTCATTGGGGAATTGGGGCGTTTGTTATTGGCCAAATATTACATCATATGCATTTTGAGTGATGTGGCTGGTTAGGGGAGGGGGGCGAGCGATGGGAGCCAGTCGAGAATAAGTTAATTGGAATTTGACATACTTGCTGCGGGTTACAGTTTCAAATCAAATTTGGAATGCTCTTTCAAGGATACCTTTTGTCAGCTTGTGGAACAAAATTTGAGAAATTGGAGCCTTTGTGCCGTTACCAAGAACCCAATCTTATATATCGAATCGCACTAAGAACGACAGTTTATTCTACAAAAGTCTTTAAGTCTGCTATCTCGAATTTGACCTGAAATTTGTCCTGAAATAGGGCGACTACCAATTAAATTAGGATTAAATTCTTAATTTTGGAAAAACCATTTAGAAAATCGCGCAATAATATCGATAAATTTATGTAGAAAATCGCACTTAAATGTAGAAGACTATAAAAAGACTATAAAGTTCCCTGCTTTCGGAATGTAATAGAGGCAGCTGAGTGTTTCTCTACTGTGACTTACGGGTGTGCTTGGTAGTTGAATGCGATAAGATGCCTTTCCCGCTGAAGTTTCCACGAGGTCCCGAGCTCAAGTCCCAGTATCGTTAGAAAATAAAATAGTGATTACTAATTTTAATGTGATTTCTAGAAAGAAGACTTTAGTGAAACAACACAATGAAAATATACTTAAAAAAAAATATGTATAAATGTGGCTATTCGCTTGTAAGTGAAGTCTTTCTCTTCTGTCTCTCCTCTCTCTTTTTGCAATCTATATAGAGAGTATTTATTTTTCTGTCTAAAATCTAGAAAATGTTTTTCTACAACTAAGAAAATACATTATTGCTTATTGTTTTGTACCCTTGCTCTCGGTTTTCGTACTTAATTCAATCTAGAGTCGGGATCAGTCACGGTTTCTTATGAATAAAAAGAGAAGCCAAGCTCAGGACAATGCAACAGGTAATGCGAAATGTTGTAACAGGCGAGCAATCGACAGCAGCATTACATATTGCATTACAACAGCAGAACATATTGCAATCCTTCTTACATTCCAGACCAATCGGGAAAGCGGCGCGATGACATTATCCTTTTTGGATTGATGTGCACGAATTTCATGATCGTTTCAATAGTTTCTTACACTAGTACGTCTCGTACATAAAATTTCAGCCCAGATCAAATCATGATTTTTGAGTTAGACCCTTTTCTGCGTATACTCTGCTTGTGCTGACCTGACAAAATACGGAATACTAGGCTACTAATAAGGTTAGGGTTGGAGCAAATCGTAGTGGAGCTGCAAATAGCATACTAAATAATGTAAAATACAAGTATGCAACGGAAAATGCAGTTTGAAAAGAATGTGTTCTTAAAACTCTACCCACTGCCTACAAATCTGTGAGCTTGATACGTATTTTGGAGCTTCGGCAGCGAACTTTCCTTTGCTCATAGCTTGAGTATTGCTTATCCCATTTTGACTACTCTTTTGGTGGATCGAAAATCTTTAATCTTAATCTTTAAATCTACTTTGTGAACTTCGAACTCTCACCGCCTCTGAGATCTAAGGCTATTTCGACTCTGCTGCTAATGCTGGTCAAAACTATATCCTATTTTTATAGAGACTGAGATGATTTCTTCTTGTTGTTACTTGAAGTCAGGAAAAAACCAAGAATTTTGTATTTGAATTGTGTGCAAAATGTGTCAATAGTGCGGTAAGTACTAAAATACTTGATTTAAGTACAATTTTCTTATTTCAAGTACGTTTTTTAATCTCAAAAACTAGATTTTAGACTAATTCGATTCCAAAATCATTTTAATGATTTTAAATCAATATTTATCTTGAAATGTTTCTTAATCTTTAATCCCTACTCAAAAACATTCTAGAAACAGTTTAGGAGTTGTTCAAAATTGTTCTTGGTTTGAGCCCATTACATTGTAAAGTTTTTTCCCAATTCGTTGTAAAACGAGACCTCTCTATTGACCCAAAGGTCATGAGTTAATCGAAGAACAAGTTGGAATATTTACCAACACTTCATAGCAGCACCGTTAAAACCAGTTGCGAATTTTTAGAACAGACATGCTTAACAAAATTTTTCATTTCCTGTCTATTCTTTTGCCTAATCTAACAAATTTTGGACTTGAACTAAGAACTCAATTTTTGTATACTATTCAACTTACTGTAAGTTCAAATATCTGTTAATTGAACAACGTGATTTCTCATTTCAATAATAACAAGTGTCGTTCTACGGTTTAAGAATGTTTCGTACTGCATTTAAATACACTCAAGTACAAATCATACTTGAAATTAATAATATAATCTATATTTTTTAAGGACATTTCCATTAAAAACAAGCAAGTTTTTGTCACTAAGACCACTTTTCAGATGCTGCTCTTCTATGACAGCTTTACTACATATATAGATATCCGATTTCGACCGAACTTAGTGGAACCAGGGGAATGTATAGCAAACTAAGAAATTCGAAGCGTTTCCATTGAAAACAAAAAAGGTTACTCTCACAAAAACTACATTATCGAATGATCATGCCTAAGGCAGCTATATACTATAGTCAACCGATCCGGCCGGTTGCGATAAATGTGCAGCGTATTTGTACTAAAAGACTACGTGCAAAGTTTGGTGGCTATACCTCTCAAACTGACGGAGGAAATGGCATAGAAACAGACGGACTATCGACTATATCGACTCAGTTCGTCATGCTGATCAAGAATATATATGCTTTATGTGGTCTTCTATGCGTTGCAAGCAACTGAACCATTTGAATAAACCCTCTGCAAGGTTTTTACTGAAGATTTTTAAACTTGAATCAAGTATTGTTGTTCCCAGGGCAGTATGGAGACCGTTGTTACTCAATTCAAGTACATAGTTATTGGACTCATTTCAATGTGCAGCTAGGACAATTAACAACTGGATGAATTTTCAAAAATAGTTGCATGAGTTCTCAATAATTATGACTAATTTTCAGCAGCATTAGAAGCCATTAGGCGCAGATTAAATAGGTAATCACATTCTACCAATTCCAATTTTGGCCTGACCACACACACACGCACACCCATTGGACAATTGGCAGCTGCTATTCCTAAATGGCTGACAAATTTTTGGCAATTGCTGGCGAAAATTACACTTAAATGTGCGCGATATGAATCGACTGAGAATTATATTTCTACGTTATTAACTTCAAATTACCCATCCGACTCACACAGACAGCCGAGCAGACCGCATGCCCACATGGACAATGGGCATCAGCGCCCTGTCCGCTTCTTAATTGCTGCGACAGAGTGTGGCAAATATTTTGGCTACGTTTTCGACTTGCCGCGGTATGTTGGAAATATTTTCATGATGCAATAAATGGAATTAATTTCAATAATTGCAGCGATTTTCATGGCTTTCGTCCTCATTACTCGTAAAAGCAAATGAAAACGAAGCGTTTTTATTTAGGCCACTTATTTTATTTGCCCTCCTTTGATGGAAATGACTGTATGAAAATATGAAAACATTTAATGATGACCATGAAAACTGCTTAATCGGAAGAATGAATACGAATTTGGATGGGGTGGGGAGTTGGGGGTTGGGGGGCAATCATAAATACTCGTATGCGTGTACAAATGAAACGGCGGAGAGCGAAAAAATAAATGTTTGCCTCTTGTTTTTGTCCTGTTTGGCTTTATTTTTATTTTTTTGCAGGAACAGCAGCATTTTTAATATAGCCAGAGTTCGCTGTCATTTGCCGCTCTAACCCACAGATTTTTATTGGTACCTCGCGCCACAATTTTTCGCATTTATAATACAGGGCCATATATTTTCATGAACACTAAATTATGTTGTGTTTGCTCGGGGAGGTGGAGTAGGCGCCCTTTGGCCTTAGTTTCGTACAAATATTTGACTCCTCAGTACACAATATTCTATATTCTATTTGCTACGTACATAACTTCTTGAAATGGATCCCATATGTAAATTCTTGAGTTTCGATGTTTATGGTCTGCTGGAAGAGTTATTCAATGGCTTGGGCACTGCCCGTTTGACTAAGGAGAAAGCCAATTCACAACAAGCGAATACCTATCTGGTGGATCATCCCAGTTATACCATCAGACACAAGTATCCCGAACGTCTGGTGACCTATGATGGTGAGGAACGTGGTGAGACGCGTCTCATACGTTTTTCGGATCTCACCAAGAGTGTGCTGGACAAGATGATGGGCGAGTGTCAGCAGAATGATGAGCAAAACGTTCACAAAGAGCCGTATACGGAAGAAGACAATCCAGAGCAGGAGGAGGTAATCGAAGAGCAGCAGCAGGTGAAAGTTGAGTGCAAAGCAGAAAAGGTAGAAGACGAAGACGATGAACCTGAAAATGAGTGCAAGAGTGAACCGCCGCAAGCTGAAGCCAAGGTGTGTAATAACAAGTTCCAGTTCATGGAACTATTCAAAAAGTTAACGTCAAAAGTGAAGTGCCTGCCAAAATGTGCCAAAACCAACAGAGCCAGCTCTCAACCCAAGAAACCGAGTGTACGCCAAGTGCAGGGCTGCAGCTTGAAGAACCTCACGGAACAGCAACAGGCACAGCAAGAGCAACTGGCCGAAAAACTCTACCTACAGAGCCACACGGAGGATCAGCGCAAGTGTCTACCCGCCTGGGAGTCCCTCAAGGCTGCCGAAAAGCTACCCTACTTCTGGCGTGCCCTTACCGGCGATCAGTTGCGTCCCACGCCCTTTGAAAACTTTAGCTATAGTTTTGGCAAAAGCTACCAGCTAGCCCATCCCAGGGCTGGTAACACTCGCCTACGATTCGAGGTGCAGACACAATGGTACCGCCTGGACAGAAGCCAGCGATTGCCCTTCATCTTGCAGGCCTTGCTCCATCATGTGAGCACCGGAGCCGTAGATCCCAGCGACCATAGCGCTGTGCGCTGTATTTTTTACAAATTGCGATGTCAGCAGTGACGGCCTTGGGGGATTCAACAAAAAGTGTCTGTTGGGGCATTCAATTTCGATTTCGATTTCACAATTTCCAGCATTCACTCTTTATATGAAACAGATGTTGGACCAATCTATTTTCGTGCAGAGTTTCAAAATTTGCAAGGGACGCGTTGTGTCTGTGTTGTGTGCGCGTCTCTTTTTATGAACTGGCCGATATTTTGCACTTGAACCACATTTTGGCTGAAAGAAATGCAAAATTAATTATGAATCGCAATACGTTTCGCACATGCCTGAAGGTCGCCTGTGACATGAACCTTGAGTTCGGGATATGTGGCAGTGTCGAAGTGGAAATACTCTGTACAGAATTGTGGTTAATTAGTAAATGTCCAATACGTAATTAGTTGAGTGTCTGTAATTTGGTGGAATGCAACGGATGTCAATGTGACCCCGCCGAGGTGTGAGCAACTAAATGGAAAACTACGACTGATAAATACATACTGAAATCTATAATATTTAATTCAAAAGGGTTTACTTTAATTAGCCTTACATTCTAATGTACTGCCGACAGCAGAGGAAAGCACACAAATGAACAATCGTGGGTACACACTAAAAGCGTAAACAGCGAAGAAATTAGGGGGATCGCTGAATGGTAACAAATAATATATTAGGAATTCGGGGCCATCAGACATAGGGGAAAGTATTTAAAAAATATAGAGAACAAAATAGAAAGTCGATCAACCTAAAGTATTTTTATGCTGGAACGACTAACATTAAAGAAGTAGCCTATTACGTCGCAAGCCACACTATCTTTGTGCAATACATGCGCGATTATATGTTTAGAAAGCTATCAAACGTTGGTTTACCCTGACATCTTCTTCAAGAAACGAAATAGGTTATTACTCCGTCATGGACATTATATTCAGTAACTAAGACCATTTTTGGGACCTCACTTTTCTATGGGAGCTATACTATATAGATATCCGATTTCGACCAAATCTTAGTAAAATCATGGGAAAGCATAGCAAACGAAGAAAAACAAAGATTGGAGGCGTTTCCATTAAAAGCAAAGAACAAATAATCTTATTTAAACTTGTTTTTCTACCGATCCAGCGTATTTGTACACAAGGTAGGTATACACCTGCCTTCATGCAAAAATTTGTGGCTCTATCTCTTATAGCATTTGAGATCGACGCGTTCATACAGTCAGATGGCCGGGTGGATAGACGGAAATGTCCATATCGACTCGGCTTTTCATGCTGATCAAGAATACATATACACAGAAAGAAACAAATCCGAATTCGGGATTAAAAACGGGGTGATCCCGGGGCATGCTTGAAGTGATCCTGTTTTTCGGGATCAAAAAAAATAAAATTGTATGTAAAATCAATCTTATTCCGGGATCAGCTCAAGAATATCCGGGATCACCCCGTTTTTAATCCCGTTTCGGATTGATTTTTTTTTGAGTGTACTTTATGGGGTCGGAAATGATTCCTTGTTCTTGCTACATGCATTCGCATATCTTCATGATCCTTCTTTTCCCATTTTTATTGGGAAAAGGGTATAAAATCAGAAAAGGAAGTCGGTCAAGCTTGACTATAACCAACGAAACTATACGCTCAGCATAAACTTTGATGCTGCAGTGGCAGCAGAAAGCAGCGCGGCGACTGCGTTGCAGTCTGCTGATTATAGCTCGACAACCGTTGATCTGATCTTCAACATTTCTTTCACGGATCGATAAATAATCTTAATAACTAAATATGTCCAGAAGGTCGGATTAATCTGTCTTTTAAACTGTGGGAGATATGAAGCTATTTTCTTATTTAGGGCGCGGGAAATCGCGTGGCCAAAACTGAAGAAAAACTTAATCTACCTGCAAGTATAAGAAGTTTTTAAACCTCTATCTCTTACCATCTCTGATATCTTCCACAATTTTAAAGATAGAAGCTTCGTACCTACTGGACATATTTAGTTATTTGTATTATTTTTCGATCTGCCGAAGAAACTCAGAAGATCGGATGAAGGGTTATCGAGTTATAGGGAAAACAAACATTTATGTTGGGAAGCACCGACTGAAGCAGCGATGGGCAGCACTTACAAACTTTGACCGAATTTGTAGATTGCTTAGCTCTAACTTATTTTTCAAAAAAATGAAAAATGATTTCCAAAATCTAAGCAACTAGAAATCGTATATCAGAATGATTAAAAGATAAGTCTTAAAAGACCTATTCAAGTGGACCTTGATATTATACTAGAAACTTCGATAGACTTGAGTGAAATCGGTTTTCTGAACAACAACTCAAATCTCATTTCCTCCATGAATTGACATTGAAACTGAAAAGTTCACATAATTAAACACAACAAATGGGAGATGATATGAATAACAAGGTCAGGTCAATTAGCACAGATTTATGTGTGTACAAATCTATATATTTATATATAAAATCTGTTCAGTTGATGTTGTGGTCACTCCTGGCCTCCCTCCCTCTCTCCACGCCACGCCCCGCCACGCTTCCAATTCAATTTCCCATGCGCATAAATTAGCAATAAAACTTTCGGCTATAAACAAATAAAACAAAAACTTTTTAAAATGTAATTTCGATTTTTTTTTGGTGTTTTTTATGTTTAACTTTTGCAGAAATGCCCCTGGTCCGGCCACAGAAATCGAATGCAATAAATAAAATCGTAACAAATCGAAAGTAAGGAAAAATCAGATCAGTCGTAACCGAGGCGCAGCAACAACATTATGCTAATCGGAATGATGGGCTGGTGTTGAGTTTTATTGAAAAGTCTTGGCGAGGGTTGGGGAGGGAGGAGGGAGGAGAGTGGCGGCGTTTATGGCTGGCGAATTTGTCGTTGACAACTTTTGGCGAGCCGCGCATAAAACGAAATGAAATGGAAAACTAAACAGAACAAACCGAAAAAAAAATGGAAAACCGATTCGCCACGTTCTGTAACTGTATCGAAACCCAGAGTGTGTGTGTGTGTGTGTGTTCGAAATTTATTGTTGTAGATATTGACTTTTATAGTAACCCAACCCAGGCCAATGTCCGCCTCCTGCACATAATGTGACGCCTTTCTCTTACTCTCACGGATTTGGTGAATTTTTAAGCATCGAAATCGAAAAACAATTGGCATGCCTGCCACTGTCAGAGTTGAGTTGAAGCCTGGATGTCAACCCTAAGTCCCCCGGCCCACGGCCCACGGCCCACTCCCTTACCTCTTTTTTTTATGGCCGACTGTTGCAAAGATTTTGCTGTTTTGATATTCGACAATTTTATTGCCTCGACCCAAGTTCGCACCTCAATTTGTCTTCGTAAATGTGAAAAATGTGGAAATTAGTTGGCGGCCCAAACGGCGGCTAGTCTCCTTCCATCCTTTGGGTCCATGGCCAAACATTTCATCAATCACACGGATGTGTCACACCTATCAGCAAGGGGAAGGGCGTTGATGCCTGGATCAGATGCAGATCGTCAGCCTGAAAGTGTGGCGAATTTTGCAAAAAAAAAAAAAAAGGAGTAAGATAACCACGCCCCCAGTCTTGTTACAAAGTGTGTGCAGTTAATGGCTTTGGGTCTAAAAAGTGGCACCACCATTGAGTCTGATTCCGTCTCCAGAATTTCACAGCGAAGTCGTAAGTGGGAACACGTCGAGCCAAGTTGTCAGCCATTTTGATGCAAAGTAGCAACGCAAATATTGGACACACACAGCTAGTAAAAATCAATGCCATTGACTACTCCCAACCCCCCCCCCCATCACAGCAACCCCCCACCGAGCAGTGGTTCCCCCTCTTGGCATTAACATAACAATAATTATGGCTAGGTTTTTGGGCTGACCATTTCGATTGAGATGTTAGGCAAACAATAACACAAGCAACATTCTGCAGTCATAAGCAAAAAAAAAAAAGAAAAAGAAAACGTAGAAAGAAGGCATCACAATTGACATCCTGGCCAGCAGACGCTATGCATCCGGTTGGGTTGATGGCCAAATAGTCAGTCCAAAATCTGTTCCACGTAATTAACTTCAATTTCTGGCATTTGGTGGGGCAAGCTGCCAGGCGAACTGTTCGGCTTGTTCCTCTGGCTGCTGACACAAAAGCCTCAGTTGCTCATTAGACGGGGTCACATAAATTCCGATTAAAAACAAATTGACGGGCGTGCAGATTTAGGATTCCCACTTAGCGACCAAGCAAATCCAATTTCCGAGCAAGTCTTCGAGGTTGGCGGCTCACGTACGGGCAACACTTTCGGCTCCCACTCAGCCCCGGCGACGGGAGTTGGGCATTTATGTGAGCAGGTCATGTCGCGGTCATAAATACAACAATGCCTGCGCCGCCAAAAGTTTCCCCGAGTGTCGCGAGAGCCATAAATTTTGCTCACAAAAACTCACGGATTTATGTTTGGCTGAAACGCACGCGAAGGACATAAGGCAGGAGATAGCGCTGGGGCTGGCTGGGTGCAGGGACTCCACTCAGTGGAGAGATATGCCTTGGCTTGAACGTAATCCACTTTAAAGTTTTTCGCCGCTTTCATTTCGAAATGAACACGAAACGCCGGCCGAGCCGAAGGATATCCGCCAGGATATCTTGTGAGGGTTTTTCTTTTTGTTGGCCAACCACATGCAACGTTCGCG
This sequence comes from Lordiphosa andalusiaca, assembly GCA_035044965.1. Classification (NCBI taxonomy): domain Eukaryota; kingdom Metazoa; phylum Arthropoda; class Insecta; order Diptera; family Drosophilidae; genus Lordiphosa; species Lordiphosa andalusiaca. Next base: position 1,706,820 of record JAWNNM010000036.1, read on the forward strand.
TCGACACGACATCTTATCCAATTTGCATTTAACGCATTTTTGGCCAATTTCCTTGGCCTCCTCGTGAAATCCCATTTGCAGCGATTTGCATTTAATGCTATCCGTGAAATTGAGACGAGCTCGGCTCCCGCACACAAAAATTAATAAAAAAAAGTGGCTGCCAGCCACCAGCTCCGGCTCCGGCCCACCACCACCACTCATCCAGCCAGCGGGACTAACCGCAAGTAAAAATGTTCAATAAACGTCCGGCCAAAGCTGAAGAGCTCCACCGCAAGCGCCTTCAATACGAAAACGAGTGCCGAGTCTCCAGTCCGGGGGGATGGGCACTCAATTTGGCATTTTTAGCAGCAGCTGACTTTGACAGCGGCCGCCCGCTGGCCGTTAGTTACTCCTAGTTTGCGGTTCCCAGTCGCCCGCATATTTGTGTTAGACAAAAGCAAAAGGAGCATCGGTTCAATTAAAACAAGAAAAAACAAAAAAATGAAAATAAAAAAAAACATTTGCTGGGGTGTAATTTGCCAATACACTGAGAGAGCAAGGGGGAAGATGGGGAACTAAATCGGATCCGATTCCCACATAGAAAGCCCACCTTTGGCCCAGCAAAGTCAGCTGATGATTGAGATTCTTGGAACAGCTGTGCGGACTAAGTGGACAGTCGCTGCTTTGTTACTTCCACACAGGAAAAAAAAAGATCCAGTCAGATCCAAATGAAATGCATATTGCTTAATCCTTAATCTTAATTTCCTTTTGCAGATTTTAAAATATTTGTTTTGAATAGTCCTAGAGGAATGAAATTCAAATACAGAGAATGTCGGCTAGAAAAGAAAAGAATAGAAAACAATAAAGATTGAATTAAGGTACCACAGAAAATTGAAAATATTATCCACTAGACAAAAGAATGTAGATTGATGGCAGGTGTCTTAAGAGATCAAAGGGTAATTGCAAAAGACTTGCAGGATTAAATGTTCTTACATTTACGTTAAGTCATCCTTAAAAGTTATATCGATCCGGCATCGCTCAGGGGATAGAGAGACGAACGAAATGTATAAAAATGAACTCAAGGAAACGTTTCAAATTCCCAAATTAATAAGTATTATTGGCTAGAGGAAAGCGATTCCCGACTTAAAACTCGTCAGAGAACTTAACTGAACCGAACCGTTTTTATATGTGGTTTTCGGTTCGGTTCAGCAATTCTAAAAGAAAGCCGTTTCGGTTTGCGGTTCGGTTCACCAGCTGGAACCGCTTATTCCGGCTCGGTTCAGAACCGGTTTGCATCCCTGGCTTAATGTTCATAATTATGAACAATCTATTAATTGCTTTTGTACCTCTTCTAATCAATTTTCAGTGTACATTCTTTTGGTGTTGTTTCATGTGGTTTTCTCTCGGTGTAGCTGCTTTTGGGAACACTTTCCGTAACAGCTGCTGGGGTGGGTGGCTGGGGCTCCCCCAAATGCCCTGCCGTCGTATTAATTAGGTTGTTAATTTTGCATTTGGCGGGCGTCGCGCGCTTTTCCCGTGAAAAACGCAACGGAGGGCGACACGGCGGCGCACGTGGTCCGATGATAAATCTTCGGGATTGTGCAACACCAGCTAACATGTGTAGCACTTTGGGCGCACTTCCCGTGCAAGTGTCAGCCGGGTCTACTCCCCTCCCGCCCCCCTCCCGTACACGCCCAATGCACCTGTCTCAATTAAGCGTGCAAATCGCACGCCTGTCAAAATAAAATGCCTGGCTGTAACAGAAATGTTGGCAGTCAGCGGAGATCTAAAGGCGATCGTAAAGCAGCCCTGGGCCAAGATGTCACTCTGGCCATACGCATCATCATGTTGTTGATATTTTTTTTTTTTTATGTCTTTGATCGTTCTTGGGTTTAATTATTTCCTTTTGCAGTTTGCAGCTTGTCTTACAAGTCGCCGTACTTTGGCTGAGATTTGCCAACCGATTTACATTTATGCATGGAAAATGGTGCAACCGATCTGAACTGGGCGATCGTAAAAGTGTTGGCGCATAAACTTCAGTTTTGCCTTTGCGTCCTACGTTTGTTGACAGATTTTGATCTTTTGATAAATTTCTGTTCTTCAAATTGATTTTTTTTTTCATTTCGCAAAATATTCCATCAACGCCTCGTTAATTAGTGAGGAAGCGGTGCCAACTTGAGGCTAAAGAGCCATGACAGGCTGCAGAGCAATTGACATTCTGATAAATTCATCCATCCACTGGGGAAGACTACACATGTTCGCCACCGAAGTCTTTAAATCAGATGCCGCGCCGTGCAGTGCCAAACTTAATGATCTGTGGCTAAATAGAGAGTCAGATATGACAAGTAGGAAAAAATTTATGACCCCCAACAACAACAAGAATGCCAAACAAAAACTAACCACCCTCCCCGCCCGGCCAACTTTATCGATGAGAATTTCGCACAAATCACGCAAAAATTTTGCACACTTAACGTGAGCCACTCGCCAAGGGTGCCGGGGGTGCCGGGGGTGCCGAGGGTGGACCGGGGTGGGTCCACCAACTGATAAGAACTTGCAGTTCTCCTCCTGAACTGATTCCTGCACCAATTTCCGTTTCCCCCGAAACCGAAACAACCGACCAAGTGGCAACATTTCAATTGCCCAAAAATTGAAAACTCATAAATTTCCAGCGAGCATTTAGAAATCGTCCGGGACACGGAAATGCGCACCATGCGTGACCAATTATTGAAATACGACTTTAATTGAATTTCAATAAAATGTTCAGCATTTTGCATTTCCTATCCCCATCGAATGGAGGGGACCGGCTCATGTTTATTTATGGCGAAATGTTTTAAATTCGCGGCAATTGTGCCCATTGTTTTATTATTTGCCGAAAACATTTCCTCCAGCATTGCCTGCATTCAGGCGCTGGCAATTTGTTTTTGAATATAAATGGAATAGGTATGTTGTGTACTGGCCAGTATGGGCATGATGTCAACTGATTTATGACCCCAGTGGATGTGTCAATAGTATTTAGTTGTATGATTTATTGGGATCAAACTGGGCAGCTTGCGAAAGGTACCGAAAAGGCTTCAAATCCCAGTTGGCACAGCGCAGAAGTCGAGCCATACATACAACGATCAATAGATATTCGATATTGTATCTTGTAGGGCATAGTATTTTCTTTGCCCTAGTCTCATAGGATTTGAAAATAGTCAATATCCACTTTCTAGTCATATGGGTAACTTAGACTTCGTTTGATACGTTTCAAAATCTACTCCCTAGCTAAGCTCAAAACAGAAGGTAAAATAAACATTTTTGGTATAGTTGATGAGCAGGAAGGGTCCCCAGCTACAGAAGTTATTAAAAACATTACCCAATACTCTTTTTCAAGAGATAAACTTATCTAACACTGCTTTCAAATAGAAGTATGTGCCTTACTTAAGGTACTTATGATACGTGAATGTGATTTGCCACCACTTGTCTAGTGCTTTTAATCGTTTCCAAACCGTTAAATGTCGAGATATGGTTTTGGAGTGATAATGCTTCAATTCAATAAAATCAATAATTTGTGGTAGTTCTGAAAAAACTCACGTAAGTGTTTCTTCAAACAGAGAACCATTTTCAAAGCAGAGGGGCCGTTGCGGTATGTTAACAATTTCGAAGGACCGGTTCTGGATCCGATTTGATGGACCCAAATACCCAGGACAAAATGGTTTCGGGCCCGGAAAGCAAACAAAATATAGATTTAAAGATATGTATTTTGATTAATTTATGACAAAAAAAGATCCAACTTGAACATGATACTATATTGAAGTTCAGTTCAGCTTTTAAATGAATTTTTTGAAATTTTTATAATTTGTAGCACTTTAATGTCGTATCGTCGACAAAATCATCCGATCATCAATTGAAGCTCAATTCAGCATAGATTCAGCATAAAGCATTCGAAAAATATTCGAAATCCACTATATCGCATCGGGAAAGAATATTTGATAACGATTTTTTGACATAAATATCGATATTCCGATATATTGATACCATATCTGTCATCTATAGTACCTAGCCGAGAGTGCTGCTGGATTTGGTTTAGTGCTTCTTCTGGTGCCTGATGACAGAGCATTAATATTAGCTGGACTGTCGACTAATATTTAAATGTTCCTGGAAGTTTCGTCCGAGGTGTATATGTAGTAACTAGCAAAGCATCGCTCGCCAGACAGTATAAATATCTACTAGCTACACCAGTTCCGTAGACGGAATGAGAGCTGTGAAACTAGTTGTTCGAAGAAGTTGCCTGCTCCATTGCAGGGCCGCCTGGGGGGCCGATAGCAGGGATCCTCTAAGAGCCAGGCAAGCTGCTCTTTGATCCTTATGAAAATTTCAACTTAACACGGCTGCCAAACAAAAACTATTCATTAAAATAGAGGGAAGTTAATTTCATCTCGGCCGGAGTTTGTTTAGCGTGGCAGCACGTTATCCTATCTAATTTGAGCGACGTTTCCCCTGAACACAAACAAGTTTTTCTTAGGCAGCTGTACTATATGTATGTCCGATTTCGACCAAACTTGTTGGAATCATGGTATAGCATAGAAAACTAAGAAATACAAAGTTTGGAGGCGTTTTCTTTGAAAACAAAAAAGTTTTTCTCACTAGAACTAGTTTTTGGATCGATCGTTCCTATGACAGCTATATGTTATAGTCATCCGATCCGGCCGGTTCCGACAAATGTGCAGCGTATTTGTACCAGAAGACTTCGAGCAAAGTTTGGTGCCGATAGCTTTAAAAGTGACGGAGGAGATAGCATAGAAGCAGACTGACAGACGGACATGGCTATATCAACTCAGCTCGTCATGCTGATCAAGAATATATCATAAGTCGGAAATGCTTCATTTTAAGCGTTACAAACATCTGCAGGTGTATAAAAGGATTGTAAGATTTGAATTTCCTGCTAGTTGAACGAACTCTAAAAGCAAGGCTGCATAATAGTGTGACCATGAGAATATTAAAAAACTGCTGGTTTTCCAAAGCCTAATCAGAACAACGCGGCATTGAGCATTTTGCTGTCGTTCTACGGAATAGATATAAACTGAATCTCCGGGCATATGAAGCTGGTCTAAACTCCAAAAAAAATGGCCAACTCCTGCAGAATATTCCTGGCGGGGGTATAAGAATGCACAAAGAATAGTTTCGATTCATCAAAGTTGAATCGTTCACTTTGTTCATTTCATTAAATAGTTTAATTTTGTTGTAGAATAAACCAGCTCATCCATTGATGAAAGCAGCCAACTGCAAAATGTCAGCATTGCCACCCGTGGAGATGATGACGACGATGATGACGATGGCCAAATCAACGGATTACAACCGACAATGTACAACAATGGCGGGTGGTCCCGCAAACCATGATGTCGTTGTCGTTGATTGAAGGTGGAAGGTGGAAAGCCAAAAGGCCTGGATGCGCGCCTGTGTTTCCCTTTTTGGGGTGGAATTGAGCGAAAAACCGTTGGCATTCGCAAAGGGTTTTTTTCCGGGTGTCGTCGAGGCGGTGGTGTGATCCGACTGCCGACTGTCGACATCGGCGCATGACAAAAGTCACATGGCCTGCGGATTAGTTACACCTTTTGCACACACAACGTAACACGAACGGTGACATTGTCGCTGCCCATTGAACTGTGCACATTGAATGCATTTTCCGGTCAGCGTGCAGAGGCAGACGCGTGCCATGATTTATTCACAATTGCGCAGAGATTAGGGCTAATGGCCAAGGAAAACTGAAACCTTTCAGCATAATTGAATTTGGGGCCTGTGGGGGCTTTCACCTACTTAAGCCCAAAAAATGGCTTTGATAACTAAACCAAATATTGGCCAAGACAAATGCCATGTGTGTCAACAGTTCATCGAGGCGTCAATTACTTTGCATAAGTCCTTAGCCACACACTCGAACATACACACACACACACACACACAGACAGCGAGAGAGCGAGTCGTCTCATACAACAAATGAATTTTAAGTGTTGCCAGAGCATCAGCCAAAAGAAACGGCCAAGAAACGTGTGCGTATGACTTAATCTGCTCTTGGCCCGCTTAGCGAACGCATCGCCAATTCCCTGGATATGTGCGTTTTTATGGACGGCCTATGTGGCTTGCTTCAGATATTATCCGCTTATTTATTGCAGTCGTTAACATATCTTAGCCAACTGGAGTTTATCTTGTGAGTTGGCAGTGGGCTTTCGGTTAGTTAAATGAGCCAAGCTTTGGGCCGGCCGGGACGGGAGGGGGTGGGGGTGGACTAAGTGAAATTGTTTAGTTTTTGCACGATTTCTAATTTAGTGGCTGAGAGTGCAAGTGAAAACTGAAATTTGGAAGAAGAAGTTGAAAGCGAACAAGCAGTCCAATGCTAAGTACGTGACGATTTGCATTGTTTTAAGTAAATTACAAGGAGTTCTTACATATGTGTTGCCTACTTAAGGGCTCGGGGAGAGAATACTAACTACTAAGAAGGGGCAAAGATTTAGATTCAATGGAAGATGACCAAGTGGATGACTTCATGGTCAATTAAAACGGACAACGAGGGTTACTGTTTCTATCATGCAGTTATGAGAGAACAATGCAGCCAATTGCAGGGTATTGACCAGTCTTAAAAGTGTTCAAAACTTTCCATTATTCGGTCATAGACAAATGCAAATGCAATCTTCCTTATTTTCTACACAATATGCTTACTTAAAGTAACTCTGTAGGTAAATCAGATGTTGAAATCAGTTAAAGCCAACTAAAATTTGTTCAAAATAAAGAGCATACTTATCTGCTGCGACTTTAAATTTGCTATAAATTAATGGAAATCATAGTGAAGATCAACAATTTTTAAAGGAACTTTAACATTGTCGCATGCAGAACTGGTTATAGCCTTTGGTTTGTAGCAAGTAATCGTGGTGTTTGTGAAATGACGGGTATTTGTGAGGTAAATCACCAAAAATGGTTGAAGAAAATTCCACCATACGCTATATTATTATATACATATATCCATTATATGATTTTCCCTTATCCATTTGGACTGGATAGGTCTTAAATATCCTTTTCCTCCCGAAAATCTTCCAAAAGATTTTAAAACTTTTCATCATTTGCATGACTTTCAGCTCCGTTGGATGGTTAAAGGATATATTGAAAACCAAATGGTACTTTTTTGGTACCCGGATTTTGGACATAAATTAAAATCGAATGAATATCTTTCCTAACGTGTTTCATTGTTTTATTCGGTTGCTCAATGGCCACAAATCGTAGAGCCAGTTTTTCAAAATAGCAGCGTTGTGCCTGCCTGAAGCGCTGTAGTCTCTCTGGCCACTCATAGATGGCAGTGAGGATCTAATGGATTGGAAAATTGTCCACTTCTCGGACAAGGGCGCTTCAGAAACTCAATATTTGGGTGCCGAGTAACGCCAGCCATACCCTCGGGAACGGACCACAGATTGTAGTTCAACAAACTTAAATGTGGGCCAATCATCCGTAGAAATAAAGTTACAAAGACGTTTGAGTCGTTTTTGCCTTGTGAGCTGGGTGCAGTCTTGTTGAAATTTACACGGGTTGTAGGTAAATATTGTGGTGTGGTACGGTTTTACAATCTTTCCAAAACGTCGAGTTGCTAATCTTTCGATGAAGTTTTAACTACTTTTTCATTTAAATATAGCTCATGGTCGCCTCCCCACCAAATCAATCTCTCGGAATAAGTTTGTACGTCTTTTTTTTTGCTCACACTATTTCATTCTGTTTGTTGAACAATTCGTCTTTGATACAAATTTTTTGACGTCAGTAAACAGAATTCAGCTGTGAGCTCCGTTCGCGCACTGGCAATGCAATTATGTCGATTCTATTGTGACCCAAGTCATGTTTTATGATGCGCGACATGCTGTCCCTGCTGATCAAGAGACATGATTTTCTGCTTGCGCAGTGGATTTGGACGAATTCGATCTTTGAAATCTCAGTGTGGCTTGTGACGTTCAACCAGTGAGCGCACGGCTGGATTTCGATTTCATTTATTCCATCAATATTCTCAAGTATGTTAACTGTACGAAGCGCCAATATTCTGGTGATTTATAGTAGTCGCGCAACATCCAAAAGATTTTACCTTTTTTGTGATTCCAATCCAAAGCAAACACGACATTACGCTTTCCTATCTAACCAATATTCAATGATTGCAAACAATTGATGCCAAAAACTGTTGAGGCTGTTAATATAGCATAAGTGTCAGTTGTCAGTTAGCCGTCAAGTTGGAGTGAATGCTTTCAATGGATATCGAGGTGTACCGAATCAACTGCGACTTCTTTAGTCTGCAACTTTCCCTACCTTCTGGAGTCAGTTATTACTTCACACTTAGTCTCAAAGTGAACTCAAGATGAAGAGTATATACAATCTGAGAAAAACTCAAGCAGACCGTGTTTGATATCAGGCATTTCGATGTCAAAAGTAGATAAGACAGGATTTTTGTAGGAAACAGCCATTGGCAATGCTGAGAGCAATAGAGAGAACTGTTCTCTTTTGTTACTCGCGCTGCCTGCTTGTTTCTCTCAACACTTTCCGTGCCATCAAGCTCAAAGTTGAGAACGTTTGACTGCTTGCATTCGAGTAGATTTGGTCCTAATAAGTCGAGCAAAAAAAAAATCGAAATTGATGCAAAACGAAATGCATATCGGTTCTTGATACAAAAAGAAGAATGAAAGTCGGTCAAGCCCTACCATAACATACTCTGTACCAACAAAGTTACACGCTCGGCATAAATTTTGACGCTACTGCAGCTGAAAGCAGCGCTGCTACTGCGTTGCAGCAGCGAATAGTCTTTTGATCATAACTAGCTTGATAGTTCGACAACCGTTCAACCGATTTTCCCCATTTCTTTGTCGAATCGATAAAAAATGTTGTTTGGTTAATATGTCTAGAAGGTATGAACCATCTATCTTTAAAACTGTGGGAAATTTGACGTTTTTTCTAAATTGCGGGGAGTGGGAGGAGGCGTGGCCGAAATTGAAAATTAACTTGATCCATACACGTAAAACCTCTATCTCTTACCATCTCTGAGATCAGTGCGTTCATCCGTACAGACAGACCGACAGACGGACATGGCTATATCGATTCGGCTGTTGATGCTGATTAAGAATATATATACTCAATGGGGTCGGATATGCTTTCTTCTTACTTATTAAACTCTGTCTACCTCTACACTCTACGCTATCTCTGGGATCTGTTTGATTGTGATGTTGATGCTGATCAAGAATATATACATATATCTATACTTTATAAGGTCAGTAATGATTTCTTCTGGCTGTCGCATAGTCTGTATACCTTTGGAACCTTTGGTTCGGCACTTGAAAATTTCCAATTAATATTGACTACTTTGTCTTATTTATCTACTTGACAAGTCCTCGTCCAGTTCTCGAGATTAAGATTGGCCTCCGCCCCACCCAATTCCCGTTTAACCCCAACTTAACCCAATCAATAATGAAGTTTTCCAAAATAAATGCCATCACATTAGCCCAAAAACTCTGAGCATATTTAGAAAGCCATTTTCACATGCCCAAAAAGGCGAGATGAAAGCAAAGCTATCTGAAAGTGTCCCTGCCGCAGGCTTTGGGACTTGTGCAAATGCTGAAAGATAATGATTAATTGTCAATTTAGGTACAAAAGCGACAGCCTGGACAGTGGACCGAGAATGGCCAATAAACGGTTCGGTCGACAGTTACCTTAAAAGCATGCAACAACTGGAGCATCCGGTGCCGGCCGCCAGCTCCTCCTGCTCCCCCCTCCCCTGCACTATCGGCAGCATCCCAACACATGTCCATCAACGGCAGTGGCACTCGGCAAGTCCGTGCGGTTTGCTCCAACTGACTGGCTGACATGTAGAAATAAATGTACTAGAAAATTACCAACTTATGTAATCTTGGTTAGCATCATTTATCAAGTGGACGTTTCGCAATTTTTCTTACTTTTGCGGCCGGGCTGGGACATGTCAAGAAGTCGGCGGCGGGGACATGTGTGTGTGTGTGTGTGTGTGTGTGTGTGGGCACCGGAAATTGCCATTTCATTTGGACCCGGCAAATTTGTCATACCTTGGACCGCGCCCAGCTAATTGAAAGCCCAACGGGTAGGTTTTGATTTTCTTGTTACGCCCGATCTCAGACGAAGTATGAAGTTCCAAATTCTCAGTTTATCGAATTGCCACTTGCCATTTTGTTTTGTATTTACCGCTGCGTGTTGTGTCTTCTGTCTCTGGCACGGTGGAAGATGAGCGGATGGTTCGTCTGCTGATTATGAGCTCTCTGCAACCGCAGACCTATTTCAATTCCAAGGAAGACTACGGCACCATTCTCGACAATCTCAGCAAGGACTTTGATGAGCGCTGGACCCAGCAAGCGCAGTCGCCGTACACCAACTTGGAGAACTACACCCAGCGCGCTGTGCTGGGCAATGGCAGCTTTGGTACTGTGGTGAGTAGGCAGTGTCTCTGGGAGAAGGCCACACATTCCGTATGCCCCCACAGCTGCTGGTCAAGGAGCGGGCGGGCAAGAACTACTATGCCGCCAAAATGATGAGCAAAGAGGATCTGGTGCGCCTTAAGCAGGTGACGCATGTGCACAACGAGAAGACGGTGTTGAATGCGGCGCGTTTTCCGTTTATGGTGCATCTGGTGGACTCATCGAAGGACTTTGACTATCTGTACCTCATACTGCCCTTTGTCAATGGTGGCGAGCTCTTTAGCTATCATCGAAAGTGAGTAGTCCGGGGGGAGGGGGTCGTTAATTGTAGAGTGACAGTCGTTCTCCTATGCCCAAGAGTGCGTAAATTCAATGAGAAGCAGGCGCGTTTCTATGCCACCCAAGTGCTGCTCGCTCTGGAGTACATGCATCGCATGAATCTGATGTATCGTGACCTGAAGCCCGAGAATATACTGCTCGACTCGAAGGGTTATATCAAGCTGACGGATTTTGGATTCACCAAGGTGAGCTCAGTTCTTAATACTCGATGGGTTTGAGTGGTTTCTGAGTGATTGAGCAAGTGAGAGCCAGTCTAAGGCGGCTCTCTTTGGTTCAGTTGTTCAGTGACTAAATGAATAAGTGAATGCGATCTTCTTTCCCCGCCATTCGGCAGCGTGTAGATGGTCGCACCTCCACTCTGTGCGGTACCCCCGAGTATCTGGCACCCGAGATCATCCAACTGAAGCCGTATAACAAGAGCGTCGACTGGTGGGCTTTTGGCATACTGCTGTTCGAGTTCGTGTCCGGCCGTTCACCCTTCTCTGCCCACAATCGTGATGTAATACTGATGTATTCGAAAATCTGCTTGGGCGAGTATCGTGTGCCCTCATACTTTACCGTACAACTGAAGACTCTGGTCGAGAGTCTGGTGCAGATTGATACCACAAAGCGGTGAGTAGACGACACATGCCCCATTCTCCGGTCCAGCGACCCTCAACCGACCACTCGCAGTTTGGGTAACTCCAACGACGGCGCCGTCGAAATCAAGAGCCACCCCTGGTTCCAGGGAGTTGATTGGTTCGCTGTGCTTAATCAGGAGGTCAATCCGCCATATGTTCCAACTGTGTCCAACATAGAGGACCTGTCCAACTTTGAACGCTTCGAAGCCAAATCCAAAGTGAAGTCCAGAATAAATCGCCATCCGGAGTTGTTTAATAATTTTTAAAAGTTGGAGCTGCCGTTTTTCGTGTCTAACATCGTAGCTGGGGGGACGGCAGTCAGATTTTTAGTTGCCTGGTAAAATGTGCTGATCAAATTTTGTAGTTAAAATTCGGAGTTTTTTTAGTTGAAACCAAAATCGAAAATCTATGGGTCAGTCAGACCAGCAGATGTTCAGCCCCAAGGTTGAATATATCCTGATATTGGACAAGCTGCGGGAGGAATTCAATAAGCGGTTCACCCTGAACACACCCTCGCCCCCGATTGGCCTGGACAACTATGAAATCAAGGCCAGTTTGGGTGCCGGGTCGTTTGGCAAGGTGCAGCTGGTCAAGGAGAAGCTGACGAACCAGTACTATGCCTCCAAGCAGTTGAGCAAGGATCAGATAGTGAAGACCAAGCAGGTGTCCCATGTGATGAGCGAGAAGAAAGTGCTGTTCTCCATACAGTTTCCATTCACGGTCAATCTGATCGCCTCGTTCAAGGATAATGAAAGCTTGTACCTGATCCTGCCACTGATACCCGGCGGAGAGCTGTTCACCTATCACCGCAAGTATGTATGCCACAGAGAGAGAGAGTGTGACTCGTTAACATGTGCCTAAATCCATCGCCTTTGCCAGGGTCCGCAAGTTCAGTGAGAAACAGGCGCGCTTCTATGCGGCCCAAGTCTTCTTGGCCCTGGAGTATCTGCATCATTGTAGCCTGCTCTATCGCGACTTGAAACCGGAGAACATTATGTTGGACAGAAATGGCTACCTGAAAGTCACGGATTTTGGGTTTGCAAAGGTGCGTTTTCTATTTAGTCCCGAAGCCGGGATAATGGGTACGATTCCTATCTGCAACAGAATGAAACTGTCAGTCTGTTGGATATCTCTGCCCCAGCATTTGTCTATCTGTTTTGAAGTAGGGCATGACCGACTTTCTTTCTTGTTATACCCTTGCGGATTGTATATTGAAATTGTGCATATGCTTTTAACGAAGCATTTCCGACCACAGAAAGTATATGTATTCTTGATCAGCATGACGAACTAAGTTGATTTTTCCCTGTCCGTCTGTCTGTCAATCTGTTTCTATGCTATCTCCTCCGTCAGTTTTAAAGTCATCGCGACCCAACTTTGCACGAAGTTTTCTGCTACAAATACGCTGCACATTTGTCGAACCCGGCCGATTTGGATGACTGTAACATATAGCTGCCATAGGAACGATCGGTCGAGAAACTAGTTTTAGTGAGAAAAACTTTTTTGTTTTCAAAGCGAACGCCTTCAAAATTTGTATTTCTTAGTTTGCTATGCTTTTCCGTGATTCCACTTAGTTTGGTTGAAATCGGACATCTATATAGTACAGCTGTCATAGAAAAGTAGGGTCAGAAATGTAGAAAACTTGTTTGGTCTCAGTGGAAATGTCTTTCAAATTAGTTAGAAAGACGTGCTGCAAAATTCGGCCGAGCTGATGTTAACTTTCCTCTATATTTTTATGGAAATATGGAAATCAGCTCTGAGGTTGATTTGGGTTGATGAGATTTTCAAGGCGGACTCTAAGCTTGTTTGAATAAAGTAAGTAATATAAAGTCTGGCCTCATCTCTATTTGGAATCACAGTACCCCGCCCAATAGGCCCTTTTCCTGTTGCTGAATGTTTTTCACCTGCCCAACTCTAACTTCCCGTTTCCTTTTTCGAACAGAAAGTGGATACGCGTACCATGACCCTGTGCGGCACACCGGAGTATTTGCCGCCCGAGATAATCCAATCGAAGCCGTACGGCACCAGCGTAGATTGGTGGGCCTTTGGTGTCTTGGTCTTTGAATTTGTCGCCGGTCACTCGCCCTTCTCCACCCACAATCGCGATGTGATGAGCATGTACAACAAAATCTGTGAGGCTGATTACAAAATGCCCAGCCATTTTAGCGGTTCGTTGCGTCATCTGGTTGATCATCTGCTGCAGGTGGATCTGTCGAAACGGCAAGTGTGTGTTCATCTAATCTGCGTTCAGACAATCAATTTTTGATTTATTTTACAGCTATGGCAATTTGATCAATGGCAACAAAGATATCAAGGAACATGAATGGTTCAAGGAGATCGACTGGATACCGTTGCTCAACCAGACGGTATTTGCACCCTACTCACCCAAGATTGCCAATGCCGAGGATACATCGAACTTTGACAAGGTGCCCGAGAATAGACCCAAGACCAAGGCAAGAACCGTGCGCCACGAGGAAGTCTTTGCGGACTTCTAGTCGGTGGCTGTGATTGTTGTTAAAGTTTGAGCATTTCGACACCAGTTGGTGTCCACATGTGTCTTTCCACTCGCCCGATTTCACGCCCCAAATGTCAACGTCGTCGCGCCAGGAGACGAGGGAGCGAGCGTTTGCTGGTTTCGCTTTAGATTTTCATGGAAAGCAGCTGGCACAATTTCCCACACTTGTTGCCAGGGGGCTAGAGCCCCTCTGTTTTTCTTAATTCGACGAACCTAACTTGTAATTAGACTTGAAGCAATGCCATAAATCCCTCCGACTTGGCGTGACGTCTTTTGTTGAAATCATCCAGCGGCTGGATCAGGAGAATGTTTGTCTTTGATGCAATTGGATGGATTTATGGCCACTTTGTTTATTTATGTTAACCATCCAGTTCAGTGGGTGGAGCCGACTCTCTCCGTCCTCCCCCCCAAAAGAGTTGTATTCCTCCCGCAAGTTTTGCGCAAAATTATGTTAAACAATATTTAAACGTGCGGGGGGAGAACGCCATAAATCTTTTATACCTTTTTCTGCTCTTCTGCATATCAGGCAACATTGATTTATATGCAAGACTTAATAATAAAAAAAAAAGAGAAAAAACAAGTAGTAAGTCGCGAGGAAAGTTTACTCTGGCCAGCCGATTTTGGTATACCCTTGGATGGTGTGAAATTATGCGTTTAAAAGGGTTGGGACACATCAAATGTACAAATTGGTTAACATAGCATGGGAGAATGATCGAAGAAGTCTTTACAAATCAAAAGAAAAACAGGTTTTTATTAATATGGTTGGACCTAGAATCTTTTCGGAAGAGCCTGGTTTTATGTTTGGCGAATCCATAATGCGACGTAGCGATGACAATGCAGAAGCTTAAAATCGGATCCGCCAGAAAATCCATTGGTGTCTTTTGAAACATTTGGTTCTTGTCCCAACGCCAACGCTCCACCACTATGAGACAATTACGATTCGATTCACGCTAATGTTTTTTAAAATGCAGAGAAAATATTAAGAATTTCATACTTTGAACACGAATGTTTAGTCTCAGAAGTTCACTTAAAATGCAATTTTCCAAGTCTTAGAGCGAAACTTGTTATGCAAGTTTCTTGCTCCAAGAGCTCCAATAGATGAACCCAGTTCGAAACATTCTCAAATCACGAAGAAAATGTCTAGATTAAGCATAACATAATATAATCGATGATTGCTCATTCTTGAATCAAGAGCACAGTGCATTGTCAACAATCAAGAATATTCGTGCTTGTTTCAAGAGCTCAGCATTCGCTCTGGAATCAAGAGCTTACATATTCATAGAAAGAGGCGCATCAGTTCCCATTCAAAAAATACTTAAAACCAATTGCTTTTCCATCTTTTGTTTAAAATTATATCAAAGAAAATAATTCTCAATAATTATCATATTTTAGACGGCACGAGCAATACCCAAGGGCACAAAACAACACCAGTCTGTGACTGTCAATTGTCAGTGCAACAGTCGTCTTCATAATGCCAGCAATGCCATAAGTGCTTGGGAATTTCAATGCAACATGAGTGGAAAAACGGATGGTGCTCTGCGTACTGGGAGGGTTATTAATGAAACTTAGCTTCAAAATGTTCTCGAATAAGTTCATTTTATGCCTTACAAACCTCGGCAACAAACCACAATACCCTTCCCCGCGCAAGGGTATACAACGTAGACAGCAAAAACCAGACGCCAGCTTGGTTCGTAATACATGCAACATACCTTCGCCAGCGACGACTCCTTTGTCGTCCAGTGGCCAGCGAAACAAGGACCCAAGCAAAAGAAAAAGTTATGATTATCATAATTTTTGTTACGTGAGTTTTCATGTGGAAAAGATGAAACATCATCGTCTGTGTGGCCGTCTACGTGGCTAGCGTCGACGACGACGACGACGACGACGCTGCTGCCACACTTAAGGGGGTGGGGGACGGGTGGGGGGATGAATGGAAGTCGTCATCACTATAATCATGGCACGCATTTACTCCTGTTTTTACCTCTGCTTTTTGGCGCCCGCCAGGCCGGCGCCACAGTATCCCCACCCTCCTCCACTGCCAACGTCTCCGTCTCCAGACACATTTTCTCCGTGTTGTGTTTTACTCCTCTACGCATTTTGCCTTTGTGCGAGGGCAGGACAGGATGGGCAGCAGCAGCACTGTGCAGGGGCTGGTGCTTCCTGTCCCAGACCTGAACTAAGACATCAGGAATTCTAATGAGATTTTTAATTGTGGCCCATTGACCACTCGAACAGTTCGCCGTCCGCTTTGGTTCCGCCGAAAAAGGGGCACGTGGCGGCTGCGCCTTCCGCTCGAGTGGCCTGAGAATTGATAGAACTTGCAGGCACACGGCAAGCCAACCAACCCCCCGCCCGCCACGGATCACCAATGCAATGACAAATTTGCAGCACGGAAATTAGCGATGCCCGCCGCCAGATACATTTCACATTACGGACAGACAATTGAATCCCGAGGGTTGTCAGTGAGCGAATTAATTGTTGTTTTGATTGCGCAGCAAATGGACGTGGATGGGCCGGGTTCAAGTGGCTGGGAAAGTTTCGAATCTGGGCGACTGAATTTTACGTATTTTATTGCTAATGGATCGGTGAAAATTCGTAGTGATGCTTAAAAAACTAGCTAGCCGAGAACTAGGCCTGCTCCAGCTCGATTTCAATGGAGACGGGTGGCAGGTCATCTTTCAGTTCGGGAGCATACACCTTGCCCGAGGCCAGCACAAAGCGATTCTCGCAGTCCATGATGAAGTAGGCAAACGGACGATTCACCTCGAAACGCTCCACACCCGGCTCGGGCTCTGGCTCCGGTACAGGCAGCTCGGTGGCCATGACCAGTGGCGAACGCGCCTGCTGCATTGTGGCCGCGGACAGGGAGTTCGCACTGCTGCCGCCCTCATCCACGCGAACATTGACAAACTGCACTATCTCATCCACATGCAAGTCCTCGTCCTCGGAGAGCAAGTTGAGCTGGGCCTCGGTGCGCGAGAACAGACGCTTCAGGCCCAACTGCTTGAGCATGGCCTCCGACCGCGAAGTCTCCTCCACCTGAAACTTGGGCAGCGACACGTGCAGCTGCTTCAGTTCGGCCTGCTCATGGGCATACTTAAAGTCACTGGGCTGGAGCTGGGCAATCACCTCACTCAGACCCTCCGTCTCATTGGGCAGCACAATGCACAAACCGTACTTGGCATTCTCATAGGGCAGGCGCAGCACACGAGCCTTCAGACGGGGTAACTCAGCCACATGGAACTGGCCCTTGGCGTGCATCATGGGTGCCTTCATGGCATCCTCGTTGGTCATGAAGAAGAACTCATCGCTGCCATCGCGCAGCTGATGGAAGGGCTGAGCCCAGCTACCGCGATAGTACAGGCCATTGAACAACAGCATCTTGGACTTGGAGCCCAGCGAGCGACCTGTGATCGAGTTGGCACTCAAGGCAGAGGCAATGTCATCCTGACGGAACAAACTGCGAGCGCCATAGAACTGCGAGGGGGGAAAAGAAGATGAGTTCGATTGATTAATCTACGACGATTTGCACCTACCCGGCTGACCGCACCCAGATGCGACTCCAGCGCCAGCATAATCTCATCGGCTCCCTCCTTGGCCACCTTCTTGACTGCGTTTTCCAGTTTCTGCAGCGGCAGGCGCACCTTTTCGGGTTCACCCGCGTTCATGGGAGCACTAACCATCTGCTTGCTTAGCTTCTCATCCTCCTGCACCGTCTCGTTCTCCTCCACATTGGCCTGGGGGGGACTCTCTTCGCGCTTGTTCTGCTGCTTAACGGTCAGATTTTCCTCAGCCACCAATGCAGCTTCAGCTGGTTTTTCT
Source organism: Lordiphosa andalusiaca (assembly GCA_035044965.1). Classification (NCBI taxonomy): domain Eukaryota; kingdom Metazoa; phylum Arthropoda; class Insecta; order Diptera; family Drosophilidae; genus Lordiphosa; species Lordiphosa andalusiaca. The sequence continues at coordinate 1,724,525 of JAWNNM010000036.1, forward strand.
AGTTTTTCCACTGCCGCTTCGGTGAGGGCCGCTTCCGCAGATTCTGTGGTGAGCTGCTGCTGCTCCTTCAGCAGTTGCTCAGCCTCGGCCAGGGCAACTGGTTTTTCCACATACTGCTTGTCATCCACCTCGCGATCAAGCTTGGAGGCTTCCTTATGCAAGATCTCCTCCCCATAGCTGTCATCGTCCACGTTGATGCGCTTGAGGGTCTCGAAGCCGATGACGTCCTTGCTGTTGCTCTGTTCGGTGGAACTGTCGCCACTGTCGACATCACTGCCCTCCAGTTGAAGTGAGGTGTTGGGCTCGCTCCAGTCATACTCCTGCCGGCTGATGTCCTTCACCTCCACGAAGTAGTTTTGCTGCAGCAGCTGCTTGTAGTCCTCGCGAGCGCTGTTATTGCGATAGATATAGAGCCAGGTCTGGAACGAGGGCAAAGCCACTGATGCTTCCCGGTTTTGATAGTTGCCCAGCAAGCGTTTATATGCATCACGCAGGACTTGTCGATCCTGTGGATAACCAAACACCTTGCCAAACTCCGCATACGTCTCCCCCTCGGAAGCCTCCGCCAGGACAGCTAATATGGCTGCCACTCCCAGAGGCGAATGCACCTGATTGGCGTCAATATCTTTGTTGTGCTTCAGCAAGTGCAGGGCAATCAGCTGTGATGCATCGCTGGCAAACGTACTGGACAGCTCTCCCTCCTTATCCAGCGTGGGCAACGTCCACACCAAACCGAAGAGCAGCGGCCACACTAGACACCAGGCGACTTTCATTTTGCCAGAACACGAACACCACGAGACGCTAACGATCGCGCTTGAAACGTGAATGAAGCTCAAGAAAGTTGGCCAAAGTGTTTTTATGAAAGCCAAGACGAGAATCAGAGCCAAGAATCAGGCGGCGGCGGCGACGTCGGCGCCAAACTGGTTACACTAATCGCCGGACAAACCCCCCCCCCCTTACAGCAGGGCGCTGTTAAAGGGGGAGGGAGGGCCGCCGCCAAAGGTTTTTCTCTGCAAAGAAAGTCGCGCCTCAACGAAAGTGGAAGTGGCGTGGGCTGCTCTCGAGTACCTTGGAAATGGGTCAAGTAAACAATCAATATGGTAAACACCTCAAACCATACGCCGCACGAGTTCAAAGTCATTGAAATGTGAGAGAGCCAACAGGTTTCCTTCCACATTGTCTACGTGATTGACATTTGATTTTCAGTCGCGGCTCAGCTCGTTAATTGCATTTTCTTGTACCGTTGACGCAGTGGGGCAATCACGGGTTAGTTTGCTCACAGTTTCGCAATGGTAATGCCGAGACCTACCTGGCCGCGATTAACCCAGTTTCCGTGCACATCGAGTGGAAAGAACCAATTCACAAGCTTCACAAGTCGCCGGTCAAGTCAACCCACCATCCAAATATTCCCATTCGAGGCCACTGAACTTGGCCGTCGTGATTACCAAATAAGCTTCAGCGGGCGAAAGCCGCCGCGCCAGGTGTGACTCGCCGCCGTCGGAGCTGCTGGCTAATAAAATGCTAAATTTAGTCACCGCCTGGTTTCTGTTTGGGTAAGAACAATTTGGAGGCCCGCAAACGAGTTTTCCCCATTTAGAACCAAAAAGTTGCACAATTGCACAATCTGAGCTGGCGGTGGCGGCAGGGAGAGAGTTGAAGTTGGTTGGAGCAGGCGATCCGGTGGGCCTGGATCAAGACGGTGCAGCGAACTTTTTGGCCGGTCACAAAGTGAAACAGAACAGCGGGCGGGAGGAGTGGGCCAAAGACAGAGGTGTGCGTCTCTTATGTAATTTATACGACAAGTTCCGCATTTGTTGGAATACTTTGGGAGAGAGCACTCGGCCGGTTACCTTAAACGCTGCTTGCCGATATGACAATAAGTAAGGGCGAGACTTAAAAATAGTTGAATGGTTATTTTTTGGGAAATAGGAAGTCGTCTAAGACAATGTACACAATTGCCATGGGCTTGGAAGAACGTTCTTAACCATGGCATATGAGGATGCACTAAGAAGTTGCGTGCGATTGAATGAAAGTAACACTATTGGCCCTGTTCCGTAGTCCGACACGGTTGCTGTTTAAGCTTTGGTTATTCTTATGCATAATTTACAATCTTATATAGAAGGTGAGATGAATTTGTGTGGTTAATCTGGTCAATTCTCTTTGATGAATTGACAACACTTGGCATGAAACAATCTGCTTTCACTGCAACTCCTACATCTTGCATGCCTGAGCAGAATGCAGCAAGCAGTAAGTCTTCAAGCAGATCGGAGAGCAGGCGAGCAATCGATTGCAACTATTTGCTTCTGAGAGTGCGGAACCATCGCAAGCAGTGCGCAATAAGAAAACTGAGAGGCAGAACAGCTTGAGATATGCAAAAATGCCGAAGCAGGCGAGCAATCGAAGCCAGCTAACTTTTTGAATACATGCAATCCCATTGCAATAGCGGCGCGATGAGCAAGTTGGGCGACTGACCTTATGTTGAGACTTGCAGAAATGCAGAAGCAGGCTAGCAATCGACGGCAGCCATTTGCTGAATACGTTGCATTCCAAAGAGCTGTTGAAAGAGCGATTTAATAAATGGAAATGTAGAACGAACTGTCAAGAAAACTTCGAAGCTCTTGAAGGCAGTTAAATGGACGGAGGTTGTAAATCAATGACGTTTGGCGCACACTTTTAAAATGTAATTTAAATAATTCATTCGTATAGCTACACAATCGCTAACAGTTGCAGGAGATGTACAGGATTACATGATTTAAAATGCTGCAAAGTCAGCCTTAGAAGCTACATTAAACCAGTATCGCCGAGGCTGAATTCGGTCTATAGAAGATCAGCGAATTGTTATTAATCTGAAATTCAAATGAAACCTTTTTTCGGAATCTCTTACTACGATTATGCAAACCAAATGCCAAACCATCTTAGTGAATATGCCGTGCCGAATATCTATGACTGACTTGCAATGGCTTTATTTTATTACATAAAAACTTAAGGAAATAAAGTTTGCATACTTTTAAGGGCATTATTCATGAATAATTTGGTTTGTATAAACAAACACAGGAACAAAAAAATCAGAAATTGGGGTAATCCTGTTTTTGGGATTAAAAAAAATAAGTGGGAGTGAAATAAATCTTTCGGGGGTCGGCTCAAGAATATTCGGGATCATCCCGTTTTCAATCCCGTTTCGGATTGTTTTTTTTTTTTGTGTAGTATTTGAAAATGTTCAATTTACAAGTATCATTGTCCAAAAGTCTTTGGTTCGGTTCAGTATTATCAAATTGAAGGCGGCTCGGCTTACGTCTCGGTAAATCATCGGAATTAGAGATTCAATAATGGTTCGGTTCGATTCATTTCAGATCCGACTAAGCTGATATATTATGCTCCGCTAGGTTGTGTGAGTGCAGTACGCCCACTAACTACAGATGACATTTGTAGACCGGTTAATGAAACGAAAACGCCCAAGTGTCGAGGTTGGTACTTATGATAGTTTGTAAAGAGGTCGCTGTGAGGCACTCCGGGTGACTGCTAGCTCAAAATATGCTCCGTTGCTGCATTTTCGATTAGATAATGTCATTTTAGTGAGCCTTAACATCGTGGAGATACAGTATCATCCGATCTTCACCATTCCTTTGACGGATCGATATCTTGATTACTAAATATGTCTGGAAGGTACGAACAATCTATATTTAAAACTCTGCGAGATATGACGTTTTTTTTAAATTGCGAGGGGGGGAGGTGGCGTGATCAATATTGAAAATTAACTTGATTTGCCTGCAGATATAAGAAGTTTTTGTCGCATACAAGTCAAACCTCTATCTCTTACCATCTCTGAGATCTGTGCGTTCATACGGACAGACGGACGGACCTGACTATATCGACTCGGCTGTTGATGCTGATCAAGAATATATACACTTTGCTTACTTTTGCACAATCTTAAAATACTCTATGTACCTACGTTACAGAGTTTAAAAAGGGAAGGACTCTTTTGGCTATTGATTGTTTGATATATGTATTAGAGTTCTCTGAACAAGCGACTCAAACGATGCCGCACAAACTCACCTAAAATGGATTGCAAATCATATAACGACCTAAGCTATAAACCAATAATGGAACTAAATCTTAAAATAAGATACAAAAATTGCATCTAAAACTAAATTTGAGTGCCGTAGGGCAGTAAATTTCTTTGTCAACTGCCAACACCTAACACCCGTCGTGTTGTTTTAAAACAAATATTTTGTATTTTTGTATGCAGTACATAAATTTTAATGCCCAGAACCATAAATTAGTGCGTCGAGTGGCGAATACTTTCCTCTCGTTTGCTGGGGCAACCCCCTCCCCTTCCCCAAAAAGGGTCGCCCTTTGGGTAGGTGAATTAGAAGTTATTATGGGCGGCAAATGGCAAACTAACAAAATGTCGCATAAATTAAGAATCCTGCAGGACACCTTCTATAGTTTGTAAGACGAGGCTGAAACAACACCGCGGGGAGACATTAAGTCCGAAAGTCAAAAGAAAATCTTTTTCCCCCAAAAGTGTGCAATAGTTTTGCCGGGCGGTGGCGAGGGGGAGTGTGGGGCGTGACTAATTGTTTGATTTATGCAAAATGCTGCAATTAAAGGCTAAGCTTTAACTTCCAACTCATCCCTTTCACTTTGGCTGCCTGTCAGCTGTCATAAGTCAGGCAATACATCATAAGTCAAAAGGTGAGCTCTGGGCTTAATCACTCGCCCGGGGCCGAGAAGGCTGGCAAAATAATGAAACTTCTGTTTATTCTCAGAGTCAGAGAGCAAAAGTTCTTAATTATGTTTGATAAACTAACACAAAGGCACGAGCACATGTCACTCGGCTGATGAATTTGCCAACCCCCAGCCCAGCCAAGCCGAATGTGTGACATAATTACACAACACAAAAGGCCCAAAGGAGCTGAGGGCGGTGACAGCTTCCCTGACTTCTTGAGCTTCATTTGCCACGCTTAAATTCGCGGGGCCAACTCCGTTCGGTCACGTTTAAAACTGAAAAGCGGACTGAAACGCAAGACACTGGGAGCACACAGAAAGAACAAGTTGTTTGCTGTTAAGGCGCATATCCTGCTCAGAACACTTGCTCCCGCTCTCGCTGGCAATCCTAATTGATTTATGACATCAAAGACATATTTTTCGCAATGTTGCGTGGCCTACGTGCGTGACAGTTCCCAGACCAGGCCAGGCCAGACCGGGCCAGGACAGGCCGCAGCAGACACGGTCGCCATGTTGTTGATAATTTTGACTTATGACTGGGAGTTTTGCGTGCGCAGGATTTGCCACATAACTCGTTGGGGCTTGTCCTGTCAGAAATCGGCTGGGCTAGGCTCGCCCTCGCCCCCTCCCGCCGGCAGCCAGGACGGCGGCCCACTCCAAGTTTTTCTGTTTTGCCGCAATTATTTCAAGGTATTATTGCTTTTAATTAATTCAATTAAACGCTTCATAAATTTTTACTTTCTGATTTCGTTTCGTTTGCCTGCGGCGGGCGTTGGCTTTAATGGAAAAACTTTGCCCATGGTTGCCACCAAAAGGATTTCGACTGGCCAAGAAGGGGCTTAATTGGTTTGGCGGAATTCGCTACTTTGCCAAGAGATTTTCGGTTTTGTTTATTAAAGGATTCCTCGTGGCTTTTGGCGCTATCATAAAATTTTACATCTCGAAATTGTTTTATTGAATTACATTTTTGTGTGCATGACTGGACTTTTCCGCGGCAAAGTTTCAAGTGGAATTCGGTGGGAGCAACTTCAATTAAGAGGTCATCCACCATGGACACAGCTGCTGGAGCCACCTTATTGATATGTGAGCTGGATGCTCACACCTTCCCAGCTGTCGATGACTTCCGTCATTATCAGTGGCCCAAAAACTTTCTTGCCAATAATCGAGGCAACGTGCAACAGCAATTTGTTTTGTGTGCGGAAATCAAACCCTCTTAATAACTTATGAAAGGGCCAGAGAAGAGCAAAAGGTACTCCTGGGACACACACACGCACACACATGTGGTCCGCTCTAATAGAGATTAAATGCATGTCGAAAAGGCAATTAGTTTCTGCTCGACCAACCCTCGACTTGGTTCAACTTTTCTGCCCACTCATTGAATCAAAGTGTTGTTCAATTTCCACTTTGGGCCAGTTGGGGCCAAGGTGTTGCCGCCCTCAATCAAGAGTTTCTTGGCAACTGCCAGCGGCCATTTGCCCTAACCCTTCTCGGGGAAACGGGGGGTGGGGGATGGGGGGGGTGGCCCCAGACGGAACGTCAATGCTAATTAAACTCGCGCTGTCGCCGCTAATGAGCAATGAAAACAACGTGTTCCATCCGGAAATCTTCTCTTTTTATTTTGTTTCGTCAGGTTAAATCAGCCATCAACGTAATGAAGGCTCAGATTTCTTTTAAACATTTTCCAGCCATTTTTCGGGCATTTTTGTGCTGAAATCATTTAAAAAGGATTAGAGCGGGCCACTTGGATGGCTCATGATTTTTTCAAAGGATTTTAAAGTTAAAACTTTTTGGTCCAGGTTGGGGGGTGGTTTTACCTTCTCGCCTAGTTCCTAATGAAGGGAGTGAGTCTTGTTTTTGGGTTTTTGTTCCCTTAAAGAACGTGAAATGAAGATTTTTAATTTCATTTGTCGACTGTTTTGACTGATAAGCCACGCCAAAAAAGGGACCTTCGGAGAAGTGTGTGTCAAAGGGTTTTTAATTGACAATGACAGATAAGGCCAGCCGGCCAGCCTTAAATGAGAGCTTATAAAAATCAAAGCCAGATGTCTAATCTTCAGCACTTTTCCACTTTTGATTGGGCAAATAAATTTATACAAAAATGGCGCTTGCTGCAGTTGAAAAATCAGAGGAGAAAATCAGTTTATAATACAGCTAATGCATTTTCTACCTTAGGTAAGCTTAGAATTCGTCTTGTACTACGATTTTGAAGAAAGAATTTTGCAAAAGTACTCTAAATGCATCAAATGACTTAGAAGGTAAGTTGTGTTAAGGCATTTTGCTGTTATATTTCTCTTAGGTTGGGTATCACTGTGGAATTTGTGCACTTTCACAATTTTCAGTTGGAAGTATCGGGCTATAATAAAGAGATTTGGTATTTAAGTTGATGGCATTGATGCAAAAACTACCACGAGAAAGGTATCTGTCCTCCAGTTGAGTTGATTCAACAGACTATTGAGCTGAGTTAATGATATGTTGAGGTAAGAAGGTGATCTTAACACATAAAACAGGAAAATGCTTCTTAAGATTTCATTCTACCAGTCTTACACAACCATCGCCCCGTTCAACACTTTTAAAGCCACCAATAACCTGGCAAAACTGTAGCAATCAGTAAACATCAAATAATCATAAATTCATTTCGTTATAAATGCCACATTGAGACATGTTTCTAAGACTAGATTTACACGGTGAAGCAAACCTCATGAAGTTCCCTTAGTAGGCGGAATTATAAAAGCAAAATGAATGCGATTTATGAAGAAAAGTGTTCGAATCTCACCAGATTCTCTCGCCTACTAAGACTAGATTTACACGGTGAAGCAAACTTCATGGAGTTCTCTTAGTAGGCGATATATATCTATTCCACATAGAGACATGTTTCTAAGACTACATGGAGTTCTCTTAGTAGTTCTCTTTCCTTTGTAAAACGTATTAATTTTGCCTTGAATATTCCGCCTACTAAGAGAACTTCATAAAGTTTGCCTCACCGTGTAAGTCTAGTCTAAGACAACTTCATGAAGTTTGCTTCGCCGTGTAAATCCTGTCTTATTCTTTAATTTAATACATTTAATAGAACCTAATAATTATAAATTGTTACTAAAACTGGCCAAAGACAAACAAAACATTCTAAAGCCAAGACCAAAAGATATTTAACATATCAAATAATTTTAAAAACAAAAAAGGTCTGATAACTCGAAGTTTTTATACCCTGCTGGCTTCAATATTTACAAAAATTTTCTTTTTTCCGCAACGAATCATTTTCCGACCGATCGTTTGTATGGGAGCTATATGATATAGTCATCCGACTTTGACAAAAATTTGCAGAATTAGGCGAAAGCATGTAAAACAACTGAATATAAAATATCAGCATGCCACCATTAAACACAAAAAAACTAAAAACTGAGACTGTTTTATAGACCTATCTTTTGTATGGCAGCTATACCATATACTTGTCCGATTTTCTTCAAACTTGGCAGAATGATTAAAAAGCATAGAAAAGACGTTTCCATTGAAGAGAAAAAAGTGTTTCATACTTAAACTAGTTTTCCGACCGATTCTTCCTAAGGGAGCTATGAGAAATAGTCATCCGATCCAGTTGGTTCCAAAATATTAGTAGCGTGCAGCAATATGAAAACTCTGTGCAAAATTTCAGCTCAATAGCTTCAAAACTGAGAGACAAGTTTGCTTAGAAGCAGACAGAGAGACGGACGGACAAAGCCCAATCGACTCAGCTCTTCACCTTGATCGGGAATATACACAATTTATTGGGTCAAACTTGCAAACTTCTGGTCAAAATTATAATACCCTTGGCAAGGGTTTCAAAAGCAACAGTCTTGTCATGCACACCATTAAGCCCCGTCTTTTCTGTGTGCTAAGGTAAATTATAAACTGCCATTTCTCTCTGAGTTTTATTCATCACCATGTTCTGTCGTACTTTCACGCGTGAGGTCGATAGTTGTCTGCGTTGAGATGTCGACTACGTATGCTCAGTACCCAGGGTAATGAGTTTGAAGCCAAGAGTTAAAGGAAAAAAGTCCCTAATATGTGAAGAGTAATTTTGCTTTCATTAAAATGTTCAAGGAAATTAGGGTGATTCTTATCTTTACTTTAAAAGAATCCCTGGCTAGCCCCGAGCTATAGCTTCGTTAGGAGACTAAATACTTTACAACTTTAGTCTAAAAACAAGAGAGAATATCGGTCAAGCCCGAATATAACTTACTCTGTTCCAACGAAATAATACGCAGAGCATACATTTTGATGCTGCAGTAGCAACTGAAAGCAGCGCTGCTACTGCGCTGCAGCAGCGAACAATCTTTTGATCATAGCTCGACAACGGTTCATACAATCTTCACCATTCCTTTGGCGGATCGATAAGTTATTTTGATTACTAAATATTTCTACAAAGAACGAACCATCTATGTTTAGAACTGCAGGAGATATGAAGTTTTTCCCAAATTTCGGGGGCGGGAGGGGGTGTGGCCAAAGTTGAAAATATACTTAATCTGCCTGCAGATATAAGAAGTTTTCTACCATGCACGTCAAACCATTATCTCCTACCATCTCTGAAATCTGATCAGATCCATTTCAGAAAGAACATGCCACATCTATATCGATGTAGCATGGCCCGACCACAACTTTCTAGGGTATGAAAATGTAATTCATATTGCGTCGCACTTTGCCATAAAAATTACAATTGACTTTGAACTCTTCGCTGGCAGCAGGACATTTTCACAATTTTCACAATGCTTGTACATTTTCTTTCCTTTTTTCTTTTTTTTTTGTTCATTTTGTCAGACAGCCAACAGGGTAAACGAGCAATGACGATACATGGAAACTAACTCAGCCCTCAAGCTCAATGCAGTTGTTGGCTCTGCTCCGTTTTATGACACCAAGAAGGTACACGGTCGAGACGACAATGACGGCAATGCAGCTCCAGATCCACTTCCCGGCGCTCCAAGGTAGAGTCAGAGTTCAGGCCAAAATGTTATGGCAAAATTATGCGGCGACAGTGCCCCTGGTGTGTTTATGGCCCACCCAGGCTCACGGGGCGCCCGGCGACAAACGCACTTTTGCCACACCCAATTGGATGGCCCTGCCCCTGCCCCTGCCCCAGCCCCTGCCCCGCGGTTCGGGGAGCACGTAAATTACAATTTATAAGAGCTGCGCTGTGGGCCCTCGACTTGAAGTACTTTTACTCTTTTCCGTGCAGTTGAGCACGAGTTGCATGACAAATATGATTTAAGACGTTGGCCAACCCTTCCCCGGAGTTCGCCTCATTTGTTGGACACAAAGAGGGCTCCGATGCCGATTCCTTTGCCAGATTAATTGCTCCTCAAGTGTATTTACTTAATTAATCGGCGATTTGTGCACTGAGCTTTGGCGGTCGAAAAATTTGTAACTAATCGAAGCCATCAATTATGTTGATAGATTGGCCCCCGGCTGAAGCCGGAGCCACGTACACCGAAGCGCCACGGAAGCGGCCAGTAGTTGGAGTCGGCGGCAGTCACTTTGTCACAGTTGGCAGTTGGAAGCTTACCGCTACATGGCGGTGCCTGTAATTGAATCTAGACATTTGTCAGCCCTTAGGGATTCATAAGTCTGGTCATGCAAATTTCAAGTGAATGCTCATGCAAAACTTCTGAAGTGGCCACAAACAAGGCATGAGCTCGGGAAAAAAGAGTCCAGTCCGTGGCAGCTGTGGAGTGGGCAGTGGACAGACGTGTGTCTGATCCGAATGCTAGATAAAGTTATTACCCTTTTTATTTTCGGTTCTCGCTGGGATTTGTCCCCGAGTCTGGATGGCCGGTCCGAGTCTCAGTCGCTGCTTATTTCCTGTCGGACACTTTCCGTTTGTCGTTTGTTGCTTTTGGCTTGGTTAGCTGGGTCTTTTATTCTACTCGGTTTTTTATGGCTCACACAATAAGCATCATCAGCAACAACAACAACAACAACAACAGCAGCAGCAACTACAGTGAACACTCAGTGTCATCAGCAGCACATTGTGCCCGGCTTTGGAGACGATGGCCGCATGCCGATAATGTGCGGCCATAAGGTAATGAAAATTTTATCTGATTTTATGGTCCTCGCTCGTATTTGGCAATAGTTGGACACCCCTTTTTTTTTTTGTTGGTGTGCTACACTTGAAGAAATGACAAGGTTTCTCATCGCACAACACATGGCACTGTCACATGCAGAGTAAGCGGTTGGTTCATTGGATTGGTTGGGTTTGCCTACATTTTTGTCAGTGCATCCTTTGATTTCGTTTTTGCACACGCCCATCATCCTCAAGGATATCCCCGGAGCTGGAGTCGCATCAAATGATACAATACTTTGTGGTCAACATATGCGCCCAAAAGGTATTGGCTACACTTATTTGATTGAAATTTGAATTGCAACCGAGTGTTGCTGAGGGGGGGAGGGAAAAAAGGGATTTTCACTTGTGCGCTGCATACTTTTAGGGGCAATCGTCGTCCCACTGTACGTGCCGTGGCCAAGCGACAATAACAACGCCTTGTGCCCAGCCACTATTTCATTTTAGATTTTAATCAATTTCTTTTGATGTGACACGTTTTGTGTGCGGAGTGCCGACATCCTTTGCAGAACCACATAAAAAAGGATTTGCAACATATGCACAGAACTTGCGGCACTTGCGTTTTTAATGAAGGCCCACACAATGGCACAGCAAAAAGCATTGAACCTATCAAACATCTAGCCAAGTTGTTGCCAAAGATTGCTTCATTATACGCATTATTGTTCATAATTTCTCGTTCTTGTGACATTTGCTGTGCGATTTTGATGAGCAGCGATTGAACCAACGGGGGGTGGAGTAAGGGCACACAAATAATGGATAATAACCATTAAGGGGGTGGCAGATGACCCAGTTTGCATTTTAGAGTGGGAGATTTGATAAAGATTCTTCCGGTTTTGAATGACAATTTGCACTTAATTACAATTTGGTAAGGAAAAACGAAGGATATACTGACTAAACACAAAAAAGGGAAAGGTATTCTAGAGAAAGTCTACTTGAACGATTTTTTTAAGAACTTTTATACGTTGTGGCTCTGAAAATTGCATAATGACAAGTCAGTCAATCTTGCAGAGACAATTGGTACAGCAGGTCTTGTCGAGCGAGAGGTGGTCGGTTCGATCCCGCCTCGGTACATCTACCAGCTGTCGGCGCTAACTGTGAAGTAGCAGGCCATGAAAGCGCTACTCAAACTAAGGTGAAGCTGTAGGTCTTTTTCTCTTGTACGAAAAATAAAATCACACAAGTCACGACATTTACAGTTTGGATTGGCTCTTTGTGGCTTTTAAGCCAACTTTATAAATATACAAGTATTTCTGTGATTTGGGACAATGCCGCGAGAGTGCTTGATAGTCGCATGGGCTGAAATGCTGGCATTTGTGATAAAAGCGAAAAGAGTTATGGAGAGAAAACAATTTTTTTAAGTTGTAACCGTTTTAGAGGGAAGACTTGACCCTAAAGTGCCCCTTTCTCCCCTCCTCCCAGCAAACTTCCTTGCCAAATGTTGTTGTTGAAAAGGTATTTCATGTGGTTTTTTTTGTGTTCTCTTAGAAAGTCAAAACTCACAACTTGAAGTTCCTTGCCTAAATAACTTCCAAAACATGGCTCTAAACTAGCTTTGAACCAACTTATAGTCAGTAAAAAATCCATTTTCATATTTTTACCACACAAAACAAATTTCAAGTTTTAAGCTTATATAGATCCGAGAAATGGTTCAAATCAGTTGAAATTAGCACGACACCCAAATCCATATTCTCAATTTACGAACAAAATTTCAAGCTCTTAACTAAAATTACTTCTGCGATATATCCGCCGAAGTTTGTATACCCTTGCAGCACGTTTCTCTCACTAATTTGAAAAACATTTCCACTGAAAGCTGAAACAAGTTTTTCTCACTAAGACTACTATTCTATTCTGACTCTAGTTTTGTATGACAGCTATGCTATATGGATATCCGACTTCGCCCAAACTTAGTGGAACAATGGGAAAGCATTGCAAACTAAGAAATAAAAAGTTTCGAGGCGTTTTGTTTCGAAAACAAAAAAGTTTTTCTCACTAAAACTAGTTTCTCGACCAATCATTCCTATGCCAGCTATAACCTATAGTTATCCGATTTTGATAATACTTTGAAGAATTGTGTGAAAGCTTACTAAATAAATATATGCTATTTTTAAAGATGTTTACATTAAAAACAAAAAAGTTTTTCATACTAAGACTATTTATCTAACCTTATTTTTTGTATGGCAGCTGTACCATATACACCCAGAAAAAAGTAGAACGAATAACTTAGGAACAAACGCTTTTGAAAAAATATTTATTCGTTTTTAAATTTTCAAGAATTTCGCTCTTGAAGGCGAGCTAAATACGTTCTTAGCTTGGTGCTTTTAGGCGAGGGAAGTGAGGTATAGAAACTGAGAGAAGGGAGCAAGCACATTTGAGAGAATAACTTTGAGTCTGCTCTTGCAGTTTTGTATTATATGGGAGAGGGGTGTGGGGAAGCTATCGAGCGGAGAGCAAAATGGATTTTTGCACTTATGTTGCTTTGGAATTCCCAACCTGTTATGGCATTGCTGGCATGGAGAGACCTCTGTTCGACTGATAGTTGACACAGAAAGACTGATGCTGCTTTGAGGTGTGTATTCCTCAAGCCGGCTAAAAGTTGCAACATGGCTCAACAATTAGTTTTCCATGAAATAAATTTAAACAAAATGGAAAAATCTACTGATATTGAATTGTTGTATGGTTGGAATCTGTGAAGCTCTTGATTTAAGACTAAACGATCTTACTCTTGAATCTGATGAGCTCTTGATAATAGGAAGAACATTTTCGGTTTAAGACAAGAATGTATGCATTTGATTAAAGAATGAGTAATCTTGAATTTGAGTATGTTTAGCACTTGATCCAAGAACTCTTGTGCTTGGATTTGAGACTGATTCGTACTTGGATCAAGTATTGAAGCTCTTGGATCAAGAAAACCGGGACCAAACATTCATACTTGGATCAAGAATTTCGCTCTTGGATCGAGAATTTTCACTCTTATCGAACTATTGATCTCGAAAATTCTTGATCCAAGTATGAAATTCTCTATTTTTTCTCTGAGTGTAGATGTCCGATTTCGACCTTTACAGAATTATGAAGAAACATTAAACACTATTACATACGGAGTTTGGAGACGATTCCATTTAAAACAAAAAGTGTTTCTCACTAGAACTAGGCAACTATATGTTATAGTCATCCTATCCAGCCGGTTCCGACAGATGTCCAGGGTATTTGTACCAGATGATTTCGTGCAAAGTTTGGTCGTGAAAGCTTTAAAACTGACGGAGGAGATAGCATAGAAAGAGACGGACAGACAGACGGGCATGGCTATATCGACTCAGCTCGTCATGCTGATCAAGAATATATATACTTTATGTGGTCGGAAATGCTTCCTTCTATGCATTACAAACATCTGGACAATTTCAATACCAAATGGTTACCTAGGTTTTCGTGTGTTTCCATTTCATTTCTGGTTGGAGTTTCGTTTAGATTGATCAATTTTTTGATGACAAGGTTTCCCAACCGTTAAGAATTTTGTTCTTTCATTGTTCATTAACTTAACACTAAGAACTAAAGCACTTCTATGGCTTCTTTAAAACAAATTCCATACAAATGCAACTCTCTCCACCTCTCCGTATACTTATCTCCCAAATTCCCTATGACATTATCAGACAATTATCTGGCACCCATCATCCCCGTTTTCACCCACAATCTCACGTTCCATTGCTACTCCAAACGAAAGTCATAAATAACAGCCACTAAACAAGCCAATCGAGCAGAAAGAGTCGATTCCATTTGGCGTACACAATAAATTCCGAGCACAAACACCTGCAACTTGGCCAATTATCAACGACCCAGAGAAGTTCGACTTTGAGCAAATCCAATAAACTTCACAATCGAATGCCACATAAATATTAAACGATGATTGAGACCAACATACGAGTACATACATACATACATACACACACTCTCTCTGTCTCCGTGTCCAAAGGAGAAAAGCTTACGAAAAATTACAATTTATTGGACATTTCCGGGTTTGACAAAAATGGACACCGAAAGATTTATGCGTTACTCGGCCAACGACTTTGCCGGGAAATTTATGGCCGTGCAATTGTGTTGGGCAGTGTCCGGTTAATACCTGGCCATTGAAGGTTAAGTGGTCCTTAAAGCCGGCAGAGTGGACTCTGAGCCTTGCGGCAACTTCATTATTATGCGGGCACCTCAATTGCATTATGCAGTTATTCAAATTTGCATATCATTTTTGTTTGTGTCCGAAAAACTAAAACTAAATAAATGCCAAACAAAGTCGAAAACTTATCCCAGGGCTGGCCTAACTTTATTATGAGATCAGGGTAGCAGCTGGGGGGGGGAGGGGGGGCGCCGGGCCTGGGAGTGTGCGAAGTGGCTATCTGTGGCCGGCCATCGCTCAGAGAAACTAAAGCGCACTGATTCTGATTCTATGCTGCCGACATGTGTCACTCTGCAGTCCAGCAGGCATAAAGATTGGCGGGCCTCCAACTTCAACTCCAACTCCAACTCCTGAGCCTGGGCCCCAGTCCGAGTCCGAGTCCGAGCGTGTGGGACCGGACGAGCGGCGGCGGCTGTGGAAAATTTGCATTTGCTAAAAACGGTATTGCGGCGGGCGTTGGAAAGTGCTGGGCAGAATGGTGAGGTGAGGTTTGGGTCTTTGGGCGGGTTATAGAGGAATAGAGTCCAGCAGCTATTTGCTGCTCCAGCTATGGTCTTCCATCATCGTCGCAGTCGCACTAATTCCTCAGCAGCAATTTATCAACAATAAACAGTTGCAGACATTTTGCTTAGTCTCTGGCCATGTGTGTGTGTGTGTGGAAGTGTGTGTGGAAGTGAGCTTTTGTGTGTGTGTGTGTAAGTGACATGCACTGTCCCAAACAGGAATTTATGAAAAAGTTTAAACTCTGCGGGGGACAGAAGCTGCTTTTCGAAACTTCAAGCAGCTCTTTAATTCTCCACGGACTTGAAGCAAACCGGAATGATTCTAATAGTATGTTAGAATCAGGACATCAATCGGATCCAGTATCGAATATCTATTTTGATATGAGCATTCACTTGAGTCACTTTCGAATCATCTTTTTTGCCATTGCATCTCAATTTGGTTAGCACTGTAGCCGACGCCACTTTTGGGATACTCCAGCAAATCAGCTTATTATGTGCTCATTGTGGTACTGCCACGCCCACACCTTCACACTCGTGCGCCCATCCAACCATCCGCCGTAACATGCCAATAATCCAATAAAAGCGCTGGAATTTTTCGCGCTTGCGTTTAATTTCATTTACGCCTCATTTGCTGCCTGTCATCCGGCGATCCTTATTGCTCGCAATTGGCTTATTCGTTTTGGCATTCGCGATTTTCCAATTGACTTTCAATTGATATGCATCTCAGGCGAAACCTGTTGAGATGCGATTCGATTTGTGCTAATGAGATTGGGCCCTATTTGGTTATGCTAATGAGCCGACTTTCAACTTTCAACTTTCGCCCCGAAGTGCAACTCACGGTGACCCGGCATTCGCTGGCGCCAGATTGTCCTGCACCAAACACCTTGAGTCGATTTCGACGCCATTCGAATTGCCTTTAATAAACTTGTCGCACTGTTTAACTTTATGAAGATTAATGAGACTGTGCATGCGATTTTTGCACAGAAACCATATAGAAAATTGAAAAGTGCCCGATGAGGTCCGGACGGAGACGGCGACGGCGACGCAGGAGGACAAATGTTATAATAAAAGCACATTTCACTTGTTTTAATGACGTCATTACGTGGCAGTTACCAACCACCCACAGTGTCTGTCCGTCTCTAGTTCGCTCCGTCGAAGTCAGGACGTTAATGTGTCCAATAATTTAATTTTAAGTACCTTGCAGAAAAAGAAATACGGCCACATTTTTACAGACAATTTCCCTTAATGGCAGCACAAGAAACTACAAAGCGAAGTCGAACCTGCGGCTGCTGTCGAAGTCCTGGTCGGCCGAGCACGTGCAAGGATCGCCGGGCGAAGGTAATTGCATGGAAAAAGTCAAAGTTGTGCCGGCTGCAGTCCTTCTCCGTTGGGTGTGTGTGTGTGTGTGTGTGTTGGGTAATTGAAAATTTAATATTTATTTCGCAGTTAGTAAATCAAAGTTTCAACACAGTGGATAACATGGGCATTACATATTCATCATACGCCCCGTGCGCCACAGTTGGGCTGGGGGGGGGGGAGACTCATAAAGAAGTGAAGCGAGCACATGTGAAGAGCGCCCAGTCGCAGGCTATAAATCAATTCAACCTTTTGCATGAGTTTCACTTTCTTTTATTTTCCTGTTACCAACGGCCCCCCCCCCCCCCCCCCCCCCCTCAGCCTCGTGAGTCAGCGGAAAAGTAATAAAGTCAAAGTGGGGACCATTATTATTATGCTTAAATTGTTATATGCTCTTACATGGATTAGTGTTCGATAATCCGGCGACCCAACTGTTGCCCGCCGGGCGCTCTGAGGTGTGAAGACTGACAACAGCAACAACAACAAAAAAGCGGTACATATATCTCTCTCTGTGGCAGCACTTTAACTGCAAAATCATAAATAACATCATGTAAATAGCTTTTATCTAACAACTCGTCAGAGCGGAAACGGCGTAACGGGGGAACAAAAAAAAACCCTGGAAAAGTTGCACAAAAGCCATGAAGGACTGAGGTCCCGGTACTTCGGCTCGCTGCTGCAGTTCGCATCAATTAAACCTAAATTGTTGCAGTTGTTAACACGCAACAAAATTGTCTGCTGCACTGCAGCTAAAAAAGTCGAAAACAAAAAACTGTCAAAAAAAACACCACCCAGTGGGCAAATGTGTTTTGCAGGCGAGAGTTATCGACCAGGGGATATCGTGCAGATGTTGACAATGACACCTGCATAGGTAGGCTAGTATCTGTTCTATCTTAGAATCTTAAAATCGATAGCTATTGGCAGCAGTTCAGTTTATCACATCAAAGTAAAGCAGTCGCTACAAAATGAGTAATTACCTAAGAACTAGAACCTAAAAAGTTATGTTTCGTAACTCTTATTCTAAATGCATGCAGGTTTCTTTTGGAGTTCCTCAAGATGGTCACTTGGTTTGATTTTTACTGTCTTTATCAATGATCGTCCTTAGCATTTGGCTTACTTGAAGGTGCTTATATATGCCCATGATGTGAAAATATGTTTAACATACAGTAATGTGGTTTCCTCTTGTAGTTTACAAGCAGACTTAGATGCATTTCATTTCATTTAAGCCTGGACAGTTTGAAGCTTCCCACAATTAGTCACTTAGTTGCTTGCTAATGTGGCAACACAGCGCCTTGATGAAGTAAATGATTTAGGGGTAGTTTTGGACCAACAACTTAAATCAAACTCTTATGTAACTGCTAATATTTAGGACCGAAGTGTTCTTGGGTTCATTAAGCGGTGGTCTAAGGAATTTGAGAATCCCTACGTTACCAACACTCTTTACACTTCTCTTGTCCGTCCTCTTCTTGAGTATGGATCATGTGTGGGGGGGTCTCCGGAATATTCGATCCATTTAGATAGAATTAAATGTTTGCTTTTCGTTGTTTAAACTGGCATCCTGAGGTCTGTTTACCATTTTACTCTAATATACTACTTTTGATTAATCTTTCCATTTTACTCAACCGTAGGGTTATGCTTGGGGTAAACTTCATACATAGATTAATTATTGGGGAAATTGACTTTTCAGATTTGGAGTGCCAAATGAATCTGAATGTTTCTAGAAGATCGTCCCGCTACTTTGTCCGCTTCTCTCCAAATCGTTGTAGTACTAACTCTACTAGCCGTCCTTGAAATTGTCCAGATGTTTGCAACGCATAGAAGAAACTGAAATAGGAATGATCGGTCGCGAAACTAGTTTTAGTGAGAAAAACAAAACGCCTCCAAATGTTGTATTTCCTATGTTGCAATGCTTTCCCATGATCCATGATCCATAAAAGTAGAGTCAGAAAAGTAGTCATAGTGAGAAAAACATGTTTGTTTTCAGTGGAAATGTTTTTCAAATTAGTGAGAAAAACGTGTTGTAAGGGCACACAAACTTCGGCCGTGCTGAAACTAAGCAGGCTCTATTTTTTCATTGATTAAAGTCACCCTAGACTCGCAAAATCTGACACTGTGTAACAAACAAGATAAGAAGAGTAAGATTCCAAAGATCCTTTAGAAAGCTGCGAAAGCTTTAAACCTATAAACTCCTCGAGTAAGCTTTGTATTACTACGTTTATGCTTAAATAAAAAACCTGAAAAGTATGTTGCTCTTATATAAATTGGTCATTAGGGAAATTATTTCTTTTATAGCTTTCTTAAAACTTCTTTTATTTATTACACGCATAACTAGACAGATAACCTAAGTGAATGTTCAGTGTGAACTATGATAGACACTGCCAATCAATTATCTTTGTGAAATGAATGATTGTTCGAAATAAAGCTGCCTTATCACTATGTAGATGGCGATTATTCCCAGCAAACATTTTTTATCACGGAAGATAAGATTCACCTATTAGGTATCGCTTTACTCTGGCGATATCGCATTATTATCGCATTCTCATATCCCTACGGAAAGAAATGTGACGCTATGCGATAACTAAGAAAGCGACACTTCTGACAGATAATTCTGGGAGATAGAAAAAAGAGTCTTCTAAGCGATAGGAAAGCGATTCTTCCTAAAGATAAGATTGTGATTCTTCCTAGATGCAGGAAGGCGGTTCTTCTCCCGAAGATAAGCCATACGGATAAAAGGTGTTTCGTAGTCTCTTGTTTAACAGTGCGATTTCGCACCTTAGTTAAATTGGCGTTGCCAAAGTATTTTCCTTTGGTATTATTGGAAAAAGTCGTTCAACTTCTTAGGGAATGTTCAGCGATGTATCACTAATTCTCTGATGATATGATAATGTAGAGCATTCTTGCCCTCAAGGCGATTTTTGAGGGATACATTATGATAAAAAAGCAATACTTAAAGTATTTTGTTTGTGTGAATCGGCAACCATCTCCAAACTCTCGCATTTTTGAGGGAGATAAGTCACAGGACAAAATGTTTGCAGGGAAGAAAACATCACGATTTTTGCCATAAGCCTTCAGATAAACTGAGTGACTAGGTGTCTAGGTTGAACTCTGCCAAAACTGGGAATCAATTATCTCATTCAAATGGATAATTGTTAACGAAAATAAAGCTGGCCTACTTTTAAGCGCAAAATCCTTGATTGTGTGCAAGCTTTAAAGTACTTAGACATAGTTACACTTTTTTCACTTTATAAACAGCTTTCGTTTAAGATATGTAATTTCGTCGGCCCTCGCGAAAGTCTGCTCTCGAAAAGCAAGGATCATCCGGCCGCACAGGATGGATCGACAAGTCAATCCACGATATGCCGAGAGCCTTGAGCATTCCCCTTGTAATCTACAACGACGTGCATATTGCTCCAGAAGCAATAGTTGATACAATTATTTCAGAATTCCATCTAATGTTCACTATATAGATATGTTAACCGATCTCCATTTGAATAATGATGAGCCGCGCCTACCCTTTCTTACCCCTTAAAACCCACTTGGAAATTGGTAAAACGTCAAGTGTGAAATGCCATAGAACTGCATAAAGCCGCAGCTGGAAAAATGTTTCCTCCCAAACCAGAGCGGACCTTTGAGTGTACTTCTGTCATGGGATTTATTTTATATGTTGGTGTTGTTGTTGTTGTTGTTGTTGATGATTTTTTTCCCAGTTCGTCCCCTCCATTCGGTCGGCGGACGGAACAGCAATTACGGCGCTTGAAATATTGACAATTACTTAAATTTATCTTTTCTAAAACGCCGCGAGTGCACCTCAGCCATGGGGCGTTCGTCAATCAAGCGGCAGACAGGGACGCTCCACGCGTGATATATATATATACACATATATGTTTTGGAGTGGGCCACCCGGGGGAGAGCGCCGGCGTCCACCTAGCCACGTTGATGCATTGGCCTGTGTAATTTTTGCATATTTCGAAAGCCAAAAACCGTGGCGCAGCATTCCACGCGACTGCTCTCACCTGCGGAGTCGACTGAATGAACGATTGAATGAACGAATGAATGAATGAATGAGCGCATGAATTGCGGTGGCCGGCGCCAAATACTGCGAAATGGCCTGGAAATGATTTAAGGCGGAAACTGTGGCCAGGACAGAATTGAAATTTATGTAGCAGGTAGGCAGCGGCGTCGGCCAGTGGCGAATTTATCATTTAAAAAGTTTTGGACCTCGGTTAGCTTCGACATGGCAACTAATTAACTTTAAAGGCATACAACAAATTCTATTCACCGACTATTTTTGTCGCTTGGCTTCGTGTAATTAATCACTGTCTGCCCCGAGTGCAGCGTGCTAACAAATTAACACTAGCGGCCGGGCAGGGTCGGCGGGGGGGTGGGTGTGGAAGTGGTATGGGGACAGCCGGGGAACAAAACACGGCATCTAGAAACTTCAAAACTCATTTTTGGCCAGGAGAAGATGCAAAAAAGATGGGATGGAAATTGCAATTGCGATATTTTGAAAATGCATTTCTCATTTCAGCCAAACGTATGAGTTACAAAAAGTCATTTGCTATGCCAGCTCATTAGACAGACAGTCAGTCAGTCTCTCCAAAAAAACTAAGGGCCTCCCCGCCGCCCGCCTGACTGACTGACTGACGGATGTGTGTGAGATGCGAGTTGCCAGTTGCGAGAAATGGGGAAATTTGAAATTGTGAAATGTGAAATTCAAGCAGCGCATGGCAACTATTTCCATCTGCGGCGGCGGTGAGTGAGCCCCAAAATAGACACCAGGTTGGTTGGCCAGCCAAGCCGATTCCCCCCACTATCCGTTGGCCAATGCTTTAGGAGCTAAGCCCGGCCCCATCATCAAAATCATCGGCAGCATCAACAGCCGCATCATCGTTTTTATTGTGTGGGTATTTTTATGAGCATTTTCAATGCTGTGCAAAAAACACAATAAAATCAATGAGGTGTGTCTGTGTCTGACGAGCGGCATTTGGTCTCCTTTTGCTGCACCTCAGCACCACAGGCAGGGCAAACAATTGGTTATCTGATGGATACACAGCCCCACACACACACGCACTCACACGGACAGACAAGAGCTAAACAATCAAGCACAGCCACCTACAATGCAATCAACGATGAGACTGAGATGCGAGCCTCCTCCACCCCAAATTGGGGTAAGCTTGATGCCCATTCAGAGCAGCAGCAGCAGCAGCAGCGATAGAGACGCGGATACCAAAATGGGAATATACGACTTGTACAAAATTTGCTTAGATTGAAAAGACAACAAACCAGACGGACTCTGATAAAAGGGAACAAGGTAAGGTTACAAATGGTTGGGCAGTTGCTGATTGGTGTGAAACACAATTTGGAACTTGCCAATGAGTTGGTCACATTTAGCAGGAAAGTTTGTAGCTACGATCCCTGATCGAACTTTTGAGAGATTTTGTAGGATGGTACGACTCACGATAGAGTCACTTTCTGCTGAGTTTGGGTTTCATCATCCGCTGATTTGCCATTTCTGTTGTCTCTTTTTAGAGGAGGAAGCATAGAAGCTTCGCATTTGTTTATCGTTTCACTTCGATTTTTGGTAATTTGATAGGATGATGTTTCCTTTGTTTGAAGGTCGCAAATGGCATCCCTTGTAGGTATTATCTAGTAGAAGCTAAGTAGTAGTTCAAGATTCAGGGAGGTAGCCTGCTCTTACCATCTCATTAAAAGACCTACGGCAATCTGCAATCGTTTTGGCTGTTTTGCATAGTTACCTTCCCTGACCACATGAATATCTAGATGGTTGACAGCCTAGACAACCGTATTAATGGTAATTTATCTACCCACAAGATCTGAAGGCACTAGATTTTACAATATGTCTGTTGAATGTGATCGGAGAGGGAGAACGGTGATGCATAGTGAATGGTTCTGACAACGAAAGGAAGAAAGGATAATGTAGAACGAACAAACCCTGGGTGTAGTCAATGAATTATACCACAGGAAAGACCACAATTGGTGTCACAATCGCAAGAAAAGACTTCATTTCATTCCGGATCTAGTACTTAACACAAAAGCAGCCCTCTTAGCGCAGACGACTATCGTACCCACGCCAGACATGGCGACAAATAACAGTAAAGAACTCAATATAGTTGTCCGATTTTAATAAAAATTAGTAGAATTATAAAAAAACATAGAAAACCTACGAAGGAAAACAGTTTTTCTCACTAAAACTAGTTTTCCGACCGATTGTTCCTATGGGAGCTATGAGATATAGTCATCCGATCCGGTCGGTTCTTACATATAATATTAGTAGTGTGCAGCAAAAATAAGACTCTGGGCAAAATTTTAGATCGATAGCTTTAAAACTGAGAGACTAGCTCGCGTAGAAACAGACAGACAGACGGACAGACAAAATATCTAAATCTATATAAATATAGGAAATGATGGATTGGATGATTTCGCATACACATTTGGGAAGGATATGTCTAAAATATCCTATAATCATCCAACGGAGCTGAAAATACATCCCAAGGATGATAACTTTTCATGTTCTTGGATGATTTTCAGCTCTATTGGCTGATTAAAAGGATATTTTAGACATATCCTTCCCAAATGGATATGGAAAATCATCCAATCCATCATTTCCTATCCTTACCTTCTCTGTGTAGTTGTCCAGTCCCACAAGTTCTACACGGCGTAGTCCCTGCCTTTGATAAAGCCTGGTTGGTTTGGTTTTCTCATAGTTTACTATGAAGGATTAAGTTTTACAAATTTGAAAACGGCAATTTCTTATATACCAAAAGTTAAAGTTAAAGTTAAATTCGGAATTCGACAGTTGCCACTCATCTCGAGCAGCAACTGAGCAGCCTGTCACCTTTACCTTTTATTCCATATTCCAAAATCAGTTCAATCGTCCTTATTGTGCTGAGTATCAATATGTGCGCTCCCACAACGGATTTCTTACTTGTTACCTATTCATACGTTATTATTATTATCCTTGCGCACACACACACACACACACACACACACACACACAGGCATAAGCTTGCGTAACACATTATCCTGCCGCTGTCCTGCCCGCTTTGTTGAGCACTTTGCCAGCCGAACAAAGAATGTGCTTTATTGGCACTTTTTGCACAATTGAAGCCTCCTGCCGTCGTCCTCCCCCACCTCCCCCTCCATCACAATCCACCGCGGCAGCAGTAAATGAGCGTGGCAAAGCCGGAGCTGGCTAGGTATACACCAGGAGTTGCTGCCGCTCCTGCCTCGTTCTCATTGTTGCGCTTTGGCAACAGCCGGTTTTGATGTGTGCCACGCCCCCCTCTTTGGAGCCAGGGCCTTGGAGGTGGCAGAAATGGAAGTGGAAGCTGTATTAGGTGAAGAGGAGGACATGGACTTTAACGAAGCAAAGGCAAAAGGATAAACACATTCATGGTGTGCAATCGATTGGCATAATGTGAAGCATTTTATTAAGGTTATCAATCGGCTATGAATACGTGGCATAGGTGTAGGTGTATGGGTGTGTGTGTGTGTGTGTATTGGCATGCCACGCATACGTGTTGTTTGTTTGCCGAACAAACACCGCAGTGACGACGCGCTACGTCGAAGGACACCAGCGGCATTGCCCTTATCGTAAGTGACGCATAAAACGTTCAACGTTATGAATTATGCGGAAATTATTAGAAAGCATTTAAGCGGAATTATTAATGAGAAAAATGAGATGGCAAACTTACAGATGAGGTGTCATGTGGCTGGCGTTGGCGTTTGTTTTTGCCAAGTTTTTGGGGGCGGAAAGATAACGCTGAGTGTGTGTGTGTGTATAATAAAAGATTTCTTTTAAGTTTTTAGCTGAATGAAAATTGGCTGAAAGATGTAAAAGGTAGTCTAATGATTAATTATTTCAGAAATATGTCGTGTCAGATTAATCAAACTAAATTAAGTCACTCGACTATCCCCTGCAAGGAGAGAGTGTGGCGCTAGTTAGTCAATTTACACAAACAAAATATTGGTTAAGTTAAGGTATTGCATTTGTATCTAAGAAGGGATAAGTTGAACAAATAATTAGAAAGAAAAATAAAGTTTAAAGTAAAATTTGGCATAAGTTGTTTGATTTTGAAAAGTTCCTAACTTTGAGAATAAATAAAAAATGTGTCGGTAACTCTACGAAGAATTTCCGTCTAGTCCCCACAGAAGACTAATTTTTTAAGCATTCCGGAACAGAGACTGTTTCGTATCTCCAGGGAGAATCGCTTGCTTAACTCTTGGAAGTAACATTTTCTTATCCACAGGATGAAACATTCTTGTTTTTTTAAAAAAGGACCTTTTTTTCTATCTCTAGACTAATCGCTTTCTTATATCTCCTTTCTTGTCATTCCGAATGATAGGAAGAAAATGCGATATAACTAGAGTGAAGCTATAACTCCTGTTATAATTGAACATTTGAATAGGTTTCCCTGGATTTTATACCCTTTTGATAAAAAAGTCTATGGAAACCACAGACACTCTAAAGAAAGCTACTTGAAACATCAGAGATGCAAAACCGGTTCTGAACCGAACCAAACGTAACCGAAGCCGAACCGCCTATTCTAATTAATGTACCTAACCGCTCATCGAACGAATTTGGGCTTAACTGTGGCCGATTGTTGTAGGTTTTATGATTCAAAGTGTTGCCATTCAACACCTGGGGATGCCCACCGATGGCTAATAATGCTATCATTAGACTGCATTTCTATTGTGGAAGTTGCCTATTGATTCCAGTGAGTATCCAACATCTGCTGTGCGTCAAGAGAAGCTTGACGCTCGGACGGTGTGCACATCATAGCGGAGAAAGGGCACTCCAACCATATCTAAGCTTCTCCCTAGATACCGAATGGGATTCTCCGACACAGGTCGGGCAGCTGCTGGCAAGCATCGCAATTTATTTTAGGGTTTAAGTCCCAATAAATGGGGTGATCAGAGCCACAATTTTCTTCAGAGAATCCTTTGTAAGATGTGAAAACATTTTGTTTCAAAAGTATTTCAAGATCAAAGGCAACACTGCGAATGAGTAATAAAAATACGGTGGAGCCTCGATACGCCCATTAAACATAACATATCAACTTTTTTGTCTCGTGAAATATACACCATAGATTTACGATCAAAGGGGAACCAAGTTTACCCTTAATATTGCATATAAAAATATAAAAAAACAAATGTGTTATCCAACCTGCTCACTTATAGATGTTAATTTCAGGGCTGCAAACCGGTTTTAAACCGGTTCGAGCCTGAAATTCCTACAAACTTTTCACTGGAAACCGTACCTCAAGACGAAGGAACTTTAAAAAAATGATTGAGCCTGAACCTGTTTCGCATGCAAAGTTTCGGTTTGGCTCCAAGGACGATTACAACACTAGAACGCACGAAAATAAGTGTTTGTGTCGACATTTACATGAATAGCAACACTTTTAATATGTTTTGAATTCTGAATGCTTAAGAAAAGAAGTCGTATTTGATGAAGGCACTGTGCCGATACAAATATGTATGTCATCAGAAATCAAACCTTTACACATAATTCCCTCTTAAGACTTTGAGCCAGTTTATTCTGTTTTCGTCTCAAAATTGACAGACTTAGACAAAAATTTAGAATTCTGTAAAGAACTATCAAGTTAGTGCTGAATTCGGTATGCCTCTAAAGGATATTGTGAGATTTGCAGAGGGAAGAAAGTAAACTTTCATCGCTTACAACATGGACTCAAGTGGGACACGGTTATCCAAATATAAAGTAATATACGGGCCTGTTCCCGTTTTCGGAATTGGAAACTCTTCCCTTTTCGAAAAGCCGATTGTTTGACTCGGCTTTTATCTTATAATTTCGAATCCTCTCCAAAGAACAGTTTTGATAGCTGACAGCTTTAACAGATTTCTCTAATCAATCATTGGATATTAGATCTCTTGCCTATTCCCATCGATCGAATTCGGAAACGAGAACAGAACTGATAAATTAATTGTCTCTGAATAAAATAAGTAGAACCCAGGTTCGAACCCATAGGTTAGTTCTGGTTCGAACCTGCAATCCGGGAGTTCCGGATACAATTTTAAGGTTTGGATTATTTATAGCGGAGAGTGGAGGAGAGAGGAGAGTATTAATGGATCGCATAAAAAAGAATCTCAAACTGTTTTCCACTTTTCGATTTCGGAATCGGTTTGAGTTATTTGAAAACATCCAATGCAAAGGCATGCGAACCTCTTCTGTTGCATCGTTAATAGGTAGAGCTAAACTGGGGCAATGGTATTTCTGGTATTTGAAGAAAACCTCAATTATTAAGTAAGTACCTTTCAAACTTTTTTCAAACAGAGTTAAAAATGTGTTTTTATGTTGCAGCTTAATTAATCCATCCCCTTCCGCTGATCTTTTCCGGAGTTGCATCAAAAGTTATGGTTTTACCCCTCAACTTCACATACAACTCAGCGTGTTGTTAGTCAATTGCTCTATTAAATTAAAGTGCATCCCCCCCCCCCCCACCCACCCCCTCCCCCTTTCCCGCTCATCAGCATTGTGTAAATTTACGAATGCTCGACCAAATGTTGTTGATGTTTTGTGTGTTTTTACCTTTGAGCATAAAATGCACAACGCGAACAAAAACCCCAAAAACAAATTTTGGTGGCAATCGAAATGAACAGCGTTCCATCGAGTGCACGGGGGCGGGGACAGTCGCGGGCGTGGTCGGAGGTGGGGGCACTGAAAAATACAATCAAATGCATTGAACTGGAAAAGCGGCTAGCAAAAAATAAATACACATACTCGCATTTGTGGGCGTTGCTGGCTGCACACAATTGGATTAAAATTTACACGCCGTCCTGGTTGAGGCCACACGCAATTATCGGCGAAAGTGGGGATGGGGGGAGGGGGGCCGCGGTGAGGATTGGTGGACTCCGCGTGACTGCGTTAATGTGCTTAACAATAAAATGCAGCGCATTAATTGATAACGCAAGAAAAGCTCATTCAATATGTTATGAAAGGCCCCATTTAATCAATAACAAAATGGTCAGGCTGATCTATGGGTGGTGGTCGATCAGAGGTTGGGTTGGGTATATTTATGAACCACTGTAGTGTTCGATTTAAATGATCTAACAGAGAAAGCATCAACTTTTTTACCTGAAATTGGCATAGCTTAATAACAAATTACACTGCGACTGAAAGTCCAAATGGGTCTCTAAATACCCAGTTGCACAAACTAGTGTTAATCAGTCATCATCAACTTGATGCTTAGTGATGCTTGCTGGTGCTATTATTATTATATCTATTAATATCTGTCTAGACCCTACAAAATTATCATGAAGATCTCATTAATCACATATTTTTGGCGCCCACTAAATGAAATTAGAAGACAGAAGAAAAAATAAAACACTTCGTGTGTTTTTTAGTCGTGAAAATATTGCAAATAAATCAATGCTTTTTAAGTTTGATGCTAAGTATCTCAAAAACAGAGCGCTTAACAAGTACGAAAGTCAGTGAAGCACGACTATAAGATACTCTGTACCAGAACATATTTAACACGGTAGACGCACTTCCTCTCTTGCTCTCTTTTTGATGAATGCTTAAACTACGGTCTGTGAACAACAGTTGTGAGGCATACATAAATTTTCCAAAGTTTTCCATTACCAAACAAAGTGTTAAGGTTTGTGAAGTGCTGCCCATCGCTGTTCCAACCAGTGCTGCCCATCATAAATGTATGTTTTCAATGAAACTCGACTATCGCTCATTCGATCTTCACCATTTAACCAGGGTTCAGCGACCTACCAAACTACTTTATCTTAAGATCTGCACAGATATGCCATTAATAAATATTGTGCTAAGCGCTAATGTATGGAGTATCACTTTAAATAGTAAGCAGACAAATGCCTCTATATGAACCACATATTTCGAAGTGTCGCCCGATAAGCTAAATTTATGTTTATCGCTATATCTTGGAAACAGAGGGTCATGTGGGAGAACTGATAAAAGATTTGGAATGAAAACAGCTCAAATACTATGGAAAAATGGGAAGCATTCATGTAGGTTTATGTTGTTGCACTGAGATAGTCGGCTTGTGAACGGGCATACAACTTGGTGTGGTTAACATAACCTTAATTAAAGGAGCAGATCCTGCATTGTGCACACTTAAGTTATAATAAACAGATTTACAACTGTCAAACTTTGCTGCTCTAAACATACTGCCCAAAATGTATTCCTCTATTGCTCCTCTCGTATTTTTCCCCTACATCTAACTCTAATTTGACATTACGCTAATGATGCTCACGTTGCAGTTGATGCGTATTAAAAAAACACTTTTTGGATTGAGGCCAACAAAAAATTTGGCTCATTTTATTTTGGCTTAATTTCGGTTTGCCGTTTTTTGTTAAATGCATTTCGCAGGGGCCGAGCGTCAAATGTTATGTTTATCCCCAGCAATCGGGCATCAAAACTCATTTCCTCCACCGTCGATCGATGTGAGCATAAAATCATATGCATTCCATGCAAAGGCAGCGGCTCAGGCCATGTGGAAAAACAAAGGGCGCCAACTCGGAGGGGGGGGGGGGGGGGCAAATAACAATTTATTACATCAATAAACTTGGTTCGGCGTGTGGCTGCTTCAGCCCCAAGGTGAAATAATACGAAAATTATGCAAAATGTTGGCCGTAACATAAAAAAAAGCAACATTGATTAGATTGAAGGTGAAATGAGATTTTTACCGCAGTACATAGATATTTATGCCTGTTGCGAATTTTACGATGAGATCGGGCCACAATTTGCTAAAGGTAGGCCATAAATTGAGGCCTCAATTAATCGAATTTCCACGCAAAATTTTTGTCAACCGGCCGCTTGGTGGCTGTGGGTGGCCCCACAAATATGCAAAAATAGATGGATTATCATAAATTGTAATCAAAGTGGCATAATGCAAACAAATCTCACCACAAGCGAGTCGTAAAAATTTGTTAAACCGATCAAAATGGCTTCTGATGCCGATTTGTGTTGCGCCATTGGAACTTTATTTATTTATTTCGAGCGCACAAATTGATTCCTCCACCAAAGTCGGCAAAAGAAAAGCGGGCGGGAAACTAAATCAAAAAGCCCCGCCGAAACCATAAAAAACGAGAGCGAGAAGTGCACACGCGATAAGTTGCAAAAAATTACACCACCATCAACGACAACCCTTTTGGCCACCGCCCGGGCCCGAGAAGGTGGGGCGGGTGCGGCTGCCAAGTCGCACGTTGTATTTCAGCATCAGCATCGACAAACGGCAGAATGGCTTATCCTGGGCAATGAAAATTTATACAAATTCGAAAAAAGTGACAACATTTTGCTTTTATTGGCCATTAAAACGACTTAGCGACTTGGCGGACTTCGTAGGAGATCGCGTGTGATTTGTACCTTGCCCGCACTTTGCATATGAGAAGCGAAATGTGTGAAACTGCACACTGTGTGTGTGGGTGTGTGGGTGTGTGGGAGTGTGTGGGAGTGTGGACATTTAAGCAGTGTTTACGATGGGCTTAAGATGGCAGCAGGAGGCAGGGGAAATGCGACTTGGATGGTTTGTTCAGCTAAGCCAACTTCTTTTTGTATTAGATAAGGAGCAGGCCAAAAGTTTTGCTAAAGCTCATAAAACTCAATTGAAATATACCAAATTTGGCTCACTTTCATAAAGCTAATCGTGTTCATTGGAAAAATTGATATATTTGATCAGAATCTTATAAGCTGTTTTTGAAAGCTATACTTACACTGCATGGGGAGTAATTACTGGGTCAGAGGTCGGCGATATGAGCAGACAGTGAGTCAGTGGGGAAATGGTACCCAATTGCTGATCATTATTTAACCCACGAGCCTAAAACCTCAATGTAATCAGCCCATGATATAACAATAAAAGTAATGTGCTTTGCCCTCAGCAAAGTACTTAAAACGTTCAGTGTTTCGCGTACTCTTGAAGCCTGAGGCTCGTCGCGCAAAAGCTTAGTATTTAAACCAAAAGTAAGCGCCTTACCTTCTTTGTTGTAGCTTGAATCAGGCTCAGCTGAACAAACAAGAAAGAATGTCGGTCAAGCCCGACTATAACATACTCTGTACCAATGAAGTTATACGCTCAGCATAAATTTTGATGCTGCAGCAGCGAACAGTCTTTTGATCATAACTCGACAGACGTTCATCCGATTTTCACCATTCCTTTGAAGGATCGATAAGTTATCCTAATTTCTAATCGAACGAACCATCAATCTTTAAAACTGTGGGAGATATGACGTTTTTCTTAAATTACGGGGGCGGGAGAGGGCGTGGCCGAAATTGAAAATAAATTTGATCTGCCTGCAGACACAAGAAGCATATGTCCCATACATGTCAAACCTCTATCTCTTACCATCTCTGAGATCTGTGCGTTCATACGGACAGACGGACATGGCTATATCGACTGGGCTGTTGATGCTGATCAAGAATATATACTTTATGGGGTCGGAGATGCTTCCTTCTGGCTGTTACATACTTTAATCTATGTAGATATGGTACAGAGTATCAAAAGAGAAGCTTATGAAATCTATTTGCAAATTTTCTCAGTTGCCAGTGACAACTTCTCTGCTTACATTGCCGATCTCTGCAATAAAATCATCAATTGATGGACCTTTAATTGATGACTTACAAGAGCTATATAGATCCATTTTCCTAGACTCTTCGGGCCTCAGCAGTAAATCAGATTCAGATTCTCGCGCGACCCTCAAATTTTTAAAGTAGCTCGCCAAAATTACAAAATTTTCAAACAGCATTTGTCATCATTTCATTCTGCCCAGCTGGGAGGATGTGCAAACCTGACGTGGCATTTTGCCGGTTCATCAGGTTTCTGTCTTCAATCATCTGTTTCTCCAGCTGCTTTCACAAACAATTTCTTGTGGAACATTAAGCAATTTTCAACGTTTTAGACAAAGATCCCTTATTGTGAGGTTAAGGTGTGTGCCATTTAGCTAGAGTAAGCAAAAACAAAAAGAAATCGACTAAAGCAAATGAAGCAAACTGTGAAAATCACACACACACCCCCACACACACACACACACACAGGCGAGGGTCATAGAAATTGGAGCCTGTGGAAATTGCTTATCGGGAGGAAAATGTATGCGGCAGCTACAAAATGAATTTATTGAGTGGAAAATATTGCATCAGGAGGAGCATAGGCCAAAAGTAAAAGTGAAAATTTTTGCGTGCTGTGGCGTCAAAATCCATTAACCTGATATTTACTTTTCCACACTCACACACACACACACACACACACATACACACAGACATAAACTTATAGTACCAAGTGAAAGTGTTTTTGCCGTTAACGAGAAATGTCTGCCCCTGATGTTTGATGCTGTTGTTGTTGTTGTTGCTGCTGTTTCTGCTATCCCCCTTGACACATTTCCTGTTGTTGTTGTTTTTGTTGTTGTTTTTGGTTTCGAGGGGCCAACGGAAACATGATATTTTTACGTTTAGTTTGCAAAATTGAATAACACGTAAATGTGTTTTGCACCAAGATAAAGAAAGAGCAAAGGAGATGGAGAGAGCGAGAGTAGGATGGCAACAAGGCAGTAAATTAAGCTCCCACACGCACACACACACAGCGGAGGTAAATTACTTACATTACATTAGCACGGTACCAGGCCAGGGCCTAGGGAAATCGAGCCTATGAAACACAGCTGTTGATAGCCAAAAACCATTTGGTTTGTTTTATTACAATTAAGGAATTACCCCAGAACTGGGAAAGTACTGCTTTGGATTTGCTGGCTAAGTTTTACCAGCTCTTTAAGCTGACAACTTCAATTTAACAAGGCAAGTCTGATTTTGACATACATACCCAGCGATTATTGACTATATCCATTGGCTTAGTGCCCAGTTGTTCAGTTGGTAATGTACATTTTGTCAGGACGAAATGAGATCATTGAACTGGTAGTTAAATTCGGCTAAAATATCAAAATTCGATATCGATTAGATCATGCGGAATTTTTAAATTGGTCAGCTTTAAGAACCATTCTGACTTATTTAGCATTTACGATTACCAAACACCTCAACAAAGGAAATCGCAAACCAAAAACAAGTAAGGGCACTGCAGTCGAGTATCCCGACCACAAAATACCCTGTTCATTTGTTTAAATTTATTTGATTTGAATTTTTGATGATGAATGTTACCGATTTTTGTAACAAAATTGTCATCCTAAATGTAGGCAACACTTTTTTCTGATAAGAGGGGGATTGCTCTTATCAGCTCAACTGTTTCGTCCTCGGAAATGCAGGATTGTCCATTCTTTATCATGTTATCCCGTCATTCATCAGACTTCATGTCATGCGGGGAAATTGTTGATTTGTGTGAGTACCCGTTCCCCATTCCACACATTGTTGCCGGTGCTGCCAGGTGGCAGACAATCCAATCTACAAATGTTCTGATTTTGAAGTGTAATCCTTTTGGATCAACACCGTATATCTGCCTTCATATGTTTCGGACAATTATTGAAGGATTTTAAAGTTAAAATGATTTCTAGGAATCATACTTCAAAAATGTGCAGAATGATATCATAGAATAATTGATAAAGTCAGATTAAGAATGTTTGTAAGCTCCAAACCCAATCCAACCCAAACCCTCAGTCCAACAATTGTGTGAACCACTAAACCGAACCAGTTCATTCACTTCATTTAAGTATGGCAAAATATGCTTAAATCAAAAAATGTAATCGTTTTTCTATTACACAGAGAAAAAAAATATATTAAAGAGAAACCATTGGTTGATTTCCCCTAACCTTTTGGACTGCATTTGTTTTTATTTCCCTTTAATCATCCAAAAGTGCTGACAATCATCTAAAGAATGATCATATTCTGATCCATTTCATATTTGTGTACTTATTATCGAACTTAACAACAATGTCATGAGAAACCTCACCCTTGAAAAACGTTTGAAAAGCCAAACGGGTGCTCTCAAACCTCTGAAAATCTCTCAACCAACCAGAAAGTTAAGTCCTGACTGAATTGTCTCGGTAAAACTAGCTTCAGCAGATACACTTTTAGTGTGTTAGTGATTGCCAGCCTTCAACCCCGTGAATGGTATCGGTATTCCTGGAACTCCATCTTCAGTTGGGTGTCTTAGGTAAAAAGAAATAATTTTGAAAATTCGCTGAACCTTGCCCGAATTTTTAGCACACTTTGTGAACAAACTTCGATCCTACAACATTAGCGTTTGGCCAAATGAAAGTGCTGATGATTTCCCAAAACTCATTCACTGCTGCACCAGTGTAACCAAAAAACGCCAAATTACAAAAAATATTACCTTTAGCTAGCTTTTTACCCCTTTTTATTTAGGTTTTGTTTCGCAAAGCGGCAAAAAGCAATTAGACGCTCTTTTTGATGGACACGCGTTCAATCATTCACATTGCTGTCAAGTTCTCGCAACCCCGCAACGTGCCGAGCATTTTGAAAAGCGGCCAACAAAAAAAAATACGTCGAAAGCGAAGCAACAAACTCATTACACTCCAAAAAAGGGGGGACCAAAGGTGCGCGAAAAGTGGCAATTTTTCAAGTATTACCAAACGAAATGAGAACGGCCGAGCACATTAATAATGACTAAGGAGTTGGCAGACGTTCCAAATTAAGTACAACTCTTGGACATTGGCGAACCGTCGAAAGCACTTCAGAGCAGCCTAATTGTATCAAATGGCTCATCAATAGTTCAAAGGCTCTGCCCCATTAACGGGGCCCCAGCTGGCAGGTTGTGCCAGCGTTTTTATTGCCCCCGATCTGAGAAAACTTTCGCTCAAGTGTCTTCCGTTTGTCATAAAAACTTGTCATCCTCTGACAGCATATGAATCACAACAATTGGCCGCTGTTTAATGGCCAAACTTTTGCCATATAGATGTGTAGCGACAAATGAGCGCCTTCGAGTGTGCGACTTTGTCGAACTTCAACGCAGTTTCGCCGAGTCGTGTGCACTTTCAATTGCCCTACACAAAACTCGCCATTTCTGAACGTTATTTTTGGATTATTTGGCCGCGTTGCTGCAAGCCCAACGGCCGCCAGGCGACTGAAGGCCTAGAGAGGATTATTATAATGTCTAATGCCAGCAGACAGCTTGTTAACAGTGTCCTAACAGTGGGGGAAAGCATCAGTTAACAGCATTTGGCGCCCCATTTCCCCTTACGATATTTGGATGGGGATGTTGAAATAACGTAAGGAAGTGATAGAGCAAGTGAGAACATAATAAAAGGCCACAATAAATTAGACAAATACTTAATCTAATTAAATATTTGATATTTCTTGTGACAATCAAATCTCTACAAATTCTTTGACAATTTACAAAAATTTCTCTGCCAAGTAGTCCCCAAATTAATAATATAATTGCTAAGGGTTGTTTATATGTCAGCAATTCGAATGGCTTGAACATATAATTATTATTATTTAAAATTTATCTTTAATGATTTTACGGACAATTAAATGTTGGCAACGCTCTCATCAAATGGTCCAAGCAATGCTCCGAAATAGAAAAATTCCCTTGATAAACACAAAATCCATAAGAAAGAGATGACCAAACTTTGTTTTGGTATAAGACAGACCGACATCACAATCATCATTCCAGAGACTTTTAAAGTGGATTTAGTGTAGCTTTAATGCAAAATGTTCGAAATTATTTATAAGTATGCTAACAAGAATTTTGAGTTAGCACTAAATGCCAAAAAAAATATAGGTTTTCATTATAAGTGTACATAAAATCGCGCTCTTTCCATGTTTATCATGAAAAAAATGTCCAATTTAATGTGGCTAAGCTTGTATTTATCTCCTCAAAAGTGCAAAGGTGTATAAAGTGTTGCCCATCGATGTTTAATCAATCAATTAATAACTTCAGTCATGCTTCACAACCACTCAAGCAGAGTACGCAAGGGATTCTAGCTGGTGAGAGTTAACGAAATCGCCCTTACATTAACATGTTGGCCTTCAAAAAGGTCAAAATCGATTCACCATATACTTAGAATAAATATTTTCTAAAATTTGAAAATCCATTTCATATAAGCTACAAAATATTTGATCAGTTTTAGAAAGGAAAAAATATTTTCTAAGTTTTTAAAAAAGGGAATGAAGTGAGGGAAGTAGTGAGAGAAGTGTAAGGGACATCACCAACATAAGGCATAGTAAAACCTAACACAATCATATTTGATTCTTCTACACCCCTTTTGTATTTAAACTAATGACCTTACCTCTTTATATTCCCACAATTCCAAGTTGAGAATTACAATCGGAGCTCCCGAGCTCGAGTCCCCCCAGAGTCAAAGTAAGTAAGAATTTTGAAACAAACTAATATAATTAGCCGATTTTCAGAACCAAATCTAAATGAATTCTGCTCTTGGATTCCATTTCAATGAAAATTGAGTGAAAATTGTTCAGCAAAATTTTTTAATAAGATAAAAAAAGTTTTTAACTATTTTTCATGATAAATTTAACTATTTCCAATAATAAATTTAAATATACGAATATCACATTTAACGCTAAATCAATGTCGAAAATAGTGAAATCAAAGTGTAAACATTTAAATATCGCAGCATTTTTCCCTGAGTGTAGAAACCTCTTCGCTTAAGTAAAATGTTCTATACACGTTTCCTTCCCGTTGGTTCAACCGAGATATACAAAACTTAGTAATAATGACTTTTTTGGATTTACCTTGTCTGCGACTAAAACTCAGGACCTCTGAGACTTTTGCTTGAGAGTTACAAGCGGTGTCCTTTTGTATTTTTTTTTTTTCAAAATACACAGTGCATAATTAGTTTGTGTTAAAGTATGTAACAGCCAGAGGGAATCTCCGACCTGATAAAGAATATGAACTCTCAACCGGTCACCTTTACCAGCTTTTGGCGCCAACTGTAATGCTTAAGTGGCGTTCACGCTTGGCGGATAGGGCATATGGGACTGCTTTAGCTATATATGAATTAACTTGTTTAAATCTTCAATCTTTATTTATGGTTCACTCTTCGTGTTGGTAATTTCTGTTTTAATATCTGAAAAATTATTACTTTTGTCTGAATTTCATTTACTTATTTTCGTCTCCCCACAGAGAAAAAAAAGGATAATTTCCGGTATCCATTTGGGAAGGATATATGTGAAATATCCCTTTAATCATCCAACGGAGCTAAAAATCATCCAAAGGATATGAAAAATGATGATCCTCGGGATGATTTTTCAGCTCCGTTGGATGATTAAAAGGATATTTAAGACATATCCCTCCCAAATGGATACTTTTTTGGATCTTTTTTTTTTCTGTGCAGTAAAGTCGATCTGATTGAAAACAAAAAATCGTAAGATATTTCTTAGATTAAAGTACTTACATCTCAAAGGAGTAGCAAAAGGTATACAAGACATTTGAATAGATTTTAGAGTTGCACCTCAGCATTGAGTCTGATTCACTGATTCAGGGGTTCCCCGCCCCACGGCCCAAGCAACCGCAGCAATATTTCAAACGTATCCAATATGTTTGGCCATACATCCACTTTATGCTTCACTATAAACCTAATGATATATACGAGTACACACTTACTCATATTCTCCCTTAATCCATTTTCTTATCCCACTTTCTATCTGTTTGTGTGCAAAAGTGTATAATAATGAATTATTGACCCTAAATTACAGATTTATTTATGGTTTTTTGTTTTGCCCATTTAATGTTTGTCAACCTTGTCTCCTTTTTTTCCATTCTGTTCATTTAATATTTATGCCGCTTTCTATTAGATTATAAACAAAAGGCCAGCCATAACATTCGGTAATTGTATGAATCATTTTCGTTTGGCGTAAACAATTTTAATACACATTTATGAGGCGCAATGTGCAAAATATAATAATAGTACTAATATGTTGCTTTCTGGCATTAGCAACATATGACAAATGCGCGAATAAATTGCCCAAATCGACATACGTTGCTGCCACGGCAATTGTATTAATTTGTCATAAAATTATACGGCCTAGAACTGTGGGCCATAAAAATCCGTGTGTGTGTGTTTTTGCAGAAAAGAGAAAAAGTGTTTATCCGATGTCAGAGGCTGCATAAAAACTGCGTGAATGGGGCACCTGCTTCAATACGCCTCCTGGTTTCAGACTATACATAGTTTGAACATAAACAAAATGCCAAGCAAATCAAAACAAAATGCGGCACGTTCATATTTATGTATGAATGCACTGTGCACTGTGAGAATGGAACTATGAACGCTTAGACACTGAATCTGTTTAATTAAGTATTTGAATTGAGCATTAAAAGGTTTGATGAACTGGTCATCATCCAATCGAAACATAACCGAATACTATTTTGTTACACTCTGTGTCTGAAGCCAAAACATTTGCTTCTGTTTTATAATATTGTACAGATATTCTCTGGGACACTTCTAAAAGAGAAAAGTTCCGACTAAGTAGAGAATTAAAAGAGTCCGGGACTTGTGGTTTTTTACATAGTCCCGAAAATCTTGAGGATCGCAAAATAGTGGACAGAGCAATTCTTTATTTCTATCTTAAGAAAATGTTCTGGGCTCTGGAGCTTTAGTACTAAAACCTATTAAAAACCTTTTCAAAATATTGCTTAAAAAGCATCTCTCATTAATGTAGCCTTCAAGAACAGCACAGCAATGTAGTTGACATTTCATTATTTAGCTTTGTTCTTGAATCCTTCTTTAAATCCTTCTTCAATGTTAGAAATAGAGGTGGAAAACTATCGATGGTGAGAAACATTTATAACTAAACTATCTATAACTATTTATGGTTTCCAACACAGATGTATGTAACTGAAGAGATATTCTATTTAGTATGCTATTTAGTTTGAAATATTATACCATATACACCTGGCCTTAATAAGGAGCTTAAGCTCTATGTGGGACCCCATCTGGGGTCAGCCGGAACTACCTAACCTTATATAACATATATGCGCCTATACTTTTCATTTTTAAGACGGTGTCTTTTTATACCCTGTTCCCATTGAAAATGGGAAAAGGGGGATCATGAAGTTGTGCGAATGTATGTAACAGGGAGAAGGAAAATTTTCCGACCCCATAAAGTATATATATTCTTGATCAGCATGAACAGCCGAGTCGATATAGCCATGTCCGTCTGTCCGTCTGTCCGACTGTCCGTCTGTCCGTCTGTCTGTCTGTATGAACGCGTCGATCTCAGAGACTATAAGAGATAGAGCCACAAATTTTTGCACGAAGGTAGATTTATGCTGTACGCAGATCAAGTTTGTTTCAGATTTGAAAAATTCCACCCCGTCCCCCTTTTATCCCCAAAAAACCTAGACCTCCTCTAGAAATCCTAGACCTAAATAGCCGTCAGATCCACAATTTTCAAGTTAGAGCCTCGTGGTTTAGTATACATCAAGCTAGGCCCAATATCTATCTATTCTGAAAAGTACAATCAGATCGGACAAAAAACACCGGAGCTATAAGCGAAACAGTTGAGCTGATAAGAGCACCCCCCCACTTGTTGGTCAGGACTAGAAAAAAGTGTTGCCTACATTTGGGATAATTTTGTTAAATTCAAAATCAATTAAATGAAAACAAATGAACAGGGTATTTTGTGGTCGGGAAACTCGACTGCAGCGCCCTTACTTGTTTTATTAGATAATATTAAAATACAAAAATTGAGGAAAGTTGTCTTCGGCAAGTTTTTCTCACTAAGGGCGCCATGCGGCTGAAAGATGAGCTGACTATAATCCCTCCCTGAGCGTCTTTAAACTTCAGTTGTAAGCTCATCTTAATCCTGAATCATAAAAAAGCGTAGCAAACTAAGAAATACAAAGTTTGGAGGCGTTTTCTATGAAAACAAAAAAGTTTTTATCTCGAGCGATCATTCCTATGGCAGCTAAATTCTATAGTCATCCGATTTAAAAAAAAAACCTTAAAGAATTGTGTGAAAGCTTATCAAATATATATATGCCAATTTTAAAGAGGCTTCCATTGAAAACAATAATGTTTTTATGACTAACACTATTATTTGAACCTTACTTTTCTATGCCTGCTATACCATATGCATGTTCGATTTCGATTTCTATTCGAAAAACAGACGGACAAGGCTAAATCAACTTTAATTCAATCTCCATTTGGATCATCGAAATGCTTTTACATTTCGATCCTGAAATACTTTAGTAAAATTTACCGAAAGAATCTAGAATCAAGTACAAACGGTATGAAAAAACTTGACCAAAGTTTGTACTCGATTTTGGATTTTGAAATACTGCTGGCTCGTATGGAAGCTTTTAAACCATACTTTGTGGAATCAAGTGGAAGCAATTTAACTAAACAGATGCCAAATTTAAAAAAAAACGAAAAGGGTTTTCTTACTAGGACCCTTTTCAGACCTTTCCACTAAATACAAGGGCTCGAAACGTTGACATGGAAAACAAAAAGTGGCTCTCATTAAAACTAGTTTTTTGACCGAGCGTTCTTATGGAACGCTATACTGATACTAATATAAATACTGATAAATCGCAAATATAGTTCCCTTGAACCTTGATAATCGAGCCATTTGGGTCTGTGGTCTCCGTCTCCGATCGTACTCCATTTTTTAAGAGTGTACATCTCTGTATGCATGTGCGTGCCTCAAAGGTCGCCAGATATTTGCGTATTGCGTATTTGTGAGATTCTCATTCTTGGAGCTCGTCATCGATGGCTAAATTTAGATGGCAGCGGATGTTTTGACGCTACAAAGTTGAATGCTAACCCACATCCAGTTGTTGTTGTTGTTGTTGTTGCTGCTGCTGGTGCTGCTGTTGTTGTTGTCGGCAGCTAATTAAAATCAATTTCCTAGGCATAACTTCCACGGCAACGCATCTTCTGCCGCTGCTGCGCCGCTGCATATGTCAGTCGTAAAAAACTATGCTGCACGGGCTAATTTGACTGCGGTCTCTTGCTTTATGACTCTAGCCATCCCCACAAAGTTGCAACAGCTCCGCATTGCGAAGATGCCAATGATGCGGATCGTAAAGCCAGCTGACAATAATCCGCACATAAAAAACCGGGCCAAGCTTTAAATTCATTTGTCAACAATGTTGTCCCATTACCTTGATTCATTTGTTGTTTATCTGCTCCACGGCTGTCACTCACTTCACTGTCATATTAACTTCAGATGAAATATTATTAAATTATTGTGTTTGGGAGCCCAAAGCACAGGACAATGCGAATGCACGGCATGCAAATAGCTTTGCCGGGACAAATGTTCATTGGGGAGCAATTTGTTTTTTATAAATTTAAAACCAGAGTTCGGCACAACTCACCGTCGGAACAACCCCCGAGCGTGGGGGGGGGGAGCAAAAAGGTATAAATACGACAGAACCCACTTGTTTATATCTATGTGTAAAAATTTGCCAGGAACCTGCCAGACACAGAGATCTCTAACATGGCGAGTTCAAAATTGACGCAGCAGCGGAGCAAATAAAGCAATTTGTATTCAAAATATGAAAGGCAAAAGGAAGCTGGCAACCCTGCCTCGGTGTGGCTGTCCCATGGCCTTGTTTACATTCTTTTATGCGGTTGCGAGTCATTTTTTCCTCGTTTTTTTTTTTGTCGACTGGCGCCAGTGTGTAAATTGGCGATAGCTGAGAAAACTAGTAAAAGTTGATTGCTGAGAAGTGCAGAGCTTGCATCGGGCGACATTAGCATAATTAACTCACCCACTCGCTCCCTCCCTCGCTCTCCATGTCTGCTGTGCTGGTATTTGTGGCTCATTAGCAGGCAAATTAACGCCGCGCCGCTATTGTTCCATCGACGATGTCTTCTGCAGGTGCTGGAAAGTATGCTACAGTTTGTGTCATAAATTAGCGAGACAGCCCGACGCCCCGCGTGTGTGTGTGAGTGTGTGTGTGTGTGTGTGTGTGCGTGTAATTACCGCACAATTTGCGGTGTAAAATATATTTTAGTTGATTTGTGACTCAATTAAAGTCAACGGTAGTCTACCCTGGTGTATTAGCAGCAACATTTTGTCACTGCACTCAACACTCAAGTGGCTTTTGCGGCCTCGGACCCGGCCAGCATTCACATTGCAGCCTGCACTTGTCTCATGTGTGTGTGTGTGTGTGTGTGGTGTGTGTGTGTGCAAAGCTAATTAAAGCGGTTAGCCCAAAATGCCACATAATGAGGCGCACAAGTGCTGCCAAACACCGTTGAACACTGCCAGTCATTTGTCAACAGATGCGAGCGCAGTGTGCGTCTGTGTGTGTATGCGTATGTGTGTGAGGCTGTTGAAAGCATCTAATTGGCTGCGAAGTGGCTTACAATTTGGCCTTGATCTGCCTACTCCATGTGCGTGTGAGTTGGAATTGAAATTAAACAGACTCTGACTATGAAACCGAAATAGGGGGACTTTAAGATTTCGTTGGTCAGTCGGAAAGAAAAGTGCAACATTTGCATCAAATCAAAATGCTGTCAAGTATTTAAGTTGGGACTAGTTCAAGTTGGAACTTGCACTATTCAATCAAGGTAATGCAAGCTAATATAGCAAAGTAGAAGTTGAGTAAGAGCGTAGAGCGGTGAGCATTATACTCTTTACACTAGCAAATCCAACGTTTTCACCAAACCCGGCTCTGAAACCTGAGCACGAAAATTGAAAAACTTTTCAAAGAACAAAATTTTCTGTGCTGCACCATTCGAACTTTCAATTTAAGTTGTTGAAGTAGAATCTATACTGGCTTTCATTGGGCTTAGTCCACATGACACGACCTAACTATAATGATAAGGCATTATGGTGGAAATTTATGGATTGATTGAAGCAGCTTACTCCACGGTGGACACGGTGGACACGGATTGGACACGGATTGGACTTAATCTAAGTCTTGAAAATATGATTAATAATACTGTGTTGCAAGATGAATCTAGGCATACTTGTCAGGAGACCCATTTTGTTGGGCTGTATTTGTTAGGAAGCGTTATTCGGATAATGTTTTTCCTGGTCCAGAAGAATATTTTCTTTTTAAGTATTTGATAAGAATTATTTAAACGTGCCGCCACACAAAACATGCCAAACATATGTAGGCAGACATAAAAAGAAATAATGAATAGTCGATGTGCGCTTAGAAATAAGCGAATAACTTCGTCAGACGCTAAACAAATTTATAGAAACAACATCTGTCCAACGGAGAATTTCATTTGATTTAATAATAAAACTTAAAACAAAATCGCTTAAAACAAAATAATAGAACCAGGTGAAAATGCCAGATCTGTAACCCGCATTTCTTAGCCATTGAGTTAAATCAGTAGAGCCATTGATGATATTTTAGAAATCTTTAAATGAGTAAAAACGAGAAAGCTATGCTAACTTCGTCTGTGCCGAAGTTTTTATACCCTTGTAAGTGCTCGCTTCAATAATTTCCACTTTAATTACACTTTTTCCCATTTTCCGACCGATCGTTCGTATAGGAGGAAATTATGTGAAAGTATGTGAATCAAACAAATACAAAATTGCAGGATGCAACCATTAAAAGCAAACAAGTTTTTCTAACTAAGACTGTTTTTCAGACCTGTCTTTTGTATCACAGCTATACCATATACATAGTTGTCCGATTTTAATAAAACTTGGTAGAATTATATAAAAACATAGATAACCTACGATTACAAAGATTGGAGAGGTTTCCATTGAAAAGAAAAAAGATTTTCTCACTAAAACTAGTTTTCCGACCGTTTGTTTCTATGGGTGCTATGTGATATAGACATCCGATCCGGCCGGTTCCGACATATTACTGGTGTGCAGCAAAAATAAGACTCTGTGCAAAATTTCAGCTCGATAGCCTTAAAACTGAGAGACTAGTTTGCGTAGAAACAAACAGACGGACGGACAAAGCTCAATCGACTCAGCTCGTCACCCTGATCAAGAATATATATAGTTTATGGGGTCGGAAATGAATATTTGAATGCGTTGCAAACGTCTGGGCAAAATAAAAATACCCTTTGAAAAGGTATATCAGATTTTGGGGATATCCAATCGGTTCCTTTACAACTTTCAGCTTCGATCTTCACTCATCATTGCTTAAAAACTAGATTTAGTAACGAATACCCAGATAATGTTACCAATGAAAACAGCGGAAGAACCTTGATCTAGTGTTTAGAATGTAGTCGAAGTCTATAACATTTTATATATATTTTCAACCGCTAAAGCAAATATTACCTACAGTAGCCACATTCATTTAACAGAATCAACTTTCAATATGCCAACATTCTTCAACTGTTCAGTAATTAAGACCCTTCCCCAAAATGGCTCATTGATCTGGTGTCACACCATCATGGTCCAAAGAAATTCAAGTCAGTCCCCCCCCCGCCCCCCCTCCCCAGGCACAAACTTTAAGCCAACTGACAAATGTGTCAAACGACATGTTCACATATGTTTCGCATCGATAATATCGACAGTCGGGGAAAAAAATCGAGCAAACTTTGGCAAAACTTTGGCCATGGCTGCTGCAGTGTCAACGTCACCTTTTCAATAAACTGCGCCAAACGACCAAAAAAACGCAGCCAAAGTATTAATCCGAAAACCGTTTGCCAGGAGTAGACAAGGATGCGCAGGGCAGACAAAACGATTGGGCAACAGCTGTCGCCCTCGACCTTTGTCTGCCAGCCTGTGCCTGTGCCCGAGTCGTGGGCAAAAACAAAAGCTGCAAAATGCCAATGGTCAGCAGAAATGCGCATAACTTTGAAAAGTTCACATGCTGGGCATGGACACGGACACGGACATGGACATGGACATGGACAGGAAGGAGTGCATAGATAAGCCAGCTGCT
Source organism: Lordiphosa andalusiaca (assembly GCA_035044965.1). NCBI lineage: Eukaryota > Metazoa > Arthropoda > Insecta > Diptera > Drosophilidae > Lordiphosa > Lordiphosa andalusiaca. The sequence continues at coordinate 1,769,084 of JAWNNM010000036.1, forward strand.
TAGTCGATGTTCGCACATTTTCCAAAAATTGCAGGAGCAGGAGCAACAACTTATGACAGGTTAACAAGTGTTGGGCTGGGCCATGATTTAGGGGAGTCGCTTTTCTGGCTGGAAGCCAGCTGTCTTATCACTCAGACCGCCGGAAGTGAAATGGAATTACCTGTTTACAGCAACATCAAAAAGCCAGACACCAGATCCACCCAATTTCTTGGCACAAACTTCTTAATGTGAACCACTAAAAACGGCACATTAAATTATTATCTTTACAGATTATGAAATTTTTAACAGCAGGTAATAATCGTAGAGAATTTCGCCAAGGCTGGAATGGAGGGCAAAACACTCCGACCGAGAAGTTGGCTGGCTGCTTCGCTGAGCAACTTGAAACGGCATGAATGAGTGTGGCAATTCCCATTCTCCCCTTCCCTTGTTAACTGAGGTAATTCAAAAGTTTTGCCAAGGCTGAGGCCTCATTCCGCCCCACAACCGCAGAGGTATCTTTCGGGCCCTGGCAAATGACAACGAGAAGTATTCACTTCAGACACCAACAATTAACTGGGAGCGCCGGCTAAGTGCGGTGGCAGTGAGACGGCGGGGGGGGGCTAAACTCCATTTCCTGTGCAACCAGCAACAACAAGAAACAAATGCAAGAAAATTTGTTACATTTCCTTTGCGGCAATTGGAAAATTGCTTTTGCCTACGTGTGCAATTGTTTCACGTTTTTTTTTTTCGTTTTTGACAAAACTTTTTTATGCCTGACATTTCTTATCACGTGTCATTGGGTTTTGTACAGCTGGACATGGAAATGAATTGTATTTGGGAAGGGTTCGACTGTTTGATGACTATTTTTTAGCATATTCTGGCTTAGGCAAGTTATAGTTGGTCTTAGAATCAGTCGTTCTTGTTGAATGCACCGGTGTCACAACGACCCAAGTGTGCCACGCTGAGTGGAATATAGCAATACTTGCTTGATATTTGCTTGAGTTCCAAAAAGCAAAGTTTTGCGACTTGAGTAGAGAATTTAGGTATTTTATCTGGAAATGGTGTTGACATATCTTTTGAGTGTGCCCTTACCCTTTTTGGCAGATAAATACCACAGAACAATAAGCACTCTTTCTAGTGATGATACTAGTTAACTTAAAACTGAGTTTACAAATGTTTCGTAATGTTTGACCTTAACTCAATCACGAAACTCGCTCGTATCTTTGTACAGCAAGCTCTCTTTCCATGGTAGGTACCATCACAGGCCTAATCTCCTTCAGCTACCCCTTGAGCAGCGTCTAAAAACAAAACGCTGACATGTTGCATGGTCCAAGAGTTGAGCAATTTGCAGTGTACCCACCAACTACGCGGCCTGCAACCTCCACACAGATCCATGAATGCTTACCCATCCCTCCGCTCATCAGCTCCTCCTCCCCCAAACCAAATACCACAAATGAACGTTCGTCGACTGACCCAAGTGAATGGGAGCGAAAGAGAGCGAGTAGTTCGGGGCGTCGGCGCCTGTGCGTATGCAACATTGACATGAAGTTAATGGATGTTTTATGACCGACTAACTTCCCCAACGATAAATCGGTTTTCCATGAGCCAGTAAATTGCGATTTGATTGTTTCTGTTGAACATGCAAACAATTTGTTGCTCTTCGATTTTCATTGTGAAAATGAATGTGAAAAGTGAACGAGTCCAGGGAGCAGAGTTGAAACATTTTTTGCGGCAGCTTTAAGAGTACCAATTCGTCACACAGACCAAGGTGCCCCGAGATGGATCAATAAGGCTGTCTCTCCTGGCCCCAACCCCGCCTCCCAAAACTAACACAAAACCAAATATGAAAATAAATCAAAGTTCCTCCCGCACAGCCATCACATCAAATATATGAAAATTTATGCAAGCCATGCCTTTCGCCATGCCCCGCCCACAGTTTGCTTTGTCCAGCTCTTGGTCACCCTCTTCTTCGTGGGGTCTTTACCTTTTGTTGTAAATACACATATCAAGTGGACGCTGAATTTATACAACATTTGGCCTTTTGTTGTTGTTCTGTGGGTTGTTCCACCACCAACAACAACAACAACAAAAAAGAACAAAATAAAATAAATTCATATGATAATGCGACATTCAGATTTCGCTCGCTCTCTCTCTCTCTCTATTTTTTCCCCGTCAGAGCGATGACATTTTCTTTTCATAGGTAAATTTAGCTCAGTGATTTATGGGGCGCACCGAAATGAAATGCTGGCAAACATTTCCAAGTGACTTTAAGTGCCCACCAGCAGCTCCACTCTAATCGCCTTTTCAACATCAATTTATTTGCTATTAATCCTTCACCTTTTTATTGTTGTAACATGCCAGCTCACCCACCAAATCCTAAGTAGTCCCCAGTGTCTTGGGCTATTTGCTCTGTCCAGGCAATTAGATGTTTGCGTTTTGTCTGCTTGCGGAGGTAAAACAAGCTCGCAGGGATATTGGCAATCGATTCCCATACCGGAACGCCCACCATCCGAACGTGTTCGCCATGGTTAGTTGGATGTTAGAGTGTGTGTCTACTTTCTCTGGGGAGGGGAGGATGGGAAGAAATCGACTTTTGCTTTAATCTTTGCTGCTTGTTTGACAAGCTCTTAACACTAATTGAAGACACAATCGCAAAGAGCAGCCAGGCAACTCTTTTGTATCTACATAACGATTGGGATATCGACTTCAAAGGCGCGTGATTTATGCTGCATTGGTTTGGTGTTTGCCAGAAAGAGTCACGAGATGGCAAACAAACCAACACAAAAGGAGCTCAAAAGAGTGTGTTAGCGTGCTGTTTGTCAAATTAGTGCAATAAGATAGCAAGAAGAGTTAACAAGATGCACTACATTAAAGGAGTTTGATTTGAGCAAACTTAACGAGGGCTAAGCCCAGGGTGCAGAAACAAACTGCTCTTTAGTGATCCAGAAAAAGTTACCATCCATCCCAAAAATAAAACACAAAGACGAAAGCTAACTTCATTTCCCCTAAAGTTTAAATCTCCTTGCAGCTCGTATAATTTATCTAAGGGCCGATTTCTCATTCTCTATTTAGCTGATATGTGGCAGATAAACTAAGATTTTGCTCTGTTATTTGTGTGTTTATATGACAGATAGCTCTATTTAGTAGATAAGAAAACGGCCCTAAGTCTATTTTTGTACATTTTGCTAGTTGAGTCATATTCCAAGCTGACCAATAGTTGGCGCCTCTACAAGGTTCATTTGGCTGGCCAGTTTTGAATGAGCTTGACCAAAAATGTGCTGAAGAAGATATTGTTAACTGACAGGTTTGAAGTAACATTCCGGGAGCCACGAGTTCCACGTGTGCACACGGCTCAGAATAGAGAGCAACAGCTTGAGAGCTCACAGCTCGTAGTACACAGCTCTGGGGCTTAAAGCTGAGAGCAACAGCTTGGGAGCCGAAAGCCAGCTCTCAACTCTTGCCAGGTGAAGAGAGCTGTGGCTCTTAGCTCAGAGTCGATAGCTATAGCTTCCGAACTGTAAGCCGTTGATTGCTCTCAGCTCTCTGTGAGCGGCTCTCGGAGCGTGGCTCGATCGTAATCAATTCCGAACCTGAGTTAGAGAAAAACTTTTGATACCCTTGCAGGGGATACACACTCATACCCAACTCATAAAACATTCGCCCTGAAATTTTGCTCATTTTTGGAAAATTGTTAAAGTTTCAGAAAAATTTCATATAAAGGAGAAAAAGTTTTCTTAATTTTAGGGTGAATCGCCCTAGGACGGATTCTATAGGAGAATTCATAGTTTTCAGGGCGAATTTTTTTATCAGTGTACATTGAAATTTTTCAGATGTTTGTCACGCATAGAAGGAAGCGTTTCCGACCACATAAAGTATATATACTCCTGATCTGATTGAAGAGCCGAGTTAATTTCGCATGGTCCGTCTGTCCATCTGTTTCTATGCCATCTCCTTCGTCAGTTTTAAAGCTATCGCGACCAAACTTAGCACAAAATCTGCTGGCTCAAATACGCTGCACATTTGTTGGAACCGGCCAGATCGGATTACTATAACATATAGCTGCCATAGGAACGATCGGTGGAAAAACTAGTTCTAGTGGGAAAAACCTTTTTGTTTTCAATGCAAACGTCTCCAAACTCTGTATCTACTAGTTCTCAATGCTTCTTCATGACTCTTCCAAGTTTGGACGAAATCGGACATCTATAGAGTATAGCTGCCATAGAAAAGAAAGGTTAAAAAAATAGCCTTGGTGAGAAAAACTTTTTTATTTTCAATGCAAACATCTTCAAACTCTGTATCTACTAGTTCTCAATGCTTCTTCATGACTCTTCCAAGTTTGGACGAAATCGGACATCTATATAGTATAGCTGCCATAGAAAAGTAAGGTTAAAAAAATAGCCTTGGTGAGAAAAACTTTTTTATTTTCAATGCAAACATCTTCAAAAGTGACATATATTTATTTTATAGGCTTTCACACAATTCTATAAAGTCTTGTCAAAATCGGATAAGTAAAGGTTGTAGCTGCCATAGGAATGATCGGTCGAGAAACTTGTTTTAGTGAGAAAAAGTTGTTGTTTACACAGCAAACGCCTTCAAACTTTGTATTTCTTAGTTTGCTATGCTTTCCCATGATTCCACTAGGTTTGGACGCAATCGGACATCTATATGGTATAGCTGTCACTGAAAAGTAGGGTTAGAATAGAAGTCTTAGTGAGAAAATCAAGTTTGTTTTCATTCGAAAGTGCTTCATATTAGTTAACTTTCCTCTATTTTTCAACATGCTTTTAATAAGAAAACACTTTTTGATTCAGCACAACTTAAGCATTACTTTTTCTCTTCCTAGTTTTTAATATAAGTAAAGAATCCCCGGATGTGACCGTTCACATGTTGCTTGTTCCTATTTCATAATATAACTCTAGAGACCTCTACACATTGTGCTCGGGCAGGCAGTGTTACAAGGAATCTCATTGCTTAACAAACACAAGAACTTCTTCCAACTTTCACTTACCTTTTAAAGAAAAACACAAATTGACATCCGTTGTATTCCACCTTTTTCTTTGAAACTAAATCGGTTGGCTTTTACATTTTGGCAAAATAAATTGCCTTGTGAACTTTATGAACTCACGCGGGATTAACTTGTACCTTTGATTGAATTTCTTTTTGCACCACCGCGAACTTTTCACCACAGCCAACCAGCCAGCCAGCCGACTTGCGTCTCAATCTGATAAAAAGCATTGCAAAAGTTACGGGGCGGCACAGGAGAACAAGAAAAGCCTGAATATATCTACGACTCTACAGTCTGTGGCACAGATGCCAGACGACACTCTCGCCGGGGGTGGAAAGGGGAGGCTGTGGGGCAATCTCAGCAGCTGGAATTAGTCGTTTCCGTTCAAGTGGCCTGGGCACTGGCAATTTTTGGAAATTTATGCCACCCAGCGGCGAGTGGCGGCGGGGAATGTTTGACTGCTGATTTTTGATTGTGCAATTGGGAGCCGGCTACCTTTTGGACGCGCTTAAGTGGCTCCTTGGCTAACAATTGGCGGGGGACTTATTTCAATTAAGGCGCATTACAATCTCTTGTCGGCCCATACCTTTGATTGGCCTGGGCCAGGGCATGGGGAAAGTTTTTATGGTGAAGATTCTATTAAAAAGTTTTGGGTGAAATAGTTTTTTGCCACCACGCGAAAAGTAATTAAAATTCAAATAGCAGACAAACATTTACATTAGCGATTGTCGGTTGAGCCTCTGGCGAGAGGATTGTCAGCCGTGGCATGGCTTAAAGCACAGCTACGTGTGTGTGTGTGTGTGTATGCGTGTGCCTGTCTTGCCTTTGTTTGGGTTTTTGTATGGCCTGGCGCCAGTCTGGCGCCCAACGCCGCAAAGTATGCTAGGTAAAAATCACTCCTGACTGTGTGTGTGTGTGAGTGAATGAGTGATGACTCTTGGCGGCTGCTGCCGGCATGATTGTTCGTTCGACTTTCGCCTACTCAAACACACACACACACACTCTGACTTGTGACTCTGCCATGCGAGATTATTAATATTGTATTTAATATCCCAGCAGCAGAAACATTTCAACATTTGCTTTTGTTTCTATGTCTCTGCCATCGTCTCCATCCGTGAGCAGGTTTAATGACTAGCATACGGCGGAGGGCGGGCGGGGGGACTCCATTGAGAAATATGAACGTTCATTCAACGCGACACAGCAATAACAGAAGTTTTCTATCTTTGTCATGAGACATCAACATTTAAGGTGAGGTCTCTTGCATTTTGATATCTGGGATGAGTCAGGTTAGATTAAAATTTTGCCCAAATTATACATTTTCCTTTAATCAATACTAGGGCAAGACTGCACAGTACCTCGAGACCAAACGCGGTTGGCTATAGCCGCCGATTACAATTTTGAAGTAACATTATTACAAATCTGTCTGTGTACGCCAAAACGACTTTACCTAAAGCACTTTTAGTTTAAAGAAAATCATAAACAATCAAGCAAGTTCTTTCCGGTGATGTTTTCAAGAAGAAATTTTGATGACTTGTCGGGGAGTTCGTAGCCAGATCTCTTACAAGAGTGTGTTAATGTGTTAAGCGTTTCGAAAAGGACACGGTGAATACCAAAATAACACAATTCTACATTGTCAAGCTGACAAAAGGATACTCTTTTATATTAATCATAGAAAACTAAGTCTGAACCTGGCTTATGAATGCCCCTGTCAAGCCGTGGTTGTACCAAATGTCATGAAGACGCTTTTTTGTTGCACAGAGTACAGCATAGTCGAGCTGCAGAGGAAACGGCCTGGGGAGTTCCATTCGTTTTTCCAGGCAAGATTTTACCTCTCTCGCAGCCGCATTGATGCAGGACCATAACAACAACGAGATTGAACGAGCGCGGCCCATTGAATGATGATGCCAAGCAATTGTCGATAAAAACTTTTAATGCAATAATATAGCATAGATGTGACTTGTCAAATACACTCAAAAATTGTGGTTTCACTTTTATAATCATTTTATACCCATGCAAAGGGTATTATAATTTTACTCAGAATAAATAAATAAATAAATGTTCTTGATCTATCTGTCTGTTTCTAAGCAAACCGTTCTCTCAGTTTTAGAGCTATCGAGTTGAAATTTCTCACAGAGTCTTTTTTTTTCGGAACCGACCGGATCGGATGACTATATATCTCACAGCTCCCATGGGAACAATCAGGCGGAACACTGGTTTTAGTGACATAAGCTTTTTTTCTTTGCTATGGAAACGTCTTCTAACTTTGTATTCATCGCTTTTCTATGCTTTTTTAAAATTCTGCCAAGTTTGATATAAATCGGACAACAATATGGTATAGCTGGAATACAAAAGAAAGCTTAGACAACAGTTTTAGTTAGAAAAATAAAGGAAATGTATAATTCCCGTTTTTCTAACTAATTTGAAGGACATTTCCACTGAAACATAGAAGTTTCTCTTACTAAAGCCACTTTTCTGACTCTACTTTTCTATGACAGCTGTACTATATAGATGTCCGATATCGACCAAACTTGATGAAATCATGGGAAAGCATAGAAAACTGAGAAATTCAAAGTTTGGAGGCGTTGTCTTTGAAAACAAACAAGTTTTTGTCACCAAATTAAATTTCTCGACCGATCATTCCTATGGCAGCTATAACCTATAGTCATCCGATTTTGACAAAACTTTGAACAATTGTGTGAAAGTTTATAAAATTCATTTATGCCAATTTTGAAGAGGTTTACATGGAAAACAAAAACCTTTTTTCACTAAGACTATTTTTCTAACCTTTTTTTTGTATGGCAGCCAAACTAAATACATGTCCGATTTCGACCAAACTTGGCAAAGTCATGAAGAAGCATGGAAAACTAGTAAATACGGAGTTTCAAGACGTTTGCATTGAAAAAAAAAAGTTTTTCTTACTAGAACTAGATTTTCGAACGATTTTTCCTATAACAGCTATATGTTATAGTCATCTGATCCAGCCGGTTGCAACAAATGTGCAGCGTATGTGGACCAGAAGACTTCGAGCAAAGTTTGGTCACGATTGCTTTAGAACTGATGGACGAGATGGCATAGACACAGACGGACGGACAGACGGGCAAGTCTAAATCAACTCAGCTCTTCATGCTGATCAAGAATATGTCTATACTTTATGTGGTTGGAAAGGTTTCCTTCCATGCGTTACAAACATCTGGACAATTTCTAAACACCCTCTGCAAGGATATACAGTTTATTTTGTTTTCAGAGGAAAAGTCTTTGAAATTTATTAGAAAAACGTGCTGTAAGGGTATACAAACTTACCTCTATTGTTCTGTGTATTGTTAATAAAGTGATTCATTCAACTTCACCTCAATTTCTCCGATTAAAGTATCGGCTTGTTAGCTACTCCGATGGAATACACCCAATTGTACATTGCTTCATTTTCATTTTCAATTTCAAATTTCCCGATCAATTTTTGTTTTCCAAATCGAAGCTGCATTTGACCATCGCCATTCAACAGTGAGTAATTACGTCCAACGGTGATTTCCGCCCATAACTCCAACCACAACTGTGTGTGTATAATGTTCTCGTATTTCATTTCGTGCACAATTCAATATCAAAGCCATGGCGAAACCTAACCCGCCCACTAAGCTGCAAAAGTTCATATAAATGAATGGGAATCTGCTTGAGGGGCACAGCGAACGCTGAAAAGTATGCAACGGCAAAGCGCACACATAGAAAAGGACACAGTTAGATGGTGTGAGAGAGAGTGAGAGAGAGAGAGAGGGAGGAGCAGTGAGCGTCCACGTATGCAGAGCACGCGCTGATAACGTAAAGTGTATAGGGTCAGCCATCGTGGCCCGCACAGCATGGACATAATTAATTTGAATCCCTTTTTTCCTGCTGCTGCTGCTCCTTTACTTTTTTTTTTTTTTTTTGTATTCTGTGTGTAGTTGTGGCGTTTTTCGCGTTACTTTTGCGTGCAACCAAAAATTAATCAAGTGCTAGTTACGCGAAGCGCACAGTTTTTAATTAAAGTCCAGCTAGCCCAGCATCAAAGCAAACTTTTCTATGGAACTGGTTGGTTTCTGTTCATTTCTTTCGCCCGGCCGGAGCGGTTAAAGCTTTAAGGCGTCCTGACACTTGCTGAGGTGTTGCCCCAGAAAGTGCCCACGGCACAGCGACTGCAAAATAATAATACAAACCAATTTCATGCTGAATTAAGCAGGGGGCGAGGCGAAGCGGGGAGTCAAACAACAATAGTTGAAGTGTCCTGTCAACAGGCGGCGAGCAATTACAACAGCAACAACAGCAGCAGCAGCAGCAGCACAAAGGCAGCACGTGCATTGCGCTTTTTAAACAAGGGAGAGCGCCACACACACTTAGCCTTGGGCGCATTTAATGGCGAATGTCCTTTAGAAGAGGCAAAGGGAGTATTAGGCTAAGCGAGTGACTCTATGGAACCCAATCCGCCATCATTCCTTTCTCTCTTTCCATGGTAACTCACAGTCGTTCCACTTTTCAATCCAACTTGTTAGCAAAAGATATGCGGTCCTTGCTATTATCACACGTAGACCAGTCTTTGCTTTGGCCCAGCCATGTGGCTATGGCCATGATTTGCCACGAAGCTACCGCAGTCAAATGCACCTCAGGCACACCTCGTCCAACGTTCTCAGCCGGGCGACGTGTCTCGCATAATTTGCAAATGCAGCGCCCTCTGTCGGTCGACTGTCAGTGGCAAGCATTAGGCATTATAGTTGGGGGCGGGCAGTGGGAAGTGCGCGTGAAATATTAGAAATTAAAAAACACATGACAAGCGAAGCGCCTGGCGAACTTTGATTTGTTTGCCAGTCGCAGACAATTCCCCCCGTCCACTTTTAATAACTCAAAACAAGTGACAGAACAGACGCTTACCATGGTGCGGGCGTGCTCCATGCCCGGAGTAGGTTGGGGGGGAGCCATGTTTGTCTGGTGTGAGGATATGCCAATAAATTAGGAAACACCTGTTTTGCCTGCAACCAGGCGACAGCTGCCGGAGAGCTAAGCCCCTCATACCAGAGCAAACCCGTAATGAATGAAAATATTATGCCGACTACATAATTTGTGAGGGCTCCCGTTTACCTCTGACCCCCCCCTACTAGCCCCAACCATCTCTCGGCACTTTGTGTTTGTGTAATTTATGCTTTTTTTGCTACTTGGCCGCATTTCGCGGTTTTTTATTGCTACGTGTTGGCTTCGCCCGGCCCAGGAGCTGAAGCTGGGGCACAGACCACGCTCCATGCCGGCCATAATGTCGTCATGACAGACGCGGCCATAAAAGATAATTATGATTCCGGTAATAGGTTTTATTTTTCGCGTGTACCTCTTTTGTTCCCAGACCCGCCAGCCATTGCCAAAAACTGACGCCATGTTTGCCTTTGGCTGATGTTGTTGTTGTTGCTGTTGCTGTTGTTGCTGTTTTCGCGACAGGCACAAAGGTCGTCCGTTCCGGGCTGGCTGACTGCACAGTGTCTACATTTACTTTTCGGGTGACCAACGTGGCATAGAAATTATGCGCATTATACGCACAGCGCTTCAGCGCCTCGCTAAAAAATTATATCCGCGACCTTATGAGATGGGAGAATGTAAAAAAAATGAGTAAAAAATAAAAGAGTAATGTAGTCCGTGGAGGTTCAACGAATTTTGAATATTCTGCCACATTTTTCGAGAGATATTTGTGGGTTCGGAAAACTGCATAAGAGCCACTTTGCATAGAGATTAAGGGAAGGAAAAGATGACTAAAACTGAGAGAGACTGAGAGCTAACAAGGCGGCTTCAAAGTAGAAGCAAATAAAACAATTAACTTTAGGACCCAACTAAGACTCACACAAGAGGAGAAAACTATAGCTTAAATCGTCCTAATTTCTGAGTAAAACCTTCTCGACTCAACGACGAAACGATTTCTAATCTTCTACATAAAACTATCTGCCACATAAAGCTCCGAATAAAAGAGCAAAATTTTTCATTTGAAGCTGCGAAGCGGCATTGAACCCACGTCTTCGGTCACACACTACCAGCTACACCACAACCGTCCACTACATTCCATTGTAAATGATTAGACGTGGCAAGTAATGATATGTTCCCACCGCCGTGATTTTGTCTTCGACATCACGACTAATCGAACTGATCTAATGAGGCAGGGGTGCCCGCGCTATAAGCGCTTCAGGCGCATTTGTTGTGGTTTTGCGCGAAACGATTGCCGAATGTGTTCTTTTGACTGATTGCAGTTTTCAGAATAGTTATGTGAATTTGTTAACAACTGTTTCAACTGCAAACGAGCATTAAGCCAGGCCCAATGTGCTTTTATTATATAATTTATTGAGTTTATATAAAGTAGTGGACAATTTGTTAGAGCGTTTCCGGAAGGATGAGCTCCAGCCTGCCCGAATATCTCAAACTTTACCATATCCCCCTATTTATAAATCCATATCCCCTTGCCAAAAGTTTCAATAGAGTTTATGTGCCCTCTGGTGTCCACGGCAACCTCTGGATCTCCAGATACGAATAAATGTGACTTTGGAGAAGCCTTTCTTAGTCACTACAATTATAGCAATACCCGCAACAACAATAGACAAATTATCGATACCATGTCGAATTACTTCTCAAAAAGTCAGGAATGTAGGTGAATTCAAATTAAAAAACCATTTTTAACATTGATTAGCAACCTTTGATGCTTTTACTATTGGTTAACGAAGCTTCTAAAGAATTTATTTAGTTTATATAATGATACAAAAAACAGGTATGGCGGAGTCAGTGTGAAAAGCTTACGCTTCAAGAGTACGCGCAGCATTGAACGTGAAGGTACTTTGCAGAGAACTCACACTGACGCCGCCATACCTGTATTGTTGTATCATGGTTTAATTAGCGAAGAGCAATGAATCGATTCTACACTTCAGCGTATATAGCTACTTTAAGATATCCCATGTTTCCCATACTGTTATGATGGCGGAGGGTTCCAACCGACCGGATTATTGTATGGACCCTTCCGAGGGTTTAGGAAGGTTAAGAAGGCTTAGAAATGGCACAGAAACTGTGTAAATGCATACTGATTCCTGAAGCTCTTACAGAAGTCATTGAGAAACTGTTATTTTTAAGGGTCGAGACATTCTTTTTATGTGGGTGCAAAAAAGTTGTAGTTCAAAGTGGGCTCCTGTAAACGAAAGGAATGATTTATGAGTGGAAGAACTGTGATGGTGGAGCCCAGGCACCCAGACGAGATACCGAGCGATATATTTTAAAGATGTACGGCATTCTCAGACTCAGTCGTGACTTAGACCCGATCTACGCGATTGAGCAATATTCTTAAGGATTTTTAAAAAGCTCATGCTTGTTACCCCTGTACACCTACAAATTACAAACAATTTGCTTTAGGTTTTTGGAAATTTTTTTGAGAAAACTTTGTGAAGAACAAATTTTTTTTTAAATTTTTGGAAGCAAATATTTCAAAATCTGGCAAACCAACCTTAAATACAATTGCATTGTATTTACAAATTTCTTTTGAGTGTGGACAAATTTTTACCATTTATGGGAAATATGTTGTATTCATAAATTTCACAGATCAGAGTGAAGTTTGTTTGCATAAAGTGAGCAAACTTTGTTTGCTTGAGCAAAAAAAATGTACACAGAATTTTTGAGAGCACACATTTTGGTGCGCAAGAACACGATATTTCTTGTGGTCAAATATTTATGGAACAAGGCTAACTTTGTTTGTATAATAAGCGCAAATTGTTTGCATTACCATGTTAGCACAAACTTTGTGCCCACTACCTACATGGGTAGTTGGTGGCTTCCTAGAAATCTTCTTGGTACAGACTTTACCCTACCTTACCTTCCTACTTTTTCATCAAGCCTTGATCTACCCATATATCTCTTCTATGTGGTGATCAATTCTTTTGGTAAGGGCTTGCGAGGTTGGGCTCAGAACCTTTGGAGGCTATACAGAACTCTGCATTACCAGCGTAAAGTTTAAGTATGAATGAGTGTTCCAGTTCAGGTTGTCTTAGTCTGAAAGCTGTGTGGCTTGCTCTTTGATTTGACATCAAGTCTACCTGAAGGACAATATATAATCCTCTCCATTGAGGTTGTTTCATATTTCAGCACTATTCTGGAATTTCTGCAAACTACAACATATCTTGAGGAAAAGCCAACTTCATTACGCTCCAAATGATTCAAAAAGACGCCAAGCTACATTATTTCTGAGTCCCATTCTTTTTGTTATTCTGTTTAATTTGTACTTCGATTCGAATTTCAACTCCAATTACCAACTGCATCACAAAACCAGTGTACTCTTTTTTCTCAGTTTATACACCAGGAGAAAAATTAAATTTCTGTATGACAGGACACGCGGTTTTGTGAGCCTTTGATAAATTGCCAGCGAATCTAGCGAACGGTTTAAGATGCGTGTTACATTTTTAATTAGAGGACCACATTGAAGCCTCCGCAGCGGCACAACTTGCTCAAAGTGGGTGATGGGGTGGCGGGTTGGATAATATGGAAATCAATGCCGTGTTTGCTTTTCTAACGAACTTGTCACTGTTATGAAGATTAATGCCACCTTCACAGCTCGCACAGTTGGCACTTTCAATTACAGGGCCACCCGCGAGCTGCGCGGGCAACTTTCTAACAAAGAATAATTGACTCGACATGATAATTGTTTTAGTGACGCGCGACAGTCAGCCAATGTTGATTAATGCGCTTGACCCAGTTTCCAATTAAAATTCCGGCAGGTTTTAATGCCAACCTCCGGAAAATGCAAACGGGCTACAGCCAGCGAAATGACAGCAGCCATCGACCCGCTTTGATGTCTAATGGAAAACGTGTGCGGGCATAAAAATGGCCGCTAAGAAAATGCATAAAAAATTGTGTGCGAGGGCAAACATGTGCGGAAAGGACATGCAAGGACAAACGGAAGTCACATACGCAAACCTCGCTTATCGTTCTGCCAAGCAGAAAAGTTACTTTACCATAAAATATTCTTTTATACACCCCCGATCCAGAGAGATACCTACACGTAAGTGGACCAAGGAGCCAGCCAAACGGGGGGGTGGGGAACTGTTTACACAAGTCATAAGAATTTTTTAGCGAGCCATCGATGTCCATGCTGTTTGCCAGTGTATAAGAGCTCGGTGGCATTTGCATAAACCTTTCCTGGAACGCAGCTTAGTCTCTGTTTGCCCAGCCCATTATATTGAGCAAATCATTGCCAGCCGCCCCTCTCCAACTCCCCCCCACCACGCCGCACCACACCGCACCACAGTATAAAAACTTTGCCCAACTGCAATAATCATAACTGCAATGCCCCGACATTGATTCCGGAGAGCAGATTTCTGCGTTTTGGCAGTCGCCATTAATGTGGCTTTGTTTTACAAGTCGTTCCCATGGACTTAGATTTGACTGTGGAAATTTCCGCTTGATTTGCTCTTAGCCCACATAAAGCAAAAGTTTCCAAAGTGGAAACTGAAACTTTGACGCTTTAAGTTTTATCGAAATGGACAATGCTCAGTGGGTCAGCCAAGTTGGCCATGGCAATTGATGTGCCCTCAAAAGGTAATTCCTCCCCTAATGCATTAAGTGCTATGGCAGTCGATATTCTTGGGTGTATTTACTTAGGTGTGGTAACATTTGCACAGAGTTGGGTTGATTACCATTTTGGGGGTGGATGTGAAGTGAATGTATTGCAGTTTGAGGAAAAACTGTGTAATTGCAGCATATCCATCAATCAAATCTTCTTGATAAACTAAACTCATTATAAACTTGAAGTCTTGCGAAAACTGAGCTGATTTCGAGGTTTTGTAAACCCTTCAAATAACCCCTACTACCTACCCAGCTGCAGCTCTTATCTTTGAAATTCTTCTCCTTGATCAAAATTCAAATGAAAATAAAGCAAGTTTATCGATGTTCAGGACCGATCACTATCTGTCTGCTAACCCGTCTCCTCTCTGTCGTCCCGTCTCCCAAATGTCACTGTTTTTCGTTAACAAACTGTTACTGAGCTTCTGCTTCCACAGCAGTTTCATTACTTTTTTGGTATGCAATGTGTTCAGCAAATTTCTGGCATCGATTGCTCGCCTGCCTCGGTATTTTAGCAGATCTTAACATGGCCATCTGCTTGACTTGTTCATATGCCCGCGATTGAGATTGTTGCTCAGTCTCAGGATTCGAAATTGCTGACATTGATTGTTCGCCTGGTTGGACGTTTCAGCAGATCGTTGCATGGGCTACCGTTTCACTTGCCCATGTAACCGCTATTGAGATTATGAATAGCACATAGCTGGCATCGATTGCTCGCCTGCTTGGGCGTTTCTGCTGATCTGGCGCTGCGCTTGCTACGGTATTATTAGTAAATGGGTGTCGTCGATTGTTCGCCTGTTGCTACATTGCGCTAGCTATCGATTTTCGTTTTCAAAATTTTTGTTCCAAGTCTAGTTTTAAATTCAGAAATCAATAAGCCTGCGGCTTTTCTGCATTGATTTAAATACACTTAAAATTTGTTACTTTTGACCGTGGCACTAGTCTTTCACTTTGCCAATTTCGTGAGCCGCCTCCCATCCCTCCCCCCCGGTTTGCCAGTTTCCAGTGTCTGCGACTAAAGTAAATAGGTTTTTGTGGTTTTGGCATTTTAGGTTAAACGATATTTTGTACCGTGACATGTTTGCTTGTCGATGATTTTGATCCATCCATTTTTTTCGTCATTTTATTTGGGACGCACAGATGATTGATGACACTTAATTGATGAACATTGGACCGACGGAGACAACAATAGCGTTTGACAAAAGCGACATTTCCTAAATATTTGCACATGTCTGGCTTAAAGTGGCGGGAGCAGCTTAAAGTCAATCGCCGGATGGGCAGGGATGGGCGATGGGCAGCTGCTGACAAGCGCAGGTCTGTGGATTTTGGGGTTTCGTACATTTTCCAGGTCACAGGTGCTTTTGTTGTCCGCATTAGATTTGCCTTTGGCCTCTGCTCTCCTCCCTCTTCCTGTGTGTGTGTGTGTGTGTGCATTTGGACTTTTTGTCCATTTGGCTGTAAAATTTATTTCATTTGTCCAACATCCCCTGCCCCCCTGGGCCGCTATACGCATGACGCTGACAGTTTTATGGCAAAGTTAAGCCGATATCAACGGCAGGACACATGACCCTACTATGCCTGCACAGCCTGCGTCTCCATAAAAGTGTAAAATTTAAAGCCTTTTTTTGTCCTACCTTGGCACAACAAGTGGGCGGGTCGGCGTCGGTTTTTAGGTCTGCCACATAATCCCCTTCATTGGAATCATTCATGGTTAAAGCAGATAACAAAATATGTTGAATTGTTAAACAATTCAGAGCTTGTTGTCCGCGCTCTACAAGTCGAGTTGCTCGTCGTTGCAAAAGTCCTGGAACCACTTATAGGACTCCAGCTTGGACTGTACATAGCTGCTGAATACAAACAACGATATGGGCGCACACCTCTGGTCCTCTTCACCTTTGTCATTGTAATACTGGGTGACTTTCAGATCGATCAAAATGGCGGCATGCAGCATGTAGAGCACGCCGCAGGCCAGCGATGCAATCGATTGTCCCAACATGTACTCAAAGAAGGGATGCACTGGCTTATCCTCCACATATTCACCCTCCGGCGGCTCTTCGCCCGAATACATCAAGTGAAAGTCCCGCTCCGCATCCCACATGGTCATAATGGAGATCGACATAAAGGCAGTCGAGGCGGCCGAGGCCTTGACAATCTCCATGCACAGGGTGGGAGAGTGGCCTGTGCAAATGTTGATGCTCTGGAAGAGGGTCAGTACCATGAACACATAAAAGCAGACCAAATAAAAGTAGTGTAACGTCTGTTTCTCCCAGCCCAGCATGCCCAGATCGACGGCCATGAAGCCGGTGATGTGGAAGGCCATGCAAAACATATTGAAGACTGTCTCCAGCGTGTAGAACAGAAATGAGACGGGACGCAGGTTTCCTAGAGAATCGGGCGGGTATGAGGTCTCCATGATGGGGGTTTTTTTTTTTTAATCTATTACTAAACGATTTGGACTTTAATACGAGTTGTGTGTGTTTGAAATAAAAATAGATTGGCCTACTTCAATTATTGCAAGAGCCCTCATCCATTTTCCTCACTCGGCTGACAGCCGGAACAGATAGGAAATTCCATGGCCATTCCCAACAATTCACACGACTTTCAACAGACGCAAGCAAAAGTCAACTTTTGGTGATAAGAAGTCACGATCATGGCCAACTGATCAGTTGCAGCACGTTTTTGGGTTACCTACGCGGCTCGACGTATCACGTACTCGGCTCATGACACATTTAATAAGCGAAATGTATGGGGAAACGAAAGAGCGTGGCTTATTTTGGACTGTGCTGCAGTTTTAATGCACTCTAAACCTATTTTTCAATTGGCAGCTACAAGATATAGACGAAGTACCATACAAGTTCAAAAGATTGTCTTCTAGTATAAGTGAAAAGACGGACAAAACTCCATTGACTCTGGTCAACATGATGATGAACACTTTCTCAAGGCATTTTATGAGTAACAAGCTTCGGGGCAAAACTGTAGTGAATTTTTCAAAAGTCTTCATTCTCTATAGATATACAGCCCATAATAACTAAAACTCACAGAAAATCGCAGCTATATGCATTAACAATCCAAAATATAATAATCATGCTTTCTTTGGCTTGATTTTTGAAACCGAACCTTCATAGATTGAGAGAGAATTCATTTGGAAAGTGAAAAAGTCACTGAAACCAAAAGATTGTTCCTAGGCAGCTCTTTGTTATGGTCATCCGATCCAGTCGGTTTCGACTTGCAGGCGACATGCTGTAAGAAACACTCTACATTTCGATAGCTCGAAAACTTAAGGGCTATATTTAAGGCCGATTTCTCATCTTCTAAATAGCTACTATGTGTCATATAAACTTAGATTTTGCTCTGTTATTTGTAGGTTAATGTGACAGATAGCTCTACGTAGAAGATTATAAAAAGCGGCCCTTAGAGAAAAATCCAAAGTTTTGTGTTTGAACTAAGTAGAAACGGTATAAGAAGTAGGCAAAGTACGGAAGCATTTGAGTCGAGTTTTATGTTTATAGCCTTGCATAAGGTATATTACAATTGTTCAGATGTAGAGGGAAGCATCTCCGATCACATAAAATATACATATTCGTGAGCAGCATGACAACTGAGTCGATATAGCCATGTCCATCCGCCTGTTTCAATGCAATTTCTTTCTTCAGTTTGTAAGCCATCTTTACAAAACTTTGCACGTAGCCTTTTGTTACAAATACGCTGCATAAGAATCGAAACCGGCCGGATCGGATGACTATAGCATATAGCTGACATAGGAATGACCGGTCGAAAAACTGATTTTGGTGAGAAAAACTGTTTTGTTTTCCTTGAAAACGCCTCCAAACTTTATATATTTGAATTTGCCATGCATTCCCAAGATTCTTCTAAGTTTGGTCGAAATCGGACGTCTATATAGTATAGCTGTCATAGAAAAGTAGAGTCTGAAAAGTGGCCTAAGTGGAAAAATCTTGTTTGTTTTCAATGGAACTGTCCTTAAAATTAGTTGTAAAAACATGCTGCAAGGGGTATACAAACTTCGAGCGAGCCGAAGTTAACTTTTCACTATTTTCTTATTTAAAGTACGATATTTCGAACTATTTAAAAGTCTGTTTGATGATGCTTTAAGGGTGTATTATTATGAGATTGACTTTAAATCAAAAAGGGATAGAAAGATCCAGTTGCCAAGCTGGAATTATTGTGTCAAAATCAACCACATTCCATTTCAATTGGAATTTTTGGGTACTAATTCGTATAAAATAAAGATTTTTTTGTTGACTACTTTTTGGCGCTATTTAGTTCTCATTTCGAGATATTTTGTACTTAAGAAAGCACTGTTCATACATGTTTCGGCTTAATGAAATATCGTAAACATCTTGGTTGAAGCAGTTTGGTTCTGATTAAAAATATACTAAAGATCGTTTTCGATTTAAGTATATTGTGTACTTGATTTAGTTTCAAGAATCAAACAAACTGGAAGTCTTATAATATAACACCTCACTACTTTCATTCATAAGATCAAACATAAATTTTAGAACCGATTTCTAGAGTGGTGTTCTTTTCTGGGCTACCTACGAACCGGTAAGACCACAAAGAAAGAATGAGAAACGGCCTTACAACTGAATATTAGTCCGCATTTTAAGCATGGACCCACAATATTGCATTCGTGAGCTGTCCGTGTGCTTAGGCCGCCGTCTGTCGTAGCATAGATTATAACTATAATTTCAACTTACTTGACAAGGGTATCCCATAATCGTCACTGCCGAACACTGCCTTACTTTCTATTTATAAGTTCAGTGAACGAAGTGGCTTCCAAAATTCTTCTATTTCTTGCCTATTACTTCACAAACACGCCTACTCTTTCGTGTATAATTGCGCAATGCTCTTTGGTTTAATTAAAATCATGCAATTTGCTATCAAAAGTTTGGCTTATCAATTTGGTAAAAGAACACAAAAAAAAAAGCACGCCATGCATGGCCATCGCTATAAACAATTTATCTCGCAACAATGTCGACTTATGGGAAATTGGTTAAACAGTTGGCAGTTGGGTGCGGCACGTAGACACTTCCAGACGCGGTGCACAATTAACAATGCACTTCCCCAAATGGATAATCGGCTACCTCTTTCTGGGATTAGTACTGGTCCAGGGGCAGAATGATGAAAAAAGTCATTCCACCTCGGCGGCGGGAATGGTGAAGCTATTGGAGCTGGAGGCCCAGCTCATAGATAATCTCAGCGACTATGCGAAAGAGCTGCAAAATAAAGTGAGGATAGTGCGGCAGTAAGTAGAGATTTTGCTATGATGCACAGCAACACTGATGTTCCGCTCTCTTTTTTGAAGGGCCATTGCCAAAATGCGTACGGAAAGTGAAAAGGCTTCAGTTTCCATGGAAGATTATGTGTCCAATCCGCTGAATGCCTTTTCTCTGATACGACGCATGCATCAAGATTGGCTACACTGGCAGCAGTACATGGAAGAGCCCGTCGGCTTGGAACAAGTGGATTTTGTACAGAGAAACAGAGGCGCCTTGCCCAGCTCAACAGATCTGGATGAGGCGGCCACCTCGTTGGATCGCATTCAAACCACCTATGACATAAGTGTATTGAATATGACCAAAGGTCTGCTCAATGGCAGGCAATACAAGTAAGTGCTGGAAGGGACTGAGAAGTGAATAAACAGATTTTAATGACCTTTTCTTACATCAAAGTGCCAGCTTAAGCGCGCTAGACAGCTATGCCGTGGGTCAGTGCCTCTACGATCAAGAGAAATATGCAACTGCTAGTGCTTGGATATATCAAGCCATAGAGTATCTGAATAAAAATCCCATAACAATTCCATTGGAGCTGCCTTTGTGGGAAGTGATGCGGTTGTATGCCGAAGCCCTCATCAAGCTGAGTAAGTTTTAGAAAAGAAGTAGAGAAATCTCTCAAGCTATAACGGAATACCTTAAGTTCATCTCGATCTGGTATAAATCTGCTGAACCTTTGGAGCTTATTGAGTTCAATTAAGAGGAGCTTTCTTTTTAAAAAAGATTTTCCAAAAAAAGTATGTCTAAAGTCAAGCTAGAAACAAGTAGAGAATACATAAAGTTAGTACAAAGATAAAGTCTTAACCTAATACCCAATTGTTAAGCAACCAAATCAACAAAATATCTAAAGGTCATGACTTAACCAAAGACCCAGAAAAAGAAGCTGTACACTCAAAAAAATCTGATCGATTCGCTACTAAACCGTTTTCCGAAATTTTTGTGAACACGAATCGCTGCAGTCTGGCTCTTACTTTTAGAACGAATTGTTGTTCTAGGCCAAAATTACTAGAAACGGTTCAAGAACAAGTATCGAAATCTTTAATCTTGAATGTTAGAACTAAGAGGATTTCGTTCTTAAAAGAACAGCGAGTCCTTCTTTTGTTGGCTTCCTTAAATATGAACTTCTTATTGAACTTCTTGAATCAAAAACAAATGGAGTAAAATTGAGGAAAGTTAACGTTTTCGAACGAATTTGAAGGCCATATCTACTGAAAACAAACAAGTTTTCCTTTTGTATGGCAGACTACTTTTCTGACTTTAAGATTGTATGACAGCTGTACTATATAGATGTACGATGGAATCATGGAAAAGCATAGCAAACTAAGAAAAACAAAGTTTGGAGGCGGTTTCTTTGAAAACAAAAAAGTTTTTCTCACCAAATCTAGTTTCTCGACCGATCAATCATATGGCGGCTATAACCTATAGTCATCCGACTTTGACATAACTATGAAGAATTGTGTGAAAGCTTTAAAAGTATATATATGCCAATTTTAAAGAGGTTTACATTATAAACAAAAATGTTTTTCATACTAAGACTATTATTCTAACCTTACTTTTGTATGGCAGCTATACGAAATGGATGTCCGATTTCGACCAAACTAGGCAAAATCATGAAGAAGCACAAAAAACTAGTAAATATGGAGTTTGGAGACGTTTGCATTGAAAACCCAAAGAGTTTTTCTCACTAAAACTAGTTTGTCGACCGATCGTTCCTATGGCAGCTATATGTGATAGTCATCCGATCCGGCCGGTTCCGAGAAATGTGTAGCGTATTTGTACCAGAAGACTTGGTGGAACGTTTGGTCGAGAAAGCTTTCTAGCTGACGGAGGAAATCCAATAGAAACGGACCCACGGACATGAATATATAGTCTTAGCTCATGCTGATCAAGAATATATATCCATTTTGTGGTCGGAAATGCTTTCTTCTAAGCGATACAAACATCTGGACAATTTCAATATACCCTCTGGGTATAATAGCCTCCATACAAAGTGGGGATTGGTTGATGCCTAAGTAGTGACTGTTTTTGAATCAAACGCTATAAGCTTTATGTATACATTTTAAATCGAAGAGGATAGACTTTTACATTGTAAATTCTCAAGCTAAGTATGTATGATGCTTGTTTAAGTATCATTGTTATTAATCTCAGGATTATTCGTGCTTAAACTAAGTACATGTGCAGCCATTAATAGGACTATCAGCCGTGCTAACATTTTCACTTTCGCAAAAAATTTGCGATTTGAAACCGTTGTTTGGACCACGTTTAGTCAACAAATCGAAAAACTTGTGCGAAAGTGTAAGTGAGAGCAGGGCTTTGAAAGTCTTAAGAGAATCCCGAGGCAAGTTTGGGATATGCGAGCAGTTCTTAAAGTATACAACTATGTGGCTAAAAAAGGCCTAAATGCTTGATACTTCTCTCTCTAGGGTTTTGAAGACTGTTTTGTTGTTTTGCTTTTGAAAACCTTAGAAATTCCCTGCCAAAATTTGTTTCTAATCAATTTGTGCTTCCTTCCCAGATCGCTATAAAGACGCCCTACAAGTTCTTAACATAGCACTAACTGATAAGAAAAATGATATTAAACTCTTGCAAAGGAAATTGCACATCGAAACTCTGATAAGAACCGAACCCAATAGCATACCCAAGCAGGTAAGAGTCTGCAAGGTAATTGCCATGAAAGATAATTGATATCATAAATTTGACAGTACAACAAATCCTATGTGAGTGACTATGAACGGGGATGTCGGGGGCAATTTGCTCCTTCAACGGACGCAAAACTTCACTGCATCTACAATGTGACCAATTCGCCGTTTCTACGACTGGCGCCTCTTAAAATGGAGCTGGTTGGCTTGGACCCCTACATGGTGTTGTATCACGATGTGTTGTCATCTGGCGAGATCCGGGAGCTGCAAGAGATGGCCACACCGAGTCTTAAAAGAGCCACAGTCTACAAAGAAAAGGCCGGTCGCAATGAGGTGGTGAAAACACGTACATCAAAGGTGGCCTGGTTTACGGACGACGTCAGTCCACTCACCACACGCCTGAATCAACGTATTGCGGACATGACCCGATTCGACTTGGAGGGCTCGGAAATGTTACAGGTTATGAACTACGGACTGGGTGGATACTACGACAAGCACTATGATTTCTTCAATACGTCCGTGAGTATTGAGTAATGCTGCATAATTAAATATTCTATCAACTCGCAATTTCAGAGCTCTACACTTATTAAAATGAATGGCGATCGCATAGCCACAGTGCTGTTCTATGTAAGTACTCCCCAAACTGTCACCACTTTCACCCACAACGTATCCTTTCCAGCTAACGGATGTGGAACAGGGTGGAGCCACTGTTTTCCCCAACATCCAAAAAGCGGTTTTCCCACAACGAGGATCTGCCATTATTTGGTATAATCTGAAAGATAATGGCGAGGGCAACAAACAAACTTTACATGCAGCCTGCCCGGTGATAGTTGGATCCAAATGGGGTAGGTGTACAACTGTTATCAGATGAGCGGGTCTTAGCTAAAGTTCTGTTTTGTTTTTAGTGTGCAACAAATGGATTCGGGAGCGTCAGCAACTTTTCAGACGACCCTGCCTTAAAAAATGAAAACTTTTGAAAGGCAATTCTCAACACCAAATTTCAATACAGGATTTTAGGTGATAAGTTTGAAAAATATTACAATATATAAGTAAAATTGCTGTACGTATTTCTCTCACTTGATCTATGACAAAACTTTAAATGTGACTTTATAAAAATATAATAGAAAAGATTGGAGAAATACTTTCATTTTTTTGGAACCACATAAAGTACAATTTTTCGTCAAAGAGCAAATGTCTTTGGTGTAAAAAGAAGCAAAAAATATAGGAAACTTAACTTAGCACGTTTTTTTAAACTAATTTAAAGCACAATTCCACTGAAAATAAGCAAGCTTTTCTTACTAAAACTACCTTTCTGACTCTACTTTTCTATGACAGCTATACTATATAAATAGATGACGACTTCGACCAAACTTAGTGAAATCATGGGAAAGCATAGAAAACTAGTAAATACAGAGTTTGAAGACGTTTGCATTGAAAACAAAAAAGCTTTTTTAACTGGAACTAGTTTTTCGACCGATCGTTCCAATGCAGCTGTATGTCATCGTCATCCGATCCGGCCGGCTCTGATAAATGTGTAGCGTATTTGTACCAGAAGACTTTGTAAAAAGCTTGGACGAGATAGGTTTAAAACTGACGGAGGAGATGGCGTAGACGCAGACGGACAAAGCTAAAACAACTCAGCTCGTCATGCCTTTAAAGAATATAAATACTTAATGTGATCGGAAATGCTTCCTTCTATGAGTTACAAATCTTTCTGGACAATTTCAATATACCCTCTACAAGGGTATAACAAAATGTTCTCTTATAATTTTAAGAGCTAATGATCCAAATGTTCTTGAAATGAGAACAATTAAGCTCAAGGAAGCCACCGATTAGAAAAGTATAAATATATATTTTGATGTGTGCAATGGCTTAGTGAGCTAACATGTCGCCGTGGATGATCTTATTTTCTAAAATGAACCAAGGCAGATAGGGTTGTTGGATTGAAACTAAAGTTGATGCAAGCCATGTATTAAAATCTCAGGAATAAGGAAGCATATAAATTGACTCCTGATTCTATCAATTAGGATACCCCAACCAACCAACCCAACCCTGAACCAAACTCAACAAATTTTGTTTACCTAGTGGAGTTTGTAATATTCTCAAAAACAGAACATCTCAACTCAAATCAAGCTCAAATTTCTTCAAGTGAATAACAAAATGTTGTTTAATGCTTGTGCTCATATTGTGGGCTAATGTATTCGGTGTTTTTCTGCTGTGGACGAATACTGTTTTTGTTTGACATGTACATCTTAGATGACTATTGACCAAGACTATTAAACATAGCAAATGCATTTGTTAAACGACAATAAAACCCTGCATGAGTCAAAGTTTACCTTGACATTGTTAACGACTTTAGCTGAATTTCTATTTTCTATAGACTGCAGGAATGGATTTTCTTAAATTCAATTTTACACTACCGGTCACCTTCGCTATCTCGTGGCGGCAGCAGTGAAGTTACTAGCCGCTTTTGAAGCTATGCATCTATGATTCTTTCTTTGTAAATCGAATTATGTAAAAACACTTAATGTATTCTGGCATATTTTTCCATATCAAACACCATTAGTCGGTAATCGAGCCCTTTTCCCAATATCGATATATTTTTTAGATACTTTGAGGCTGCCCAATCTATGGCTTACCTTTGAATAAGCTGGGCTTATCTACTGACAAAAATTGTATGTCAAAATACTTAATCTAAGACCATTCTAACCAAAGACTTTTCGATGACTAAGCCTACCACTTGGCCAAACAAACTGATATGTCCCCACCACACTTAAGTACATCTACAATCTTTACGGGGCTGTCAATTAACATCGACTCGGAAACTGTTTGAGAGATATGCCAAATCTTGTGTCAAGCCACACAATTTTTGGAAATTAATATTTTAGGTGTTCCTACCTTCACCTGATAAGCCCCATTGATGAGTTCCCACACTTAAAGTGTCTGCTGCTGTGTAGCTTATCTATTGGGTGACATATTAAGTTGCGAAAGCTGATATCAATCCGTAATCAGAATACGGAAATAGTAGGCAAAGCAATTCTCATGTCAACTACACTTAATTAGTAGTTCATTTCGAAATGTTGCTTCCATATATTTTGAAGAAATGGATATTGAGTGGCCTTCTCATGGGTCTTCTCCTTTGCCTGGTTACTGCTGAAAATGAAGAGAAGAGTCATTCGACATCGGTGGTTGGCATGACGAAACTGTTGGAGCTGGAGACTGAACTAATTGAGAATCTGGCTAACTATACAAAAGAGTTGCAAAAGAAACTGGAGATTGTGCAGAGGTGATGCAGATAGTTAAAGGTTTTAAGATCGAGTGAATGACATATTAACTATTTCGCAGCAATATTTTAAAGCTGCGCCATGAGAATGGCAAAGCACGACTTGATGCCATCCAATATTTGTCCATTCCCTTGAACTCTTTTGCGCTCATACGACGCATGAGCGAGGACTGGCATAAATGGCGTGAATATATGGGAAAGCCTGTGGGTAGGGCTGAATTAAGGTTCTTTGATACAAGGCGAGAGCAGCTACCCACTGCAGTGGACCTGTATGAGGCTTGTGCAGCCATAAGTCGTATTCAAACTACCTATGATATAAAGGTCGAGCACTTGTCCACGGGTCAACTCATGGGAAAGCAGTACAAGTGAGTATCTTTCAATACTCTTGAGTAAGTGAACAATAATGAGTAGGACGGGATTGATACAATGTAGCAAAATTCATGATTTAGGAAAGAGTTGAAAAAAATTTAGCTCACTTAACTATCCAATGGCTTAAGTTTTTCATTATTTGCTCTTCTTTGTTCAGTTGTTCGTTGACATACTCGTTTGCTCTCTTCGTTCTTTCGAACAACTGAACAAAAAAGAGCAATTCGGTGAACAACTGAACAATAATTCGTAAGTGAGTAAGAAACTGGTACTTCATATCTAAATCTTTTCAACTTTTCAAAATATTTTATAGCGTCAGCCTGAATGCGTTGGATCTCTACGCGCTGGGAAGCCACCACTTTACTCAGAAAAAGTACACCATGGCAAATCAGTGGCTACAACTGGCCATAAGTGAGCTAAAGAACCCGACTTTGAGCGCACCTTTGGCCATCAAACAAACGAAGGTGCTTCACTTGTTGGCCGAGACCTATATGAAAATGAGTAAGTATATCGATAGCGCTTGCAAATCATATTGCAACACTAACCCATCTTTCTAGAAAACTATACCAGTGCTGTGCAAATACTGGATGTGGCTCTGCACCACCAAATCTACGATGCGCGCTTATTGCGTCTCAGAAGTGAGGTGGAATATTTGAATAACACCGCACCACAAAATGCACCACTACCGGTATCTATATAGCTCATTCTTTAGGTCCTTAGCCTTACACTTTACCTCAATTTAGGCTGCGAAATGGGTTGATCCGGTATTAGAGAACTACAAAATTGGTTGTCGTGGTCTTTATAATCAGCAGACCAAGCTATATTGCCTTTACAATTCGACAACTACGCCTTTTTTGCGTCTTGCACCGCTCAAAATGGAACTTCGCTCTCTAAATCCTTACATGGCGCTCTACCATGATGTTCTGTCCGCTGCCGAGATAGCCGTCTTACAGGCCAAGACTATACCCAACTTGCAACGCGCCAAAACCTTTAACTATGGCATGAATGAAGTGAGCCAAATTCGTACCACCAAGGATGCACATCTTCCATTTGACACAAATGCCTGCACCAAGCGCATCAGACGGCGCTTGAATGACATGACTGGGTTCGAAATGGCCGATGAGCATGGTTTGCATGTAATGAACTATGGAATTGGTGGACACTATGACATGCACTGCGATTTCTTTAATGTAACCGAAATGCTGGCATCCGAAAAAGCGCTGCCAGAGGCCAAAGAACGTTTGATCCGAGAGGGCGATCGTATAGCAACTGTATTGTTTTATGTATGTATTGGGGTGGAATAGTTAGGAAAAAGTTATTACTCTACAACTCTTTAACTAGCTAAGCGATGTGGAACAGGGTGGAGCCACTGTATTCCCCAAACTCGGTCAAGCAGCCACTCCGCGAAGTGGCACTGCCCTACTGTGGTACGATTTGGATGCGAATGGAGAGGGTGATTCTAGAACCTCTCATGCGGCCTGTCCCGTTCTGGTGGGCTCCAAGTGGGGTAAGTTAAGCTAGAAATGTGATTATTCTTTGATAATACTAGTAACATTTGAATGTCACAGTTATGACTTCCTGGATCAATGAACGGAACCAACTTTTTGCCAGACCCTGCCTAAAAGAATGAGGGGATTATGCCTAGATTAGACTGATTCAATATTATCGAGTTAAAATAAAACAAGCAGAATCTTACAATTTGCACTAAAAAATAGGAGAGTTCTTATTTCAGATCACCAAATTCTTCATCTTAGACCATGCATTGTTACGTTCAAAGATATTGATAACAAGTTCAGAGGGAAAACACAAATATTATATGTTAAGGTAGCGCACTGCCAAAACAGAAGGTTCGCATTGGATAGCATTCAAGAAGCCGTATTAAGAATAGAGGAAGTTAACTCGCTTGTATTACAGCACGTTTTTGAACACAAACAAGTTTTTCCCACTAAAACTACTTTTCTATATATATATATGGATGTCCGATTTCGACCAAACTTAGTGGAATCATAAGAAAACATGGCAAACTAAGAAAAACAGAGTTTGGAGGCATTTTTCATTGAAAACAAAAAAGTTTTTCTCACTAAAACTAGTTTCTCGACCGATCATTCCTATGATAGCTATAGCCTATAGTCATCCGATTTTGACAAAACTTTGAATATTTGTGTGAGAGCTTATAAAATAAATATGTGACAATTTTAAAGAGGTTTACATGGAAAGCAAAAAAGTTTTTCGTACTAAGACTATTTTTCTAACCTCACTTTTCTATGTCAGCTATTCTATATATATGTCCGATTTCGACTAAACTTGGCAGAATCATGGAGAAGCGTAGAAAACTAGTATATACGGAGTTTGGAGGTGTTTGCATTAAAAGCAATAAAGTTTTTCTCACTAGAATTAGTTTTTCGACCGATCGTTCCTATGTCAGCTATTTGTTATAGTCATCCGATTCGGCTGGTTCCGTCAAATGTGCAGGGTGTTTGTACCAGAAGACTTCGTGAAATGCTTAGTCATGAAATCTTTAAAACTGACGGAGCAGATAACATAGAAACAGACGTACGGACACGTCCAAATCAAAGTCAGATCGACATGCTGAACAAGAACATAAATACTTTATGTGGTCGGATAAGCATCCCTCTAGGCGTCTCAAACATCTCTACAAATTCAATTTACCCTCTGCAAGGGTATACAAATTAAAACCTCAATCCAAGTTTTGAAAACAAAGCTACATTCAGCACCGAGCACTGGAGCAAGTCACTCACAGGGATTGTGTTTTACTAACTAGACTAATATATGCGACTATAGGACATTTTTCCAAAATACTGCCTACGGCACTTACTCCAACTTACGCCTCATGCTAAGCTTGGCAAAGAACCAGTCAACCAACTGCACCGCAAGATGTTTTGAATCTCTAGTTTAATCCCTATTGAATTATTGTTATTTTCTTGAATGGATAAACTGCTGTCTCAAGCTTTCCAAGGACCATGAACTACAGATTGAGTGGCGAAGTGATCTTACCGAAAAGCCTTGGTCTTGTGCTTCCAAACTGGCGTATCACACTTCTGTTTCTCTAAAATATATTTGTTTGACTCAACAAGGACCACAAGCAAATGTTCCTCATCCTCTGTAAATTTGATCCCTCGCCCTCGCAATTTGTTTCAACCTCCAACTTTTTTGGTGCATTAATGATCCAAGGCATTTATCAATCCATGCTGTCGCTTGTAACCCAATCGCTTCATCATCCCATCGCTTAGTTTTTGCACTAACACGTATGCAGAATCATGGACAAACAAATTTCCGACATAATCACTTTACACACTTCACAAAAACCACCAGTGACCCCCCCAGATTTCACCCCGCATAGCCAGCAAATTAAATGCCTTTTAAAATGCCAACACGAAAAAAATAAAGTGCTGAGTGGTTGAGAGTCGCTCTCGAAGTGAGCTCACGGCTAGGCTGGGCTAGGTAAACCCAAAGCAACCGCAGCCACATTTAGCATACTCCTAGGCGACCTCGCTCGTCCTCGCTCGTCCTCGCCGGGTGGCGTCTACTGTCTGACACCGCGTACGTGATATGCAACTTAATGTTTCAATTAGAGGTGAAGTGGCGCCCACGGTGACTGGCTGGTGGTTATCGTTATCGTTTCGGGGTATCTCTATCAGACTGTGCACTTATCTGCTTTTAAAAACTTTTAATAATGAACTCTCGCTTACCGCCGGAAAACGTGTCTGTGTTGTCAGCCAGGGACCAGATGACTGGGCACTTTTGTTAATTTGTTTACCATCAACTTGACGCACCTTTCGCCCAAGCCGGAATACTGGAGAATGTGGAGCTATGGTATTAAAATTGAATTTCGCTTAACTTTAAGCTGGCCGGAAATTTGTGTACATTTAAGAAGCTAGTCAATTGCCTACTGCGGCATCACTTGAGGAATTGTCCCTGGGTGGACCCAACACCTTTTCATAAAACGTAATGTCAATAAATAAAAAAGAAAATATTGCCAGCATATGCGAAAAATTGTACAGACATCAGCTAGCAAGGGGTTAACTAGCGATTGCGGTACACAAAACAGAGCATATGTGTGCCATGGGGAGGGTTGGTGAATGGGGTAAGTAGGTAAAGGGTGATACACATATTGTTCAGTGATCTAAGAAGTTAGGATCAAGGGGCTCAAAGTAGATTTTAAACGATTCACGAAATCAAAATCTTCCAATGCACGAATTTTTCGTCACTCACGATTTGTGCACTCGCCCACCTGTGACACATTGAAATGAATATGACAACAGTTCTTTGCATAAACTGCACTAGACAACTAGAATTTAAAGCAGATTTGCTGCAATTGGGAAACTTTAATTTCAATTCACTTTCGAAAATCGCACGGATCACGAATGTTTACGCGCGATCACGTGGTGACCACTATGTGACACGGCCAATATCACGTCATGGAGAAAGCTCTAGCTTAGAGCCAATCCATAGGTGAAAAGTTAAAAAACCATTGCTAGACCTGGAACAGGCCTGATAGAGATAATGAAGAGGTAACCAAAAAAAATACTAAGAAAATGCAGAATTACAAGTACAAAGAGGAATAAAATAAATGTAGAAAAAAAATTTATATACAAAGTGAAGAAAAGTTTAAAAAAAAGGCGTAAAACTATAACTAAAGATAAAATGAAAAAATAACAATAATTCAAAATTTTAAATTAAAAAACTAACTAAAAACCGAAAAAATCTCTGACCCGGTGGGGGAATATTCATTAGCCAGTCCGGCAAGCTATGCCCCTATTCACAGCTGGGGGTGGTCAGAGATTTTCACGGAGATAAGTGTTTAGGGAGAAGAGAGAGAGAGAGAGAGATCTGTTGAGAGGAGGTGATAAAGATCGTTGTAGTCTTGACTTAAAATAATAGGTTGTGCATCTAGATAAGATTAAAGGAAAAAAGTTTATACATAGTTGGCCTAGAAGGAACAGAGAAGTTAAGGCGACGTAAGAGTTCAGAAGAATCTACATTATCTCCAATTAACTTATGAAGAAAAGAGACACCTAAGATTGTTCTACGGTTAGCTAGCGAAGGAAGGTCTTCTGGAGTACGATGGCAAACGAAGGTTAGGGTCCCAGTTTGGGCCACGAAGGGCAAAAAGAAAAAAAGATTTTTCTGAACTGATTCAATATGATCAACATGTTTTTTATACTGCGGACACCATACGGATGAACAGTATTCTAGCACAGGACGGACTAAAGCTGTATAAAGAAGTCTAATGGTGTAGGGATCATAAAACTCCTTCGACCAACGATTAATGAATCCAAGGACACCATTCGCTTTATTAACAATAACGACTTATCGACTTAGTCATAATACAACAATGAAGGTAAGGCAGCGTTAGTGTGAGGTCTCTGCAAAGTACCTTCACGTTCAGTGCTGCGCTTACTCTTGAAGCGTAAGCTTTTTGGCAAAAGTACTCATCACACTGACGCCGCCTTACCTGTATTGTTGTATCATGGACTTAGTCAAACCTTTAGACCTGTCCCATAGCATAATTTCAGAGGTGAACACTTTTTTCCGCTTACAAACAGAATTGCAGCGCCTCTGTCAGAGTCGACAACACCCGATCAAGTTGTACCCAAAGCATAACTAAAACGTATTTCAGTTTGATTGTGTGCACTTTATGGTGTGTCCTGGACGCCCTTACCACACTCCACTACACTCCTGGTGCTCTGCTCCGCACCGCAGAGATGATTACATATGCGCAGACCAATAATTTTGCCCAGCACACAAAAAAATATCTAACAAGGTTAAGAAACGTTGTAAGAGGCAGCATTGATTGTATAAATCTAGTAAAATGTTTTATATGCACGGGGGCAGAGGCAGAGGCAGAGGCAGGGGACAAGGAAGAGGGCAAAAGGGTTGCAAGTAGCGGCGGCAGGAGAAGCGTCGCCCACATTTTGTGGTCAATGAAGGAAATATGATTTGGATTTCGTTACTTTGATTACACACATTACATGCGAAAAATGAAAAAGTAGCCGCCCAGACAGACCAAAGGGGTCCTCTGCGTGCGAGTGTGTGTGTGTGTGTGTGAGGTACAACGTGTGTTAAATTTCAACTTGTGGTCCCTGGGAGAGCATCGTAAAGCATTTGATGGGGCCAGTCTATGCTCAGGAAATTGAGTTTTCCAAGCAGCTGTACAGCTGTTCCTACGTGAATGTAAATAATAGCCAAAATATAAAAAAACCGAACGAAAAAAAATTATGCACGCACTCAAGCGAACTGCAAAACTCGCCTTTTCCTCTCTCTTTCTCTTGTTCTCACGGTCAGCTTGATACATTTTGTTCTTTTTCTTTTGAAAATCAATAAAAATTGGCGAATTAAAGTGGTCTAAATGTGAGACGAGGGAATGACCGACCTGCCTTTCAGCAAGTCTGTCACTTACCTTGTAACCAAAATACAGCCGTCTCCTATTTATAGTCGGAAATCACAGAATCAGCGGGAATTAGCAGACAAACGCATTGTTGAGAGCACTCGCTGACAGGTGCAAAACACATTTCGGGGAGACAAAATGTTTTTTCCACTTGAAATTGTTTGCCATCAGGCAATACACAAAAAGAAAAGCGGTATGCAGATGTGGCGAAAATGTGATTGAAACGGCCTAATTAAACATTTTTGGTATCCAAAGATTCTAGTGTGACTTTTGTGGGTTGATTCAGTTGACATGCCATGGTGAGACAGAAACATCTTCATACACAAAGCGCTTAAGTTTCCTTTATAAAGCCTCATCTGTCGCTTATTAAGTCGCGAGCCACTAAAGTTCATTCATACATCATTCCACAGCATAAACCACGTAAGCCCGATTTCTGAAAGTCCGGTTAGTCAACTTAACCGACAGGCTAGCTGAATTTGACTGTCTCGTGATGTGTTTGGCGTAATCGGAGAAACACACTCAACTGCAGCTCAAGCTCCGGTGATCTTTTAACCACTAGTTCAGTCCCGACAGAGCTATAGCTATTTATATCGATAGAAACACAGCTTAATGCTTTGTTTATTTGCTGCCATAAAAAGTTTATGAATAATCGTTTTCCTTCTTGCAAATGGAAGTGTAATTGAAACAAAGACAGAGCTACAAATTAATAATGCAACAGAGTACAGGGAGAGTACAGGCCCAACTAGGTTAATGATGTGAATGATATCAAGTTATTTCAACGATTCATGTTGACTAATGCCACAATTAAAATACATCTTGCTATTATTAAAGATGCATTGCGATTCAATTTAGGGTGACTAGGATTGTTACCAGTAATCATGCATTGTTGTCGGAGAAAAAACTTATGGTGGCGTCGCCTCCTTATGCAAGCGGCTACTTCCTTAACACTGCAGGTGACGTTCAATAATCAAGTATCCCACAGTAGTCATGAAAATGAATGTTATTCAATAGCATGAAAACAACCCTTACGAAAATACCTATTTCGTTGACAGTATCTGGTCACACTGCTGCAGCGCGACAGGCATTTATCGATATCGATACTTTACCGCTTGTCAACTCGAGTGGTGAAAATATCCTGAAAGTTTTTTAAGAAAGAATCTATTTATGTGTGAACTATGCAGTAGCATGCCATTTACCGATTTTCAAATAAACTAAAATCATACTCAACATTTCACTTTCGTTGCTTTTTCACTTTTTTTACATAGACATAGGACACGTTATACTAATCTGTGACCGAGGTCTCACGCGGTCCAAAAAATGATTAACTTTGCCTTGCTTTATTGGAATTGTTTTGTTCTTTTGATCGTGTTTATTGGTTGAATCTATGATTTCTTTGTTCCCTACCTAGATTCTATGTATTTGTAATTTGTTTGGAGTAGTTCAGGCTTGAAACGCAGTAGTAATGGCGAATACCACTTTTCCGAAGAATGTAAATACGTCCAAAAAAGTTCGACGGATCAAATAAATAGAGGATTTGTTTTTAAGTTTGATTTTTTTTAGGTAAAGTTTCTTACAAACTAATTTTGAAAAATATTGACCATAGCTGGCCGCTTCTTTTCCCATCATTTGTCATTTTTTGCATACCATCTCGAAAAAATGAAGCGATACACGAATCTACACAATTTTGGAGTTATTTAAAAGAGCGAACCTGCTGAGACCTCAATTCATACGTCTCCCAATATCCCCCTTTTTGAGAATCCAAGCTGTCAAGTAAACTTTCCCGCGATTTGGGTTCTGATGGCCCAAAATTTGACATAATCGAAGAACACATAAACAATGTGGCTCACACTTCAGCGAGGAGTTACATACTTAACAAAGAAAGCCTTATGAAACGGATGCAATATAAAGTTACACAGGGACAAGAAAGGATGCTCAGACATTGCTGTTAACACTGCCCAGGAGCTGTTGAAATCGGTCCGAGACTATTCAAATTGCTCCAGAGTTTTTTGGATATGACCAAAGCAAAGCCATCCCAAACAAAACAAAACCAAACAAAAAATATCCGAGATAAGTCAAAGAAAAGGTTCTTCCCACAGCATTCTCTGATGGCTGGGGCGTTATGCACCATGTGATATTTCCACAAAGAAAAAGGTCAACTAGATATTTGCAAGATCTGCTCGTCGCTATCTTTCAAAAACTTCCTGAATTGTCTAAGAACAAAATTGGCATTTCCACCATGAGAATGTCCTTCAGATTGTTGTAGTTTGAACTGTAAATTGATATTGCCGATGTTTTTGTTAACCATGGAACCGAAATTGTGGAAGCTTTCAAAAACCAAATAAACTGATTTTAACTATCTTTTCTCCTTAAACTGAATCGAAAATGGTAAGAAGTTGTTATCTTTGAAACGAGTATTAGGAGAAGAATGGAGAGTAACGACCAAAGCTGTCACTGGAGTCTCATTATAGTTCGAGCATTACCGAATAATGCCTTTGGGAACCAGAACCCCAAGTCCCAGTACCAAACCATCTTTAGAATATTTCAGTATTTCACACTTGAATAAAAAAGTAAAAAAAAAAACATGATTCCTTTGGACTGCTTCAACAGAAACTCGCAGCTCTGCAAGTTACCAACATCTTTATCTCAGTGTTGAAATTGATTAGATGTCAACTTTGATGTCGACTGCCATCGACTCACAATCAATTACAAAATGACAAATTTGACATGTAACTTTGGCGGGGGAGGAGAAATGTTCCACTGCAATTGTGCAGGGGAGTGGCAGAATCATTGCATAATCTGGACAGTACGTCACAGTTGCATACGAAATCGAAATCTACATACATTTCCCAGTTAGTGGAAATCAATGACAAAGTTGATTTACGTGCGGCCGGCAATTGTGCCCAAGTGAAGCCGAACATGGCGAAAAGGGATGTGGAGGACATGGACTTGGCCATATCGAAATGATTTGCAGCCAACAACGAGGACGGCAACAAATGCAGCTAAACGAATTATGTCTAATGGCATTTCAGGTTGAAATGCGATTAAAATGCAATTTGAAATGCAAAACATTTTGTGGTGAGCCGAGGGAATGGAGAAACTTTTGTTTGCCCCTGCCACCACAATTGCAAAGATAGCCGAAATGCAGCTGCCGGCGAGACGGAGGCGAAGATGTTGTCTGGCCTGGCTGGCTGCCAAAAAGTAAACATCATGTTGTGGTCATATTGGCCTGTCTACCTGCCGGAGCTCCCCCCCTTCTCCAACTCGTTGGCTGACCATAAAGACGCTGCGAGAAATTAACTTCAAATGTTTTAGAAAATCTTAAATCGCGCAGCGCGCATTTCGCAATTTATGTGCGCCACTTTGGACAATTAAAAGTCCATTGCGCTGACAATACAGCCAAGCAGGCACAAGAAAAGCATTTGTTTGCCAAGAATTTGCTGGTTTGCCAGTCGCCTTCCTGAGTTCCTTATACCTTTTGGCACCTCCGACTCTCTCAGCTCACCAGGCAACGGAGACGACAACGAAGCATAATTTATGCGTTAGCCAGACACGCTGGGATTGGGATTGGAATTGGGGATGGACACATTGCTAGACAAGCGAACATGACAGCGGGTATGTCATTGTCGTCTGCTCCACTCGGCGGAATTTCACGTGGAAAAAGTGCAGCCGGCAAAACGTAGCCAGAAATTATTTTAATTAAAACAGCGCCGGGCCATGGAATAGGAGAAAGTGAAATTGTTATGCGATTATCTGAAGTGTGGAATACACTTCACTTTTCGAATGCATTGATGCGCCTTTGATTTGCGTTGCGTGAAAAGTCCAAAATCTAGTCACGAGCTGACACGAAAGTTCACGAAATTGGCAAATTGCTTAAAACATAAGATTCTATTAGTTTATTCACAAAAGAAGAGGAAAACAGCTAATAATCGATTGCGATAATAATTTTCAAAAAAAAAGAATACCGATAAAGTAACGATATACAGAAATATCGGTATCGAAAAATCGTTATGTTTGTTAGAAACCTAAATATTACATAATCAGTCATCATCGATTAAGTTTTCGAGAAGCTTATTCGGAATTCGACCCACCCACCACTACAAATCAAGAAAATAGTCATGAGACAACAACAACAACAAGAGAACAAAAGTAAAAGCCCGTTATTGCCTCTTGCTGTGTGTGTGCGCCCAAACAAAATCATTCGACGCACAACAACAAATATTTCCTGAGAATTGGTAGTTGTATTAAATTCTGCAAGAGGTATAGAAGAGAATGAATAGAGAATTACATACGAGGTTCTTATATGTGCTATGCGAAAAGCGGGTTTGGGTTCAGTTATAAAGCGAAAGATTTGGTTCTCATCTCTTACCTATCATTGCCTCTTCTTCAATCAAAATAATGAGTAGTCGAATGGACCTAACTTCTTGTTGTTATTATGCAAAGGTACTCTACAAAAGTGTCTGCTCCTGGCATTTAAGAATGTAGCCTAATCTTCTTCATAAACATATGTACGAAATGTGCTTTTCACATTTTGTAACTGGACTTATGTTTTAATTTCTTTTCGAAATCTGGAAAGTTGGAGTGGATTTCTAAAACGCAATTAGGTTGAAAAAGTATAAGAGTTTTTCAGAAATTAAATAAAATGTTGGAGCTTTAATACAAGTCAAATGACAACATGAAACTAGGTAAGTTGGCGTATCGCAGCAAACAGAATTTATCTCGGAAGATAAAACTGCGATTCTTCTTGTAGTTTGCGATACTTTTGGAATCTAAGCAATCGACGCTTGTGGGAGATGGGAAAAGGTATCTTCTAAGAGATAACAAAGCGATACTTTAAGATAGGTGTTAAGAAATCGATTTTAACTAGAGATAAAAACAACTGTCTCGGAAAACCAAAAACTTAACTCATATGTGGAACAATAAGGCATTTCTTTCTGGTGAAGCGATATCAGGAGTGTTGAGTCTAAGAAGCATGTACAAACTAATGAAACATAAATAATTTTATTTTAAAGCTTATACCAGGGCTACCAGGCTTGTTCAAGCCTTTATTTAGCCCAAACGTATGTGAATCTGGTAGGTTTAGGTTTCGAAATCGGTTTATACGTAATGAATACCTAAAATATAATTTACTTTATAGTTAAACTTCAATTTGTAGTTTGTGTAGAAAAATATAACCCATGTAATATAAAGCTTTTTATATTTTGAACCATTGAAAAAGGTTCGGAGTCGAGGATCTTAAAAAACCAGGGGCTATTATGAGTGGGGATTTTATAAATGAGCTTTAAACTTACACTTTTCTTTTAAAATTCGTATCGTTTTCATATCCACTGGATATCAATCAAAGCCACACCACATAAGTGACAACCTAAAGACCAAACCTAGTGCTTTGATACTTCATTAAGAATACCTCAAAAGAAGTTCATATGTCACATCAAACTCAAAGCACTTTCCTTTCCAAATAAAGAGTATGCGAATATAGAGACCTGAAACGGCATCTCCTCCAGCAGACAATGCAAGAGGTGTGTTTTTCCACCATGAAGGCTCTTAGCCGGTTTCGCACGATTTACGTGATGCATTTGTCATGATCTGTTTATTTTGATATACGGGCAAAGTGATTAATTTGCTAAGCTCTGGGAAATAAGTCGAGCAGATGCATTTCAACTATTTCGGTCGAGTTTGCACTTGATTATCACTTCTCCACATACATACAAAGCGGTATTGATTTGCCATTTGGTTGAATTTTTTATGTACCCATCACCTGTTGTCTGACGAGCCCCCACCCCCCTCATTTGCATAACAATAGACTTGCGTTCTTCGATAGGTAAAACGAGCGAAATTCGAAATCAAATCAAGGCAAATGCTCGACTGCCAGCTGCGTCCCCTCAGCGACAGCGACAGCGACACCTCAGACCGAAAGTATCTGTGTTTCAATGTGTCTCTATGTATCTGTTGCTGTAACAGCTGCACACACCTACACACAATTTGATTTTATGTTTGCACACGCAGCAACAATTTCATTGTTTGCAAAATAATTGCAAACCTTCACAGCAGCTGTGGCCCATTTCAAATTCGAGGGTAGAAGTTGCGGTTCAAGGTGGAATATGCCACATCGAATGGAATTGTCATAGAATTGGTTTATAGATTTTGCACTCCACTCCTGCGCCACACTTGCAAATTGGTCAAACAAGACCAAAAACAGAAAACAAAACAAAAAAAAAAGCAGAAACCAAACAATTAGCGCGGAAACAAAAGCACGACCCCAATATTTGGTTGATGGCGCTAAAAATGGATTATTGCAATGGGCATACACTTTTCAGTTGGCCACTCGATTTGGATGTAACGCCGTTTTCCCCAAACCGGAAGTTCAGTCCATTTATTGTACGAATTTCGCGCCATTTTCGTTCGGCCAGCTTTGCGTGTGTGTGTGTGTGTGTGAAAAGTATTTTTATATGTATGAGTTTTTTTTTTTATTTTTTTTGCTGGGGCTTTGAAGTGGAAGGGCTTTTGCAGTGAGTGTAACAAAAAGGTATACCGCAAAATGGTTTTATAGAAAAAAAATATTCGAAAATTGGCTCCAGAAACGTTTCCGTTTTCGAGGCTTGAACTTATCACAGCACAAAATGTAAAATGAGTTTAGTTCGCCATCGAAATTGATTTTGATGGAATACGCACACAGATTTCACATTTTATATTTACATTGGGCATTCAAGTAGACAGACATAAACGAGATATGCAGGACTAAATCAATCCCAAGCAATGTCAGAAGTCGGTCAATCCCGGATCTTGTCAATCCAAGTCCAATTGACTTGTGCTCCAACTCTCTAAACCTTGGATTACTTGTCTTCATTACAACTTTAGCTCCGTACAGCTTTAAAATTAGCTCGAGCTAATCAAACACGGGATTGTTTTTAGCTAGCTATTGCTATCCGAACTTGACTTGATCTCTTAGTTGGATCGAATCAAGAAGGCTCGAGATTGATTTTAGCTCAAGGTTCGTACTTCATTTGATCTTGAAATGGAGCTCGATACTCGAACTGAAATCAATCCCAAAACAGGATTGCTTCAAATGTGACCAAAATTTGACTTAAAATCGATATTCAACCAAAAACCCCAAAAAGACCATTTGACCATAACGACCTCTAAGATTATTAAACTAGCAAGCTATTGCCGGCTCGAGCTCATTTGTTTGTGCATTCTCCTGGTTCTATGTTCTATTCTAATAGTCCTCAGCTTTCACCTCATGCCAGCAACGCTATGACTGTTTGGGAATTTCAAGGCATCATACGTGCAAAAACCGACTTAAAACGAGAGCGTTAGTTAAAGTCTCCGTTTTTGTAACCCTACCATTTATTATCCGATCTTTATGAATACTTGTGAGATTGCAAATACATATCTCAAATTTGGTAATTAATTTAATCCTATTTGCTCTTAAATCACTCTTTACCTAAGAACTTGGTAAATTGTATAGGAATCGGTTCGCATTTGGTTCGAATCAAAAAGATTTATATTATTTTATGAATAGTTTTTAATTCTACTCTAAATTTTTTTATTACTTGACTTGACTTTTTATTGCTGAACCGAACCGAAATCTTAGGCTCGGGACAGGTTTGGGCTCATGTTTTATTTCTAAAGGGTTTCGATTCAAGGCTCGATACAGCAGGCAACCGATACATAAGCACAAAAACAAGTTTAAAAGTTAAAATTCTTACCATTTTCGCCAATTGAGGGGCATATTCAAGGATTGTTAAGGTTGCAATTTAAACTTTCAGTCTGGAAGGTAACACCGGCCCACTGTGCGCTGGGAGCAGAAAAACAAGTATAACTAATGAAAGTGAGTCCAAGCCGCAGGCACACGGCGAACATTGAGTTTTGTAAGAAACTTAATTGAAATAATTTCACCAGGCGTTTCCCGGCAATCTGAATTCGAGGCGGGGATGGGACACAAACTGTGCAATCAAAGGGTTTTTATTAACTTGGGGGTTGGAGTGCGCTCTCACAGAGGAGCTGGTTTACCTTTGCTCTCTGATTGCCATAAAACTCATTCACATGTAAAATATAAGGAAAATCATTTTAGGGGAATTCTTAAAGTAATTTACGATCCATAGCACACATATCTGTCTTCAGTTGAAAACTTTTGTGAAACAAAGTCTCGCCTGCCTCAGGCTATTTGTGAGCTAAACTTTTGGCAGTTTGCATCACCGAAGAGCTCTCTTTTACCCGTCACCTCGGTGCAGCGCGTTGAAGCGCTAACGAATCACCGCAGGCACTTTGGAAAAGTACAAAGATGTGTGTAGCAGCAGCTCATTAGAATTCATTAGAAATGTTCCACAAATAAATGATTTTGGTAGCTAAGTCTAGCGAGCAGACAGATAAATAAGAAACACCTGTATATTTTTAGGGTTTCGTGTGGTGCAGGCGACTTGGCAGAATTTTTACCCTTTAAAAGTACCCTTTTCAAAGGGTATAAAAACTTTTGCCTTTCTCATATGTGAGATATAATCGTAAAATCAGAACACTGAAAGAAGAATCAATCCGAAACGGGATTGAAAACAGGGTAATTCCGGATTCTCTTGAGCCGATCCGAGAAAAGATTGATTTGCCTCACATTTTCATTTTTTAATTCCAAAAAACAGGATCCCTTTAGTCCTGTTACGGGATTACCCTGTTTTCAATCCCGTTTCGGATTGATTTCAGGTTTTTTTTCTGTATACTTCT
The DNA here is from genome assembly GCA_035044965.1 of Lordiphosa andalusiaca. Taxonomy (NCBI): domain Eukaryota; kingdom Metazoa; phylum Arthropoda; class Insecta; order Diptera; family Drosophilidae; genus Lordiphosa; species Lordiphosa andalusiaca. The sequence continues at coordinate 1,810,356 of JAWNNM010000036.1, forward strand.
GGCCTGCTTCCATGTACGACGAGGCGTGTGTATACTTACAAACACACCCATAGATCATGTATATATCAAAATAGTTGCCATAGGACCTTTGGTTAAAAAATTAATTGAGTTTACTTTTAATTTCTTATCGATTTGCCAAATGAATGGTGAAGATCGCATGATCGTTATAGGGAAAACGAAAATTTACAATGGGCAGCACAGGCGGAAATGGGCAGCACCTACAAACTTTGGGGGGTACAAATTACCTCGGGCTTGACCCGACTTCTTTCTAGTTAATAATGTTAATTTTCAATTTGTATACCCTTATAAAGGTTATATGGAAAACTCATAGAAGGAACCATTTCCGACCACATAAAGTATATAAATATTCTTGATCAGCATGACGAGCTGAATTGATTTAGCCTTTTCCGTCTCTCCGCCCGCATATTTCTATGCTATCTCCTCCTTCAGTTTTGAAACTATCGCCTCCAAACTTTGCACGAATTCTTCTGGTACAAATAAGCTGCACATTTGTCGGAACCGGGCAGATCGGATGACTATAACACATAGGCCAGAGGAAAGATCGGTCGAAAAACTAGTTCTGGTGAGCAAAACTATTTTGTTTTTTATGCAAACGTCTCCAAACTCCGTATTTACTAGTTTTCAATGCTTCTCCATAATTCTGACAAATTTGGTCAAAATCGGACATCTATATAGTATAGCTGCCATAGAAAAGTAAGGTTAGAAAAATATTCTGAGTAGGAAAAACTTTTTTGTTATCAATGTAAGCCTCTTTAAAATTGGCATATATTTATTTTTAATAAGCTTTCACACATTTCTTCAAAGTTCTGTCAAAATCGGATGACTAAAGGTTATAGCTGGCATAGGAATGATCGGTCGAGAAACTAGTAAGAAAAACTTTTTTGTTTTTAAAGCAAATGCCTTCAAACTTTGTATTTCTTAGTTTGCTATTCTTTCCCATAAATCTACCAAGTTTGGTCGATATCGGACATCTATATAGTATAGCTGTCATAGAAAATTAGAGTCAGAAGAGAAGTCAGAGTGAGAAAAACTGGTTTGTTTTCAGTGGAAATGTCCTTGAAATTAGTTAGAAAAGCAAAAATTCACTTTAAATGCCCTGTGACAATTAATAAGAAATATGATCTATTGCTACGAGCAAAGGAAGATTCGTACAACAGATGATTCTATCACCAATCGATCGTTTACTGAGAATACGTTCGGAGATAAGGCCAGGTCGGCTACACAAAAATCTGCTTTGGTTCGCTTGAGTATAACTTACCTGAGCTTGTATATTTGTCAGTGTTTTGGATATTTTTGTTCTTGCACTTATTTCTGCGAGTGTACGGCTGTCCATGGTCCGCAACGTTGGCTACGTGAGATAAATGCCTCGAATGTTTCTATTAGCCGACCAGGTCGCATTTTATTATTAATGTTCCGTACTCCACGATGCCTAATTTATGTCGCATCTTGCTTGGCAATTAGTGGCTGCGAAATAATGGCAATTATGCACAGAGAACTTAAATCCAGCAACAGGAACCGGCACTCGCATGGCTTATTTAACTTAAACGAAACTCAAACACACACACACACACACACACACACACAGCACTCAGGGCGGGCAATCCCCAGAAAGTCTTTGGCAAAGTAAACGATTAAAATATGCACAACACGAGTAAACATATTTTCAAGAAGTAAATATCCTTGAGCAGCAAACCAAATTCAGGAGCGCATGAAATGTATTTAAAATATGCCAAGTGGCAGACATTTTGTATCAGCCAGAGGGAGGATGCGGGGCGGCCGGGACCGGGACCGGGGCCGGGACACGTAGCCTGGGCGACGACAGCAAAAAACGGAACTGGATGTGGAAGCAGTGCACGTGGGCACAAAAGGCGCAAGGTAAATAAATATTGTAGTACAAGAAGACGCAAGACGAAAGCGACGCACCAGACCAAGATGCCGGGCAACTTGAAAGACACCCCCCATTCCTCTGCCAGGCACACTCCAGCTAAGATACTTACAAGGATTAAAGAGTCACTCAAGTTAAATGCATTGAAAATAAAGTAAAAGAAGCGGAAAAATGTTGCCGCACTCTGCCGAAAAATGGACGAGTCGAACGCCGTCGTCGTCCTCGTCCTCGTCCTCCCTGTAGGTGTATTAGTCGCGAGTGTTTGCTGTTCCCTGTATTTCGTCCTGCTGCTACTTCGTTTAATTTTACTCACAGTTTATTTAATTTTGTGCTTTTTATTTTGAGAAAAGATTCCTGTTGGTCCTTGATGGAAAGTGGCAGTTGTTGATTTAGCGGTATTTAACTTGAGGCGTATTAGTTGGATTAGGCGGAAGCTGCTTAAGGTTTGGCTGGAAATTGTATTAAGTAGGGAATACATGCATAAATGGCCAAATGGTTGAGAGAAGAGAAGACGAATTGGAACATATACTCAAATAAGAAGGCTTGCATCATCTGGACGGGAGTGGGGGAAGCAAGAATTTAGTTTTAGATCTACTAAGCACTGGATTTTAGTTTACATTGAAAAAAAAAAATCAATCCGAAACGGGATTGAAAACAGGGTAATCCCGGATATTCTTGAACCGACCTCGGAACAGATTGATTTCGTTCCCACTTTTTATTCTTTAATCCCAAAAAACAGGATCAATTGAAGCCTGCTTTGGGATTACCCTGTTTTCTATCCCGTTTCGGATTGATTTCAGATTTTGTCTTTTCTGTGTAGCTTTGATTCTTAACTGAGGAAAGACTTATCCAAAAGCGGCTAGAATTCTATTGAGCGTTTGCAGAAATTCCTTGAATGTTTGAGAAATTTAACAAAAAAATCCATAACTTCGTTGAATTTTCTCTATCTATTTAGAAGGTCTAGAAGGATGGTGAAAAGAGGTAGAAACTTCTAAACTGCTGTGGAATTTTCTAGAAATTTTGAGTTGAATTTATAACGTTCTAGGAAGTTTTAGAATGGTATATAGATTATTAGGGGCAATACAGGGTCAATATTAGGGCCAATACAGGGTTCTAATATGAAGGCGTTTTAAATGAAGGGCTGTTAAGTAGGAATGCCGCTAATAGTAGCGCTATATCGATACTTTTGTCCATAAAATGTAGCGTTATCGAATATTTTTCCGAGGTAGGGTTTCGAATATTTATAAACCCTTGCAGAGGGTATATTGAAATTGTTCAGATGTTTGTAACGCAGAGAAGGGAGCACTTAAAGTATATATATTCTTGATTAGCATGACGAGCTGAGTCGATATAGCCATGTCCGACTGTTTCTATGCGATTTCATCCGTCAGTTTGAAAGCTATCGCGACCAAACTTTGCACAAAGTCTTGTGGTACAAATACGCTGTACGCGTATCTTAACCAGCCGGATCGGATGGCTATAGCATACAGCTGCCATAGGAATGATCGGTCAAAAAACTGATTTTAGTGAGAAAAAGTTGTTGTTTTCAAAGCAAACGCCTCCATACTTTGCATTTCTTAGTTTGCTATGCTTTCCCTTGATTCCACCAAGTTTGGTCGCAATCGGACATCTATATAGTATAGCTGTCATAGAAAAGTAGAGTCAGAGAAGTAGTCTTAGGGTCGATTTCTCATCTTCTAAATAGCTGCTATGTGTCTTTCGATTTTCGATATTTTTCTCATGAACAAGATTGAACATCTTTCGTCATAGCTAAAAACATATACATATTAATCTTTATTTTGCCAGGATCCAATCCGAGCCTAAGAGCCGTTTTGACTCGGGTTTTTGAGTCCATTAAACCAGACCCAGACCGAACCTTCGAAATTGTGAACTTCCCGAAACGTAGCCTCTTTACTTGGAACCAGGTTCGGTTTGCAGAATCTCTTTAGTCAGATGTTGTAAAAACTTATAAGGCTTTTAAAACAGCTTTGAAAGGACAAAATTAAATTTTATAGTGCTGAATCGGAGCAACGGATCATTTCAAAACCATACCTCAGCTCGAGATTTTGCGATCTGGAGAAGTATATATGCTTAAGTCAAATTTTGGCAATACAAATTAAGAGTCAATTAAGAGTCCAGGCAGTTCTGTAAGCCGTTAGTGAGATGTTTTTGAACTGAGCTAACGCTTATAATGACATTAAAATTACCTTTATCAGCCAGTAAAATTAATAGATTTTTGAAATATCGATATTGTCGATATTTTTTAGTACTAAAATATTTATATCGAGTTTAAACTATTTCAATATCGTCGAAAATATCGACATACATTTATTTGGAAAATTCTGGAAACCCTCGATACGATAATGATGCCAGCTTTTCATAGCTCAGCTGGAAGCTGGTCCGTTTCTGCAGCCGTGTAATTCTTTAGACTAATCTTAGTTACAGTGGGTGAATCTGTGCAAATCCTTGTTTGTAGGGTGGAGTTGAGGACTTCTGGTGTTTGTGAGAGGGAGTATTGATCTCTCTTTTAAGGGAGTTGAGATTTCCAAAGAAAGCTATAAATATTCACTCAGAAAAAATCCAAGAGCTTTGTACTTGAATTAAGTACAAACGGTGTCAATAGTACGGTAAGTACGAAAATACTTGATTTAAGTAAAAAAATTCTTATATCAAGTACGATTTTTTAAATCACGAAATACTTGTTGTTTAGACTGTAAATCAAGTATGTTTTTGAATTATTAAAATATTTTTAATCGTACTTTTAGCTTCTAATGGTCTTAAGTCCAGACCGATTATGTCTTAAAATATGAGTTATTTCTATTGCCAGCCCAAAAACATTCTCGGAAGAATTTAAGAGTATTTCGAACCAGTACAAAATGTTCTTGTTTTGAGCCCATAAAGAAGGTATTCCCACTTTGTTCTTGAACGAGGTCTCGGTATTATACCAAAGAAATATCCAAGATCCATACCCAAAGAGCAAGTAAGAGCTACTGTAGCTGAGAAATATACTAACACTCCATTACAAAAGTGCTAGAGCCAGTTGGGAATTTTAAGAACAGATTCGCTTAAAAATAATTTATATTTTCTGCAGCGCACTTTGTGAAGCTAGGATAATCAGTCTATTTTGAAGAACTCGCTTTTCTCGTATCTTTAATCCTACACTGAAAAAAAATTAACAAAAAAGGATCCATTGGGGAGAGATTTGTCTTAAATAAGTCCTTTTAATCATCCAACGGAGCTCAAAAATCATCCCAAGAATCATAATTTTTCATATCCTTTGGATGGAACTGGATATTTCAGACATATCCTTCCCAAATGGATACCGGAAATCATCCTTTTTTTCTCTTTGTACTGTGTGTACAAAATGTTCTTGAGTCAAGAAGGTTTGTTCTCATTTCAATAATATTACCAGTCATATTTTAAGTTTATAATGTTTCGTACTTAATTTAAGTACACCCAAGAACGAATCATACTTGAAACTTTAAGTACAAAACGTCTTAAATTCTATCCAGCGTGGTCTAGAACGCCGGGAGCCTTTATTTTCCGAGTGCAGTTTCTCTTTAGATAGGAAACCCTACCTCACTCGGGGAAATCTAGTTCATAGTCACATTCAAAGAACTTTTCTAACATTGGTGGAGAGATAGTAATTGCTTAAATCAAATTCCCTCGCATGAACTTTGGTTTCCTTTTTTTTTTTGGGTCACATTTCGTATTGGCTCTAGGCCAATCCCCGAAACCCCTAAATCATTCAACCTTTTACGTCATCGATTAATCAGAGTCAAAGAGTGCCAGCCTCAATTAATATTTTTTGATGCATTTTTATTGCACTTTTGGCATGCAAAGGGCCATGCATCATTCAAAAATTTGTCAATAGATTGGCCAGACCGCAGCACATTTAATATATATGTGTGTACATATGCATATGCAACCCATTCGATGTGGCTGTGGCTGTGGCTGCCCATCAACTGCAACGCTTCGCCACCTCGTCCCAGGCCGTGCGGCTCACAGGCGTGGCACGGGGCACATTCCCTATAGGTATTTTATTATTTATCTGCCGCACACGATCGTCGATAGGCCCAGCGAAAGGAGCACCGCGACGCTCTCCGACCGACTGCTATTTTATAATATAAAAGCAATATTTTTGTGACCAAAACAATAAAGTCGCGCTGTCATTGATTTATTTGTCTGCCGCGTAGCAACAATAAACTGTGCGCGAAAGCGAAATGCACTCGCACAATGCACAATGGCCACCTCAGCGGTGGGGCCCTCCAACATAATTCATTTCCGCTCATTGTCAGCGCCGCTTCTCTTCTTTTTTGCATTTACAATAACAGCAAAGCCAAAGAATCTCAAGTGTAAAAATATGAAATGCGAAAATATCTGAGCAAACAAAAAAAAAACGCAACCGCCCTCCCCCCCACTGGGTGGAGGAGAGCGGGAAATGCACTCGACACAATGCAGGTAAATTGACTGCAGAGTGCAGATTTGTTAAGGGCATTCTTTTGTCCAGCAAATTGACGCTGGGCAGTGGCAAATAAAACTGCTCGTTTCATTGGGCAATTTCCGACGGGGAAGGGTCCTGAGCACATATGGTTGCTCCAGCGGCCACTCCACTTGACGGCGATGACATAATTAAATCCTTGCACTAATTAAATTTCCCAGCAATGTATGCAAATGCTGGCAAATAGAACCCTTTTTTTCCGAAAACTACCTTAATTGCTTGAGATAAGCCGTTAGACGGGGCGCATACGTAATGCAAATTATTTTCCACATTTCACATTTAATTGCAAAGAGAAGGACGCAAAAGGACACACATTCATTAAGCTCCAGCTGGCAGGGGTTGGTCAAGGGTCCTGCGTCCTGCGCCCAGTGTCCGGTATGTGGCATACATGGCATACCAGCTGGAAATTAAGTTTTCGCATTCGCCCACCTTTCTTCCATGTGTGTGTGTGTGTGTTTGGTTTTTTTTTGGTAAGTTGATAATCCAGCATAATGCGCTTTTATTTGAAATAATAATGTTGCCGCCGACATCGGTCCGGGCTCATTAAATTCCCCAAAAAAGCACACAAAAAAGGTTTGTCCACCGAGGTGTCAAAGTTCATTTCGTTCCTGTTTTAATTGTTCAACATTTTCCAGCAAATTAACTTTGATGCGGACTTTAAAAGGTGCAAATTGTTGAGATGCCTTTGGCATGGAGAGATGACAAACGCAGTCGCATAAATTTCAACCGGATCCGTCTCCACCTCCGCTGACTCGGTTAACCAGAGCCACAATAAATCTCACGAAAAACGATTTAAAATTTTCCCTAAAACCCACACATCTGCCTTCGCAGCTTCTTGGCAAGCACAAAATTCTTGCGGCATTTGCCGAAAATAATTTATCATTTTCACTTTTGAATTTTGTGTGTGTAAATTCACTTATGCCCAGTCCTACCCCCCAGGAGCACCCCCCAACCCGAACCCGATACCTTTTTTTAGAGGGGGCGGCCTGCGGTTTGAAGTTTTGTCAACTGTTTTATAGTAATTTAAAGTTTTTTATAGTTTTCGGGTTGTGTAATTTGCATAGTTGAAATGCCAAGGACACACATTAACCCTTACCTGGTGCTAAGAGCAGCACCCTGCTGCCAGAGCGTACCTCAACATTAAAATGCCATTAATGCATTTGGGTAATGTTGTGTGTAATATTTTGGATGTGGCCGGGGCGGTTGGGGCACACCTCATTGAAAGCCCATTAAAGTGACTTATGTGATGGCGCGAATCCCGATTCCTGGGTCCTGGGACCTTCGACTGCGATTGGAATTGTGCAATCGGGTCTGAGGGTAAATGTAAAAAGTGCATTAAAAGCCCGGCATCGTGGGCGTGGCAGGTGGCAAACTGCATCTGTCTTATCAGTTGGTTGCCGGTGGTTCTGGTCCCTGGTCCTGCTGCAAATGGGCGGCCACATTTGCCTGACCATAATGAGCGGCAATTACCGCATTGGCCGCAATTTGCATTACACACTGCGAAAAATGTTGCAATGTGTCGATGGGGGCGGAGTGGTGGGTCGGCAGGGGAGACGCTGTGCCTGTGTGCAATCTTTTATCAACAGCAACAATAACAGAAATTACACAATGTCCAAATGGTAATGGACCAAAGGAGGAGCGGGAGTGGTTTTTTTTTTCAAATTGTGCCTACTTGAGCGTACCGAGAAGTATCGAACTGAGAAGTGGGTGCACAGCAAGGCATCCACTTGATGCATTTTGTGCATACCTTTAGTTTAATTTACCTTTAACTTAGAGTACTGCTTTAGCTATTAAGTTGCTAGATCAATCTGGCAATTCTAATTAGATTATATATATATTTATAATATATAATATATTTTTAAGTATAAGTTTGTAATGATGCCTTTAAAATTGATTTGATATCTGAATATTCTTTGCTGTACAACTCCACTGTATATAATGTCCCAAAAGTATGTTACGCAGTCATATTATGAGGCATAATCATTCGAATAAGCTTCAGTTCAAAAGTGATTTTTAAAAAGTGTCACTGCTTATGCAAATCAGAGCTCTTTAGGTTTAAAAAAAACGAACGTCGCGGAGCATGGCGTTAACTGTGTTGAATTCATAACCAAAAGCCATGTTTTTAGTATGAACTTGTCCAAAACTGCTCCGAATTTAGTGTTCATGCGGTATTTAGCAAGGATGTAAGCCGTTATGAGCCCAACCAAGCTGTAACAGAACCGCATCCCTTCGATAAAGCATAGAGCAAAGTTAACTTTGGCTCGGCCGAAGTTTGTATTTCCTTGCAGCACGTTTTTCTAACTAATTTGAAGGACATTTCCACTAAAAACAAACAAGTTTTTCTAACTTAGCTACACTCACAGAAAAAGTGGACTTGGATCAAGAATTTTCGAGATCAATAATTCGATAAGAGTGAAAATTCTCGATCCAAGAGCGAAATTCTGATTCCAAGTATGAATTTTTGATCAAAATCAGTGGATTGTTTCCATTTTGTTTAACTTTATTTTATGGAAAATTAATTTAATGTTAAGCTCGGCTCGAAGAAAACATAACACCTCAAAGCAGCATCAGTCTTTGCTCAGCCGTCGCTCCATAACTGACAATGCCATAACTGGTTGGGAATTCCAAGGCAGCATGAGTGTAAAAATCAATTGCGCTCTCCGCTCGATAGCTTCCCCACATACCCCACCTCCATTAACAAACGAACCTGACTAAAACTTGTTCTTCGACCGATTATTCCTAAGGCAGCTATAACCTATAGTCATCCAATTTCGACAAAACTTTGATGAATTATGTGAAAGCTCATAGAACTTATAAAAAAAGTTTTTCGTACTTACTTTTCTATTACAGCTATACTATACAGATGTTCGATTTCGACCACACTTGGCAGAATCGTGCAGAAGTATAGAAAACTAGTAAATTCGGAGTTTGGAGCCGTTTGCATTGCAAACACTAGTTTTTCAACCGATCGTTACCAAGGCAGCTATACGTAAAAGTCGTACTTGTACCAGAAGACTTCATGCAAAGTTTGGTCACGATAGCTTTAAATCTGATGGAGGAGATTGCATATAAACAGACGGACAAGGCTAAATCAACTCAGCTCGTCATGCAGATCAAGAATAGATACACTTTATGTGGTTCCTTCTATGCGTTACAAGCACCAGGACAACATTCTGAAAGGTTATAAAAAGTATTAATAACGGGGAGGTAGCTTTGTGGTCGCTTTACAAGCTCATGCAATAATATTGGAGCAAAATCAAACACAAAAGCCATAAATTCCTGTTGTTTTATTTTGAGCGATCAAAATGCATTCATACTCGGGGATGCAAACCATACGAAAATAAGTGCTGGCTCAGTGCGGTGGTTCACACAGTTTCTGAACCGCCGGTTCGGTTCAACATCATTCGTCATTGGAGCTAACTGAACAGCGTTTTAGGTTCGGCTCAGTGGTTCATAAAGGCGCATTATGAAATGTTATGATTTCTGTAGTAACATGACTTTTTGCATACTTAGGATATTGAATTCTTATGAACTATTTGATTATATCTACCCACCCAACATTTGGAAGCTCATTTTAACAAAATCACCTAGACGAGTCTTTTTCGAGCCCTTATGGTGATTTTAAAATGAAAACAATCATGTGCGATTAAAAGAAGACTCAAAAATGGCTAATGCTAATGCTCAAAATGTGATTCATTGAAATACGAATTGAAAAAGTCCCGCAATTAACTCGAATATGGGTCGAAACTGATCAGAAGAACGGGTTAAAACCGACACTTCAAGAAGAGTCGCTGCTAGAGTACCATTTTCTCCCGACAAAAGTATAGTTTCTGATCGTAAAACGAGCGCATTTATGACTATTTTAATCAGCCTTTGGACTCCGAAAAGACTTGATCAAAATCAAAATCATTAAATGTTTGCTGGGTAAAAGGTTTACATGTTTAACCACCCATTGTCCATTGACCCATTGTCCTGTCGAAACGATCCAAATTCCCAAATTATTAAGGATTGTTGGCTAGAGGAAAGCGATTCACGTGATAAAAGTCGTCAGAGATCTGAATTGGGGTTTTCGGTTCGACTTATATTTCTGAAATGAAGCCGGTTCCGTTTTGCGGTTAAGTTCATAAGCTACCAAAACATTATAAAGTTATTCAACTTAAACATCCCTCTTGTCGTTAAAATAAACCGAGCCGAACCGCTTGTGGACATCGATTTGGTTCTGCATTTTCGTAAGTACACTGGGTTCTATTTACTTGCTCAAAATTTTTCTTTGGGCATGATTTGGATTGGTTCGGTTCAGAGCTGGGATTCATCCTCGATATAAATTCACTTAGAAACATCAAAGTAAAAATCTTATTTTGTGGAACCCATTGGAAGACGAATCTGCAGTCTGCATAATATGTTTATCAGATAGCTCAGTGCATCATAAACATATTCACTTTAATCGGACTGCGACGCATCGCGACGCCACAAAAACATCTAATCAAATATCCAATTTTGAGTTATTTTTAAGTATGCTCGGCCAAAAAAAAAACACCATTAACTATTTACTCCCTCGCTGCTCATTGGCAAGCCAGACGCCCCAGTTACACTACATAAATTTAAAGAATTATGAGCCATGACGTAGACGGAACGCAATTGCAACCGCAAGTGACCATGGCCATCCCCCGATTGCCGGCCAACAGGTAATAATGGTTGCACGATTGGTTGGTTCGACGTTTCATTTTTTGTTTTTTTTTTGTTTTTGCAATGGCAGACAGACATGCAATATGTCTCATCTTGCTGGAGTTATTAAGGCCCCGGGCCAATGCGGCTCAGACTGTAGACCACACAACAAGTTGTCGTCATAAATATGCCCTTGTGGTATTTGCTTAAGAGTTGCTCCGCTCGGCTTCAGCAGTTTATGACAAATCGAAGTTTTATGCGAATTTTAACGACTGAAACAATCGATGGCTGCTTCACGATGCTGCAAAAAGTTCAGGGGCACAAGTTGAAGTTCAAACCGGCAAGCGCTTTAATTGAGTTGCCTCAGAGCCTCATGCATATGCAAGACTCAATTAAAAGAGGGCCAAGAAAAACTCGAAGACAAACAAACAGCCAGCAAAACAAACAGGAGCCCAAGTCGCGAGCGAGGTATTTTCTCAGCCCTTTCAGAAAAAGAACGTAAAACTTGGCAAAACGTCTGCAAGTGACTCGCCTGTCTGTTGACATTTGGCGGTATGGAAAAAATTAAATTAAAATGCAAATTAGGTGGCAGTCGTGGCTGTCTGCCGTGCAGTCTGCCCCAGCTCCGTCCCTCCTCGCCCGGTTGACAAAAGTGACAAATTGTTGTAAACACTGAAAGTTACGTATACGCCTCATGGGAGCGACTACAGGCTCTTGACTGTCACCTATGTACTTACAGCAGAGGGGCACAGAGAGAGAGAGAGAGAGAGAGATGGAGGGATTCCTTACCTTCTGGCCCAGAAGTGCCTGGATTGCCGTCTTATGGCCAAGATGAATGTTTTTATTTTTGCCCTTTTTCACTTTTCCTATTTTTTCTTCCACCATTTTGTGGTAAATTATGCAAAGTAGTTACGTAATGCTCTTGTTACAATAATTTAATCTTGTAATCTGTTTCTCGTTGCCATAAATAATTCAACTGCCTTGCATTTCGGAGCCATCTGCCCTTGACTCCAACTGAGACGCGACTAACTTGGCTTTGAGCAGATTTTTGCATTTTTAATTTGTAGGTAAACAGAACACAAACTCAGGCCAACTTGGTGGTGGCCAAAAACAGAATCCTAATGAGCTACTCAAGGTGACTTCCGCCAGCAAATTGACAACTCGGCATAAAGCCTGTGTAGCACGTTAATTCAATTTGCCCGCCAAAGCTCAAAGAAAAATACAGCCAGGGAAAAAGTTCTTAAGAGATAAGTTCAACCCTTTGAAGGAGGGGGTGGGTTTTCTGTTAAATAACAAACATTACTTGTGGTTGTTGAGGTAATTACTTCAATCGCCTTAAAGAAATCCTTAAAGACAAAACGCCTGTGCCATAAATCAGCTGGTAAATGTAAATCCAGCTCGGCAAATCGCAGACAACATAAAATTTCAATAACATTTTTTCTTCTCAACGGGTTTGGGTGAGGACGGGAGGGCAGGGAAGTCGCAAGGTGCACAGCCTGAAAGGGCAATAACAAACAACAAACGGAAGCAATACACGTTGACACGTCGAACGGATACAAATGTGGCGCTGTTAGTTCCGCAGCTAGACAAAAACCTCGGCGTAATGTAACGGAAACTCTATTGAATTGCGATAAAAATCGCGTTTGCCTGTGTTCCCATTGTCCTTCGCCACCACCGTTGGCGTCTACACACACACACTCACACTCGAAAGCAGGAGACACGGGTTTAGCTATTTTAAAGCATACTTTGCGGCTTGTCAACAGGCGACAAAATTTATTGGAAATGTACGCCAAAAGTGTTGCAGGCAACTTCTTTTTTGGTTATACTTTCTGAACTTGGGTGAGGGTAGCCACACTTTGGCTTGCAGCTTGTGCAATTTGCTTGCTGTTAGTTCATGGCTTGGATTATTCTCATGAAGTAAGACAATTTCATTCATGTCAATCATTTTTAGTTCGCACATAATCCAGATCAACCCAGCTACCTTGGTTCGATTTCGAAAGGAAGAAGTAATTTGGTCGGACTTGGGTCAAGTCGATCCTCAACCTTTTGCACTCAAAAACGGCGACGTGTTAGCTCACTGCGCCACAGAACGTAACTACATGGTTACTTAAACTTGTCTGTGCTGTGTCTGAGTTGTTTTGAATTGGGCTCAGAACATGGTTTAATACACAGGGGAGAGAAAAAAGAAATATCAATAAACAGTAATACAAAAAATGGAAATATCAATGTGATCTGGATAATTTTGAGTAATTTTGATATTTTGGCAAATATAATTTTATTCATATCATTTTGAAACTATAACATTTTATTTAGACCATAAAGAGTAGACTTATTTTATAGTCTCTTATCGATCTGATTGCTTTGGTGCTGCTGTTTTCAAGTGATATATTATATAATTCAAATTAATGTTCCACTCGCTGTCGAATTATAACTTAGGCATTAACAATTGTGATCAAAGCGGCGCATGCACTGATCGATCGTTTTCGCTGTCTTCATCTTGATAATTCTTAGGTACAAGATTGAACAATAAGATTTAACCTTAAATCTCTTTTCATTCCACCGACTTCAAGTCAAAAATTCTTAAGCCGAATACCTTGATCGTTTGGTGAAAGTTGAAACCGATTTCACATCTCTTATATATGACTATCTGTCAAATAAACAAACATATACCAGAGAGTAAATTGCGAGCTTATCTGACACATATCAGCTATCTGGATGATGTGAAATCGGCCCTTAGAAACAATTAATTGGTTAAATGTCTGGAGACCTTGGCAGCGCCAGTAAAATCGACAAGTAAAACTTAGAGTTCAGCCTCTTTCATTTCCAACTCAGTCATTTTCGATAGTTTTGCTTGTGCTTAGTGTCGATTTTGTTTACCAATAGTTAACATTAAAGTATAGTAATTAAACAAGCTGAAGAAAAAATTAGCTGGGCTATATAGAACAAGAAGAAAGTGGGTCGAGCGCAACTATAACATACGGAGTACCTTCCAAAGCATTTATTAACGAAATAAAGTGCTAAGGTGTGTTAAGTGCTGCACATCGGTCTTCCAGCTAGTGCTGCCCAACATAAATGGTGCTGCCCATCGCTGTTCCAGCCAGTGCTGCCCATTATAAATATTTGTTTTCCCCATAACTCAACTATGGTTCTTCCAATCTTAACCATTTTTTTGGATAATCGAAGAATAATGCTGATTACTATATATGTCCAGAAGTTACGAACCTTCTATCTATAAAATTGTGGGAGATATGACGTTTTTCTTTAACTTGATCTGCCTGCAATTATAAGAAATCGCATAAAAGTCAACCCTCTATCGCTTACCATCTCTAAGATCTGTGCGTTCATGCTGACAGGCAAGCAGACATGGCTATATCGACTCGGCTGTTGATGCTGATCAAGAATATATATCCTTTATGGGGTTGGAGATGCTTCCTTTTGGCTTTGATATACTTTTGCACAAACCTTTGGTACAGAATATAAAAAAGAATAGCTGAGAGGTTGCCAAAACTGCCGACTGGCGCTTTAGCTGGGCCAGTTCTCAGTCAAACTAAATACTTTCGCCTATACCCATCGTAAAACTCGTGCCTTGACTGGTTAAACAGCTGATTGAAGTAGAAGCCGCAGAAATAGCTTGCAATTTTATTATTTTCAATGTAATCAAAACACCCAATGTTAACAAACCCAATGCAGTGTGGCCGTTTGACATTTGGTGGTCTTTTTCGGTTAAAGAGTCTTATTTTAGCATTGGACAGTCACACTGAACCCTTAGCTAAGCCATAGTGGAACAAGTAGTTTTTAAAGCCACCTTCAGTTTATCTGAGCGCTAAGCTTAAAGTCCTAGACGGACTTACAACGTTAGTAATTTGGCATACTACGCCATATATTTTGTCAAACAAAAACTAAAGTATAGTGTGACCAGACTTTTCAGCAAATTACGCCAAGAATTGAAATTCTTTTTTTTTTAAATAATTGGTTGGTGTCTCTAAAGAGAAAGAGGCGCTCAAACACAGTGGTAGGCTTCTAGATTTTTGTATGCCAGTTATCTGCCGGTCTGTTCAGACTGCGTAAAGTGCATGAGAATATCGGCAGATTTCTCTGACCAACTGGCACACTTGCATGGCAGCTACTTGCACCTAAAAATATGGCCAGTGTGTCTGAACGCCCTCAAACTTTAATATAGAAGTAGGCCGTACCATCTATATATTTAGAGATGTCGTCAGAGATATATGACAAGTGCAAAGGCGGCTTGAGGTCTTCAACAAAGTATCTTGATCAAGTACAGTTTAATACAATTTCAAATTCAAGCCATTTTAGGAATCCAGCAACACTCTTCCTACGAAAGGGTACATCCCAGTTGTCTCTCTGCCTTTTTGAAGTTCCTTCCACACTTTTTTCTTGGTATTTCTCCATTGCTGACAATGTTATCGTTACGGTTATTGATTGAAATTTTTGTCGGCTTCCTTTGGTTACAGCAACAGCTGCTGCCATTTGTTGCCACTGGCTGCTGCCCCCGTTTTTTGGTTGACTTGCATTCATGCCACTTCTTTTACTCCTACCTACAGTCAACCACTGGCAACACGCACATTCTGTCACTTGCAGTGGCAGCAGCATAAGCATAAGGGTCATCCACATCACCTACATTGAGCTGGAGACGACACACACAATGGCCACATCAATTGTGCATTTCATTTAACTTGCCACGCCCGTGTGACTTTTAAGTGTTGCCACACACGCAGATTCATCCCGGCCCACCCCCCTTCTGCGGGCCAGCATTCCAACATATTCTGAGTGCTGGACATGACAGCTTCTGCATGAGCAACTTTTGCTGCCCCTATGCCCAAAACATGTTTGCCAAAGCCTGGATTTTAGGTGTGTGTAAGGTATTATCTTGCGCCCGTTATTGTGCGTCATCATGTCCAATGTCCTACGCAGCTTTTGGCCAAAGTTTGTGTTTGTGTCATTGTTAAATTTTGCGCTCGAACGATCTGCAACGAATGACATCCGTATGGCAGGCAAGTTACTTTTTGATTTACAGTATGCTACTTTTTGTTCATCAAACGCCTGGCTGGTCCCTGCCCTGCCCTGCCCTGGCCGGGTCCGCCCCGCCTCGTCACTCCTGCCCAGAGTTTGCCGCCCGCTTCTGGAGCTTTGTTTGAAGGTGCAGTAAAGGTTGTCGCTTGTCGGTCCTCGGTTTGCCGACTGCTTGTTGGCTGTCGTTAGCATTTGGTTTAAATTGCGCAAAATGCGTGTAATTGCTGGAACTGACGATTGAATGAGCCCGTGTACAATGTGGAGGTCAGTGGGAGTCTGCTGCTCTTAGCTGCAGCTGCTGTCCCTGTCCCAGTCCCTGTCCCAGGGCTTAGCCTCAAGATTTAAAGTTTGTGATTTGATTTGATGCTGGGCATCTCCCTCCGCCCGGACTGGAGTAATTATGAGCGCATTGTTGTGCGAAAAATTGAGTTTCAGTTTGCAAGTTTGTTTAACTGTAAACTTGTCCCGCTCTAGTTTTGTGGGCGGCCAACAGCTGTGGAAGGAGAATGGCAGATGTTTCCGTTTCCTGTTGGCATATGACAGGAAAGGCCAAGTGAAAGTGTCTGTCTGGGTAGACAAGGGTTAAGAAGACTGTGACGCAGTCGGAGGTAAGAGAATTGGGTGGACAATAGAAAGATATATCGGTTTTAGTAAGATTTTCACAAGTCGGATCGATATGGAATGTACAAGGATTTCTTGTTGAATATGAAGGAAACTTGGGGTGGGCAGTTTGATCACTCCAAACCAAAGGTTAAGTTATTTCGCATATAAAGGCAAGAAGTTCTAACTCGAAATTAAAGCGTTTGCACGAAAATCCCTAGAGATTTCTGAAACACCCCCGATTAACAAATTGAATTGCTTTTAAAGCCGTTCTCCTTTGCCTCATTATGAAAGGAATCTTTAATTATCCCACTTCTTAAATAAAGTAGTGGAGAACTTGGGCGAATTGTAGGGCCAAGTCTTATGACTTTGAGAGAATTAAGATATCTCGACCGCAACATCTTTATAGTAACATTATTTCACCCTTTCAACCTGAACTTGAAAATCGTAGATCTACTACACAGAACAAAAAAGATCCAAAAAGATCCAATTGTAATGGATAGTTCATTATATCCTTATTTTGTAATTGAAATATCCATTTTTGGATGAAAATGTTAACTTGATTTTCCTAAAATGGATATAAAAACAAGAAAGAAAGTCGGTCAAGCTCTTTTGATCATAACTCGAAAACCGTTCATCCGATCTTCTTCATTCCTTTGGCGGATCGATAAGTTATCCTAATAACTAAATATGTCCAGAAGGAACAAGCCATCTATCTTCAAAACTTTGGGAGATATGACGTTTTTTCTAAATTGCGGGGGCGGGAGGGGGCGTGGCCAAAATTGAAAATAAACTTGATCTGCCTGCAGACATAAGAAGCATATGTCCCATACATGTCAAACCTCTATCTCTTACCATCTCTGAGATCTGTGCGTTCATACGGACAGACAGACGGACAGACGGACATGACGGACATGACTCTGCTGTTGATGCTGATCAAGAATATATATACTTTATGGGGTCGGAGATGCTTCCTTCTGGATGTTACATACTTTTGCACAAACTTATAATACTCTATGTACCTACGGTACAGAGTATAAAAAGTAAAAAGTTAATTTCAGCTCAGCCGTAGTGTAAATACCCTTGAAGCACGTTTTCGAACTTATTTGAACTACACTTCCACTGAAAACAATCGAGTTTTTTTCACTAAAACCACTTTTCTATCACAGCGTTATAATATAGATGTCTGATTTCGACCAAGCCATGTGGAATCATGGGAAAGCATAGCAAACTAAGAATTACACAGTATGGAGACGTTTGCATTGAAAACAAAAAAGTTTTTCTCACAAAAACTAGTTTCTCAACCGATTATTCCTATGACAGCTATAACCTATAGTCAACCGATTTTGACAAAACTTTGAAGAATTGTGTGAAAGTTAATAAAAAAAAATATAGTCCAATTTTTAAGATGTTTACATTGAAAACAAAAATAATTTTCTCACTAAGACTTTTTTCTAACCTTACTTTTCTATGGCAGCTATACTATATAGATGTCCGATTTCAAACAAACTTTGTGGAATCATGGAAAAGCATAGAAATATAGTAAGTACGGAGTTTGGAGACGTTTGCATTGAAAACAAAAAAGTTTTTCTCACTAGAACTAGTTTTTCAACCGATCGATTTTAGGCCAGCTATTTTTTGTAGGAATCCGATCCGGCTACTTCCGACAAATGTGCAGCGTATTTGTACCAGAAGACTTTATGCTAAGTTTGGTCTCCATAGCTTTAAAACTAATCGAGGAGATAGCAAAGAAACAGACGAACAAGGCTAAATCTACTCAGCTCTTCATGCAGATCAAGAATATATATTCTTTATGTGGTCGGAGATGCTTCCTTCTATGAGATACAAACATTTGGAGAATTTAAGTATTCCCTCTGCAAGGGTACAAATAGTATTCATGCTAAACAGATACCTTTATTTTTATTTTTTTAAAATCTTTTTTTCTGTGTACTGCCAATCTGTTAGATTTTACATCTTAAGTAGAATGCAAACTGATGTAATTATACTGATTTTCAAAGTGGATGTTGGCTGGCTCAAGGTCAGATTGATTATAATTTAATAATCAACAGGAAATCAACAAAGATTTTTGTATAATGGACAGTTAGAGGTTGCTCAGACAGTACTCTTTCAATTGATTTCAGCCTTCAACGCTGTCTGATTTAAGTAAAGCAATATTTCATTACAAGGCCCGAAGTTTCGATCTGTAACACTATTTGTCTTTTTTTATCTTACAATTTGCATGCATGACTCTCTCTCTCTCTCTCGTGAAATGAAAGAATATAATACAAAAATACCTTTTCATTTTTACCATATCTAGAAAAGATCGTATAGAAAATGTGAAGATGATAAGCGACAAAGAGTGTTACATATCTAAGAATAGGGCCACTTTGCAAGAACAAACTGGGAGTAGCTTTTGCCCAGAACACTCTTTACTTGATTTATGTGCTTTTACTTAGTTTCAAGAATATCTTAAGAAGTCGGGGGACTTCAACATAGATTATAATTGACTAATATCCAGAGTTAGTTGGGCTGGACTACAAAAAAATAGTTCGCCATGTACTTAATAAGTGCCGAAACATTCGAAAATCAGGTAACATCAAGATTGAAGTCGTTCTTGATGTAAGAATTTTGTAATTGAATCATACTTACAGGATATTTGACACCATTCAATTTCTGGACTTCTGGATAAACAAAGTATTTCTGAAAGTACTCTGTACTGGATATAGTTAGCTTCTCTTGGTTCTACTCTTCCCAAGTTTTCTTTCTTAGAGAAAAGTAAAGTATGAAATGGTTTTGTTCAACACTTAACAACAAAACAAAGAAAACAAAAAAAACCTACAACTTAACTTCACTATTGGAACGGTAAGAATACAGTCAATGCCTTCTCATCCATTTTTCAGTTACAGTTTAACTCTCTTAAATTTCTAAAGGCTTGATGTTTGAAGAGGAAAAAGTTTGTTTAATTATCTTCCACAGTAAAGCAAAATGTTGAAGCATATAAAAACCATCTCAGGGGTTTTATTTTTATATTAATCTGTCTCACTTGGTGCCTCCCTTTTGCAGATTAAGTTCTCCTCTTCTGGGCTCATCTTCATCATCGTCATCGTCTTGTGTCACGCGACGGCACTCACCTAATTTGAGAGCAACACTTAATCTACGCAACAACACAAGATAAAAGATAAATACCTTTGTGGCTGGCGCTTTAACCACCCCTACCTGACTGACTGACTGACTCACTTTAATGCCCGCTTCCCTGTATTCCCAAGTTCAGTTACCGTTTACCAAGCCACTTGGCACGCTCCCGAATTGCCACTTGAAGCAAATTGCTGTGCAGCAAAACTTTTGGAGACTTTGGCACGCCGCCGCCGCCGACGACGCCTCGTCAGACCTAACGACAATGGGCTGTATTGTCTGCGTTTATTACCTGAAACATTTGTACCCCCCCCCCCCCCCCCCCCCCCTGCCACCGCTTATCGCAAGTTGTTAATGTATTAATTTGAATTTTTTATGAGGCCAACCGAAAATATGTTTGACATGCCAAATTTAGTGGAAAATTGTCGCATTTCATTGGGCAAATATGCAAGTGAAGGGCTACGTGACTTCCATGGCAAATCACGTGTGGGGGGGGCGGACAATGCGACAAATTGGCCAAACGTACGTAAAGCACATTAGTTTTGGAAAGTTTAAAAAACAAATCACACACCTAGAGCAACCCGAAACCAGCAAGACAAATTTCAGGCATTTTTTGTTTTTTTTGTTTTTGGTTTTCGGAAGTGCACACAAGTTGTCCGTCCGTCCGATGGGACGACGACGTCAAGGATTGCCGGTAATGGAGTGGACTGTATTTTTATTTGTGTTTCAATTGCAATGCTTGGCTGGGTACAGGACATTTGTCAGCCTTAGTCCTGGATGTGTGTGTGGAGCATACAAAACAATGAGGTATTTTCCACACTTTAAACTCATTTCATTTCATTCAATGTCAAGTGGAAATACAAGCAAACAATTATTAAAATATATGAAAAATCTGGATTCTGGTATTTTAGTTGGAGAAAACATAAATTTTTCATGATGGAGTTCATAATTCAATTAGCGGAAGAGGCCAACTTACAATTGGCCAGGGCAGAACAAGCTGGTCAAAGCAACTATGTGTCCATGTTTAGTCTAAAAGGTCAGCCTATACTGCCGCCCTTGGTAAGTATAGAAGGAAGTCAAATTAATCGGTTAGCTACTTTTTTATGGTGTACCTGTATTTGAAGGGCATAAAGTGTATGCGAAGAATGTTACAGATCTAGGAGGTACCCTTGGCCCCGTCCAAACCAAAACAGAACCAAAGAAAGTGTAGCTATTAGCAAAAGAACAAGAAGTGTAATACTTAAAGACTGTTAATTTCGTTTTCGTATTCAATAAGGCAATAATACAGCGATTGAATTTTGTATTCGACAATAATCTCATTCTATTCTTAGCTTACTGGTCTGAAATGTCAGTATGATGAACTTTCGCTAATCAAATGCATCTAGCAATATCCAGTACGTAGTTACGATCTAAAGATGTGAGCCTGCAGTCATTTTCATTGCATTTGTACTAAGTTGGGCTCTCTTTGGTACATTATTTGGATCTAATGATTCGTCAGTTACGGTAAATGTGGCTTCTTTCTTTCTTTTGGACTACATTAAGCTAACTAAAGCATCTGAACTCCCATTACTTTAAACTTATAAGAAACAGAATTTGAGGACACCAAGCTCTTTTCTTTTTGAAGTATTTTCTCACCTGTATACCCTAGGAATGCCAGTAATAATATTGATATACTGAAAATAGATTTCTTGTTCAAAAATACGTTATATTATTTTCGAATATTGTTTGGAGGCGAAACATCAGATATAGAATACTCTTTGATGATATTTTCGTCGAAATTATGGTTTTAGCTCCAAATGCATTATATTGAAAGGTAAGCTGTATCTTAAACTGGCGGCTATTAAGAAGCTTCAAATCATGAACATAAACATAAACATATTCGAACCGAATCCTAAACCGGATTTTTTTTTACCAAACCATATCAATCCGACCCGAACATCTTGAACCTCGACCCGAACCATACCCCATCAGCTTGAAAAATAGTTCAGTCCAAAGAACCACCTTAATCAGTCTTAGAAAAACTCATAAACTATCAAAGTTTAAAGGCCGTAAAAAAAGAATTTTATGTTGCTGAATCCTCCAATTATCATTTTAAAATCTTACCAATTCAAGTTGTGAGTTGATTGATGCTACTTGTACTACTTTTCAAGCTAAACATATAAATATATATAATATAAGTCTTAAGACAAAACTGGTCTTAAAGATCTAAAACTTCATGAACCAAGCATCTCACCAAAAACTTAGGTTTGATACGTAGGGGAACCGTTCTAATATCCAAACCCTAAACTTCCCAACGGGTTCTGTACAATTTCAGTAGTGTTTGATCGCTGTATTTTAAACTCAGATATAATATAAGTAAAATTTGTTACTAAAACTGGCACAAAACATAAACGCAGTGCAAACATCGTGCACTGAGACAAATAAAACATTCTAAATTCATGACCAAATGTTAAAAACATATCAAACAACAGAAACAAACATCAAATTATTGCTTCGACGATAATTTGAGCGCGTGAACTACCCGGCCACTGCCACGGTCTTATCACCTACACCACCGAGCGTATTGCCATCTGAGTGAATAGGTAAATTATGTTTTGCGATTTCTCGCATGGCCCAATTTTTAACTGTGTTTTGTCGCACTGTCATGCGGGACGCCGATAGTCGTCTGCGTTGAGATGTCGACTACGTAGACTCTGTACCCAGGATCCTGAATTCGAATCGGTAAGAGGGGAAGATAAATTGAAAAAGTAAACTCGCAAGAAAAGTTAGTTTACATTTTTTTTTTAGTCATTAAGTGAGCACAAAATGTTTTAACCCATTGTGCTAATCAGTTTCGAGTCATTTGAGAGTCATTTTTTTTAGTCGTATTTCACTAAATCACATTTTGAGTATATTCGTGAGTCATTTTCGAGTCTCAATTAATCGCATATGATTTGCATCTCTATTGGATCATCAAAAGGAGTTGGAAAAGACTTATCAAGGTGATTTTTATGAAAATGTTCTTCCAACTGTAGTGTGGGTTCTTTGGCATTTAGAAGAGTTGCATTTCAACTCCAGGTACCCGCATCGGGTGCACTTACGCGCTATTATCATAATCCCAAGCTAAATTGTATATAAACAGACACATAATCAAATGAAATATCGTTTAGCTCCAAACAGTTGAGCTGGTCATTCACATGTCATATCATTTCATTCAAAATTTTTCCATAATATACAGTAATTTTTTAGTAACTTAAAATCTATGTTTGGAAATTACAAAACCTGGCTTCTGTGTCCTATATAAATCGCATTAGTAAGTTCACTTGAAACGAGCTTTTGTGAGTGTATTTTGGCTTCATGACATAAGATGTGCTTGCTTTGCTCTATGCTTTTTCGGATTTTACATTAGAAACTCGGAAAAATTTGAAGAAATTTCGGAGTATTTCGGAGCTCCGTTTTGAGAATGAAAATGTACCAATGGTTAAGGTAGGGAAAGATTTGAGGTTTTTGGTCGAGGTTTTGGTTTAATCCTTGGTTTAGTCCATGCTTTAAACATTATAAAATAACATAAAGGATATATTTAGCTATAAATTTTATTCCAAATGTTGCCGAGACTTTAGTTTCGGAGCAATTTTAGTTTTGGCTTTTATTGCCCAAGACGTTCGGTTCACATAGAAGTCGGAGTTCGGGGTTTAAAAACGGTTAAGTCGATTAAGTCATAGCTGAATAAGGGTAGTTTCTACCATCGAAGCCCAATTCTCAGTGCCTCGTGACTTGGTTTTTTCTCTGAATTGGTTCATTGTATCAGAAATATCACATATCAAACTGCTTTTTAATAGAAACAGTTAAAGTAATTAGGTGGTAAAACATTGTTATTTTGCTGCTTCAGGTTAAATGTCGGCCATGATCGACTTTCTTACTCATTTCCTTGTTTTATAGATGAACCACCAGCGACGTAAAGAGATGCAACAACATCGCCTGACCGCCTTGGCCATTGAGGATTATCTATTGGGCAAATCTCAGATATTAACCAAGAAGAAGTGTATCAAAATTCTTAAAATTTCTAGTCCAAAAGCGGATCTACGCCTGAAGGGCGGAAAAGCCTATGCTCACTATGTGGAGGCTGGGACTAATACAGATGCTCCATCGCTTTTGGTAATGGGTCGATTTCGACAGCAATTGCAGCGTTCGGAAACATTGATCTATGATAATACTTGCAATGCCATTATCCGGCCAGTTAAGGTGTTACTACCACCTACTATTAAACCGATTATCCATTGCCTACTACTAGAAGTGCCACCTTTGGCTTTGGTTCAACATGCTGTGTGTAAGAGCCAACCGCCAAAGTTTGCCACCTCGAAAGTTAGCTGGTTATCCCGTCTAACGCCACCCAAGGAAGTATGCAAATCCCTGAAGAGTTTCAAAGTGCTAGAAGAAGAAGTAAAACCTATGACTAAAACTGTGCCAGTAACAGATGAAGTAGAGGAACGCCAGCGGATGTGGCGGCTGATAAAGGATGCCCAGCTACTGCAGGGATCTTTGCTCAAGGATGAGCGTATACGGCGAGCTATCACAAGTCCTGCACTCAAGACTCAGCTGGTGCCTGCCTCTAGCGTACAACAGCCACGACACCAATCCAGTGATCGCTCGCAGAAACTGTCTCCTCAACTCTGGCAACGTCATTACAACTATGCCCCTATTTCCCCCCATCTGCAAGCCTCCTTCTCTTCCTGCAGATCATCTCTCAAGCCAGAAGTGACTCTGCAAGAGCAGGAGCAGGATAATATGCAGCGCCCCAAAATAGCAGTCAAACAGTGTATGATGCCTGAGCAGCCGTTCAAACACAAATCCAAACCGAAGCTGGTGTGGGGGCGAGCTGCACAGAAGGTAACGAGTCCAGCCAGCCAAGTGAGCTATGCAGCGCACGCCTCTTCCCATGCCCAGAGCAGCAGTGGTGCACCCCTCAACAGTGCCCAAAGGCGTCTTAACTACGATCCACGTGCCTCGCTGAAGCGTAATGCTCAGTTAAAGAAGTTGGGTAAAAGTACTGAAGAAAGCCCCAGCCAAATGAAACCTTCCACACCAAAGTCCACCCCCAAAGTCGTCAACACCAAGCCCGCCCCCTCATTATTGAAGCCAGTTCCCAGTCAAGCTGATCGTCTGAAGCGCAAACAACTGGATGAGATGCAACTACAGCAGCGACAACGTTTCCAGCAATTGGTCAACCAACAAGCGGATGAACAGAAGCGTCTTCAGGCCGAATTCAAGGCACAACAGCAGGTCTTGATGGAACAGCTACTGTGCGATGTCAATTTGTCTGCACCCGAGGAGGGAGAACTGGAGCCAAAATGATTCTATATACCTGCCTCAATTTCTTTTACCCTAATCTCTACAAATCCTCACACAGTTGCCAAATATAGCCACCAACTCTAATTATGCTCAACGTGGCAGCGTCTGTCTTGCTTTTTGCCACACAAGTTGTCATCTCTTCCTCCACCTGCCCCAGAGTCGTCTCACACATTGATGTCTCTATGCGAGGCACAGTGGCACGTGGATCGAAAACTCGCTGTGAAAATCAAAGCGGGGCAAATACCTAAGTGAAAAATAGCACGATCGATTGATTCTTGTGTGGCGGGAACTGCTAGTATAACAGGTGATTTCTGGTGATATATTCAGGAGCCAGTGCCTCTTATGTCATACCATTCGACGAGGCAGTCGCACAGATCTCAGAGATGGTAAAAGATGGAGACTCGACATGTACGGGACAAAAAGCTGCAGGCAGATTAAGTTTATTTTTATTTCATGCCAGGACAGTTTTATAGATAAAAGGTTCGTACATTCTGGACAAACCATATTGAATGGTTGATAACGATTGGATAGACAATGGTCAACATATGAACAAAAAATGTTGGCTGCAACCAAGGCTGCAAACCTTTAAAATTATATATGAGGTTTGGTCCGGGGGTTCGAACCCATTGTAAAATCCAAGGTTCGGTTCGCGGACCGGTACTTGGAACCCCTGAACCCAAGGTTCTGGTTCGAACCTTGGTTCGCTTGCACATAAAAGAATGGTTTGCCTTTTGATTCATTAATACGCTGGAAATGAAACAATGCTTATCATGCTTAATCATAATGATCATTACTTAAGTTATTTCAATTATCAGCTTTTAGAAACGACTTAGCTTAGGTTAATTAGCATTATATCTTCCAGAATATAAACTAGCTCTTGAATCAGAAGGAACAAACGTAGGTGTTGAAAATGCTCGTTCAACTGACACCTGAGTTGCTGGTACAGCTAGTATAGTAAAAGCAATATTTTATAAGTCTTCGATATTATGAACTTTCCAAAATTTTGAAACATTTGTTAATGGATGTAGTCTTGGACAATTTTCAAAGGAATCTATAGCATCATTCACAGATTTTATATTTGATCTTAGTTCATTGCTTTCATAAACTTCTCGACTTCGCAATCAGACGTTGAGTCATTTATTGTCGAATTTTAAAAACTCTCATTATGCATATAAAATTGGTGAACGGAACCTCATTTTTCGAAAAAGTGATCCGGTTCGGGTTCAGGTTCGATGAGTCAAAAATGTAGTGCGCCTGGTTCATGGTCCGGATCGCGAACCCCAAAAAAGCCGAACCAAACCGGTTCTCATGGGCTCGATTTCGGACCGGTTTGCAGCCTTGGCTGGAACAGCAAAGAGTACATTATGGTCCGGCTTGACCGACATTCCTACCTATTTATAGAACTCTAAGCGAAAACTTACGCTCCAACAATAAATCAATCCGTGCGTATCAATACGAAACAGGATTGAAGACAGGGTAATCCCGGATATTCTTGAGCCAAGCCGAAAAAACATTGATTTGATACTACTTTTATGCAATCCTGAAAAGATAAAACTTATCCGGACTATCCGTGTATGTCACAAATATTAAAATTCTTGCAAAAGAAAGTAGAGAGTTCTCTACTAACTCTCTATTTAACCCGAAAGTGGAATCATTTTAAGCATATGTTATAGATTAGATTTCTCCTTCCTTCCTTTTTTCAATCAAAACCCTATAGGGCATTCTGAACACTTCAAACCAACTCCACACTACCACACCCAGAAAAAGTAGAACGCATAACTTAGGAGCGAACGCTCTTAAAAAAATGTTTTATTCGTTCTTGAAATCGAGCTAAGTTCGATCGCAATATAGTGTATTTTGGCAAGGAGAGTGAGGTAAAGAAACAGAGAGAGCACATTTGCGAGAACACAGCGTTGCACTCGCTCTCTCAGTTTGGGAAGCTATGGAGTGGATCGAATCTGATGAGCTCTTGATAATAGTAAGAACATTCTCGGCAATGACAATGATGTATGCTCTTGATTCAAGAATGAATAGTCCTTGATTCAAAAACTATTCTGCTTGATTTGAGAATGATTCGTACTTAAATCAAGTATTTAAGCTCTTGGATCAAGAACAACGGGATCAAAAATTAATATTTGGATTAGGAATTTCGGTCTTGGATCAAAAATGTTCATTCTTATTGAACTTCTGACCTCGAACATTCTTAATCCAATTGTGAAATGAAGTGTAGTTTCGATTTATTTAAAGCGTCTGAAAATCCAAGAAATGTACAAATTTATGTAGTTGTGTTTGGGACTCGAACTCACAACCTTTTTGCCTTCTACTGAATGTGAAAATTTTTTAATACTCTTTTGCTCTCTTTCCCATTCAATGAACATTTGATCACAAAAGAGATTGAATTGAGCAGAACATTCTGAAAGTCGTGATTGAATTTTTAAGCTTGTGCCGGGATTACTTACTCCTACAATAAAACAAGAAAGAAAGTCGGTCAAGCCCGACTATAACATACTCTGTACCAAGAAAATTTGTCTTTTGATCATAACTCGAAAAAATTTCATCCGATCATTCCTTTGGCGGATCGATAAGTTATCCTAATAGCTAAATATGTCCAGAAGGAACAAGCCATCTATCTTCAAAACTGTGGGAGATATGACGTTTTTTCTAAATTGCGGGGGCGGGAGGGGGCGTGGCCAAAATTGAAAACAAACTTGATCTGCCTGCAGACATAAGAAGCATATGTCCTATACATGTCAAACCTCTATCGCTTACCATCTCTGAGATCTGTGCGTTCGTTCATACGGACAGACAGACAGACAGACGGACATGGCTAAATCGACTCGGCTGTTGATGCTGATCAAGAATATATATACTTTATGGGGTCGGAGATGCTTCCTTCTGGATGTTACATACTTTTGCACAAACTTATAATACTCGATGTACCTTTGGTACAGAGTATAATGATTGAATGAATGAGTACCATAATCTATCCAAAACGAGAGCATAATCTTAGTCAGCCCTGTCCGTCTTTGATATACCAGTTACTCAGATGAATTAGTGTTAAATATCCTTATCTTAGAGCAAGGGGGTTCTAAGCTGTCTTTCGATGTTTTACAGGCATGCTGCTTTGAAATTCCCAAACAGTTTTGCCATCGCAGGCATGGACAGATTGTTGACGGACTGAGTAAGTAAGTAATGATTGATAAGTAATGATTGATAAGTGAAGGTGCTTCCTCTTGAAATGTACTCAGTATGTACGCATATGACATTTAAGTCCTAACTACTGTTTCTTCCACACTGGACTAACCTTATCAAGAAATTAAAAGCATCCGAATTTAGCCTATCCTCCTTGTTTGATTTTAAGTGGACTTATCTTAACTACTTTCTTAGTCACAATTTTCAACGACAATTCGAAAGAAAACCAATCACTGTGCGGCGGCTGGCTTGGGTCCGTTTCACTTGTCGCGCCCATTACTTGGCGTGTTATTAAGTGTAGAAAATTAAAATTTCATAAATTGTTATGCTTTATTTAGAGCGCAGTGCGATATCCCGTTAATTGCAGCCAACTTGGAGGTGGGAGAGACCATGACGAGACCGATGCGTGTGGCTTTTTTGGCGCTGTGATTTGCGTATTTCGGAAACTTGCGATATTGAGTTTTAAGTGGACATAATTAAAAGCACTTAAGGAGACGACCCAGCTAGCCGGCTATATGCTGATTATTGGAGCAGAGCCAAGTTTTACGAGAAATTGGCAGATATGTGAATGCGGTTTTTTTGTGTCTCTTCTGTGATTATGCCAATTTTTAAGACAATTAGATGAAAGTTTTGCTAAGATTACGACTAAATTGGAGGGAGAGAGAGAGAGAATACTAACGAACTGATAAGTCCAAAATTGAAGTAGACATCTAGAAAGAGAGGCTTCCAAAATGGGACAGGTTTGTACATTGAAACTTTAAACACCTACTGAAAACTGCCTTGAGGGTGCAAATGTTTTGTTCATTACAGCAATACCTTCCCCTAGCTTTAAATTTACCCTCATCACCCTCCAACTACCAGTTGACTGGCTCTCACCTCGTTGTCCCCCCATCCCTGATCTCTTTACAACCAAAAATTAAGTTGCAAATAGTTTTGCCTAATCTTATGTTTTTTCACTTGGTTAATCACATAAAACTTGGCGAACGCAGACAAAAATCCAAAGCAAATCATTTCGCGCTTCGTTTGTGTGTGTGTGTGTGTGCGCGTGTGTGGATGAGTTTATTAAATGAAGTGCACATGAAGAAATGGGCATTAGAATTTCATGACTAGAATAAACATAATCAAAGTAATAACTTGAGCATTCGTACACCCCACCCCAACCATCCATAGAAAGCAAGTGAAATTAATCTTGTTTATGTTTGTGAATACGAAGAACTCTGAGAACTCGTGTCGAAAGTTTTCTCCAACTTTGGGCTGCCTTTTTGTGTTGTAGCATTAGTATAAGTTTCGGGTGAAAAGTTTTGAGGAAAAATAAATGAAATCGAATTCCATATTTCACTTTTCGGTTAGGTGCATAAAATAGTTTTGCCATTGAAGTGGAAATGTGCAATTTAATTAAAATATTTCTGAAACGTTTTACGACGTGAGGAAGGCGCAAGGACTACACATGGATATCAAATCAACTACATACGTTCAGTAGGATGTCAAACCTTTATCTCTTACCATCATTGACAGACTGACTGTCAGGACTATATTGAATCGTCGTTAATGCTGATCAGGTCTAAACGGCGCGGAGAGCGCCATCAATTTTTACGCTCATGTTGCTCTGAAATTCCCAAGCAGTTATGCAATTGTAGGCATGGAAAGATGTCTGCTTTGTGTAGTTGGACAATTCATTTTCTATGAAATTAATACAAGATGAAATACGTAAGATTCGAAATTGTTCTTAAATTGTGAATACTTTCACTTGCGGGAAACTCAAATGATCATTTTTCATATGCTTTGGATGATTTTCAGCTCCGTAAGAGGTTTCAAATAATATTTAAGGTACTTATATCCAGATGCAGATTTTGCATATCCAAAGGAATCCAGGAATTCATCAAATGGATATCTTTTAATATCCTTTGTTTCTCTGTGTGGGTCTGTGTAGAGGTTTGGTGGCACCACAGTGACGATAGGTAGTGCTTCACACAGTTCTCTTGCCGTCAGAGCGGCAAAGGTATGGTAATTCACACATCTCGTGTGGAGTGACACTTAAAAGTTATTAATTAAATAAGAAAGGTTCAAAGTTAAAATGGGCTAGGGATTTGAGATTGTCGGTTCCGGCGGAAATCGGCAGGGACGGGATTGAATTGGAAACTACAGGACGGGATCGTAACGGGATGGGCCCAGTGCAAAATCACGACAACAATTCAACAATTTCATCAATGAAAACATTTTATCGAAAAGTTATTTATCAAACTAACCAAATGGTCACACCTAAATACACAAACAAGGGAACTAAAGAACGGGCACACTTATTCAAGAAATATTTTAAAGTTTTTGTTACATATCATTAAGAGTTTTAATACCTATAAGTAAATATTACTTAAAGCAGTTCGTTTTTTCATAAATAAACTCAAAAATATTCTTCTATATTTTTGTATAATAGAAGCTGTCGAAATACTTAAGCTCGGTACGGTACTGGATTGAATTCAAAATTTGGGTTAGGTATGGGCACGGGAAAATATCTCTCCCGCTCCCATCTCTAGCTTAAAGTATTATATATTAAAGTCGGTCTTGATCAACTTTTCTCTTTCCATTTAATGGCAAAAATTTCTTGATTTAATAACGTTTTGTTTCCGCCTCGATACAAGATCCATCCCGCTCAAATTAGAAACCCTTACACTCCATATTTTGTCTGTTGTTTGTGCGCTTGTGGGCGCATCTATATAGCACATAGGTGTTCCATAGACAACCCTTGATGGCTTATCCTTCGCCCTGTCGTTGCCATAATCTGCTTATTTCGCAACATAAGTGAAAAGTTCTGTCAACAAAATCAAAATCACGAAAAATTTGTTTGCCGTTTAAATTCGATTTTGATCCTATTTATCCAGCAAATTGCAGCAATTGAAAGGATTTGCTGGGCGAGAGGGAGACGTCAAATGGAGAAGTCTTGCCGGCTTCAACTTTGTTTGCTTTCTGTTATTTTGTTGGTGGAGGAGTGTTTGATTTTCAAATTACCTTTTATTGCTCGGCAAAGTGAGTGATGATGCTGCCGCTGCTGCTGCTGCTGTTGTGTGTGTGTGTGTGTGTGTGTGTGTGTTCTTGGGTTAGGTGTAAACATTTGTTAAAGTATTAACATTATCGAGGCTTTAAGCCAGCTCAAAGAAACCCCAGACAAGATATTGAATTTCAATAGCTGCAGCTGCAAAAAATCACTTCCTGGCAAATCCTAGACGGAGGAGGCGGGGGCCAACGACGACAAAGTAACAAAACACAAATGGAAATCAGCATTCGGACGACAAAGAAATCCCCAAGTGCGGGTCAAAGAAAATAAAACTTTATGCAAATGCGCCACTTTGGCCGTAAAATGAAATAGTCTCCGGCCAAATTATACCTTGATGCCTGATGAGCTGCCTGGGCTCAGGGCAATTGCCGTGAATTGAAACAAAAGGGACTTCCCCCCCCACCCATGCACCGGGTCCGGCGATTGGTAGTTTGGGAACCAGAGCAGGTGACTTTAACTTGCAAAACTTTTACATTTTACCTATTTATTTTATTGGGTGGAGCGCAAAAGCGGTCGGAGGGCGCATAAAATGTGTACTTCATTGCGGATGTTGTTACGGACACGTTTTGTCGTAGCGGATGTGCAGCCCTTCAAATTTTATAATGCTGGCGACCGTGCACATTTTTGACCGGAAACGGATGCTGTTATTAATTTGCAAGTCCGCCGGAGTCAGGTACTATCACATTCCCAGCAGCGGCGCCAGCAGTAGCATTCTTTTGCCATTCCTAATTAAATTTGCCACTTTATTTGCTCCCATCCACGATGCCAACTTCATTCCTTATGCTCTTTCAGTGTTGTCTTAATTGTGTTTGTGCTACTCTATTTCACCCAGGCACTGAGCCATTTTTCCTTTCCTCAAGTCCTGAAATAATACCAACTCATTTATGCCCCAGACTCCGGCCGGAGAGCCACAGCCACAGCGTCTTAGGTGCCTGTTTGCGCTAAAATAATTGAATTAATAATTGCTGCGTGTGGTTTTCATGCTTTTCCAGCTAAGAAAAACCCAAGTGCTTAAGCCCGAGCAGACTCGAGCAGAGACAGAGTGTGCAAGTTTTATCTCTGCACCGTTCCTGCTTCCAAAAAGTTGCCGGCATGCCTTTACTTACACACTGATTTAATAAATTAACGTTAATTAGCTGTTGTGGTCGAGGGGCGGGGACGGGTGCTTGCCTTGTCTTAGCTTAAAAGACAATAACGCTAAAATCCAACACGCAACGTGGCAACTTTTGCCCTGGTACGTGATTTCCGTGGCTCCTGAAAGATTTAACCCCACAACATTCGATATATGAATTATGAGCTGTCGGAGCAGCAAAAGGACGAAGCCAGCGTGACGGTGTTGTATTTTTGTATCGAACCGATAAGTCATTAATGGAACTGGCACATTTCACCCCGCTGTTTGTTTAAGCCATTTTAATTAGCCAAATGAGTAGACAAGAAGCGTGTGAGAAATGGTTTGTTTTGGAATGGGAATATCGAAAGATCGCAATGCATAAGCATATAGAACTAGAATACCACTCAGAATTTTGGTGTGCTCGAAGCTTTGGTGACACTGGCTAATTCGGTTTTGAAACTAACTTCACCTGAGAAACCATTTAACCTACAAAAGGTTAACAGTTCGCTAAAAGAAGTTATGTACGAGTTTTGAGATGGTGTCGGCTCCAGCCTTTGATTAGCCTGGAGATGCGCTCGTGTTGTGCTTTTCTTCGTGTCACAGACACGCACGACGAGTCGAGAGGCTCAGAGGTTTCATGTCTCGAAGAAAACCCGACATCCAGTTTTATGTATTAACTTACAACAAACTAAAAAAACACAGCCCACTGAAATTGCTGGACTTCCATTATATATCCAAGCTTTACTCAAGAGCTCTGGCATCACTGTAAAAGTGTACTCTACTCACGAATCTTCAGTATGTGGGGAAGTTTTTAAACCAGATCAACAAGGTAGTTAAAGGTCTTGAATAGTTAAAGATATTTTGGCAGATTATTTAACCGAAAAAATTTAAAACATTTGTTGAATATAGGGAATAAGTCCGGCTAATGACATAAAGTCGTGCGTGACAGTGCGTGTGGTGTGTAATTTAAATATGCCATTCGTTTTAGAATCAAGTCGACACGCTCCCATCGCTAGCTCAGACTAAGAAAGACATGTGAAAAAGAGCTATAACCCAGAGATCTTAACTGTTTGCAGTACTTCCGATGAAATTCACCCACATCTCACCCAGTACTGAAGTCATACCTTAGGCCAACTAACCTCATGACGTAGCAGGACAAATGTGTATCCTACATATCTTAAACTCTTATGAGGTAAGCCATGAATTCAGTACCAGCCCTTTTCAGGTCTGATTCATCAATGATTCAGTACTGAGCCGATCAGAACACATACAACAAGCAAGCCGTCAAGCGGTCCGAAAAGTCACACCAGGCGAGCAATCGACGGCAGCAGTTTCTTGAGCAAATTACAGCCCCAAATGCTTGTGAGACACAAACGGGCAGTAGACCTCTTTGAGATCTTCAAAAATGCCGGTACTGGCGAGCAGTCGATACTATATAATTTGTATACAAATCACATGCCAAAGAGCTGCTATAGAAGTAGAATCTCTAAGAAAGGTTGGCCAAACGGCAATCAACACTTACACTAATCAAAAACCAGAAAGAAAGTCGGCCAAGCTCGACTATAACATACTTAGTAACAACGAAATTGTACGCTCAGCACAAATTTTGATGTAGCTGAAAGCAGCGTTGCAGCAGTGCACAGACTTTTGTTCATAACTCGACAACCGTTCATCTGATATTCATCATTCCTTTAGCGGATCGATAAGTTATCCTGATTACAAAATATGTCCAAAAAGTACGCAGCCTCTATATTTAAATCTGGGGGAGATATGCCGTTTGTTTTCAATAGCGGTGGCGAGAGGGGGCGTTTCTCTTTCTTTTCTCAATCTTTTCAACTCCGAGAGGACATGGCTATAACAACTTGGCTGTTGATGCTTATCTATATAAATAGGTACATACTATATCTCTTGTATGGACACTTGTTATTCAATGGCAATTTAGATTTTTAAATTAAAATTACTTCATATCAATGCCAATTCAAAATGGTCAATTAAATATTAATGGTTTTTAATGCCAGTTCAAAATTACCAATTAAAATTAATTCATTTTAATCGAAATTTTTGTTGGTTTTTTCTCATAAATCTTTTTTACTAAGTCGTGGTAAACTTTGACATTCATTTCAATGCCAATTTGGAGTTTAAATTGAAATTATTTAATTTTAATGCCAATGCAAAATTGTCAATTAAAATTATTTTATTTCAATGTCAATTCAAAATGTGAAGTTTATAAAAAAAAAATTGAATTTTCTTTGCCAGATTTAATGCCAATTAAGGCTAAGCAAAATCAATTAGTAATGCTAATTGAAGAAAGTTATGCCAGTGGCACAACCCTGGTACAAACTCCGACACATACCTCGTTTATACACAAAAAAAATATCATGATAAATGCTCTCATAAGTCTGCTAGCTTTATTTTCTAAATTAGTTATCAATTTAAGTGAGTAACTGAGAGTCAGTTATGCCACCGTCATACTTAGTACACACTGTACCTACACTCGAACTATCAGGCCTGTTGACGGAATTCAAAATGAATCAACCGTAGGCAATATATAAGAAAAATTTGATCCTCATACTTTGCATACTTTGAAGGGCATTCATCATGATAATTTTGTTGTGTATAAACAGGGTATAAGAGTAGTAGAGTAGTATTAGTCTGACTCTGTCATATGTGAGCTCTCATAACAAAAAAGAAAGTCGGTCAAGCCCGACTATAACATACTCTGTACCAAGAAAATTTGTCTTTTGATCATAACTCGAAAACCGTTCATCCGATCTTCTTCATTCCTTTGGCGGATCGATAAGTTATCCTAATAACTAAATATGTCCAGAAGGAACAAGCCATCTATCTTCAAAACTGTGGGAGATATGACGATTTTTCTAAATTGCGGGGGCGGGAGGGGGCGTGGCCAAAATTGAAAATAAACTTGATCTGCCTGAAGACAAAAGAAGCATATGTCCCATACATGTCAAACCTCTATCTCTTACCATCTCTGAGATCTGTGCGTTCATACGGATAGACAGACGGACGGACGGACAGACGGACAGACGGACGGACGGACAGACGGACATGGCTATATGGACTCGGCTGTTGATGCTGATCAAGAATATATATACTTTATGGGGTCGGAGATGCTTCCTTCTGGATGTGACATACTTTTGCACAAACTTATAATACTCTATGTACCTTCGGTACAGAGTATAAAAAGAAGATGCTTGACCTTTCGTACAGACAGATTCGCATCTCCATACGCCAAAGTTCAATTCTCTCTGTTAAGAACAGTCAACTATGGCCTGGACATTCAGACCTATTTAAATGACCTCAGAGCGTTTATAACTTTTGTATCTTTTGAATTTTAGCTTGCCGTTTGCCAGAACTAGTACTTAAGCTACTTACCCTCCGTTTATAAAACAACTCTTACGCATACTCACTCACACACACACACACACACAAGCCATAAAATGAATTCATTTATAAACTTATTAAACTGCTCAAGTGCCCGCTGGTCATTGCTCCCTACATACTTACATACAAACATACGAGTATATAATAAACTTGCACAAAGAATCTAATTAAAGTCAATGCCTGAGGCGGCTGAATTCAACTGCAAAGGTCAAAACTGGTAGCCAAAAGTGAACGAAGGAAGTCGGTCCCTGGAAGTCAGTTCACTGAGTTTTCTTGAGCAATTCCAATTTCGGACCATGTGTCCACATTATCGTCTCGAGCCTCGATACTGGAGAAGGATGTCAGCACAAAAGAGGAGAAACGCTTGCAGCTAAGGACGTCGTGTGTGACAATTGAGTAGCAAGGATGAAGAAGAAGTGGCCAAACTGCAAAAGATGTTGAGCATTTAAATTGAAATTAACATCCTGTTGGACCATACATGGCCTAAAGGACTCTGTGTGTGTGTGTGTGGATAATAATTATGCTTTGCCAAAGAGTCAAAGGCAAAACTGAAAGAAAAAAACTTGACGAAAAACTTGCCAACAAGTGGCGCGTTGGGCAAAAGTGTCAGGCAAACACTCACACACACACACACAGCCACAGACACAACCACACACATGTGTAATTAAGAGGCCATTGTTATATCGCTGACAAAAGTGAAAGATGCCACGATGGATAACGTTGTTCTTGTCTCCTTCAGATCCTTCGTTTGCCGGTTGACACTTCAAAGTGCGAATGTCTCTCCTTTTGTATGCATGTGTGTGTGTGTGTGTGTGTGTGTCTTTTATGTCTTTGATGTAATCAGCTCGACAGTCTCTCTTCAGCCTCAGCCAGCTTGACACATTATTCCCAATCTTGCAATTATTCTTACCTCCGCTTTTGACGACAGCAATTAAAATCCTCACAAGCACACACACACACACACAAGCACAGCTCCCTTCCAAAAAAGGACTAATTTCATATGTGTGTGTGTGTGTGTGTGTGTTTGTGTGAGTGCTTTGGCGGGGCGCTGATGTATGCATAAATATTTAATGTGTTTGCCTTGTTAGTGGCTGCCTTTTGAGAGCGATATCACTTTATTTTGCGGAAGGATTAAATTAATGCCAAACGTGTGTTGTTCGTGTTCAACGTCCTGTGTTGTTGTTGTTGTTGCTGCTGTTGCTGCTGTTGCGGCAGTTGTTGTTTTAGGTATCACCAGAAAACATAGACTGGCTGCCGTAGACAAACAACAAACATGTGGAAACCGCTACTTACACTAGTTAGCTAATAAAATTAGTTTTATTAACACGTACGACAACGCCAAACAAGTGCAGAGTAAGCAAAATTACACACACACACACACACACACACACACACGCTTACAAAGTGTGAGACGTAACTGTTAATTGCATGTAAAACTGTTTAATGATTTAGCTGTCAAAACTGTTGCCTACTTTTGAGGGGGGAGAGAGAGAGAGAGAGAGCAGAGAGACAGGTAGCTAGGCAGCCTCATCCCAGATGCTGTCGAAATTGGCTACTTGATTAGTTTTATGAAACAAACAAAAGTCACTCAGGGCAAGGTTTTGGAAAATAAAGCTAATGTGAAACCAAAGTAGGGGCATGA
The DNA here is from genome assembly GCA_035044965.1 of Lordiphosa andalusiaca. NCBI lineage: Eukaryota > Metazoa > Arthropoda > Insecta > Diptera > Drosophilidae > Lordiphosa > Lordiphosa andalusiaca. Next base: position 1,847,915 of record JAWNNM010000036.1, read on the forward strand.
AAGTAGAAAGAAAGTTAGAGCTAAGGGCTGCCGCCCAACTTTGATATACCCCTTACTTAGGCTGGTGTATGTAACATTCAAACTCTATAAAGCAGGGTTGCCAAATACAAATAAAACGAGAGCGTAAGTTAACTTCGAAATACCCGTCACTCAAGGCAATTAGTGTTTAATAACCTCATGCGCCCCCCATATAAGTAGGCAACGTTTTTTTAACTCTGCCATTTATTATCCGATCTTTATGAAAATTTGAGTGAGATTGTACATATTGGCCACATGCACTGTACTGCAAAATCTGAGCTCGATAGCTTACAAATTGTACGAGATATTCAACATATTGCGGTGGCGGGGCTGGTCAACTCATATAATTCCTCGCCACTGTAGCTCTGAGACCAGCCCCTCAAGATCTCGGTGCGCAAGCAATTATGGTCACTCCTGAAATCTGAGGTTACGCTCTATATGGGCCTACCTGACAACAGAAAAATGGTTACATTCAGATGATTTTAATTTTAAATGTAATTTACAATTGGAATTGTAAAAGCCAGAGCATAAGAGAGAAACATTATGTTATTTACCAGTTTTGAAAAGTAGCTTTCATCAATAATGTTACCTAAATACATTTTTTGATACTTAAATTTATCTAGCTTTAAGGCTTTATTCCAAATGACACTACTTTAATCAAATATGACTACTGTTCATAGGTTTTAAAACATGCTAAAAGTATTTCAATTCAAATGAAGATAGAATTTATTTTCGTGCTCTCCCAGCCTTTGAAGAGAAATGTTTTCCAATAGTTGTATGATTTTTATATTTTGTACCGTAGGTACATAGAGTATTATAAGTTTGTGCAAAAGTATGTAACAGCCAGAAGGAAGCATCTCCGACTCCGTAAAGTATATATATTCTTGATCAGCATCAACAGCCGAGTTATGTCCATCATGTCCGTCTGTCTGTCCGTATGAACGCACAGATCTCAGAGATGGTAAGAGATTGATTTTTGACATGTATGGGACATATGTTTCTTATGTCTTTAGGCAGATCAAGTTTATTTTCAATTTTTGCCACGCCCCCTCCCGCCCTCGCAAATTAGAAAAAACGTCATATCTCCCACAGTTTTAATTATAGAGGGTTAGAGGGTTAGGTGTGGACATATTTAATAATCGGGATAACTTATCGATCAGCCAAAGGAATTGTGAAGATCGGATGGACGCTTGTCGAGGTATGATCAAAAGACTGTTCGCTGCTGCAGCGCAGTAGCAGCGCTGCTTTCAGCTGCTACTGCAGCATCAAAATTAATACTAAGTGTATATTTTTGACGGTTTAGAAATATATATAGTATCGCAATGGGCCTATCTTGGCCTAAGTGAAGGAACAAATTATTGTCCCTATCCATCTCAACCTAACCCAACCTAACCTTCATGCTCAGATATGACAGAATTCTGTAATGAAGCATTTCTAGGTATTGGACGATGTAGGGGACTACACTCGATCCTATGTTCTTTAAGGGACACCAGCTAAATTTCCATTGTGCGGTGACAATATAGTCGTTGTTTTGGTCACTGTTTTGTCGAATGATATCTCTTACCATCGCTGACATCGGTTTATTTATATGGACAGACAGACGAATGGTCAAAAATATATATAAATTGTTTAGAGCCGAAGATGCTTCCTTTTGGATGTTGCTTTAATTTTGCAGAAACTTAATATAATCTGCATTTCTTTCGTAAAGACTATAATGAGCAGCGAAGGTATCGAATCTTTATACACTTCAAAATTTAAATTTTCACACACTTTTGTTGATATTATAACCGGAAGGTTCTTGACAAAAATAAGTACAAAGTTGATTGATTTATTAAGAAAAACCCATAATAAAAGAAACTCAACTCAAGTTGTTTATGTAGAGAACAAGTTTTTGACTCTGCCAAATTTACACATTATTTTGCTGTGTTCTCAAAAACATCCCGCATTTCGATGGATATAGTGACCCTCGTATCAGTTTGAAGTGGATTTTGTGACAAACAAATAGCCAGTTAATTAGGCCGCTGACATCAGCAAGAAGAAAAGGGCACAAGAAATTTGATGACAATCCCCAACTCGAACCACGATTTCTATATGTTCTTCAATTACAGCATATCACACGCACACTCACACTCACACACACTCACACACACACTGACCACACCATAATTAATGTTAATAAATAATAAATTTACATATAAAAACCCAACTGCGAAACATGTAATACAAGTCAAGTGGCCATTGTGGAAAAGTGAAAGTCCGTAACGGCATACAAATCTCCGTAATTAAAAGCCTTGAGATTGAATTCGGACGGGGTGGATACAGAGCGATGCCAGGGCTGTGATAACATGCAAAAAGAACTTTTTGGGCTGCGGAAATGTTTAATTAACTTGTTTTCGCCAAGGTCTACGATTCTTTTTCTGGAGAGGGGGGGAGGCCACAATTCATATGCGAAACGTGGCCCAGAAATTGTATATTGTGCGACCATTTTCTGCTGATCTGATGGAGGAAACACTTGTCCAATTGCATTAACCAGAGCAACCAAAGTCTTAAACTTTTGAAAAGAGAAAACTTTTGCCGAAAATTAACCGCATTTCGAATGCAACAACAGAAAGTATCTCTCCCACAGCCTCAAAAACATATCTGGTTACATTTATTGAATTGTTTCATGTGTTTGATAACTATTTGTGTGGATGGGAGTGTGTTTGTATCTGCTCGAGTTTGGCAATTTGCACTTTGCTTAGTTTTACTTTCTGCTTGTCGTTCAAACATTTTAGCAACAAAGTTTTTCAATTAGACATTCCAAGACGAAGACACTGCCGGAAGTGCACAACAAAAGGGTTGGTTTCATTTTCACTCCCAATTTCTTTCAAATCAATTTGAAACTCCATCAAAAATGCCGCCCAATTCCCTTCAAGCGTAAAGATAAGAAAAGCATTCGGCCGGCAACTTAAAGCAACAAATTAATTAGCATTCATTGCCCGCCCAATTGAGCTTGTAAATATTTAATTAATCGACGATTTGTGCAAGCCACTCGAAGATGAAGGAGAAGGTCCCCGTGACATTAAAGGCGGAGGCTATCAATAAAAAGCTGTTGATGGATGGCCCAACATTGAGGGAACCCAGTGCAAAAAGCAGGCATCCCTAAAGACTTAAGTGTAATGTCCTAGTAAGCAATGGAAGGATAACAAAGTATTGGGCCTCGACATGCAGAACTAACATTTCATCTTTCTTCTCTTGAAGCCAACTGAACAGCGATTTCGATTCGATTAAGTGGTTTACTCTTCATTTATTGTAAATTTTATGGCAGCCTGTTGCTGTTTTTCAATATCTGAAATAAAAGAAGAAAGTGCTACAGAAAATATGGTACTGTTCTATTCAAAATACATTTGAATAGCTTTGATCCAAAATATTTAAAGTCGAAGTTTGAGTCTTCATTCATTGGGATTTTAAGGTGAAAACAGTGCACTACTATGTTGGATTCTTTTATTTGAGATGAAAATAATCGGCTAAAGTTGGATTTTAGGAGAGAATTCATTAGTATTTGCAATCGGAAATGGAATACTCACTCAAAGGAAGTAATGCAGTCTGATGATAGGTGTACGAAGAGGTCTATGGTAGGGTTGCCAGATATTTAACAGATACTTTTATCGATATTATTTCTTTCGTGAGTATCTCTCACACTAAAAACGGCAAGGCCATGGGGACAACACACACACAAAGGCGACTGTCTGTTTCTTGGCTGCCTCTCGATGTTTTTCTGCTTTGGGATTCCCAAACGGCTATGCCACCGCTGGCATGGAGAGACCTCTAAGAAACGTTCAGTTGATAGGCATTGATCGCTGATGATAGAGGGTGGTGCCTCTTGAAACAGCTGTACGATCTATCAGCCTCCTTTGTGGTGTTGTGCCTCTGTTTAAAGTTGTGCGAAAGCATAACACGACCTTGAGCCCGCTACAAACTGCAGATTTCTTTGAATTGAATTTTCTTTGATTGAAAAAGTATTAAATCGATATAGGATATTTTGTGAATAGAAAAAATCGATATTTCTATTTCGTTATTTCGATAAATTAACAATTTAAATTTGTAGATTATTAAGATGACATTTGACCCACATGAAGAAGAACGGTCCCTCTGATGATCAAAGACCTTTCATTCTAGAAAAGGTAAGCATGGCGTTGGAAAGTTTAAGGTTCAAAGAATTGATACTTGTACCGGTTAATTTATGTATCAAGCCAAATGTTTTGGTTCTAAGCTTGGAGCTATTAAAAACTCCATCAATTCCCCAATGGACTTTATCCATTATATTCATTCACGGTTTGGAAAAGAAGATGGAACTTAAGATTTAACGTGGAAAGAAATTTCCAGCTGCTTTGATCTAGGTTAGACAAGCCTGTTACGGTTTTCACATTTAACAACGAATTTGGTTAAGTGATTGTGGTATAAATGTTGATTATATCCTAGAAATCTCTACAGATTTTCGTATGAGCATTGTGACCAAGCAAGAACGACTTTATATGTAAAGTGATAAGAATAATGGCGGCTATTGGATATTACCAAAGGAAACCAGTAGGCATTTTATTCACTTGGTCTTGACCAGTCGGTTCTAAGTCTCTCAACTTTTGTCTTCTAATCAAGTAATCCAGCATTTTGAAGACCTTTTACTTACAAAGGCAACTAAATTTGGTTCGAAATGAAAATGAGATTTCTAGGATACCCCCGATTGAGTCCATCGTAGTCAAGGAAGTTAAAATTGTAAGGTTTGATACAGACTACCTTGGTAAGAACTGAATTGGAGATTAAAAATCTCACGCACATTTCAAAAAATTTCTCAAAACATATCCCAACACACACTTATTCAATCCAAGTAGCAACTCCTTAATGGAGCACTTACCCCCAAACATCAGCAATAACTCAGAGCATTAGTCGCTTGAGAAATTGTCTGTTTACCTTGTTTGGGGGCAGTCGCAGTTGCCGTTTGCCAAATGGCACTCAACACGCCACAAATATGAAAAATGAGACGCAGGAGGAAGCGAAATTACAAACTCAGTGGCCGAGGCGGAACATCCTGAAATCCTGCTGCACCTCCAGACGGCAAAAAACCAAATGAAAAGTTGAAGTAATAATTGTGCTAGCGACGCGGGCGGCGGCGACGCTGCGGGGCAGCTTTACACATTTTCATTTGGTCATGTCCGGTCGACGGGTAATGTTTGTCCAGACGACCCCAAGTAGCACATCACACCACAGTCCATCTTCATGGGTTTTTCTTTTTTTGTGCTCTCTGTCAACGACAAATGTTGCCAAAGCAGGGCTGACCACTGTCCAGGGACCAGGGACACCTCGACGTCGCCGTCGTCGTCGTCTAAGTGGGCTTCATCAGTTGCGCTTCGCTGGGCGACGGCAGCGTCATAATCGTCTTCGTTTGTGTTTGCGGTTGCCGTTTTGGGGTCAAAGTTCAGTCATGTCGCTCTTGCAACTCTGCACACTTTTTATTTATCTTTAAGATTTTCAACTCACTGCACAGGTTTTCTTTTCCCTTTTTTTGTCAGGGCCAGGCTCTCCGCTCGCTGAGTTATGGCCACAACAATGCGTCAGTCTGGCTTCTTGGCTTGGCTTGAGTTCTACACTGTGAAAAATGAAATGGTGTTTATTGAAAGGCTGTAAAACGGTTGACTTTAAGGACAAAGATCAATTTCATAGCATACTTTTTGGGGTCTTTAAGACGAGGGTTCGAAAGTATGCGTACCTTTTGCTCCAATCGAGCTGACTGCTTATTTATACCAAATTTCTTTCACTGCACACCAGCTGTCCCCCTCCGTCACCATTTACTTTTTTTGTCAATGTCCACTCGTAGTTGCCATTTGCAGCGACTCGAAGTGCCTGCTGCCCGCATGTGTGCGTACACACACACATATACGTTTTGCGGCTTGACTTGCCTTTGCCTTAAGTGGAAACTGTAGTTTTTCTTACTTAGAGTCCTGGCACCAACACGCAGACAGATCATAAAGATTTGTGTCTGCGTTTTAATATCATAAGTCAAGTGTTTGGTCGCAGTTCAAGAACTCACGTGGCCCGCAGAGTGGGTCAGCCAAGCTGGCAACTCTTTCTCACCTAAAGACACAAAGAGTTGGCTTAATTGAGACTGGACGCATTGAACAATTAGAGAGACTTTTATCATTAATTTAATTTGTCACACTTTACGAGTCCAGACAACTTTACACTTAAGCCACAAAAGTGGAGCAGCTGTCCTGTCCGGTGGCCTGCGGTATGCCATGCCATGCCATTTTCAATTTGACTATGCCGGAAGTTACCTGCTGGCGCCAACATCTTACACACACAGCGAAGTCAGGGAGAGGGACCGAGAGAGAGAGAGAGAGAGAGAAATGGCCACAGCCACTGGCACTGAAGTCATTTCCTGTGGCACAGGCTGCCTTCGGACTTTAGTGTCCCATGTGGCCAACAGGGACTAGATTAAATTGGCATCTTTTGTTGTGGGGTTCCCGTAGTGACTTTGTTTTCACAAACGAGAGTGCAAGCAAATTAAAACTTCCCTTAAATGTGTGAGTGTGTGTGTGGGAGATCCTTGGGGGGTGCCCCAGCTGGCTGTGGACTTTGATAAGCACACACATATGCTGACCAGGGGAACGCAGCTAGGTAATGTTTTAGTGAATAGTTTTAATTGTACAAAGTAATCAAATCGCTGTGGAAATAGGGGACACACCGCAGTAAGGGAAGGGATTATCGAATTTGTCAAAATTTAAGATGAAATAAAGAGATTACATCTTTTCGAAAGTTGTCAAAGCTGTCTAGGTCAATTGTTGCAATTAAAGTTGTGTTATCTAGGGAAAAGCAACGTCATCCGTGCCAGCATTTTTGTCGTGCTACTTATATATTTCGTCAAAGAGATAGCTGGTGGAGAATTTGGGAATAGTTTGGTGATTTAGCCAAAAAAATGACATTCCGTATTGTTTCATTTGTTTCATCCAATCGCGAAACTGGCAATACATCGCCATGCTGTTCCGAATTTCAGCTGCCCCATTAAGAGTTCACGGAACTAAAACTTGAGAATTACAATTCAATAATCTACACACAGAAAAAAGCAAAACGAATAATTTAGATGTAAACGCTCATGAAATAAAATCAATTCGTTCGTAAGTTTTCAAGCATTTCGATCTTGAAATCGAGCTAAATTCATTCTGAAATGAGTGTTTTAAGGCGAAGGGAGTCGGGAAACAAAATAAGAAACTTAGAGAGGAGAGCAAGCTCATTTAAGAGCATAGCAGCGTCTGCTCTCAGAGTTTCGTTTATTATGGGAGAGGGGTGTGGGGGAAACGGATTTTTGTACTCCTGTTGATTTGAAATTCCCAAGCAGTTATACCCATGCTGACATGAAGAGATGGCAGTTGGACTGTTGAAAGGGAAAAACTGCTGTTGCTTTGTAATGTTGTGTATTCGTCAAGATTACACTTGCTACATGGTTCAGCAATTAATTTTCTATGAAATAAATTTAAACAAATATTGAAAAAACAACTCATTTTTTAATTGTTGTATTATTGGGATCTGTGAATCTCTTGATTCAAGAATAAACTATCTTACTCTTGAACCTGATAAGCTCTTTATACAAGCTAAAACGTTCTCGGTTTTTGACAATTTACTATGCTCTTGATTCAAAAAAAGTAGAAGAAAGTTAACTGCGGCTAGGACGCAGTTTGTATACCCTTACAGCACGTTTCTCTAACTAATTTGAAGGACATTTCCACTGAAAACAAACAAGTTTTTCTCACTAAGACTACTTTTCTGACTCTACTTTTGTATGACAGCCATACTATATAGATGCCCGATATCGACCAAACGTAGCAGAATCACGGATAAGCTTTGAAAACTAGTTCATACGAAGTTTGGAGACGTTTGTATTAAAAACCAAAAAGATTTTCTCACTAGAACTAGTTTTTCGACCCATCATTCCTATGGCAGCTATATGTTATAGTCATCCGATCCGGCCGGTTCCGACAAATGTGCAGCGAATTTGTACCAGAAGATTTCGTGCAAAGTTTGGTCACGTTAGCTTTAAAACTGAAGAACAGACAGACGAACGGACAAGGTTAAATCAACTTAGAACAAGAATATATATACTTTCAGAGGTCTCAAATGCTTCCTTCTATGAGTTAAAAACATCTGGACAATTTTAATATATTTGGGTATAAAATAGGATATTGAAAACGATACATTCCAACTGGATCTTTTTGGATCTTATATTCTGTGTACCACAAAATCGAACACGCATACTTCAATTATTGTGATTAAATCAATATTTTGGGACTAAAGTCAATTCCAAAAGATGTATAATCAATCCCATCATGTTTATCTACAAACAAGTACGAAATGATTGGCTAAAGAACATATTTTCAGTCCCGTTACCCCAAGTCGGTGTAAAGAATTTCCATTCATTGTTCTAGCCCAATTGTAATATTGTCTATGGAGTCTATAGACGAAAGTGTATGCACAGTAGACATTTTAAAGCTGCAGTTGTAGCTAAAAGTAGCGCTGCTGCAGCGAACATTCTTTTGCTTATAACTTGACTACCACTTATCCAGAAAGTGCGAGCTTTATAACTTTAATTAGTTGATGCAATATTTATATATGTATATGCAAATTCTAGAAAATTTAATGCGATTGCTGCAAGATATTATTAGGCTGTATCTATAGGCCACACGAAAATATAAAGTATACAGACAGAAATAAAGAGTATACGGACATAATCGACTTAGTTTCTACAGTTTGTTTGTTATATTCGGAAGTCTTCCATTCAAAAGTCAACCTCCGGAGCCAACACAGCCCATTATGGTATTGGCTCTGGCTATCTTTACGCTTATGATAACGATTGTATATCCACAACGACTTTGATGATTTCGTGACTGCATAAGATGCATGATTGCATAAGATGTCGATAAGATGTAGTCAAACTCATTTCCAACTCTTTCCGCTATCACTCTTTCGCTTTAGACGCCCTGATGGAGTCAAACGTGAAGTGCTATGTCGTAAGGCTGTATACTTTATACCTGTATACTGGTCGACACATGAGACATGATAATCTAATAGGCCTGCATATGATCCTGTTTCCAAGCACCATGATTTTTAAGAGATATTCACATTTAAAACATCTAAAATGTAGACCTACTCGACTATAATGACTCATGTGTCAAACGGTGTGAAGGCAGACTATTATATTTCACAGAGGCTTTGTCATTCCTCTATAATCTGTGCTGTTGTGGGATAACTGCATTCACTTTTCATTCGAATCCTCCCCACAATAAATTGTTATTTATAAGTTTAGAAAACAATTAACTTTGTGATTGTTCAAACACGAACCATTTTCCATACAGAAGTGGTCCGGTTTGAAGGTCAAAAACTTTGCAGGTTTCGCTTTTAGGGTGTACTGTGGCGACCGTTACTTTTTGAAATCGTATTTAACAACAAAAATTCTATAAGATTGGAGCCGCCGGCTCTGACACTATCAAAAAATGAAAGAATCCGCCTAGTTCATTGCACCCACTATTCGTTCTCGCATGTTAAGACACCACACCAAAGTTGAATAAAACCGTCATTGGTCAGGTTCAATGTCAAATGGCTGACCTTTTGCACAAGAACATAATAATAATGACGGCAACTGTGGCCAACTGTTACGACCTGTTGAAAAATCTTCGGGTTCCTCCCTCTTTCTTTTTTTTTTTGTGCCCCAGAGCCGAAAGTCTGAAAGTGCAGTCCGAAAAAAAGCGCAGCCAAGCAAAATGATACACAAAAACCGCCTACAAAATAGGCAGAATGAGAAAACAACAGCCAGCAAAAGAAACTTGGCAGAGATGAAAATAAAGAGCCAGATAAAACGTCTAGTGGAAATACAGCATGGAGAGTCGCTGTGGTAAGAAATATGTAAGCCACGAAGGTCAGATTAAATTGCTATAAAATTTTATCGATTTTATCTGCAACAAAAGAAAGAAAATCGCTGCGCACAAGCAAGAACACATCTACCAAGTCCTAACGAGGACACTGACACCGCACACAGCAACAACAGCAACAACAACTTGGAGGAGAAAGAAAAATGAAGAAAATCCATAAAGAGGCGGCCTGGGAGGCCAAAAAACTTTTCCCGCTGCTTGCGTCCTCAAGTCTGTGTGCGCCTTTGTGGCAGTGGCTAATTAGAAAAGTTGTCCCCCTTTCCTTATGTACCCACTGCTGCACGCTCATAGGTGCGCCCGTCACGGTCGCCAGCGCCATTTTTTAGATGGAATGCGCAGCAAGCCGTGTTAACCGGAGGAGAGACCAAGCCAACTAACGTAGTGTCACACCTACCTACCTACCTACCTACGTTAGAGACGACACCATTGGTTGGCATAAATCACGTAGCTGCCGCCGTGATGCGCACCTACCGAAAACACTGAGAGTAGAACACACCTTCCAGTCCATCCACTGGCTGGCTGGGTTAGTTTGAGGCGCACCTGATACTCTCCGGCTCTCTGCAGCCGGCTGCTCTGAGGTGGAGCCACTCTTGCCAAGCGGATCTCATTTGTATTTACCTAAGACATGCTGCCGGAGCAGTAAAAAACGTACGTACATACAAGAACTAACGAGCGAAACGAAAGCTGCGCACCTCACACTGCGCTCGAAAAAGTCGAGACGATGAGAGCCGGAGACCATTAAGGTGTAAGCCGAACTAGGAACGACGAGACGTTGACGCGCTCACGATGTTTGTGCCTTTGCCGGTGACGTTGATGAACCGAGAGCAACTGCGCAAAACCCAGTACCCCAAATGCCAGGAGCCTGGCCCTTCTAATCATTTTTAGAAGTCAAATTTTTATGACTGCCATAAATCACTTTTGGGTAGAGACGCCCACTACTTTTAACGGCTGGTCTCCAGTGCCGTCGGTGAAAAGGAGCTGCCGCTCCCGCTCCAGCTCCCGCTCCAGCTCCCGCTCCTGCTCCGAGCAGACGTGAGCAAGCGAAACAAGGTGCTTGGCTTTGGTTGGCTGCCAACATTTCTCTGCACACCTTAAAAACCGTAGGTAGAACGGTACTTGGGAGCGTGCGAGCGAGTGAGCCAGCAAGCAACAACCTGTCTGTGATTCCCCGTCTGTCTGTCTGTGTGTGTGGTGAGAGCGCAAAACGAATGCCAACGAAAAACGCACGACGAATGAACGGTGGAGGAGACCCCAGACCAGGCGGCGGGTGCAGAATAAACGCAAAACAACTGCTACTTGTGGTTTGAAGGATACCAGGAGCAGCAGGAGCAGCAGAAGTTACATAAAAGCAGCAAAAGGGGAGACAGCAACTAAGTTTGACTGATGTAAAGCGAGTTGTATGGGCCCGGCGGTGGGGAGGGAAGGTTGGTCCAGATGCACGGCAGGTGCCTGCTCCAAGCATGCTGCTCTCCTCTCACAGAGCAACGACGCTGCTAACGACATCGCACGAAGACGAAGACCCCCAACACCTACAGCAGGTACACACACACACACACAGCGAAAGACGTAGTACATACGCTTCTTTGTGGTGGTGGGGGGAGGTGAGTGGCGCAGGTAGATTGGTGGATGCGTAAGGTACATTATATACACAGACACGTGTGGCAGGTGGTGTGAGGCACGAGCATGCGCTCTACCCAATCCCCAAAAGAGAGCGCAAAGAGCCGACTGTTAACACTTAACATTGCCGCTAACAGTGCGCCGTTCAGCTTAACAGCGAGGGGAAAGGTTGCTGTTAACTTAAGGCCACTGTTAAGGAATTGTTCGGTTGACCTCCCAACCAAATTGTCTCAAAAATTCATAAATAATGTTAATTTATTTAGAAAATGCAGCTGTCTGGAGCAGCAGAGTGTTGACAGTCGACCAAGATGTAGTCATAAAATACGAGTAGACTTACATGTTTGTGGGTAGTTGTGGGCTGTCCTTGTGTTTGTTTGTTTATGTATGTATGTATGTTGTTTGTGTGTATGTTTCTGCGGGGATATGCGAGACATTGACCTATAAAACGAATTAACATAATTGTTGATTCTTGCGTTTTATTGTTGAGTGCGTTTTGTGTTCCTCGGCCTCGGCCTTCTCGACTGGACGCGAGTATCGATTCAGAACTGAAAGGAAAAGTGTTGACAAAGCGACAGATGAAGTAAATTTTTAAGTGGGCTTAAAGCGGATCCTGTTTACAATTAAAGAGCTCTCTGTGGGAATTGTTTTCTCTTATCCTTGCCACTCTCACTGTACTCAAACTAATTTCAGACAGATTCGCTTGGTACTTTGCCAGAAGATGCTTTAAATCAGTGGTGGGCATGAAGCCTTGTTTATGTCTAAGTTGATTCTCAGAGCAATGGAAGCAAGGGTCTGCCCACCACTGCTTTAAATGATGGAACATAACGAATACATGTTAAATGTCTGAACTGTCTTATGTTTGAATTATTTTGCTCTGTATTGCAACGTAAGCACACAAAATCTTCCACTTCACGTCACAATGTGATGTACAGTTTCGTTCAGTTGCAGTGCAGCTACGGTCACACCGTTATGGTTCCTAAAGACCGTCAACTGAGCATTTTCAGAGAGATTTTCTATGCCGAACTTTGTGTGGTTCCACTAACATAGTGCAACTTAATTACAGCTTCCAACAGAAGAATTACAGCTTCCCAAAAAGCAGATATCAAGAAACTCCACATTCCGAAAGTATCACTCTAATGCACCTGACTACTTCGTACGGTAAGTATTGCCAATATTAAGTCTACAATTACAAACCAACAAATTTGGTCTAACTATCGAATAGAGTGACTGTAAACGTATACAACACGTTTTCAATATGCGTTCTTAACACATTTCCGATACCATAAATTCAGTTTTTGTTCTCTTTTTGGTGTTGAGAAAGTGTCGAGAATGGATCTAAAAAGGTGTATTGAGAACTTACGTTTTGCTGCCACAAACTGAGGGACAAATAATGCATTTTCAGATAGCAAACAGAAACTTTTTCTCGACAGTTTGGCTAAAGAAAAGTTGCAGATGGAGCAGAAAACGCATTCTTTCTCTATAACTATTGTCTCGTGGATTTTTCCAAGGGCAGGTTACAGATATATGTTCGATATTTGCTTATTTCGTAGTCTACTACTTACACTCGTAAAACAAAATTCGCCCTGAAAATTTAAAATTCTCCTATAAAATACGTCCTAAGGCTATAAAACATAGAAAAATATGCCATGATTGAGATAAAATTTTCTTAATTTTCAGGAGAAACTATTTAGGACGGACTTCACTGGAAAACCAAACATCTTTAGAGTCCCGGTTCGAACATGAACCAGGGTTCAGCTACCTTCTAAACCTGCTCCGTAAACCCAAACCGAACGACTTCAAATTTTTCAAGGCCTACAGGCCTAAGTTGAACAATGACCATAATCTAAAACCAGATCTACTTAGGAACCGTAGATATGATTCCAATTGAATCTGTTTTAGAAAAACTAGCGCTTACAACATTTTCGGAAAAGCGGAATTCAAAATAGGAATACGATTTATAATATTTGTTCGAACAAACAGGCGAAATCGCCTTAAAATTAAGAAACACGATTTAAAAAAGGGGTCAAAGTCATAATTTTCTAAAATTAATATAAATTTTAAATCAATTTAAATAAATTTTAAATACAATTTCTTTTTATTCGGATGATACATAAATAATGAAAACTTTGCACTAAGACTGGTAGTATTTATCGGAATTGGCCGGATCAAATGACTATAGCACATAGCTGTGATAGAAATGATCGCTCGAAAAACTAGTTTTAGTGAGAAACACTTTTTTGATTTTAAAGAAAATGCTTCGTACTTTGTATTAATAAATTCGCTATGCATTACCATGATTCCGCTAAATTTGGTCGAAATTGGACATCTAAATAGTACAGCTGCTATAGAAAGGTGTTGTTTTCAGTAAAAGCCTCAGCCAAGTTTTAGATGTAAGCAAGTATTTTCTGTAGGCAGATCAAGTTTGTTTCATATATAGGTCACGCCCCTTCCCGACCCCGCAATAAAGAATGTTGAATACAATTTGTAAGCTATCGAGCTCAGATTTTGCTCGGATCGGATTCAGATCGGATAATAAATGGCAGAGTTAAAAAAACGTTGCATACTTATCTGAGCCGCATGAGGTTATTAAACACTAATTGCCTTGAGTAACGGGTATTTCGAAGTCGGGCAGGGCCGACTTTAACTTACGCTCTCGTTCTTAATCAAGGGCCCTACATTTAGTTAAGTTTTTAGAAAACTATCTCGAAAAATTACCTTTAAGAAACAACGTCAATAAGAAAAAATCTCCATTTTTGTAAAATTAAGAAATTATATTCGAACGATTTTTATTCAAAGTCTAAAATAAACTGTCAAAAAACGCCAAAACGACTGCCCTGCCCGACTTCGATACACCCTTAACTCTTAATAATTAATGCTTACTGTTTAAGATTAAGAAGAGCATTTACATAAATGTTAACATTTCAACATTATGTTAGCAAATCAAGGCAAGTGAGACAGAAAAAAGAATCCAAAAAAGATCCATTTGGGAAGGATATGTCTTAAATATCGTCTTCATCTTCCAGCGAAGCTTCAAAATCATCCAAATGGTCATCACTTTTCAAAACCTTTATATGATTATTAGCACCGTTGGATGAATAAAACGATATTTAAGACATATCCTTCCCAATACCGGATACCGGAAATCATCCAATTGATATATTTTCAAATCATTTTTTTTCTCTGTGTAGCATTAGAAACTTCAAAAATTCTAAATTCTAAGTCTAAAGTGCTGTTCATTGATGTTGCAGCCGTTGCTGCCCAGAATATATATGTACATATGTTTCCCTATGTTTCAGTCGATCTTCACCATTGTCCAGAAGGTATAAACTTTCCATTTATTGGACTTGAGGGAGATATGAGATTTGTTCCAAAACGCATTTTTTCGAATCTGCCTGCCAGTAAAAGACACAAGTGTGCCATATATGTCAAACCTCCATCTCTAATCAACTCTGAGATCTGTTTCCTTATACGGATGATGCTGTATTTATACCTTGAAAGTTGGATAATGCTTCATGTTATGACACACTTTTGCACAAAGAGAGAATCTTTTAAGAATAAACCTTTAAAATTGTACACATCAACAGTTGGATGCCAAAATCAGAAATTGTTGACTGTACAACGGCCTTTGTTTTGCTGTGAAGCTATCAATTTATGTTGTGCATATTTTGTATCTCCATTTATTGGCTTATTTTGCTCTAATTGAATTTTAATTATCGTTGATATGACCTTTCTCACTCCCAACAACAACAACAATAACAGCAAGTGCTGCAGCATTCAATTATCAGAAAATAAATTTTAAAAAACACACAAAATAATTGTGTACCAAGAACAAAAAGTTGCGCATACGCCACGTTGTTGCCCTAAAACCAGCAAATTTGCATTGCCAACGGCCAATGGTTCACCCTGGCGCCAAAGTTTTCGTTCACTTTTTCACGCTCACTTCCGGGGCAGAGACGAAGCAACAGGAAGTTGGATCCTTGTTGCTACAAATAGCCGGCATCAACTTTAATCACCTGCTTAATTAAATCAGTTTCAGACTGGGTCCTGGCCAGGAGCCATTGTTCTGGCTGTTGCTATCGCTGCTGCCTGCATAAATTATGCGGCATAATCACCTACAAGCGTTCCGCTAAGCTGCTGGACGGTGTCTCTTTGGCCACATTTTTGTATACTTTTCTTAGGTTTTATAAGGTGCTTAAATCATTTATGGTTTTTATTTCGTTTTTTTGCGTTTTTATTTACATCTCATCTCACTCGGCTGCGAAATGTACACCGTGACATAAATTACAAAATCAACAACTAGCAGCAACCAAAAAAAAAGCAAGAAAAATAGGATAAAAATCAAGTTATGATTTATTGGCCGATGCTTTGACTTTCCCATTCTCTACGCCACCCCCCACCCCCCTCCACCAGGCCAGGCTAAGTAGACAGCTCAAAGGCCTAAACGTAGGAAAAACAACGGCAGCACCAGCAGCAACAAGAACAACAACTGAAAACAACAGGAAGAAGTAAACCAAACAATGGCAGGCATTTTGATTTGTGACTTGCGACTTTGCACGTAGCCCCTCCCACGACTCCCTCCCACAATTCTGCACGCACACACACACACACACACACAGAAAAATCACCATAAAAAATATGAAAATAAAAATCACGCAACAGGATATTGAAACGTCACACATATGCCACAAGTGCGAGGCCAGATCGCAGGAGCAGGACTTCATTCGGCATTAAAACTGTCAGTGGCGCAGATTGCCTGCGGTGGCTAAGGACACCTTCACACATGATTTATTTGCCAATTGCAGTCGGAGATTGGGAAAGTGAAATTGGTGCAAAAACTGCGCAAAAATTTGTAAACAGTTGCAGTTGGAGCACGTCTGTGCTGTTGCCGGTGGGGTTGCCAGAGTCGCGTCGCGTCGTGGCCAATTGTCAGCCCAGACAGAGCACAGGACGACTGATTGGAACTTTATTTTCTATTTTTTTTTCTCCTGCTGTTGAACGTGCAGCGAAAGTTTAAATAAACACAAGACTTTTCAGTGGGTGGAAGGCTGGGGGAAGGCTGGTGAATGTTGATGAACTTAAAGTTCTACAACGAAAAATCTTGCAAAAAGTTGAAGAGTAACCGAAGTAGCCCACAATTTGTGTGTGTGCGTAGCCTGAAAGCATATCCATTTCACGCACAAGTGCCGTAGGATGCCTGAACCGTGTGTCAAATCCATTAACCTTCTGTTTACTTTTCTACGTCGAGTAGAGCAGAAAAAAATAACTAGATGGAAGTGAAAGTGTTTCTGTGTGTGTGTGTGAAGAAATTTGATATTTTCACTAAATTGCGTTGCACACTTGAGGCCCTTACTTGACCACCCCTCCTGCTAACCTTCCGCCCATTCACATAAATCTTACCTAGGCAGTTGGTTCGTTGCGGCGGACTTGGGGGGGGGGAGGAGAGAAATGGAGCAGCAAATGAACACCAGGCGCAATCTACAGAACTCCACACCAAATGAGCATTAAGTTGACGTAAATTGTGTTCCATTACATTAACACATAGCCCACTCCTACTGTACAATGGGGTTGGGGTTGGGGCTGCAGGGGGACTGCCAATTAACCTCCAGTTAGTGCTTAATTGCTTTAACAGTTTTTGGTCAGAACAAAACATTTTGCTCAATATCTATTGAAAATCAATCTATTGGCATTACAATCCGATTCATGAAAAGAAAGTTTTCATGTTTTGCAATCCGAATTCGTGAAATTCAGTTTATTTAACACTATATGAGATTTCCCATTGATTGATCCAATGTGTAACTGAAAATAGTTCTAAATTATTTGAGGTTTTAATTTTAAGTTTGAAGACCATTTTTATGCTTTAACAAAATTTAAGTGCATTATAAGGCAATATTTCGCTGTAGTGCACCGATTTGTAAAAACTGTGAATAGAATTAAAAAAAATTTAATGAACTTTACAAAAAAGTGAAAGTGTTTGTTCAAATTGAATGCAAGCTGGTGGAGCAATAATAGGCGAAAGCTTTTATTTCTGGCTTAGCATCTCCTTATTACACTTCACAAAATGTCTAAATACTTTATTTTGACGCAAAAGATTGTTTTAATGAAAAGTTTTCAAACCAGAAAGAAATTTAAAAATCAGTATCATTTTCACAAATTTCGTGAAAAATTTTTCTACAACTTATCCAAGGATCATTTGATTTCAACATATGACCGCAATATAGAATGCTTGCTAAATTGTCTTTCGTTTTGTTTTTATTTCGAATCCAAAATCCATGCGCTATAACCAAAGATATTGAGAGCTAACTTGTTAATCTTTTTTAAAGACCGAACCTTTTCTTTTCAATCAATCAGAAACCTGATTCGGGTTCAGCGAACATTTTTCAGCTTTATGGACAAAGCTAACCGCCTGCAGCTGTATTGAAAAAATGAATTCAAGTTAATGGCAGGCCAATTATATCCCCAAAAAAAAAATATGAAATCAATCCGAAACGGGATTGCTAACTGTTTAAACCCGGAACAGGATTATAGAGATCCTGTTTTATAAGATTAAAAAAAAGGGGGAAAGCTAAAGTTATTACACCCTTGCAAGTGCTCGTTTAAATATTTTAAAACCATACTCTTTCTCCCATTTTCCAACCGATCGTTTGTATAGTAGCTATATGATATAGTCATCCGATTTGGCCAAATATTTTTGTAACATTATGTGATATCATGTAAAACAAAGAAATACAAAAAACCCAAAAAACAAATTAAAAACAAAAACTTTTTTTTACTAAGACTGTTTTTCAGACCTCTCTTTTGTATGACAGCTATACCATATAGTTGTCCGATTTGAATAAAAATTGGTAGAATTATAAAAAATAACATAAAAAACCTACGATTACAAAGTTTGAAGACGTTTCCATAGAAGAGAAAAAAGTTTTTCTCACTAAAACTAGTTTCCCGACCGATTGTTCCTATGGGAGCTATAAGATATAGTCATCCGATCCAGTCGATTCCGACATAGTAGTAGTGTACAGCAAAAAGAAGACTCTGTGCAAAGTTTCAGCTCGATAGCTTTTATACTAAGGGACTAGTTTGCGTATAAATCGACACACAGACGAACAGACGGACGGACATGGCTATATCGACTCGGCTGGGTTCGGAATTTTTCCTTCTCCCTGTTACATATTTTCGCAAAACTTCATGATCGCCTTTTTCCAATATTTAATGAAAACAAGGTACTAAAATATCCATTACATGATTTCGGTATCCATTTAAAATGGACATTTTTGAATATCCATTTTTGGATATTAAAATATACAATTATGGTGAAATGGATCGAAGATTTACATCTAAAAGAGATGAAAATCATCGAAAGAATATGAAAATTTGTTGTTTAAATATAAAACAAGAAAGCTAAGGTTTTAGACTTATCTTGTGCATTGCTGATATACCATATAGTTGTCCGATTCGCATCTAACTTGGCAGGATTATAAAAAAAAGCATAGAAAACTTATGAATACAAAGTTTTGAGACGTGTTCATGGAAGAGAAAAAAGTTTTTCTCACTCAAACTAGTTTTCCGACCGATTGTTTTTATGGGAGCTATAATATATAGTCATCCGATCCGATCGGTTCCAACATATTAGTAGCGTGCAGCAAAGAGAAGACTCTGTGCAAAGTTTCAGTTCGATAGCTTCAAAACTTTGCGTAGAAACAGAAAGATAGACGGACAGACGAACGGATAAAGCTCAATCGAATCAGCTCGTCATCCTAATCAAGAATATATATAGTTTTTTGGGTCGGAAATGAATATTTCTTTGGGTTGCAAGCTTCTAGGGAAAAATTATAATACCCTTTGGAAGGGTATAAAATGGTTACTAAAAATAATCCTACTTCCTACTTCTCTCACAAACTTTTTGTTTGGTCTGCTTATTTGTCGACTGATTTTTAATTATAACCATAATTTTCCAGTCAACATTTTAGATATATATCGTAGCAACACCGATTTCCCCCAAACACATGCATAGCTGAACACTTCCCAATCAATTTTTCATCTGTCCATGTCTTTTCCTTACCCTCCATACTGTCGTTAAATTGGACGAAAAAAAAAAATGTTGTAATTTCCATTTACTGCTGGGTACAAAAAAAGTTTTCCAATACCATTTACCATAATTCTGCTTTGCACATTGACACCTAACCGAAAGCCGTTCAATAAGAAGCAAAGACAAGCGTATGAAAATGGCTGAAGAGCTGAGTAACAGTAAAAAAAAATTGTAAAAAGCACTCGAAAACACTTTTTGGACAAGGACATGGACACTTAACTGACAATGTCTGACCTTTTCGACAACAACAACAACAACAGCAGCAGCACGAAAAGTAAAAGCAAATTTTGAGCTAAAAAAGTAAGAAATAACTAAAATTGATGTATGTACCAAATGTGTAAGGAGCAACGGAGCGAGTGGAAGGGGGGCCGGGGGGGGTAGGATGCTTACGTGATGTTCAAGTTTTCTGGCAAGACATGTGTGCGCCCCCAAAGGTCGCGGGCGGGGCAGTGAAGACAACTCTAGTCAACTCATCTCATTGTTGCATACGAAAGAGCCAGGCCAGAGGATGAAGACGAGGACGACAATGCCGGCGCCTTTTGTGTCACAACCGCAGTCGTCGGGGTGTCAAACTTTAAACTGTCAAAAGTTGCTCTCATTCTACCCATGTACTCGAGCATCATCTTGTCTGCCCATCTACGTGAGGCAAACGTAGTTGGCTTCATGTCAACAGCTGGTCTCGAACGCACGTCGCAGTTCAATATTGATTCAACTTTTGTGTCAACATTCTTCCGGCAAAAGTTGACGATTAAAAGCGCATTTAAAGCCAAGTCAACAGATGGTCAAAAACCGCAAGCCAGTCCACAGTGGTGCCGTTTGGAGGCCTATGCGAGCTGGACGGAAATTGACCCCCCCCACGAAATGTCCAAACGAGAAGCAAACATTCGATGCCCCTGTAAGTATGCAACAATAAAGTGCACAACACGTGGGGATGCGTGCGTGTGTGTGAAAGAGAGTACAGTGAAGACTGTTTACAGCCATTTTTTAAGTTCTACTTTGAATATTACACTTGATGTACAAATTTTGAATTCAGGTTTGGGAATGTAACAGTTTCTTATTTCTTTTTTTATTTTGTAAACTTTTATACGTCACTGCAGCCAACCTTCACTGTACTTGTGTCCGACGGTTGTTGCGTGTTTACGCAACGTAACCAAAGTCAAAACCTCGATTAGGATTCAATCTGCTGCGGGCCACTCGCAACGTTGTTTGTCCTTGTTGTTGTTATGGCCTGCCCCGCAGGTCACTAGCAAAGTCAAACCGATTAATACCCACACACACGCACGCACACACACACACACACACATGGACACATTGCATAGCCAGCAGCTTCATTGTCCTGGCTAGCTGCAAATGCTTTCGTGTCCATAGGTACCGCCACGTTGAAGCGCTATTCTTCAAGGGGCAATTAACTGTTAAGCTACCAACACACAAAAAAATAGTTCCCTTAGTGTGTGTGTGCGCGTGTGTGTGTGCATGTGTGTGTGAGGCTTGCATAGATTAGATTTTTGCACTGATGGCAGCAGCTGCCACACCAAAAGGGGACCACAGCCAGCGGCTATAAAATAGCCATTAACGCCAGGAGTTGATTTTGCTCTTTTTTCTATTTCGACCCCCCACCCTCCCCACCAAACAATTTAAAGCGCTTCAAGTTTTTTGAGACGCTTTTTCAGTCGAAACTGTCAACAACACACGGACAAGCCATTTGCAATTAGCCAAGGTGCAAGAAATCAAATTAAAAACCGCACTCGAAAAACAAACTCCACAAACCAGGAGCGGATCCAGGCAATTTCATATTCAATTACAGCTGATTTATTTTGTTCTTTCCAAAAATATCTATTATTTCGCATCGTAAAACGCATTGATAGTTGTAAAAACAATAACATTTAAAACTATCAAAGTAGGAATGGAATGGGAAGATAGTGAACAGAGAAAATTTAACATTCCAGTTGAGAATTCCAAGAACAGGCGCACACTTTTGAGGTAGCAAGTAAGTAGACAGGGGATTGCACATATAATATTTATACCCTTGCAGAGAGTATATTGAAATTGTTCATAGAAGGAAGCATATCCGACCACATGGTTAGGTAAGGTTGAATAGGCTGCTCGGCGGAGGCCGAGTTAAGCCAGAGGTCTTTTAGCCCATTGTGATGCCTAGTAAGGGGTTGTGGGTTTGGGTGGGGAGGGGGTAGTGGGTATAGACGGTCAGATTTTGCGGAGATTCTTTGAGGAATCACATTTGCCAGACTGCCCAGGTCTTCAAAGAATGGTTTGCCCAGATGCTGGGTGCGTTTCCTAAGAAGTGCAGCTTTTCGATCACATAAATAAATACAGTAAATATATATTCTTGATCAGCATGACTTAGTCGATATACCCATGTCAGTCGGTCCGTCTGTTTCTATGCTGTCTCCTCCGTCAGTTTAAAAGCTATCGCGACCAAACTTTGCACGAAGTCTTGTGGTACTAATAAACTGCACATGTGTCGGAACCGGCCGGATCAAATGACTATAACATATAGCTGTCATAGGAACTATAGGTCGAAAATCTAGCTCTAGTGAGAAAAACTTTTTTGTTTTCAAAGTCTCGATATTGAGCATAGATCTTCTTTCTAACATGCATGAAAAGATTCGATTTCAAGAATGGATCTACTTGTTGGTAAGCAAAAAAAGGGCAATGCAAATAAAGAAAATGATTAAACGGCAACAACAACCACAAGAAATAAGGAAGAATTCCATTTTTGTCAGGTGCTAAGTATCTTTGCTTGTGTGTGTCTGATACGCACGCAACCATGCCTCGCACAACAACATATGCTATTATGCTCTACCGTTTAAGAGGCACAGGAGAGCAAGAAAAGAGAGAGACACAGGATGATATTGTAATTACGTTATGCGCATACTGCAAGCTTCGAATGCCGTCGATGTGTATAGGCTGCGGGCATGCTTGATAAAGAAGATGAGAAATCGGTATAGATTGGTCTACAAGAAAAAGGACTCTACCGGTTTTTTTTTTTATCGGTGTAATTTTAATCGCATTAAAGTGGACAGTATCAAAACAGAAGGCATACATTTTAGTAATTCCCTTGCGTATCTTAGACATCTACGATTCACCAATTTCAGTTAGTAAAGTCAGCTCTAGTCCTTATATATGCGGACTCCGACCCCTGCCCGTTCAACTCCAGACCTGACCATCACATCCACAAGTGGGCGTGACTGTGCCGCAAAAGGAAAGCGAACACGAAACCAATTTAAGCTGCGGGACAGCAACACACGCACAAAAAACAGAAGGAAAAAGGAGATGCAGCCACACCCAGCAGCTTCAGCCAACGTCTGCAGAAAATTAATTTGTCGAGTGTCTTTTGCAGCGCATCGCGGACATGACCAACTCCTTGAGACCCCCCCGGGCAAACTGGAAGGTAAGTCAATGATTAAAAACCTAGTTGACAATATCTGAAGAGATAGATGCTGATTATGCTTAAGTGTTTCACCCAGTTCCCCCCATCTCGATGAGCAAACAAACCATTTGTTAGACGAAATCTGCGGAAATCTCAATCTCTGTCTCGGCATATTGTTGTTTAAATAAAAATTTAAAGCAAATTGCGTCGCGGAAGTAAATCGTTTGCGGTGAATAAAAAATGTAAGCCACAGCACATCAAATTACCCAAGCCCAGATCCGCACACCCACCCCGTACAGCCAGATTCACATCCAGGCGGGGCACATCGAGATGACAAAGTGGCGTGTGGAGTGTGGGTGTGGGTGTGGTGGGGGTGGTGAGGCAGAGAGAGTGTAACAAGGTGTAGCATAAGCAGCGGCAAAGTAAGTCAGCTTGTTGATAAGTGCCCAGGGGGGCAGGGGCATGCGCTGGCAGTTGGAGTTGGTTCAGCCGGGGCTCGCTGACGATGCGGTTGACAGTCAGCGCGTTTTGATGCGATGCTGAAAAATTGTTGCTAATTTTTTACCAGATTCCCGGGTATATCGCATTTCACAAGGACTTAAGTGAAAATGGTGCGGAATTTTAATTTTATTACAACCAAAGCAGAAGGTAAAATGAAGCGAGGAAATGTAGAAGAAAAATGAAATGGTAGTTGAACAGATAGATGAGAGATGGGGATAGAAATCATACAATTTTGTTTTCAAACTTTTAAGTATATTGTGTGCTTGAATGTTCTTTAATTAAGTACAACACTATCCTAAATTGAAAAATAGAAGTTAATTTAATTGTAATAAGAACATAGGTTCTTGAATCAAACACATTTCAAACTTGCAGTAAGGCGAAAAGAAGAAAAGAAAAGAAGAAAAGCGTAATTTTAGTTCAAGTACAAAGTATCTGAAATTAAGTAAAAACGAGAAAGCTAAGCTAACTTCGTCTGTGCGGAAGTTTTTATACCCTTGCAAGGGCTCGCTAAAATATTAAAAAAAAAAAATGTGTTCTCTCACAACGACCCATTTTTCGACCGAGCGTTCGTATGGGAGCTATATGATATAGTCAACAGATTTGGACAACAATTTTAAAAGTTATGTAAAAGCATGTCAAACAGTCAAATACAAAATTGCAGAATGTTACCATTAATAACAAAAAAGTTTCTCTAACTAAAACTAAACTTTCAGACCTAATTTTGGTTTCGGAGCTATACCATATAGTTGTCTGATTTTTAACAAACTTGGCAGAATTATTAAAAAGCGTAGAAAACCTATGAATATAAAGTTTGGAAACGTTTCCATTGAAAAAGAAAAAGTTTTTCTCATTAAAACTAGTTTTCCGACCGATTGTTCCTATGGAAGCTATGTGACATAGTCATCCGATCCGGTGGGTTGCAACATATAAGTAGCGTGCTTCACAAAGAAGACTCTGTGCGAAATTTCAGCTCGATAGCTTCAAAACTGAGAGACTAGTTTGCGTGGAAATAGACAGACAGACGGACAGAGAAAGCTCAATCGACTCAGCTCGTCACCCAGATCAAGCATATATATATAGTTTATGGGGTTGGAAATGAATATTTCTATGCTTTGCAAAGTTCTGGGCAAAAAACGAACACTTTGTACTTGTTTCAATATCTTTTATATGGTTTCTAGAATGCTTTTAGACATCAGAATTTAATGGACTTTAAAAAAGAATTATTTATTCTTATTTCAAGAGTTTGGCTTAAGACCACTTAAAACAAAAAATATTACCCAAAAGGATTCATCTTAGTTCGAAACTTACTTTATATATCCCGACACAGACTTAAATCAAGTAACGTACCGTTCTATTAATACCTTGTGAACTTAATTCATACACAAAGTTCAAGATATGTTTCTGAGTGATTAAAAAATGTATACATTTATGTATAGAGTTGGATTTTACTTGGACGAAATCACCAAAATCTGGTACTAAGTTCTCAATGCTGAGATCAGCAAACTTTTGGTTTGAACCTTCTGCTTTCTAAACTAAAAACGATAAGGATATGAATGTCTTATGAATTATCCTTATAGGATAATTAAAAAAATATTTTGTTTTTTTAACCACTCAGTTGCCTTCTTTTAATAATACTTCATAATGAAAACTAAAGTATATGAGAATTGTTTAAGTTTTGAAATTTTCGAGAATTACGCTATCAGTTTATTTACCCATTTACCCGTTTTCTTGACAATCCAAACTTAAAATTATGTTTTGGTATCATTTGACAGTATATTTGTCAATGGGCCTCCCTCTTAGCAACAGCCTGAAAGCTTGTAGCCGGCGTTTCTGCGAATCTCCACCTGGCCAGCCGATTAAATTTTGCATAAATTGTCCCGGAGGTTTAGAAGCGCCCTGGAATGTAATGTGTTCAGCGAATTGCTGCTTCGAATGACCAATGAAGTCATTTTCTAAAGATTTTATAAAGCCTAAATTGCGTCCAGCATGAAGAACTTGTCCATAATCAAACATTTTGCTGATTTTGGCTTTTTTTTTTTTATTTCTAACCCAACCAGCCGATTGTGTACTACCAAAGAAAACTCAAAATCTTATGAACTATAGAAAATTTTCATAATTTAGGATGTTTTGTTTAAAAGATAATGATTTAATCAACAAATTTTCTTTGTAAAACTAATTGCGCAGTGTAAATTTTTCAGAGTGTTTACATTTCTTTATTCCCACAGTTAAGGTATAAACATTTTCGACTAATATCAATAACGGCATCTGTATCACAATAATACCCCCTAATCCACATTCTCCGTACGCCCTTGTGTTCTTTTATTCATGTACATGTCAACCGTAAATAAAGTTTCAGCCGATGGCAATGGCCCGACAAGTTGCCGATTGGCTTATCAAAATAATTGGCCATATAAGCAAAAATATAACTCAAAACAAAACAAAGAAACGGCTTTCACATACATTTTACATTTAATAAGTCACATTAGGTATACATATGCGATTTCGGGATTAAAATATATATATATTAGTGAGTTGGCCCTCTTTGTTCAAGTTTTGGCTCTCTATTTGGCATTGGCAAAGCCCACACGGTCATTGCCCATATCGAACTCTGTATAGTATTTGCCTATGAAGACATCTCCTAGAATCCAGATGGGGCCATTCGGTGGTGGTATGTCCATACCCATGAATCCGGATAGGCAAATAGTCTTTCCCATTTGGGCTATGCGTAGAATGTAGTCCTTGCCTTCCAGCTCAAAGGTTTTGCCAGCAAACACAAATTTAATAACTGGCAAATTGGGAATGAGATCACAGGAAACAATGTACTGAAATAATGAATTTAGTTTAGGATTTGATTTCAGCATTCATTTCCCATTTCCGGCTTACCTGTCCGCCCACAATGGGAGTGCCTCCAATTTTCTGGTTAATCGAAGTAGCCTCTGCCATGGGAGCCGCAATTAGAGAGGTGCCTGTATCGGCTATGATCTGGCAGCCGCCTTGGCAGAGCTGCAAATCGCCCACAGAAGCCGAGTCCATTTTAATCTGCCAATAGGCCTTGCGTGTGACGGGCAAATAGGTGAAGTCACCGCTATAATGATTCGGATCCGAGCCACCAAAGATTATCTCACCACCCTCCGGGGCAGCGGGATCACGATTCAGATAGAACGAAAACACTGGCGAGGAGATCAAACCCTGCTCGTACATGGCATAAAACGGTGGCTTCACGCCATCCACCGAAATGGAACTGTAGCCCAGACCCAAAATGCCATCAAACTTGGCGGCCACGAACACCAGACCCGGCTCACTCAGAGCCTCGGCGAAAGTTTGATCCTTGATCTGTAGACCACCGACTTCCAAGGTGTCGCTGGACAAGTAGCCCGACAAGCTTCCAGATCCGTAATGAATTGCGAACTCAGTGCCGTTCTTGCTGTAGGTGTGGGACTTGGTGGCGTCATACTTGTTGTGCATCAAGCAGGCGATGTTGGTAAAATGGCATTTCTTGGACGGCACCCACAGATTGGAAGAGCCCGTGTCGAAGACCACCTTGAACTTTTGCGGCGGCGTGCCAATCGAGATGGGTCCATAGTACTGGGCGTCCATGTAATTGGAAAGCGGTTCGGGTGCATCACCGGCTCCATACTTAATGCGCAGTTGAGCTATTTCGGTGCCCACCTCCGAGAAATGCTTTCGTGCGGAGGTAAACTTACTGAGCGGCACTCGCAGCAATCCCTCTGACTGGGACAGGGCGAGGCAAGCGGTGGCTGTGGCCAAGAAAAGTAGCAACTTCTGCATGTCAAAGTCTTGAATGCAATTGAATTGATTTGATGATTTGCAGGTTTTAATTGAAATGTGTGAAAAATGTGACCAAATTCGATAACGATATCGATTACGCGTCTGATTGACCAGGGGTGTGGGCGGTTTATTCAAAATTGCATTTGAAGTTTAAACATTACGGATATGTGCGGCTTTTGAATTGTTTTGGTTTTTATCATAAAAACGAATTGAATTTACATATAATTAAAAAATTTGTAATCATTTTTGGACCGGGATATTTGGTTGATTGACATTTCTTAATACTTTGCACCTTAACGAAAGGTATTAATCGGATTTCGATGTTGTATAAATGTTTGCATTTATGTAAAACTATTCACTTTTTATGGGAGCTAAATCTAAAAATTGACCAATCTTTGCTGAGCTCGGCCTAGACTAGCGTGTAAAAAATTCTGTCTAAATCGGACTAGCTTTAGGAGTACTTCATATGAAAATTCGGTGTGGAAAATTTTTGGGTCGCTCATTGATCTTCTGAACAGAAAAGTATAGACAAGACTGAAATCGGAGTACCCAAAAAATACAAAACGATACCCGATTTTATTTTGTTTTCTTCTACCCCCCTCACCAGTCCATTTTACGGCCCAATCCCCACGATCGGAATTGTGTTGATACTATCAACTTGATAGTATAATAGTATAAAACGATAACCCATTTGACTTTTTATTTAATTCCGCTTGTAATTCTCAAGTTAAAGTTCTGAGCATAGGGAATATACGAGGGGAAACTGAATATAGGTGTTTTGTAATATCTATTTAGTAAAAATATAACTAAAACAATTATCCATCTGTTTTTAGGTAGATAATGCTTTTTCAGAAATCAAGGTAACATTTTGAATATTATTTATTGTTACGCACAATTATATTTCGTCGTCTACGCATAATAATACCAATGTTTTGTAACGATCTTGCTATTAAAAATCACCTAGTAAACTGTGGTCCTAAAAAACTGAGACTATTATGGATTGGGATTTTATAAGTAACTCTGAACGACTCCGCGTTTGTTTCTGTTTTGTTCTGAGGCGAATCGCATTTGAAAAATGTGTTTGCACTCATTTGCGAGCTATGATATAAATAGGTCCGGTTCACAGTTATATACAATTCGACTATCCGGGTTCGGTGCAAAACCGACTGAATACTGGAGATCGAAAGCAAGCAAACGACATCGTGGTTCTTTAACAATTTCTACACAAGGGCTAAGTCCAAATATCGTAGATCAATGCTCCAAATAGAGTACCAATATTGTGGCGACCGTGACAGGTCATTCCCACACGACAATTCCTACCACAAATCGTTGGTACCGTAAATTTCAACGAAATAGGGTTAAAACAGACCAAGTCAACTTTCCAGCTGCACCTTTCACACACAATCACAAGCAAACAAATGATTGCAACAGGAGCCACAACTGTTCATTGTCTTGTAATGGCAACCGCAGTTTCCCCAACCTTATTTCCCAATGCAATTTAAGCAGCCACAGAAAAATGTGGCCCAACATACACAACTGTGCTCACAGGCGCCCAAACAGACTGTCCTCAGACAACCGGGAGACGAACGACTTGAGGGAGTTTGCTGAAATGACATTTGGCTCCGCATGTGACAGGCCAGTCAGGCAAGAGCAGCCCAACAACAGCAGCAACAGCAGCCGCCGTTGGCATTGAAAAAAGCAATTTAAGTCAAGTACAGAGACACTCCCCCCAACACACACACACACATACACATAAAGGACATGCAATCAGGCACACGCATGCCAATTGTTACTCCTCAACTCATTTCTGTGTGCAAATTTTGATAAATTGCTGCCGTTACCTTTTGGGCAACAGCAGCAACATGTTGTCTGCGGCGGCGGCTCAATTTGAAAAGGTGAAATCAAGACAAATGCATTGCATACTTTGAGGCGTTTATTCAGCATTTGCATACACGCACAAGTGCCAGCAATCAATCTTAATTGAAATTGAAAATGAAAACGAAATGAAAACTTTTGGTTGAAGCACAGCAAAACTTTTCAAGAAAGCCAAATTGCCAGCAAAATGCAATAAATTTGTGAACCTATAAGCAGAGAGTGAGAGAGAGAAAGAGAGAGAGTGCGAGACGGTCAGCGCAGTCATGCGTTGCCAGTCCGAAGTCCTGATAAATGGCTAAGAAATCACAGTAGGAGCTGCAGGTCCTGGCCAACGGCGAGTATGTCTGTAAGTAGGATGCATGTGGTATGAGGATAATTGAATTTAATTGCCCACTTAATGGTGCAATGAGCGAAAAAGAAGAAAGTAAATCGAAAAAGCAAACGCAGCTGGTCAATGGAGAATTTATTAAGCCACTAAAAGGTGCCATTATAGTACAGGAAACCACGTGCACGGGCGGGATGTTGTTGAGGCTTGAGGAACATCTGATCCCATTCATCTATCCAGCGTGTCATGACTTGAGGAGATCGAAATTTACATATAATACATAAAACACTTTTCTTGGCTACTTACCCAACTTGTAGCCCGTCACCACGGGACAGGCACCATGTACAGTCTTACCGACAAAGTCATAGGTCTCACCGTCCAGATTATACCAGTGAAGGACCTTACCCCGTTCAGCTGCCACCTTCAATTGCAGGCTAGGAAAGGCAGTGGCTCCACCATGCTCCACATCATTAAGCTAGAAAATCAAAAGAAAAATCAAGTAAGAAAGTCGTAGCTAACTTTATTTTGCTTATAACTTGAAAGCAACGCTGCTACTGCGGTGCAGCAGCCAAGAGTCTTTTCATCATATTTCATCAACCGTTCATCCGATCTTTATCATTTCTTCATTTCTTTTGCCGATCGATAAGTCATCCTGATTACTTAATATGTCTAGAAGAAAGGAACCATCTATCTTTAAAACTGTGGGAGATATGACGTTTGGGCGTGGCCAAAATTGAAAATAAACTTGATCTGCCTGCAGACATAAGAAGCAAATGTCCCATACATGTCAAACCTCCATCTCTTACTATCTCTGAGATCTATGCGTTCATACGGACAGACAGACATAACTTGTCGATTAGCCAAAGGAATGGAGAAGATCGGATGAACTGTGGTGGAGTTATGATCCAAAGACTGTTCGCTGCTGCAGCGCAGTAGCAGCGTTGCTTTCAGCTGCTACTGAGGCATCAAAATTTATGCTGAGCGTATAATTTCGTTGGTACAGAGTATGCTATAGTCGGGCTTGACCGACTTTCATTCTTGTTCTAACCTTACTTTTCTATGGCAGCTATACTATATAGATGTCCGATTTCGACCAAACTTGGCAGAATCATGGAGAAGCATAAAAAACTAGTAAATACGCAGATTGTAGACGTTTGCATTAAAAACAAAAAAGTTTTTCTCACTAGAACTAGCTTTTCGACCGATCGTTCCTATGGCAGCCATATCGGAAAACTTACTGCAAAGTTTGGTAGCGATAGCTTTCAAACTGACGGAGGAGACAGGATTGAAAAAGTCGGACAGACGTACAAGGCAATATCGACTCAGCTCGCCATGCTGATCAAGAATATATATGCTTTATGTGGTCGGATATGCTTCTTTCTATGCGTTACAAAACAATATTCCAATATTCAATATTCCCTCTGTAGAAAAATTTTGATTTATGATACATTGAGAAATATGGACAACCCTAGTGTAGACTGGAAGTGAAAGATCGAACAAGTTCAAAACCCACTGAAAAATGATCCAAAAAAGATCCATTTGGATATTTAGATATCCTTTTAACCATCAAGCGGAGCTGCAAAATCTGTGTACTTATAAAACTTAAGCAACGATGCTAGCTGTCGCCCATAACCTTTACATTGGACAAAGACGATATATACGAGCAACTGGTTGGGACTGAAATCATTAGTATCCTACATTATGCTAATGGCATCATAATCATTATATGATGATTTACAGACCCTAACAATGCTGTAAACTGTGGCATAACACTGTCAACTATATCTCATGGATCTGGAACAGAATGGCTAACAATTTAACATACCCTGTGTCCATTGAAAATGGATGGAAGAGGATCATGAAAAAAGGAAAAAGTATACAACAGGGAGAAGAAACGTTTCTAATCCTTTAAAATACGGAACACTGGTTGTAGCCCAATGGATTCAGGTCTGGGCTACGAGCAGTTCAGCCAACCGTAGAAATTAAGTTCGGTTCATACTTTTTAGGCCGTGTTGCAATGGATTTTATCTTGTGAGCTGGATGGGAGTCTCGTAAAAAAGTTCACACGAAAGAGGTATTCCTGCAAGTGATTTTAATTCTGATTATAGTTTCGGTGTGAGCAAATATTCTCCAGAAAATATCATGAAAGCATCAAATCACTTTGCAGGAATGCCCCTAATGTAGGATTGAAAGGCTTCACCAACTTTTCCTAAACGTCGGATTGGTGCAGTTTGACTCTATTTTTACATAAATGAAGCTTGATGAACTACAAACCAAACCATCACATAAATCTCTCAATGCTCTCGAAATGAGTTCGGACAAGTTTGTTGAACCATTTCTTGATGGCGCAAGTTTTCTAGTCAGAAAACAGATATCGACTGTGGGCATTGTTAGCGCACTGGCGACGCATTGCTTAAGATTTTGTCTGGCGTTTCTGGTATACTTCTCAAACTCCATAAAAAGACGCTTTTGCAAACGCAACTTTTTCACAATTGCCAATGGCAACAACTTCTCTTCTCATATAAATGATCACGTTTTCTGTAAAAAAGAGAGCATTAATTATTCTACTTACATAAAAGAGCACTGTAGCGATGCGATTACCATTCGGTTGTGTGTGCATTGTCTGATCCATAAAGTAATCGTAGTGGGGAATGTAATGACCTCCGAATCCGTAATTTAGCAACTGCATTTCGCTGCTGCTTATTAAACTCAGACCAGTGAGATGTTTCAGACGTTGTTGAATGTTTTCAACCACAGCTAGATCTTCCTTATCGTGATCGAATTGTGGTAGCCAGACCCCTTCAGCGGTTCGAAGATTGGAGAACGTATCGGCTTTTTTTTCAGCGCTATATATCATTGTTCTCTCCATGTGTGGCTTTCCCATTCGTACGAGTGTGCTTATTTCATGATCGGACAGAACATTATGGTAGACAACTATATAGGGATTTAAGGATATTTCCTCCATTTTGAATGGTGCCAGGCGTAGAAAGGGAGTGGTTGTGGTATTATAACGGCAATGCAATCTCGTAGGCTTTGGCCTAAATGTTGATCGACAAAGTTGATTGAACTCGTCTGATAGGAATCTGGAGTTCAAATCGAGCAACTTTTGAGGGGGGTGTGATTTGAAATTCGACAGCAAAGTATTGGTCTGATTACTCAGTGTTGGATCCTTCATTAGTACATTTCGGGCAACGTCTTCCAAGTCTAGAAGATAACAAGGGTATTTAGGTTGTATTATCTGGAATATCTTGTACTTTTATTAAGTTTTGGCTGCTTCTTTTCAATTAACTTGTTCTCTCCCAGTGTTCGCTACTGCATAACTGAACCAAAAGAACCACTGAGTAATAAATAACCACTGAACAGAAACAGTAAAGCTTTGAGAGAGAAACTGAATAGCTGAGTAAAATGTTCGAATTAAGTGAGCAACTGAACAGGAACAGTAAAGCTCAGTTGAATAAGCAGCTCCTCCTTGTTCACTCACTCATAATCAACTTAACACTAATATCAAATGAACTTACCCAAAACCATTAAGCATCGGGCCAGCAAATAGGAAATATCGCTGCGTGTTATATCAAATATATGGTCTTTCTCAGTACAATCAGTATTCCAAAGCTTCAAAGATATTTCCAACCACTGGGCTGACATAACAAAATTTGCCACACGAAAATAGAACTTTCCCAGTTCGTAACAGTCCAAAGTTGTGAGTTTAGCGCTTGAATGAGAATTCTCTTAATTATGTCACAGACCTGAGAGTTGCCTTTTGTGATAACCTACTTGTATTGCACGCCATCTATTAAACCATTTACCAAATGTTTCGGCTTCACGGCATATGTGTGAGCTATACGAAAAACGGCCTCTGTGGCCTCATCCAAGTCCTGGGCTAGAGGCATACTTTGGCGCTTTCGCTTGAGTACTTCAATTTCATCTATGAAAGTGTTCACAAATGAGTTGTGTCATATGCAATGACTCAACTTACCTTGGCCAATCGGTTGCTTCATATACTTCTCCAATAGCTCCCAATCTTCATGCATTTGACGTATCAATGGAAAACTATGCAGCGGATTAGATAGATACTCCTCCTCTCTACCCTGGGCTGCTGTGAGCGGCTTTCTTAGCTCTAGGGCAATTCTGATGAATAGTCAACGATCAATTGAAATAGGTTATAGGCTATATTATATGTATTATCTTACCTTTGCAGCACATTCATCTTTTCCTCTAACTTTTCCGCGTACTTGCTGAGATTTTCAATAAGATCGGCATCCTGTTGCAGCAACTCTAGCTTGTTGAGCTCTGAGGTTACATAGTTCTTGCGATAAATTGCATTTACAAGTAAAAAAGTAATGGTGAATGTTAGTGTAAGTAGTTGAAAGTTGAAGAAGTTCGGCATCTTGAGAGCACTGCTAAGATATGACTGGTAGTAAAGGGGTAAAGTGGGAGTATAGCTAATCAAGCCATGTCAATGGATTCGCTATGCAAACGAGTTACATCTTTGAAAAGATTAAATATAATGTGTCAAAAGCTTACTCCAAAACAAGTAAGAAAGCCGGTCGAGCTAGACTATAACATACTCTGTACCTCCCATAGATTTTAAGTGCTGCCCATTGCTGCTTCAGCCGGTAATGCCAGCATTAATGTTATTCTCCCGTAGCTCCGATCTTTATCATTCCTTAAGCGGATCGATAAATAATACTAATAACTAAATATGTCCAGAAGGTACGAACCTGTAACATTGTGAAAGATATGATGTTTCTTTTAAATTGCGGTTACGGGAGTGGGCGTGGCATAAATTGAAAATAAACTTTATTTAAGATCTCTAACCTACAGTAATTCCATTCTGATTTTAAAATAATTCAAAATTCATTTATTTGGGAATTGTAAAAGTCGTTATTGAAAAATAAACATTGTGCTGGATTCTATTATTTTGGCACCTACTACAGTGCACGATACGGACCCTGTTTGTGCTTAGTTCAAGAACAAAGTTCTACAATGAAAATATTGGATTTGCTTGGAAAAATTGATCAAACCTTCTAGATTTCCAATATTCGACTTGAACTGAACAACTTAAGGTATTAAAGCTGAACCTGTACCTGTTCGGAACCTAAAATATCAGTTCGGTCCAACAAAAACTATATACATGATAAAATTTTACCTATTTCCAAACGATTTCTTCTGTTATTCTGATGGTTTAGAAAGACTGAGTCTCACAATCGTCAGGAATGTTTAATGTAAACATCTATTTTAACAGCCATTTTAACCTCTGTTTTTTAAGATCCTTTTTACGTAGACTACTACGAACTTGAGTTTTAACTTAAGATACAGAACTTCGAAAATTTTAATTCGTCACCATACTTTATATAAATAAAGAAACACTTTGTAGTTGCTTTGATCATGAACTGTTAATTAACATTTTTAAATTTCAATATTTTGAAATCTCTTACAGTTTATGTCGATTTTAGGTCGTTTACTATTTAAGCTTGTAGAGAGCATGGGTTTGAACCGAAAGCCTTGGCTCATAGATCTTGAAATTCAAAATTCTGAACCTTAATCATTTGTATATTTTGGTTCGGACCCTCGAACCGGAACTCCCAAAACTTTTTTTGGGTAATCAGCATTATTTTTCGATGCAATTGATAAAGATCGAATGAATGATGGTCAAGTTATGAGCAACAGAAACTTGGCTGCAGTAAACTATTTACATATTGTGAGTAGGATTTTGCAGCTATGGCGTATATTACTGTCGGGATTGACCGACTTTTTAACAGCTTTGTTTAAGAGAATTATCGAACCTCAGCCATAAGATCACACAAATACTATATATACGATTTTTTTAAGTTTTAAATCGAATTTACTCGCATTATTAGGAGGCCGGTAGTGGTGCAGCGGGCACTTAGCGCTGAGAGCTGAAGGAATATCGATAATTTTATCGAAGCTGCTGACATCTATCGACGTTTCTCCAGCTTTCATTGAAAGGCTGTGGGTTCGATCACGCCTTCTTCACAACCTTTGCCACCTAGGGACATCAACTGTGAAGAGAATACGTTTATTTCGGGAAACTGAAACTTCATCATATCTGAGTATCACGTAGTTTAGACCTATATTGTGGAGCATTTTGTGTATTCTTTAGGTACTGGCGCTCTCTTGTATAACTCTGAGAGTAGGGAGAAGGCACTTCACCATAGCCCTAAAAAATGCTGGGATCAAGGTTTGGGGATCTTGGTGAAAACTTTGACGATTCCCATGAAAAACGGGCATTTATTCGTACACAATTAAGACAAGACCTTTCAGCGAAGCTCCACGAATTGCAGGTATTGCTTTTAGTCTTCTTCCCCAAAATGCATAAACTTGACAATAACTGCAAGAAGAGTAGTTAAAGCAGGTGGCCATAAACCCTAAATATACTATAGTTCCTACCCAATCCCTTGCCTACAACATGGGGACACACGGTATGCTCAAAGTTGCCCTCATTGAATGTGACCATAGCATCGCCCTTGCGAGGATATACGTTCAGGTTTTGATGGGGTAAGGTAAACGCACCACCTAGCTGGGCATTCTTCAGCTGGAAATGTGTTGAACGACGGTTAGGAAAGATTGAGAAAGTAGCGTTAGCAACTTACGAATATGATCACAGTAGCCTCAATATCTTCCCAATCCAAATCGGCAAACTGCAAATAGAATTGCAAATACAAATCACACATTTTGGTTGGACTCGGCCTTCATATTACCCTTTGAGACCTTTCGAACAGCTCAAACAGCTTAAAAGCTTCCATTTGACCATATTCCACTACATACAGATTTGGCATGTCCCTATCGAGTCCCGTCATATCCTTGATGCGTTCCTTAAGGCCTTTGGTTAGCGGACTGAAGCGATCTGAAATGGAACAACCCTTGACACCTTCGGACATATGAAGTTGTGCACTCTGGGGACATCTATCGAAGGCCACCTTCATGTGTCGTATCTCGCTGTCGTATATAACATCTCGGTAGATCATGATGTAGGGATCAAGCAGTACTTCTTCGAAACGCATTGGTGCAAGTCGTAGGAAATCTGTCACCACGCTATTGTACTCGCAATATAGTTCTCCGCTTAGGGGAAACTTGCCCTGGCACTGCTCTTGAAGCGGTTGGGAAGTAGTGGGCGGAGAGGGTACAGGTTCTTCGGGATCACGCAGCATCAGTTGTTCCAGCTGACCTACTTGCTGCAAAAGATGCACATTGAAGGGCTCCAAAGCCAGAGCGGAATCTAGAGCTGCTAAGGCCTCTTCGCGTTGATCTACAAAAGTTAAGTGTTTGGGAGTTCAATGATTATTGGGATAAGTTAAGCCTAGTACCTACTCAAGTTTCGAAAGACCTTTGCCTGTAGTTCGTACATTTGCCACAGGTTGGCTCCTAGTATACCAAAGAGTTCACTAAATGAAGAACCATTATAGTGATCCGTTGCGGCGGTTAACCATTTGGCAGCCTCGTAATAGTTATGCTTCTGGTACAGCTCCAAGCCCAAGTGATAACAGTCCAGGGGGGATAGGTACAAGGAACTGCATAAGACATAGGTGGCTTGTTTTATAGAAACTAACAAAATTGCTCTTCTTTGTTCAGTTGCTCACCAAAATGTTGTATTTTGTGCAGCTTTTGTGAGCAACTGAACAAGAAGGTGAGCACTCAAAAAAGCACTCATACAAACTCATTTCACTTATTGTCCTGCTTAACCCACCTGTTGAACTCATTCTGACGAATCAAATACCCCGGTTCATAGCCATAGAACTTGCTTATGTTCAGTAATTTGTGTGCCGCCTGCTTGTAATCACTTTGTTCAGGAGTGCGTAAAAGCAAATGCATAAGTTTCTCCATTTGATCCTTTCCCACCGGTTTCTCCATATATATCTGCCAGGGTACCCAATCCTGATGCATATGACGTATCAGTCTAAAGGCGTTCAATGGATTTGATAAATACAGTTCAGGATTTGCCTTAGCCTCGTCCATGTCCTTTTTATACTCATCTAAAGCTCTAAATAGAAAACCGTTATTATATCTGGGTAAATAAGTTTCTTCTACTTGAATCTCACCCATTAATGACTTTGATTTTATTCTCCAACTGTACGGCATATTCACGAAAATTTTCCAATATCTGACGCTCTAAGCTTACCATTTCCTTGATATCCTTCACCCTGGTGGCCTCAATTGATGCCAGGAATAGGAATAAGTTGAAAAATATGCCAGACATTACGTGTAGAAGTTTGGTTTCTGAATGCCAGCCAGTCAAAGCACCTGATCTACAGCTTGACAAATGAGATTTGAGTCGCACAAAGAGGGTGGATTGAAAAATTTTGGAATTATTTAGTCAGTACCCTTGAAAAAATGTTCGTTTAGAAATTGACAAAAAAAAAATGTTGAGAAATGAGTACAATGCTCCGAGTTCAAATGAGTAAATTGTTATAAAATAGTGTGTTTTCTTTAAATAGGCTTGAGCCAAAATCCAAGCTACCTTGCTGGGTGGACGAGCTGAACTTAACTCGTGCCCTAGAATGTGTTATCGACCAATTAATCGGTGAGCTAATCCACAGAAAGTTTAAGAGCTGTGTGAGAATGATGGCCCAAACATTTGCACTCTTAGTTCAAAAACATAAAACCATTTGACGTGAGCAAATTCCTGCTAATAGATCTGCGGTTACTCTATGATATAGGGATGACGAAATTAATGTAGATATATTTGTTATCGACTATTTTTCGGTGGCGACATATTGGATATCGAATATTTGTTTGAATCTTAAAAAGTAAACTTTATCAAGCCCAAAAAAATTTTTAAAAGTATACACATAGGTTTGTTCAAATATTGAGCTACGGTTGATGGTATGAAGATTTTGTGGACTATTAAATGAAGACTATTAAGGTGCTCTAAATCATAAAACTCAACGAAGTTTGAACATCTTTTGTGATAAATCAAATAAAATACATATATTTTAATCTAAATTTGGCAAGGCTGCAATTCGGGTCTAAAAACAGCCTAAGAACAGACGCAGATCCGGACCTATTACATTTTTAACATACCGAAACGGACCCTCCCTGCTTTAAACCAGATTCGGTTCCGAGAGTCTCTTCAGACAAGTTTTTTTTAGAACTTATAGAACCATCACTTCGTTCATTGACCGGCCGAAAGTTTATTTTATAGAGCATCATTATATCCAAACCATATTCAAGCTCGGCATTTTACGATTTTGAAAAGAATGTTGAAAATTGAGCTGCTGCTAATTTTTTCTAAGTATATTTCTGACACACCAACTCTCCACTAATACCTTTTCTTCTTCAATTTACACACCAAGATCTTCGTATCCTGGGCCCATAACCTGTTAAATTTCCGTAAAGCTGGTATAATAAATATATTTATTGTTAGTTTTTGGACTGAAATGTGGGGACACTCAAGTTTTACAGATGATCCAAATTTGAAGTGTTTATAGTGTATGAGTTGTGATCGACGCCAAACTCTTAAGAATGTACATACATGCGAGAATCGTGCCTGAGAAGATATTTATTTCGTAAACCGTTCATAGCTTGAAGTGTCTCTTAGAAAAGTCAAACAATTGTATAAAACATTATTAAACTCAGTAATTAACATATTCATCTTACTTTTCCAGACGCTATCAGACTTGCTGTTTATAATTGCGAATTTCTCCTCCAATGAAAAGTTATTTACCCTTTTTTAATGCTTTTGAATACTCATTTCAATTGACCTAAGTTCATTAACAAAAGGAACTGTTATTCCTCCTGTGCGCCACACACACACACAGCACTCATCGATAGACTATCGATAGACTATCGCGTGACACGTTGTGCATGGGCTGGCAACGCTGTGTTATCAATATGCTATTTAGCAAAGGAACTCCGTAAAGACTCTTCAAACGGTAAGCTGCCAATCATATGCAAGGGCCAAACAATAAATTTAATTCTAAATTATAAAACCAAAGGGATTTTATTGATCCTGGGGTTTTTTAAACTTAATTTGTTTTTGGTCGACGCACTTACGAACTCAAAAAACTGCAGATTTACCACGAATTAATGTACCCATTGTCAGTAGTTCAAAATTGTTCAGAAAAGATAATTCTGATTTAGCAGCAATGCATGATAAAATAAGCCAATTTTCTATGCTGCGTGACCATTTCAATTTAAAATTACCACCCAATGTCGATAAGAGTAATCGATATATTTGCAAAGCATCAGATGAACTAGTTCGCGGCGTGGTTCATTTCTGTCTCACATTTGCCTGAGCGTGAGCAGCTGTCTATTCAGCGTGATTCGAGGGGCAAAAGTAAGGCCATACTAATTAGAAATAGGCCCGCGACCAGAGACCGTGTGTTTCAAGAGTAAATATTCAATTGGTTCATTTTAGTTTTGTGTATTTGTGGTCTCGGTCTTTCGCCTTCTGTCTCCTCCAGCGGCAGCAGCAGCAACAATAGCCGACGCCACTTCAATTGCCATTTACAGTTGTTGCTTGCACTCGAACTGTTCCCTGTGTGTGTGCATGTGTGTGTTAAGCGAAAGTGTTAGATAAATTGCGATAAATAAAACCGTGTTCGATCAATAATCAAAGGGCAAATTAACACTGAGAGAAGGAGAAAACGTCATGCTACTGCAGAGGAATAAGTAAAAGCTGCTTTTGGTTTTCAACCATTTTTATTTTTTCGTGTTCCATGTATAATTTAATTAGTGTGTCCCGCTGTGTGTGTGTGTGTGTATTTGTATTGTGTTCCTCCCTCTCATCACAACCCTCCCTACCTACCTACCAACATACGTTCTGCCTTATATTTTATCACCTCTCTTATTTATATTTGTTTTGCCTCTCCCGCGAAGTGCCCTTCAAGTTTTTACCCAGGTGAAGATAAGAACTTTTGTACATATGTATATTACCGTATATCTGTGCCCCGTGAAGAACTGGCGCTCCCAATTGGGAACTCGCACATTCGTACATACATATTTCTTTATTTGCGTTTTATATTTAGCTTTTCTATGCCGCATTTGTTGTCATAATCTGTTACTTCATATCTTTGCAACTTTGTTTTGTTCATCAAATTCCGTGTTCATTGCCTCTCTCATCTCTCTCTCCGCAGAACCAGCATTAGTGTTGCCCGTGATTGGCAATAAAAAAGCTTGATTTGGCTTTAAAATAGCTTAAACACCTTAAAGAGGGGAAATCTGAATAGGATTTGAAAACCGAACTTTGAAGACGCTGACATTTGGAAACAAAAAGTTTGATCAAAGTAACTCTGCTGAACCACAGCTGTCAAGTTTATGTCGTTGCCATTTCCTAAAATAAAATACCAAACTTTTATTCGATAAACTCGATTAAATTGATCGACTAACCCAAACTAAGAACTCTGTTAGCCCACATTCTGTTTATGTGGGCAAAATGGCAGCCAAGCGTGCAAGTAAAAAGCCTTTGCAGCTTCTCCTTTATGGTTAACATAATATTTCTAGATTTCTGAATGGTTAACAAGTGAGGTAATGGCACTTCTTGAGCTCTATTGCAAGAGCAACCTGTACTAAAACAGGAACGCTCGCCAACAGCGATTATTCAATTCTTCCCTTTCTCTGTTGGCTTGTCAGTCAAAAATTGTTGAGCCAGTACTAAACCCGATGAACTAGAAGATGTAATAGCGCAACATAGCTTCTCTAAAGAGTTTTTTCTTAAAAGATAAGATAAGTGTAAAGGCAGCTTTAGTTCGATTTCCTCGATTCTTGGGCCGAGTCATCAAATGTCAGCACTGAGAACTTGTAACACACTTCCCTCCATTTGTTCTGTTGTTTCACCAATTTATTACTTTGATTTCCGTTTAGTTTTCTGTCTACCCTATTTAGAATGTATAGGTGTTAACAGGATGCAACAATATAGGTGGGGCGGTGTCAGTGTGATGCGTACTTTTGCCAAAAGCTTACGCTACAAAAGTACGCGCAGCACTGAACGTGACGGTACTTTGCAGAGAACTCACACTAATGCCACATTACCTCTCTTGTTGTATCATAAGTGTTAATCAAAATGCTCGAGACTCTCGGAAATCTTGCTGAATGTGATTTAATTTAATTTGAGTGTGCCCTTACGTACCCTTCAACATTATGCACATTTTCTAGTGGTGATACTTTTCAAACAAAAAATACTTATAGAAATTTCGTGAATACTGCATTTTTGATATTTGACTCATGAACGACGGAAGTTTACTCAAGAATCTCTAAGTTTGCTTACTCTCAGATAGAGAAACCATCATAAAAAACACGAATATTAAGGGTGCCTATTTAAACTCCATACTTTTATAATAAGGAACATATTTGGATCGGAGCAGGAACACGATCAACTATATATGCACACTTGGTTCGGTTCGGTTTAAAGTCAATGTAGTACATATATATATA
The DNA here is from genome assembly GCA_035044965.1 of Lordiphosa andalusiaca. Taxonomy (NCBI): domain Eukaryota; kingdom Metazoa; phylum Arthropoda; class Insecta; order Diptera; family Drosophilidae; genus Lordiphosa; species Lordiphosa andalusiaca. The sequence continues at coordinate 1,889,857 of JAWNNM010000036.1, forward strand.
CATATATATAAACTTGAGTGTATCTCCAGAGATATTTGTTTTCACTTCTTTACATTAATCTTTAATATTTTACTCAAAATTCAGCTTTCCCTTATTGTTAGGCCATCGCCCAATAATCTTCATATAATATATAAAATTCTTCCGTACATGGCTTTGTTACCTCACTCCTCCCAAACGGCTGGACCGATTTCGATGAAATTTCGTGTGAGTGTAGTAGTAACAGCGTAGGTGGTTTATATCTATAGCTGATTCTGGTAGGTCACACAGGGATCGCGTAATTTGCCATCCACGGCTTTTTTGCACCATAACTTGACCTAAACTTAACCGATTTGGATGAAACTTTATAAAGACATTCGTCATGAATTCGTCATGAATAGATATTTGATAACAAATATGGTCCGAATCGGTCAACTCTTTCGGGTACCTCTCGAACACATACATATATGTTTTTTTTTGGTAATTTTGTATGAGAGCTATGCTCAGTACTAAACCGATTTGAATGAAAGTTGGCATGAGAATAGTAGACAGGACAACGTCTGACGGGGTCAGCTAGTTTAAAATATAAAAATATTCTTGAAATGCCTCTTTCGTATAAACCCAGCAACTGAATTCGTTTAATTTGTATCAGTCTGGCAACGCTAGCCGCTCATGCATAATGCTTCCACTCAATTTTGAGCTGCATTCTTTGTGTTACCATTCGCTTTTATTTACACACATGTTTGTGTGTGTGTGTGTGTTTGTGTCTGTGTTCGTTTCTATTGATTTCGTGGCCCGCAAACAAATTCTGTTAATTGAAAGCGTTAATCAGTCAACAAGCGGTCAGTGAGTCGGTCTCTCGGCAGTTCGGTTGCTCTCTTATCAACTGGATTTCGCGCGTGTTTTGATTTGGTCTTTTGAGTGAAAACTGTGTCAGGTATATTGAAGGAAAAGGGGGTGGGGGGGTTGGCAAGTGTACTGTTATATCGTTAGCAGCGATAAGATAAAAAGCGCTGAATAAGATGGATTAATTACAAGACAAATTAACGAGTGTCGCCCACACAATATTGTTTGCACACACTCACTCACGTGCACTCGAAGGGCGGTTGGTTGGTTGGTTGGGGGGGTGGCATTTTGTTGATGCCGCCTCTCGCCCCATGCTGGGCCGTTTCAATTAACTGAGCCCCATTACAACGGATCGCAATTGAATGTGAGTGGGTTGGGCGGGCGATTGGATGTGAGACTGACTGACTGCCTGGCAGGGGGCCAACAAAATGATGCGCAACAATGGACCACGGTCCACAAAACAACAATCAAAAGAATGCCACCTAAAGCGACTTCTAAACAGATAAGCCCACAGCCCCAAAATACAACTCACTCAGAATTTAACTCAAGTAAGGCGACTTGTTGCTGAGTAAATACAAAACAGTTTTATGTTTTTTATTTATTTTAGCGAAAAATACAAAAAAAATAATACAAATATATAGAAGAAGAGTCACCAGCAAGAGGCATAGAAAAACGCCTTGAGAGTTGGGGGCCGTTGTTTACGCTGAATTGAAAATTGCTCAATCAATGTTTACACTCGAAATGTGATCGACATTTACCGGTTTTGTATGCAAAATAAGCAGTTTAGTTTTCAGATAGATCAAACATTATCGTCATCACACCGAATTTCTTTGTTATTGACTCTGATTACAAGCATTAAATACTATATACATCACAAAGATACAGATAAGATTTTATCGGAGTGGTAATATTTTACGATTATAAATGAAAATTTGATTCATAATTATCATTACGTTCGATTGAATTAAATTGACGAGGGTCGCTTAATATGTATGTCTTAACAAAAACACTTTATATGGAATTTAAGTACTTATCTCTAGAGCGTGACAGCATATTTTGGAAGAAGAAGAATAGTTGCTGAATCTAGTTCTCTGAAAACCGTTTCTGAAAAACATTTCCGGGTCTTATAGCATAAATTCTTACACTCGGGAGTCTCTCTCTTTGATTTCATAAGCTCGTATGGCAGATAGAGCATCGAAAAGAATAGTACCTAGAACAAAACTTTGGAAAAATGATTTTTAGATCTAATCTTTTAGAATTAGATATATTCTTTCTTCAATGTCTTTAAAACAGATTCACTTGGAATGGTTAATAAATATCGTTGTCATTTGATATATATATGTAACTGTAAAGTAGGATTATTGAAGAGTTGTAGAAGTTGAATTAAAATTAGCCCTTACAGCTAGCTTCATAGACTTAACAGCCCGTACAGTTACAATAATTAAAGTAATTGGAAAAGTAATTACGTTTTGTAATCACTGAATAGTCAAATTCCAAGTTGCAATTACTAAAAATTTCAAAAAAATCGAAATCAGGAATTTTTTGTTACTACTTTTCCAACTACATGAATAATTGCACCGGTAAAGGGGGATTATTGTATAATTGCGCTTAAAAAGTTGAATTAATCATCTAGTTAAAGCTACAAATTATGTTTTTTTTTACTAATTAAATTTGGAAATCAAATTAACTAACAAATAATTGCAGCTTACACCTATAATTACATGAATAATTCGTTACTTTAAGAGCAATTACTCAACAATCAACTTTTACAGCTATAATTAAACAAGTAAAAGTATTAGTGACAATGGTAATAGCAGTCGAAGGGGGTCATTGATAGAAGTACAGACGTCACTAACCATGACTTCTGTACGAGGAGTACTACACCTTCCCTGCCATTGACAGCTGTCGGTAGAAGATGTCTAAGGTCAACCTCTGCGGAGATATTTGAGCTAGAGATCTCAGTTGATTTTGTCAACATCATAGACTAGCTATGAAAAGTCAAAAGTAATTACTATTAGTAATCACTGAATAATCTTAATCGTAGCGGCAATTACTATTACTAAAAGATCGATATCAGGAACGGTTTTTAAATACTTTTACAAATATTCAAATAAGTGTACCCGCAAGGGGGGATTACTCGAATAATTGTGACCGTAAAGAGGGATAGTTTACTAATTGCGCTTGAAAAGTTGAATTATTCGTCTAATTGTAGCTAAAAACTATTATTATTTTTACTAATCAAGTTTGGAACTCAAATTAACTAGTAAATAATTGCAGCTTACATCTACAAACTAATAATTAATTCAACATTACAAATTGTAGTCACTGAAAGATCGTGATTCCCAGCTGCAATTACTTTTATCAAGAAATCGATTTCAGAAATTGTTTTGAATTATCTCATTAATGGCAATAATCAGGGTAGTTAAAGTTTACAACTCTTCGACAAAAGAAATCTTTAAGAATTTGTGGTAAACACTTAAACCTACAAATATCAGACCCACTCCGGGCACAAATCAACTATCTAGAAGATGAAAAATCTACATTTCATGTAGGATTAGTATTGAACTAATGTCTTTCGATGTTTTGAAAAAACTAACTGTAGGACTTTCATAGTTATTTTAAGTTTACAGTTTTATTGGCATAGCCAATAATCTGATAAAATTAACAAGGCAGCAGCAACAAAGCAGTTTAGCAACATGTCCGTCCTCTCTACTCTCGCACTGCACTGTGTAAGAGCGAGATTTAGACAGATGAAAGCTTCAAGTTTTCTCTCCAAAAAGCGATGATGGAAATTTCCAAACTGGTTATAACCATAAAGATATCCATTTGTAGTGAAATTCAATATATATTTTGACTAGTTTCTATCCCATTTAAAAATGCTAACTTATCGCCTATCGGCCGCATCAAAGCTATTGGACTTGAGCTTCAAGCTGCCTCTGGTCAATTGATTTAGATCGATAATCGATAGGTACGGCTTGGGCGGTACATTAACCGATTGTGGCACTTCTATGGTGACAGCAGCGGCATTAGCCGATCGCTTGCCCTTAACACCGCCATGTTCACTGCCCGTTTTGAGGACACTCAGGGAATACTGATCATGTACAGCACAACTAGCGGTAGCAGCGCGTCGATAATTGCGATAGCCACTAAATGTACTACTGCCAGGAGCAATGGGACGTGACGGCGAGAAGCCACCCTCATCGGAAGAGCCACCGCCACTGTCATAGCAAATACTTAGATTGGTATAGGCAATGGGAGCATGGCAACGCGTTGTCTTGGGTCGTGGTTTCACCTCATAGCGCGTCTTGGAGCGTGAGCGTGAATGATGTGTGCGTGGTCGACCACGTCGCTTGCCACGAATCTCAGACACCAAAGGCAGGGGTAGAATATTGATGAAGCGATAGTACTGAAGCAGGGTGCGTGCCAGATTGCGTCCCACGCGGTAATCTGTACAAAACAAAGTGTGAATTAATTTAGAAAAAATCTGTACTTTAAGTTACTTACAACCATCCTCGTTGTACAGGGCAATCGTCTTGCCATCTCTAAGAAAGTGTCCCGCCATGGACACCTCCAGGGTGTAGGCGTTCACCGTGTCGCTCAATCTCTCGCAACTGTATCGTCTGATACTGCCCGTCTTGCGCTCGTCCGCATTGAACATGGTGTGCTCGGCCACATAGTCCGGTGCATTGCTGGCAAACAGGCGTGGAAACACCAGATGACGCTCATAACGATACACATCCTCATACGTATTGCCATAGATGAAACAACCGTGCATACTATTGTTGGCATGCAGATCAATGACAAAGTCTATTTGATAGGTCTGCAGTGGGAGTAGTAGAAGATAAAGTTGTTGCTTGCTGGACAAACCGTCCACGCCATACTCACATCTGAGTTATCCAACTCTTTCAGCATATTCCTGATGGCATGCAACTCGGGCTGGGTGAATTCCGATGCCAAATGCCAATTACGATTCATATCCTGCCCCATCAGATTACAACGATTGTTACCCAAAAACACACCATCCGGATTCACCATTGGCACAATTTTAAACACAAAATTCTCGCGTAAAACATGAGCAATCGGATGATTGCCCACTAAAAACTCGATGAGACCCTGGCACACATGTGAGGCTGGAGCCTCGCAGGAGTGCGATCTGCAGAGTATCACAATGACGCGTATAAAACTGCGCTCCAGGCGATTTGTGGAACGTTGCTTTTGTGTCACCTGATCAATGGTTAGCAGATCTACGTTGCGATTTTGCTGAAGTAGAAAAAATGGAAGTTAGTTTTGAAAAATGGATGCCCAAAAGTTGCTTACCAGCGATTTGATAAGCACACTACGTGTAAATCTCTTCTCCGTCCCTTGTCTGGCATCTATCACATTCAGATATGACTGCAATCTGGAGTAACTGTATGGCCAGGCCAGAGAAAACTGATAGACATCATCCTCCTTGTCAAATATAAAGGCAAAGCTCAACACATAATGTCCCTGATGCATAGCCGAGCGATAAAAGAACACCTGTCTCTTGGATAGACGTTGCCATTTGGGTCGACTGGAGGATTTCACCAGTGGGGTCAATCCTGAGTTGAACAAATTCCGACTCTTGCTGAGATTTACAATATTGAAGAGCACACGCTGATCCTGTTTGACATTATCCACCGTGAAATTGAACCAGAATCGAAAGCGGGGATTGCAGGTATCCGGCCGTAGAAATAAATCGTATTCAAACTCTCCCACCAGCTCCGCCTTCCCCAGATTGCCGGTCTCAAAGGCCGCATCGAAGCACAGATGTCCACGCTTGGCCTTGCCACTTTGTCCCGGCGGTCGTATAATAACCCTGGAGACATTGCCCAAACCTCCCTCGCCATCGCTGTCTTCGCTATCTGCAGAAGAGAGAACAATTGAAGTTCAATTAAAGGATCAGTTTGGAACATAACTCTACTGATCTCTTCTTGGCCTAGTACCATCCGAGCCCCGCTCATACATGCTCGTATGCTCCAAGGGATCACAGGCTATGCCCAGCATTTTTCCGCTTTGTCGTCTGGTTCGGGCAACGTCAAATACTCATCTAATCCATTTGCCAGCCTAAAACCTCAGCCTGGCTGTCATAACTTTCTGCACCTATTGAAAAGGTTAAACGCCAACTTGACGCTGGCGCCTGCTTAATCCTTCCAAGTCGTTTGCTATCTTTAAACCCGCGACTTCTGCTCCTACTCCTTAGCATTGGCACGTATGCGTGTGGATAAGTTTTCATTGCAGTTCGCTGCAAACCTGCCAACGCCTCAAACTCGAAACGTCAAAGTGTGAAATTGAATAGTCGCGGTTGCGTTGCTGAACCCCCCAGGCTGGCGGTGGGCAGGGGGGAACGGACGATGCCAACACCCACAGGAAGTCTTTGGAATAGCTTCATTTTTCTTAGACTTGCGAAAGGCTACATTGATTTGGTAGTGAACCGATCGACTTGTGAGAGTCTAGCATTGTGAAGGTGGAAAATGAACCGAATTTGCCAAACACTTGAAAGCTAAAGTTTCGGGATTTGAAAGCATTGAACTTTTAATTTTGGAAAACTTAGAAAATTCTTATTTATCCAGCTGAAGATTGTAAATAAACACTCTAGATTAAATTTTAGTTTTTTCCAATATATTTCGAACCCAAAGGCCCTAAGTTTGAGGAATCAGTAGATGAAAAAATGTATTCCCTCTCTTTATTTATCTGGCAAATCTGGAGAGAAAACACTTATGCAAACCATTGAAGATAAGGAACAAAAAAAATCAGAACCAATGCGATTCTCTTTCTTAGTTAAAGACGCCAAATCACAAAAAAAGACAGAGCACAAGGGATCGTGCAATATTAGATACATTGGAACAGACAAGGAAACTTCTTAAGAAAAACTACAATATTTTAATTTGATATTCTGACAAAGAAAACAAAACTATGGGCGATTATAGAAACCAAATGATGGACATATTAGGGGACATGCCCACATATAGCAAATTTAGACAAGATCCAAGCAAAACACTGAAATACCAAATCATCTTCTCATGAATATAATTATATTGTGCAGAATATAAAACACATATATCAAGTTCGAGGACCAAATATACACCCAACTGAAGGACTTTCCAATGGGTTACCCAGCATCTCCCATAATAGCAGACATTGTGATGGAGAAGCTACTAGACACCACAATCAAGAGCTTTAGGCACCCACACAGACTACACGGAAAAAATTTAATATATCCGGGATTAAATAAATCCCAAACAATGTCAGAAGTCGGTCAATCCCAGATTTTCTCATTCCAAGTACGAATAGGATTGACTTAAGCTCGGAAATCTCGGATCTAGTATGACTTTCGCTTGAACTTTCAATCCGAAGGCAAACGATTTATTTGGGATAATTAATGAAGCTGAGATGCACTTAACAAGATCCATCGCAAAGGTAAAGATGGGTGGTAAACTACCATATTTGGATTCTACTATAAATCGACATGGGAATATAGTTAAAATAAATTGGAACAAAAAGCCCACAGCATCAGGACGCATAATCAATGTTTATTCTTGATGTGAACTATATCCATACATACCATAATGACAAAATTTCTGAAATTAAGGGTATACAGACGAATAATGACTCCCCAACGAGGATTATGAACACATTAATAGAGAGACATAGGACTGCTAAACCTTTAGTTGACAAACAACCAATATCTTAAAGGTTATCGACTTACGTGCCGAAACTTTTAGAACGGAACAGAATGTTTCAACAAACCAATCATACGAAAAAAAAAACCCCCACAAACACCATGAGGACTATTTACTAAGTCAAAATTTATTCAAGGTTGTCCCAACATATATCGGACTTTACGACCATACAAAAAACAGCACTGGCGACACATTGCATGGAGAAAGGACATTCACCAAATGAGACGAGGGAACAGCAATCTTACAAGAGAACAATTAAAGGAAAAGCTTTACTCTCGAAATGCTACATAAACACATCAACAGACATGAGACTGAACTACAAAATTATTAGAATGCGATTAGAAAAATTAATTGTGAGAACCAGTTCGTCTAAACTTTATGAAGCATCTAGATTTATTATATATTAAATTATAAAGTATAGGGAGACTTAGTGAAGCGGAATGCAGATATCTAAAAGAGAATTAATAGACTCGTAGAAAAAGTTAACAGCAAAATCAATATCCACGGCATTGCACAAAGGAAACCATCAAGTCTAGTCTGCTGCACAAATAAGTTGATTAAGCAAAGTGAGGTTTGAAAATGCAGTATCAGCTGCTATGCATGGAGAATATATTGCGCAATTATACGTTACATACGTTGGATATTGAATTAAAAAGTTTCTTTTTGTTGAACCACCGGTTTTTATACTCTGTACCAGAGTTTCACGGAGTATATTCAGTTTGTGCAAAAGTATGTATGAACTCTGTCCGTCCGTCTGTGTGGTTCTACGCGAACTACTTTCTCAGTTTTGCAGCTATTGAGCTGAAATTTTGTACAGTCTTTTTTTTGCAGCACGCTACTAATATGTCGGATCGGATGACTATATCTTATAGCTCCCATAGGAACAATCGTTCAAAATTCTAGTTTTAGAGAAACAAACTTGTTTCTTTTGAATGGAAATATATCCAAACGTTATATTCGTAGGTTTTCTATGTTTTTTTTTATTATTCTGCCAAGTTTGGTGAAAATCAGACAACTATATAGAATAACTGGCATACAAAAGATTGGTCTGAAAAACAGTCTTAGTTAAATCGTAGCAGTCTGAAATTTGGCGTGTGTTTGTTTCACATATATTCACCTATTTCTGCAATTCTTTGTCCAAATCGGATGATTATATCAATACGAACGAGTGATCGGAAAATGGGTATTTTTTTTTACGCTCTTCCGCTGTTCACCGCACATACAATGAGAATGGATGGTTCTCTTTTTTGAAGCAAATCAAAATTTTAAAGTTAATTGATATGTGTATGATCTTCTGCATGTATTTGTTAGTTTTTTTTTGTTGTTTTAGCACAAGTGTTGCATGAAGAGTGCATTCGGGAAATGTAAGTTGCAAAGAGAAAATGCTCTGCGAGATATACAAATCGGAACTTTTAGTTTGTAGCCCAGTTTCACTTTCAACTAAGATCAGTTTCGAACACTTATGCTTCTTAAATTTTGAATATTTCTATTCTGTACTAATTTATTATATTCAAGAGAATAAAAACGGTAGATTAACATTTGATTTTTTAGCCAGAGTGGACCCACATAAGGGTTCCGTGGTTATAATCCTGTACAAGGAAAGTGCAATCAAACCCTAAGCTATCTGAAGAGTTTTCTCATTTCACATATTCACTGTCTTGGCCTTGTCTTAGATAAAAATGTATTCAAAATAGACCTAAAAAAGTTGAAACAAAAATTTGAATTTAGGAAAATTCTTTCGTTTTTGAAATTACTTTCCGTTTATCTTTTTCCTGAAGAAAATGCAATGTAAGATGATATCATCACACATTTTCTTGTGAAGCAACAAAAGAAGAGTATGCCGCCATTCGTTTTAATCGTTTCTTGTCCCCCCACACATTTATGTCGCCTGCACTCACCTGAGTCGCCCATTCGTTCCTGCTCCTGCTTCTGCTTCTGCTGTCGTCTCCTTTCACAGGCTCTGCTGGCAGCACATTGACCTCTTTAAAAATAGAAATTCAATTAACAAGCACAAATATCCAAAAAGGCCGCCCATATTTACAATTATTAAGCCTTAGAAGGCTTTCACTTTTTTTTTCTCTTTTGTTTTTTGCACTTATCGAGTGTACTTGAGGAAGTCGCGTGCTAAACCCAAGGGGCGAGAACCTATAGATTCCAATCGGCAAAGACTGTGCGTCTTCGTCGCCCACAGTTTATCTGGCCGTGCGAATCTTTGGACTACCGACTGACTGACTGACTGACTGAGTCGCGGTGTGACTGACTGGCGAGGTCGCCTTAAGTTTCGCATGTTGCGACTTTTGACGTTGCCAACGTACCGGATGGGCCACTCACATGGGTGTAAGAAGCCATTGTTTGGTCGATACCCTGAAACGCGCAGCAGAAGTTGGGCAATGCGGTTTTGGTCTCAGTTTCCTCGGGAGTCACGGCACGCGCTGTCTTTAAAGAAAGACTGGGCAACAATTTGGTCGACGAGAAAAAGTTGCAGCAGACCTAATTGCCTGCAGGTTGCGTTACGCTTTCGAACACCCATAAAGTAGTTCACGGGGGCTAATCAATAAAACGATACCTCCGCCGTGTGTAACGTGGGAACGGTAACGGCAAAGCCAACGCGTCGTATGCGTGATTTTAATGGTTATGGTCATGTCAGCTCTAGTCGCAAAATAGAGTGATTTAACTACTCGCTAGCATGTCCAAACGCAGGTAGTTTCACCACCACCCACCGCAGATCATCGCTTCCATTTGTTTTTGTTCAACTGTTTCTACTTGTTTCCGATGCTGCTCCTCCTTGCTACTGACTAATCTTCTGTCTCCTTACAGATTAGGCAGTGTACGCCCACCGAAACGTTGCAGAAGCGACATGGATAATTCCTCCACCTCGGACATTGTCATTATCAATGGCAACTCGCATCCGGACTTGGCCAATATGGTGGCCGAACGCATGGGCGTCAAGAACGGTGGCTGCTCGGTGTTCCACAAATCGAATCGAGAGACCATTGTGGAGATCAGTGATTCGGTCAGAGGCAAGGATATCTATATAATACAAACGGGCACCAAGTGAGTGGAAATTGTATATATTCACTTATTGTTTTGGGTTAACTTCTTACTTGCTTTCCAGGGATGCTAATAACAACATTATGGAACTGCTTATCATGGCTTATGCCTGCAAAACTTCATCGGCACGCTCTATAGTGGGTGTCATACCCTACTTGCCCTACTCCAAGCAATGCAAGATGCGCAAACGTGGCTGCATTGTGTCCAAGCTATTGGCCAAAATGATGTGTACATCGGGACTAACACATATTATTACCATGGACTTACATCAAAAGGAAATTCAAGGCTTCTTCGATATACCTGTGGATAATTTGAGGGCATCTCCGTTTCTGTTGCAGTACATACAGGAAAGCGTGAGTATTGGATCATCCAGTTCAGTTAAGGGTTGATAAGATTAGTGTGGAGAACTAGGCAGAAAGGGACGAGTACACACAGCAAGATTGGTGGAAGAAATAGCTCTTTAACCAAATAACTTGAATAGAATAAGAAAAGATATAGAAATATTCTGATTAGAAAGTATTGAAAAACTAATTTTGAATTGAAATGGGTATATGAAGATTTTCGTTATTTTTCATGATTGATTTGACATGGGACTCTTTCTGGCATAGCGTATCAATATCAAGCTTCGGCCCTCTCTTAAAGCGGGAAGAAATTCTTCTTCTGGAGCAATTTTGAACTTAAACTCCTACAACTGTGTTGTCACTAGACCAGGAAGAGTTATGCATTGACAGAAGGGAGTGTCTTCATGCCCTGAAGTCCACTTAAGTTCCATTCAGTTCTTGCACCTCCACAAGACTGAAAGCTTGAGCTATACAGGGTTGCAGGGACAGGTTCAACTATGTTTCTCCATTAGAAATTCCTTCTGATTCTTTTCCTTAGAAAGGACTACCAAGTGTTGTGTCCACTTGGTTTGAGCATGGTGCAATACCAGAGGGCTCAATTGGAGTTATAATCTGATCTGGTGTCATATAATTTGTGGTAAAAACAAATCCACTATTTTAGTAAGAAATTGACGGGCTTATTTAGTATATATAGAATGATCTGGTCTAAGTCAATTATGCGCCATTTTGTTCGATAACTTTCTGTCATTTTGATGGTATTTTCATTATACCTCTCTCAAAGAAACCCTGGTACTTATGATCAAACTACTTTAGCAACCGATTTTCGCAAACACCAACCGAACTTTCAGAACTTCTGACGCGTGACTAACAGCTTGTGTAGTCTGGCGTTATCCTAATAAAGGACAACGAGATAATTAGATAGAAATACGGTCCAAATTATCTCTTCTCTGTCATGCCACTTGCAGAATTAAACACATCTATAAATTCTCATGAGTTAAAAGACATTTATTGTTGTGCGTCGAATGATTTTGTTTGCATCAGACAGCCACAAACAACCGGTTATCCCTTCCGTTTTGGTGTGGATGTTGTTGCCTCAGAACAATTTTCTTTATTTGTATTGGTGACTACGCGGTAAAGGTTTGCTTTAAAAGGTTCGAAGGCTTCAATTCCATCAATAATGGTTTTATGATTGAAAACACTTTCGTACATCGTTATCTTCTGAAAGTAAAATGGAGGCTTATTGCAGCTTTGAAAAATATTTGCTATAGTTTTTTTTAGCTACTTGCTTTTGGAATTGATTCAATAAAAATAATAACTATGAGACACCCTCGCACTGATGCCACACTGAATCAATTGGTAGTAGTTGGGTTATTTTAAAGGATCATATTCATCAATGCGAACTAAAACATTGGGTTCGAATCGGGTTCAGGCTTAATAATATGTCTCTACTAAATCTATTCCCTTACTCAACAGATACCCGACTATCGAAACTCCGTGATTGTGGCCCGCAATCCGGGTGTGGCCAAGAAAGCTAACTCATATGCGGAACGCTTACGTCTGGGCCTCGCCGTCATTCATGGTGAACAGAAAGAGGCAGAAAGTGATGAGGTCGATGGTAGATATTCGCCGCCTCCGACCAGGTAAGTCGCTAAGCTGATCTTATAATTTTGTATTTTTGTGTAAGCCAAGCATTTCTGGTCGTTGCTTTTAATTTGCTTATAAAGTTGATGATATTCATTCTTTGATCATTGTTCCCCTCAACTTGTATGGGAAATATAATTTTTAAGCTACCCAAGGCACCATCAAGTAGCTACGCACATTTTTAGTTTTGAGTTGATGCTTTCAATGTTTAGAAGTATTTTTGTTTTGATTTTCTTTAATTGTTGTTTAATTTTCGGTAAGGCTAAGAAATAGAAATCTAATAAATGTTGTTCCCTTGAAATTGATGTTGTTAACTTGTACTTCACCACAACAACACTTGTACATATTGTCTGTCCTGGACTTTTCTATCTATACTACTGTGTCCAAAAAGTAAGAGGAGAAATTGAAATTGAAATTAAATGTTTGATAAAATACTATAAATGAGTTCCGGCCATACAAGTGAATGGCATGGAGAAATTATAGTGTAGACCTTCGATCTTACTTGAGTCTGTTGAACCAACTTGGCACACAAACAGCATACAAATGGTAAATCGGAGGTTCACATTGCGCATATATTTTTACGGCCGTTACTTATCTTGTTGAGGTCTTGAGTCTTTGCTTTAAGGACCCTTTTGTTTGTGTTTAGTGATTGTTAAAACACTTCTTTAGAATTGGAACTCACATTTGTATTTCTTGAACATCGTTTTGAGTTGATTAAACAGAGTTACGGTGGGTTTTTCAAGCTCTCTGCAGGCAATATAGAAAGGTGGCCATACCAAACATGGAAGTACTTTGACCTAGGGGAAATAATTTGAATATTCATAAGGCTTCGGCTCAGTCTAAAGTATTAAATTTAAGACACAAAATGATGCTTATTAACAACTTTAGGCATACTATTTTTAGAGCATAGTTTAAAGCTTTCAATAAGGGGTCGGCAATGTTAGCAGAGAACTTGCCACTGAGACGAAAAGAAAGCTTTTAAAAGCAACTCTCATCTGCTTTCATGTTTCGCTTGGCTCGTTTAAACATAGAAATAGTGCCTTAACTTTTTGGATACCGTAGCATGTTGATTGATTTGCGCATATTTGTGTTTTAGTTTCACACTTTTCGCTCACTTTCGAACTCAAAAACTCTCGATACAACAAGTTGTACAGCCATAAGGAAATCTATAAAACGTTTAAAACTCGATTGAACTTTAAACAAAATGCAAAAGAAAACCAAAACAAAATATCCAAAATTCTTCTTTATTTGTGTTATTCAGAGCGTATAGCAATTTATTAGGAAATTCTGTTGAAATGTGCTTACCAGCGGCGCCTAGGTTTGTATTTTACATTTATCAATTGGCATTTCTTTGTTTACATTTTTTATATTAAATGCAAATTTTGTTTTTCTATTTTTTTCCCACCCGCCCCCAAATTGCATTTTCTTTTTTGGTTCCTACGACGATACGAAACGAATCAATGCACTTCACACTTTTCCATCAACGTGTCTGCACCCAATGCACCCCACAATCCAACTCGAACTTTACACACAATAATCACAAGAAACTCTACTCCACAACACGCCCCTAGCAGCAACCGTACGCGCACCACCTCCGTGTCGGTGGGTGTGCCCGAGCATCCGGTCAAGGTTAAGCCGCCACTGACAATAGTGGGCGATGTTAGCGGACGCATAGCTATTATGGTGGTAAGTGTTGGGCGGTGTTGATGCTTTGTTCCTCTGACATATAAGTCCTGTGTTTGCCAGGATGACCTCATTGATGATGTTCAAGCATTTGTGGCCGCCGCTGAGATGCTAAAGGAGAATGGAGCCGGCAAGATATACGTGCTGGCCACGCATGGTCTACTCAGTTCGGATGCACCACGACTGCTAGATGAATCCCCCATCGATGAGGTAAGACTTGTTGCCCCTCTTCCTAATGAAAATTGAATGACTCTACTACTTTTTGTACAGATTGTTGTCACCAATACCATTCCACATGAGATACAAAAGTTGCAGTGTCATAAGATTAAAACGATTGACATCTCCATACTGATTGCTGAGGCCATACGCCGTATACACAACAAGGAGTCCATGTCCTATCTTTTCCGCAATGTCACCTTGGAGGATTAGGGGAAGACACACCCAAACACACACACACACACACGTTTACATTACATGTTTTGTTTATTTGTATGAAGTCACAACAACAACAACAACAACAAAAATAAGTAGAAGTTTTGTTTCTTCTTTTCTTGAAATAATTTGTGGTGCGCCTAGCGTGCTTTATGCTCAAATAAATGGAAAACCTTTGGCATACCTTTAGGCTGAAACCATTTACAATACAAATACCAATACTAAGCTAAGACTTCTCATGCACTTGTTCATTCAAAAGTTAACAGAAAACAAGTACCAACTTTATAACTACAAATAAGACAACTCGATGTGTTTCTTCTAAAACAAATGTAAAAAAAAAACAACAACAATAAAGCGAATAAAAATACTTAACTCAGCTTTGTGCTAATCGATAAATAAGCATTTTATATGATAAAAGTTGAATTCAATCCACTTCAATTCACAATACTTTATAGGAATAGAGTCAGTTTCGGACAGCTCATGATTATCAAAGCAAAACAAAGTCTTTAATAAATAAGCAATACCGGAGTGCTGTATACTTACCTTAAGAGTAAACCTAATTTGAACTATTTAGTACGATAGATGGGTATTTACTTAGCTGGAGAGCAACGAGAAATGTCACTGTTGGAGCCGCACTGGAGATAGATTAAGGCTACGTTGAAGTGCTCTTAGTGTAATTCTTGGTAGTCCACCATTCTCATTAGAAAGTCAAAGTTAGAGATATTTACGACCGAGAGCAAACACCAAGTCAATCAAACAAAAAGCCTACTATCATCTCAAGGGCTTTCACAAAGCGAATGCTTATTTAGAAGGTTTCTTCTATCGATCCTTGGTGCTCGCTGAGCAAAAGGTAGAAAATCCTGCATCAAGAGCGAAGTAGTCAAAAGAAGGTCAAGCAATGAGACAACTTTGATATTGTTCAAAATGCACTAAAAGTTCACTATGAAATATATTATAAGGTAAGTTAAGGTAAGGAAAAAGTGGATGAAGCCCAGCCAAAAATCTTTGACGGAGCGAAACTCGTCTTTTATATAAAAGCCTAAACTTTAAGCAATTATTTCAAATATGCCTTTTCGATAAATGCCACAAAACTAATATTTCAAGCGAGATCCGAGCAGCTGCCACTCAACTATAGACCTCAAATAAGGGACGAGGACTGCATGCTATGCAACATGAGAGCCCTGGAGGATACCTTTCATTTCCACTCAAAATGCCCAATTCTGGGAGAACTAAGGTTAAAATGCTTTGGAGAAACGTTTTTCCTAATGGAAAAAGCGAGAGATCTACTCAACGGGGAAAACTGGAATATGCTTGCAGCTTATCTTTCTGTTGCTCTTAAGTATAGATTCAAACTCATTTACTCTCAACTGTCTCTCTATACAATAGTATTAAAAGCCTGGGACGCGGCCCCCTTAGGAGCGAAAGATCTGCTCTCTACCGACGAGCGAGGAAGGCAGCTGGTGTAACTCCGAAGGGTGTGTCTTCCTATAGCTTACTAGCATTAATTATTATTATTATTATTATTTTCAAAATAAAGAACTACTACTTCTTATAACAGAAGTAAACAGAAGGAGACTGACTTTCAATTATGTAGTCTATTTATATGTGGGTCTCGATTACGATGGCAAGTATACTATATAAATGTCCGATTCCGACAAAACTTAGTGGAATCATGGGAAAGCATAGCAAACTAAGAAACACAAAGTTTGGAAGCGTTTTCTTTGAAAACAAAAAGTTTTTCTCACTAAAACCAGTTTCTCGACCGATCATTCCTATGGCAGCTATAACCTATAGTCATCCGATTTTAACAAAACTTTGAAGAATTTTGTGAAAGCTTTTAAAATAAATATATGCCAATTTTAAAGAGGTTTTCATTGAAATCCAAAAAGTTTTTCCTTTTAAAACTATTTTTCTAACCTTCATTTTGTGTGACAGTTATACTATATAGATGTCCGATGTCGAACAAACTTGGCAGAATCATAAAGAAGCTTAGAAAACTAGTAAATACGGGGATTAAAATAGTTTTTCTTACTAAGACTATTTTTCTAACCTTACTTTTCTACTATATAGATGTCCGATTTCGACCAAACTTTGTGGAATCATGGGAAAGCATAGCAAACTAAGAAACACAAAGTTTGGAAGCGTTTTCTTTGAAAACAAAAAAATTTCGATTTGGCCGGTTCCGACAAATGTACAGCGTATTTGTGCCAGAAGACTTCGTGCAAAGTTTGGTCGCGATAGCTTTAAAACTGACGGAGGAGATAGCATAGAAACAGACGGAGGACAGACGGAAAAGGCTAAATCAACTCAGCTCATCATGTTGATCAAGAATATTTCAATAAACCCCCTTTTACGGATACAATAAACCAGTTAATTTTCTGATGTAATAAATATCCAATACCAGGCCCTGATTCAGAATCAAATGAATCTTGTGCTGCTTGCCACATTCTTGGTATTTCTACAGGCATTCAATTATGTGAATAGTTTTGCATATTTTTCGAGCTAAAGTCACTTGTTAACTAAATGCAACCCTCCAACTGAACTGTTGTGTAATTATTGATTAATGTTTAGTTAGTTTATCTGACATACAAAAGCCCCATCTTACATCATGCCAACAGAATGCAGAAAGTTAAGCTCTACTGAAAGATTTATTCTGAATCAGTTGACATGTGGCTATCTTATCTGCATTCTTTTTTTTTTTGCCCACTGTACATCTGCCAGTGGGCAAATTTGCTTATACAAAAGATAATGAGATTTACGAGTAGAAAAGTATAATTTATGAAAAAGATTGTCCAATTAATTAAATACATATTGGTAATTGAATTGGTCTCATAAATTAGAGCAAAGTAGCTCGAATCGATCGCAGACGATGGGTCATCGTTGGACGACGAATCGTTTTATGGCCAACAATAAATTGCGATTGATATTTTTATGATTTTGTTACAGCAAAAATGAAAAAAAAAAAAACAAACATATAATTGCTCGTTGTTCCTTGACTTGTAAAATTAACCACTCTTTTTTTTTTTAAGATTCTTACTCTCACCATTGTGTTGTTTACACTTAAAATTAATATTTGCACATTCAAGTGGCGCAGCCTAGGCCAAGTGCGATAAACTTCCCGCCTTGTTTACCCTGCGCAAAACTCAGCCCACAGTCTGGACGAACCTTCATCAATCTGACATTTGGTGCTCTATTATCTGGTTGTTGTATTGTTTATGACTCACTCGGCTTAAATAGCAAAATATAATAAAAATTGTACCCAAATCTCTGCTCTGGCTGAAGCAGCTTCCCCTCGAAAATACCTGGCACGCGTAGGACGGCACACAACAATAGATATGAAACGGAATTCATAGACACGAGCCAACACAGTTGTGTTTCCAAATGCTAATATATAGCCGGGTCTGGTGTCATTTGTCACCTGCAAAAACCCGATCCCAGTCCAAGTCGCAGTAGTGGGGAGTCACGTGAAGCAGCGGCAATTAAAACAGTTCGTGCATTGAACTTGCTTTGATTCGTAATTACAATTTCCGTCCATCATTCGGAACGGTACATGTTTGGTGTTTATCACATCAGTTTCCATCATTCAAAAGTTAATTTCGCTAATTCAAAATGTTTGTTAACCATTCATTAGCACGCCATAAATTGAATGAATGCAAACAGTTTACCAACACTTAGCAGCTATTTTTTTTATCAATTAATTTCAAATTAAATTTGGCTAACCTCAAATTGTTCACTAATTATTATATCATTTTAATGCTGAACAGAAAATGTATACGCCACCATCCCCATGACTGGCATTCTGAAAAAAAACTAACAACTTTTAACAAAAATTATCATTTGGTTGGCATGAAATTTGTTTTACATTTTAATCGATTATTCGCTATTAGCTATTAAATGTTTTCCCAGCTAATAGTTATTCTACAAACTTAGAGATTCCATTTCATGATCCCTATATATTATATATTCTTCTAATTTCCGAAACTTTTCAGCTGTTAAAGGTCTAAAAGAGTTATAACAACTATGAAAAGTTGTTCGAGAATCCCACTTCGTGTAGCAATTGATTTGTAATAATGCTTCAAAGGTTCGTTTTCGCTGTCTTGATACCGTGTAAAAAAAGTAAAATAAGTAAGTAGTGACTAACGCACTAACTAAGCCGTTTAAGCCTTTATGCATTCTAGATCTACGATCTCTTGAACCCAGTCCGGACTGTCTTCTTTTAGAACAAGTTTCGGATCAGAACAAACCAAGTCCCCATTTAGAGTTCTGTAATGGACGGTGTATTACCTACATAAGATATGTTTTTTATATATTATCTTTTGAGATATATTTTATATCATCTTCGCATAGTGGAAGGAGAAGAAAAATAGTCTTTAATGATCTATTGGATGATTTTGGTATCCACTTGGAATAGATATTAATTAATATAGATTTTTGGATATTAAAAAATTTCATTAAAGATAAATATATCTTAGATTTTCATTAAACGAAGCCAATAATGTTTAGAAGGGTATGAAAAATGTATTGGCTTGTCCTGAGTTGTCTGGGAATCGAACTGATTGGTGACTTATCTCACTGCATCATTACACACTTTGGTAGCTACACGTCTAAGAAGCTACTTAATATTTCATTCTGCAGTGTAAAGTTTTAGTTTCGATCTTTTTATACTCTGTACCGTAGGTACATAGAGTATTATAAGTTTGTGCAAAAGTATGTAACATCCAGAAGGAAGCATCTCCGACCCCATAAAGTATATATATTCTTGATCAGCATCAACAGCCGAGTCATGTCCGTCATGTCCGTCTGTCCGTCTGTCCGTCTGTCCGTCTGTCCGTCTGTCCGTCTGTCTGTCCGTATGAACGCACAGATCTCAGAGATGGTAAGAGATAGAGGCTTGACATGTATGGGACATATGCTTCTTATGTCTGCAGGCAGATCAAGTTTATTTTCAATTTTGGCCACGCCCCCTGCCGCCCCCGAAATTTAGAAAAAACGTCATATCTCCCACAGTTTTGAAGATAGATGGCTTGTTCCTTCTGGACATATTTAGTTATTAGGATAACTTATCGATCCGCCAAAGGAATGGTGAAGATTGGATGAACGGTTTTCGAGTTATGATCAAAAGACTGTTCGCTGCAGCAGCGCAGAAGCAGAGCTGCTTTCACCTACTACTGCAGCATCAAAATTTATGCTAAGCGTAGAATTTCGTTGGTACAGAGTATGCTATAGTCGGGCTTGACCGACTTTCTTTCTTGTTTTAAGTAGAAAGAAGAGAGAAAGCTAAGTAGGGAACAAGACATTGAATTTGGAGCCGAAAGTCGAGAGAAATCAAATTTTGAATTCTGAAAGTGTTTAAAATAAGACTTCGAATGAAAGTAAACCTTGTGTGCAGTGTGTGTATTTGATGGTCATCTCTCTCTTTCCATTTTACCCTCTCTAGAGTTGAGGATACCTTCCTGCCTAGAATTGTGATAAGTTCCCTCTCTTTCCTACATCAGCTTCATCATTCTAACTCATGTGTTATAGACCTTTGGTAATAGAATTCAGTAATGCTTGAAACGAAGCAATTTACTTATCAGATAAATACCTTAACTTTTTTTGTGACGCTTTTAATACCCTAAATGGCTCAAAAAGCTAATTATCCTCGAATTAAGGCTTAGTTGGTGGTCGAGTTAATGGACTCTGAGGAGTGGTAAGTGGGTGAATCTTAAAATGGTACTCCGTTTCGCGGTTTTTTTGGCTGATATGTTCCATCCCTTAGGACTTGCAATAGCACATTATGATGGGCTTGTATTGGACTACAAAACCAGTTCGTAAGTGCGCGGGATTTCTAGTAAGTCCCAAGCTTTATTTAGAAAATAAACTTATCCAATTTTATTCTACTCTAAAAATCGCTTACGACCTAAAAACCACACAAATCGTAGACAAATCGGATCGTTCCTAGGTCGAAAGCGGCTTGTAGAACGAAAACATGCAAGTATTCAAAATATAAGGTACAGTAAAGTCTAAAGTCAAGCCGAGCTGCTTGAAATATTTTGTCTGGTGTACTTCTAATTTTCTCACAAAAGAAAACGAACCTACAATATTCCGTTGTTACAGTGGACGGCACTAAATCCAAAACTAGTTCCAATCGAAGATGTGTGGGGCCTAATTTCTGCTGGAAGTAGATTTTGCAAGGGTGTGGGAAAAAATGATAACAAAACCTGGCATATTCAATGCCGAGCGGTTGCAGTTTATAGAGGAGCTCTCTCTTGACTGCATTCAGAGTTAAGTTTTTGATTATGATTTGACGCATTAAAAAAAATTGCACATTAAGCAATTTTCTATGGAATAATTGTTTAATTTTTATTGTTTGTTGTTGGATTGCTCAGAATATAATATAAAACATAAAATAGAAAAAAAATGGTGCTAGTGTCTATGCAATTGACTTTAAGTTTATCACTCATACGTACTGTTGCCCTTGTGTACAGTTTTAAATTTAAAGTAGTTGGCGTAGACTTGGATTAAAGTCACAACATTTGGCAAAAAGGTAGCATGACAGTCGAAAAATACCTTTAACATATCCAAGGCAACATTAAAATAAATATATATGCGTTATAGTATGTTACTGCTCAATTTCTACCCTTCTGCACATATATCAAATTTACTGGGGTACCAGACAAATAAGGTTTTTCTCTGCAAATGTTTAGGTCAATCGAATGCCACCAATTTATCTTTGTGTAAGTGCTCTTTGCTCTTTGCTCAGCTCTTTGTCTCTTAAATTTACTCCTGACTAACCCTAATGTTTGATTGGTGAAAATTTATTCCGCTTGTTTTTGTACTTTTTTTTTTTATATCTACATTTGTGTTGTTGTTTTTTTTGTTTCTTCTTCTGTTGTTGTTGAATGAAGTCCAGTCATGTGACCAAATTAATTCAGTTTTATTTGCCATTTTGTTGGCGGTTTTTACCAGCTTGGCTGGTGATATAAACAAAGCGACACTGTGAAAGATCATCATCATCATAACGAGACCAGCAAAAAAAAAAATAATAATATATATTTGCATATTCATCCCGCGTTCAGCGTAAACTTTGCTGATGAAAATGTGCCGGAAATTAAGCGACCCGAAACCAGTTGCTTACATTCCAATTAACTGCAGTTGATATTTAGGTACCATTGAACTTGGTTCGATCTGGTAGACCCTGACACGCTATTTCGGAACATAAATAATGTAAAATGCAAAAAAAATATGTATCTTCCTCGAGTCTGGCCTCAGGGTGTCGCATAATTCATTGATATTAATACGCGATTATGTGTCAGTGATACGCCGGCCGTTTGGTAAGTCACGTGAAGCCTTACGCTAGGTGTTGTTTACACGGCTCAATGCATTCCACTAAACACACAGCAGCCAGTCTTACGCAACTGGAAGTGGTTGTTGTTGTTGTTGTTGTAGTTGTAAAATTAATCGACGGCTCAATTAACTGTTTTATTTGACTGACAATTGTGTGTAATTCATTATTATTACGATCAATCCATTGCCTTCTGTTCAGACTATTGTTGGAGTCACAGTTATGCAGTTAAGACGTGTTTGCCATAAGTAAGCATAACCAAACACAAATGCGAAACCGAAAGCCTTTTTGTTTTTCATTTTTGTTGAGGCCAATCCCATTGCGATCCCCAAGGGCAGTCGTCTTATCGTTATCAGCAGTTATAACTGCCCAAAACCTGCTGGCATTTTGCTTAACCGAGAAGTGTCAGTTTTGGGAAGTAGGCCGCCTACGCGGAGGAGAGTTTCTGGGCTGTAAATCAGAAAGGCTGTAGGAAATTGCGCGTCTCAGCTGTTGTACTTCAGCATAAAAACCGCAAAAACAATTAAATGCCCGCCAACGAAATTGAAAGCCAAGTAATTGTGTGTAAAATAATAATGATAAACATTCGCTGGTTACTTATGCACATTTAATTGCTTGCCTCCTTGTGTGGGGGTTTACGCTGCGTATGAGTAATGTAGATGATATGTGAGAGAATGTTACATATTTGATTGAAGCACATGCATTAATATTTATATTTGTAAAATACGAAAAGAAAATTACCGGCACCTGTGAATGTGCATCAGCAATTGTGAATGTCTGAGCATTCACTAGGGCAAGAGAAGAAATGTTTTTGATAATCCCATAACTAACAGCATAACCAGGACTTGCCTAATGAAATTTGAATACTCTTTACTAAAAGTACACAGAGTAAGTTTGTGTAAGTATGCAACAACCAGAAGGAAGCATTCCCGACCCCAGAAAGAATATATATTCCTTATATCAACAGCCCTGTCTACCCAATCCTCTTCATCCTCACTCATTATAAGGCGCCTTAGACTTCGTCATACTTACTTAACTTTGAACCGATGTTAGTAATAACATTTAAGTTTTATTACTCCCAAATCAGCAAAAGCTGATTGGAATGTAAATTTTATACTTAAACACTTAGCTTAAATAAAAATAAATTTTTAGTAAAAACAAAGTTGACGAATTCCATTACAAATGACAAAAAACATGTTAAGGGCGTCTGAATAGGGGTTTTTACAGACATTAACGAAACCAATTAATAGAGAAATAATTTATTTTTCCTATTTTGCGTTCCATAATATCTAAACTCACATCAGAAGTGACAGGCACAAATGAAAGTCCATGAGACCCCACTGTATAAAACTTATTTTCCAGGATGTTGGTTCTCTACTTTCTGTTCAGAGGCCCGAAATCCATATAAGTGTTCAATGAGCTTTACAACTTAAAAACAAAATAAAAAAGTGCCTTAAGGCTGAATTGTCATTGTTTGCATATAAATCTTCATACTCCGACTCAAGCCTAGGGAGAAGAATGAACAAGAAATAGCTTTATACTCGAAGGGTCCACAGTTTTCGTGGTTGCACTAAAGGCAAAAAACGACAAAAAAACGTCACACTCTCACTATAAGAGACAGACTGACAAAAATTCAATAATAGATTATTTTCTGTTTCATTTATGCACCTTTGGCTTTCGAAGTTCAAAGTTCAATCCCTCACTCAATCACTCCTATTTAATCGTCGTCATGATAATCCGAACTCATATGACAATTCTGCAGATTTACTGATCCTATTTAACCGTCTCCCAGTGACGTCTATCAAGTGTTCATTAATCTAGGAGAAAAATTTGTATGGGCTCAAACCAATAACATTTTCTACTTGATGGAAATACTTCAATTTTCGTACTAGAAGGTTTTGGGTTGGCATTTGAAATTACTGTACCTAAAGATAGAACGTTACTTACTTATTTGGAGAGATAATCGGGATAATTGTATGATCTGAAAGCTACTAAAATAATTCGAAACATGCTTAATGTATCAAAATATAGAATTTTGGGACTTGAAGAAGTCGTACTTGAAATAAGAATTTATTACTTTAATCATCTACTTTCATACTTACAGTACTATTGACACTCTTTTTTACCTAATTCAAGTACTAAGTTCTTGGTTTTTGTTCTGAGTTTAGAAATTCGACAATTTCGCTGTTTTTGAACCATTGCAACAATGGGGCTATTGGGTACAAAAAAGCATTTTTTGGTTCTACTCTGCACGAAAAATTTAACGGCTGTATTATTATATGGCCCACATTTATATAAACAACCCTAAATATAGATATGGCCGCAGTCCGTGATATTTATACCCGTTACTCGTAGAGTAAAAAGGGCATACTAAAGTCGTGCAAATGTATTTAACAGGCAAAAGGAAGCATCTCCGATATCATAAAGCATATATATTCTTCATCAGCATCAACAGCCGAGTCGATATAGCCATGTCCGTCTGTCCGTCCGTCGTCCGTCTGTATGAACACCTACATCTCAGATAATAGAAGAGCTAGAGCAATAAAATTTTAGATGTAAGCTAGTATTCTCCGCAGGCAGATCAAGTTGGTTTCAAATTTTGGCCACGCCCCCTCCCGGCCCCTCAATAAAAAATGTGGAATATCTCCTACAATTTGTTAGCTTTCGAGCTCAGATTTTGCAGTTCAGAAGTTTTCATAAAGATCTGATAATAAATGGCAGAGTTAAAAAACGTTGCATACTTATCTGAGCCGCCTGAGGTTATTTAACACTAATTGCGTTGAGTAACGGGTATTTCGAAGTCGGGTAGGGCCGACTTTAACTTACGCTCTCGTTTTTTATGCAATAAGCATGATCGAAGGGTATATTTGCAAATTTACCAATTACAATTTACCATTTATTTACCGTTTCTGTAACTATTACTGTTACAGTTACTGTTACTGTTACCATTTACCATTTACCATTTACCATTTACCATTTACCATTTACCATTTACCATTTACCATTTACCATTTACCATTTACCATTTACCATTTACCATTTACCATTTACCATTTACCATTTACCATTTACCATTTACCATTTACCATTTACCATTTACCATTTACCATTTACCATTTACCATTTACCATTTACCATTAACCACATCCCATATCCCATATCCCATATACCATTTAACATTTGCCATATACCATTTACCAATTACCATTTATCATATCCCATTTAAAATATACCATTCACCATCTAAAATTTACCATTAAGTATTACCATTTAACATCTACTATTTATCATTTAAGATTACTATTATCGTAATGATTTTTTGATTATCTCTATAATCGTGATTATTATAATGATAAGTAATAAATCACTGAGAGTACTGATTACATTACAGCTCTGCTGAATACGAAGTAAAAAACACAGACCGCTGTTCAGCTGAATAGAGCTGCTATAGCTATATGTTCCAAGCCAGATGACCGGTATGAATGAATTCGTTTCCATGACAAAATGTAATATTCTATGAAATATTTTAATACTAATATACTAAATTATGCAATAATTGTTTCAAAGTCTTGAAAAGCGTATAATAATTTCGGTTTTTCAAACTTACAATTTTGTTTCATTTTGCCCAAATTATATTATGTTTTGCTAGATGGGTTAAAGTGTTGTCGTACAACCTACCGGCACATTTTCTCTCGCTGTCTTTCCAAAATATGTGATTATACACTTAATTGTTAGCTTGAGGGCTATTTCATTGTGGTTACGATTTTTTAAGATATTTATGTAAATCATTTTGCTGGGTGATTGAGTCAGCATGAAAAGCTGAATTCTGATAATAAGCCCAAGAACTGCATACAACCAGATTTGCCTTTATTTCGTATTGAGAAATCCCCAAGTGAATGAATTAAATGCATTTCAAACAAAAATCCCCCACATTGCAGCCAGTTTCTGCAGAAAATTTAATTATAAACTTGGTATGCAAATGCAACGACCTAAATGATGACCGACTTAGCAAATGAATTTATTTTTTAGTCTGGCTTGAAAATTGATTAATTGTTATAATACCGGTACTTGTTTCGTAATTTCAAAACATTTTTGCTTTTGCGATCACATTCAATTGTTGACTTACTGATAGGCGGTGGCCCAGCAAACCGGTTCGATATATACAAAGCTGTCAAAACTATACTTGGGGGCAAGATGCTAGAGAATTTGGTATAATTCACCTGACTTAATTATTAAACAATTCTCTAGTTTAGCAATTAGCCCATTTTGTGGGCTTCCACTTTGATATGTACTTGGGTAAATACGAGCAGGTACACACTTATAATTGACTCACATACACACTTGATTTATGGAGAGCTCACTTCAAACTGATTTATAAGCGATTTCATTGTTTCCACCCACTGACTGATGATTGATTTCCCGTCTCGATAAAGTGTATGGCAATTAGCCGGAGATTGTCCAGAGTTGTAGATATGGATTAGTATGTCGTCCAATTGAAAAGCGGCAGGGGAGAAAGCTTTCTATTTGAAATATGTTTTATGTATTTAATTCTGAAACACTTTAAGAGAAAGGGATGGTTTCAACATTCCTTACAGAAAATAGCACAGATTATTTTTTAATAAAGAATTTTCTAAATTGGCATTCAACTTCAATTTCAAGTACTCAACAGTGTGAAATTCTATTTAATTAACATGGAAATGAATATGGAATTGAAGCTATTGTTTAAGCCTGCACGTGCCGCAAACTCGCGGGAAATGTTGAGTTTTCAAAAGAAATGCTATTTGAAGAATAGATTCGACTAAAAGATATCCTACTCTAGTTCGTTTTAGACTCTTATTTGACATTTTAAGGCAAAATACAGGGCACAATTACATTACAGTTTCTCCGCTTCGCTAAGATGTTGGTGTGCGCTATGGATATGTGCTCAGAATCTGATTCAAGCTGATTCCCTTGCAATAGCTAGTTTCTCTATCGTTCGACTTAGATGGAATGACCGCCTACTGCGCCACGTGTAGAACTTTAATATTATGCGTGCCAATATTATGATTTGACCAAATTGTTTGTCAGTTGACATAATTTTGTCAATCAATTGTTCTGTTTCAAAACATCAAAGTCGACCAAATATGATACTAAGTAGGTAAAAACGACAACAGATCTTTAAAAAAAATACATTTTATTAATAAATTATCTAAAAACGCTTGAAACAATCTTTTTTCTAGGTACAGTCGAACTTCGCTACTACGAACTTCTGTACAACTAAGTTTTTCTTATATCGCATTAATTTCCAGAACTCTACAAAATTGTTCAACACTGAAATAATTCTGTTTTAAGAAGTTTTTTATAAAAAGAATTTTTATTTTGTGCCCTTGAGTTTTGCATTATAAAAGTTTGAGTATACTTTGCCTTATAAAACGCATAGTTTTTACTTTTTTGGTCTATTTTTGTTATATTTATCGACTCGTCAGTCACGGTAAAGAGCCTTTAATCATTCGGTATGAACTTTTCCTTAACTATTCAAAACAGTATGCTCATTTGAGGCTCTTGGTAAAGCTCAGTTTAAAATATCACTTATATACTGATTGTCACTTGTTAATGATTCGTCAGTCACGTTACAATATGTAAAAAATGGTATATCTTTGGTTAAATAAATGTTAGAAATGTTGTAGAAACTTTTTTTTTAAAGCTAAGAAATTGAACTTTACGAAATTGTCAAAGTGAGGCAAAACAAACAAAAAGGTTCCTCACACAACTAATTTGAATTCTAAGTAACTTTAAGCTCGAACTAACGATAATGTGAACTTACAAGCAAATCTTACTGCAGGAGAAATACCAATCAAAATTTTACACCCTAGCATGCTGTCCACCCCATATACCCAATTCGCTGCAGGGTATCTCAAAGTCATGGTGCATGGCCAGCTGTGGGAGACCCCCGTTGGGAGTTGAATCTCAACTTCGTGTGTCATTTACATTTCTTTTGGGGCGGTCCAAGCGAACGCCAACGCAAGATGAAAAGCCCCAGCCGAGAGCCGGTTTGTTGGTCAGACGAGCACTTCAGGAAAGCCGGTGGATAGTCTCGAACGAGCGGTTCGCTGCTCGCTGCTCGCACTTCGCGCCTATTTATAATCAGTTCCCGAGCTCTCGGCCTAGCAAAACGACGGAGACGGTTACGGCAGCTGCCTTTGGCTCGATCTCGATTGCAATTTCGGTTCATTCCCTCAAACGAGGTGGTCGCGCATAGCTCGCCGCGTATTAAGTAGTGTCAGTGTCCCAGTATTTAAGTGCGAGTGCCATGAAACCCTAAGAGAACCCAGCAGGAAATCGTAACAGCAACAACATGAGTACAGGACACAGCAATGGAGCCTACAATGGCTCGGAGGTGTCCTTGGATATACCCACCAATACTTTGTATCACACATCACGCGACTGCATTGTCGAGGGTGAGGAGGAACGGGCCAAATCAGGCGGTTGCTTGGATTGTCTGCACAGCACCTGCTCCAACATCTTCCGCAAGAAGACCCTGTACAAGACTTTCCCCATACTGGTCTGGTTGCCGCAGTACAAAAAGGATTATATTTTTGGTGACCTGGTGGCGGGAATTTCGGTGGCCTTGACGGTGATACCACAGGCTTTGGCCTATGCAGGAATTGCAGGACTGGACTTGCAGTATGGATTATATGCCTGCTTCTTGGGATGCTTCATTTACATATTCATAGGATCCAGCAAGGATGTGCCCATCGGACCGACTGCCATTTCGGCACTGTTGTCCTTTCAAATAGCCGGCGGAAGTTGGCAATTGGCCACTCTGTTAACCTTTCTCACGGGCCTCATTGAGATTCTGATGGGTCTGTTTCGATTGGGTTTTCTGATTGATTTTGTGTCGGGTCCGGTGGGAGCGGGTTTCACCAGTGCCGTCTCGCTGATCATCTTCAGTTCGCAAATGAAGGATTTTCTGGGCATACAGACGAGTGGCAATACCTTCCTGCAGGTGTGGATCAGCATCATCAATGACATACACAACATCAGTTGGCCGGATTGTGTCTTGGGTCTGATATGCATAACCGTGCTGTTGAGTCTGCGTGCCTTGGCCAGCTGTAGTGTGGGTCCCAAGGAGGGCAAGTCCCAGGGTCAACAGCTGCTGACGGGTATTTTCTGGACCGTGGGAACGGCTAGGAATGCTCTGCTAGTTTGTAGCACAGCGGGTCTGGGCTATTGGCTGTCGATGAGTGGAAGGGAGGATTTCGTACGCACTGTGGGTTTTGTACCAAAGGGAATGCCCTCGTTCCAGCCACCACCCTTTCACATGGATGCGGTGTTGAATGAAACCACGGGCGAAATACTGCAGGATGAGCAAAGCTTTTGGGATATGGTGGGCACTCTGGGCTCGGGTTTGATTGTGGTGCCGCTGATTGCCTTGCTGGAGACCATGGCGGTGGTGCAGGCCTTTGGTAAGTAATCGGAAGTACTTAATTAATTTTGGGGCATAAAAATCAATTTTCGTTTTTCCATAGCCGATGGCAAACCCACCGATGCCACCCAGGAGCTGATAGCCTCCGGCGTTTGCAATGTGGCCAACTCCTTTGTCCAGGGTCTGCGTAGCAATGGTGGTGTGGCACGTGGCGCTATTTTGAATGCCAGCGGTGTACGCACTCAGCTGTCGAATCTTTATACCAGCGTCATTGTCATCATTGCCCTGCTATACCTCACCCCCTGTTTCTACTACATACCCAAGGCAGCTCTGGCGGCCATCATTATAGCAGCGGTTATATTTATGGTCCAGTATCGTGTCATCAAGCCGATGTGGCATAGCAAAAGTGAGTACAAGAAGGGGGAAGTACCACAGACGATATCGTTGAATCAATTTTGAATGTTCAACTGATGTAATATATTCCATATTCTCTCTAAAATTAAGTGCTCTATATGGAAGCTGAAAACACTTATCTTAAGTTCAAGCTTTAAATTTATGAGCCGTGCCTTATGAGCCAACAGAATTTGATAAAACTTGTTTGTTCAACTCAACGAACTAACTCGACTTACCTTTGAGACCTCAGCTGCTTCTAAACGTTTCAGGTCATAAGATTTACCGTCACTGACGAATCATTAAATTATTCAAATAATAACACAATTACGCTCAAAACATATTTTGTCGGATAGAGGATTTTTTTTAAGTTTTTTTAGAGTCGAAGATTTTTTTTAAAGATTTTTCAAAGTTTTGCTTTAAAAATTCTAACCCTAAGTCGTAAAACCATAATAGCTTCCCTAATAATTCAACGATTTTCACGCTTTACTCTTAAAGTTAAAGGTTTTCGGGCTATTTTACTTAAGCTTTGAACTTTCTTTTGCTTATAGCTTCACTAGCTTTTAACCAGCCTTTGACAATCCAAATATTGATAAATATGTCTAGAAGAATGGAACGATGTATTTAACAACTGATTATTCTGATTAGTGGTGGTGGCAGGGGGCGTGGCAATAATTCAAAATAAACCTGATCTGCCTCCAAGTATACTGAAAAGCCAAAAGATCCACTTGGACTGGGCATGTCTCTTACATCTTTGTAATTATCCAACGGTGCCTAAAATCATCCATACACAGTAAAAAATATTTGGAGATATTCGGTATATCCGGGATCAAATCAAACCCAATCGTCAAAAGCCGGTCAAAGCCGGGGTTTTCTTATTCCAAGTACGAAAAGTTTTGACTTAATCTCGTATATCTCGGATCTAGTACGACTTTTGCTTTAAATTTCAATCCGAAGGTCGATATGGGTTTTTTTTTAGCTTGATTTTATCCCCCCATTAATTTTCTGTGTAGGATGATCTTTTTCCATTTCCCTTGGTTGATTTTCAGCTTCGTTGGATGATTAAAACAATATTAAAGACAGTCAAAATGAATATGGGAAATCATACAATGGATAGTTTTTAATAACTTGTTTTTCTCTGTGGATAAGAAGTCATGTCAATCTTTTATTTTCTGCCATCTTTAAGAATTGAGCGTTAATACAAATTGACTCTGCTGTTGATGCTGATCATGAATGTATATACTTTATAGATTCAAAGATGGTTTCTCATTCTGTTATCTACATAGAGAAAAAGATAATAGAAACTAATATTCATTGGATGATTTCCCGTAAACAATAAGGAAGGATATGTCTTAAATATCCTTTTAATTATCCAACAGAGCTGAAAATCATTCAAAGGTTATGAAAAAGGATTATCCTTGGAATAATATTTCAGCTCCGTTGGATGATTGGAAGGATATTTAAGACATATCCTTCCCAAATGGATCTTTGGTTCTTTTTTATATGTGTACTCAGAAAAAAGGGTATTCAAAATGACCATTAGATGATTTAAGTATCCATTAGGAATGGGAATTTTGCAATATTCGGGTTTGGAAATAAAAATATCCATTGAACGGAGCTGAAAATCATCCAAAGGATATGACTAAGACATATTTTAATATCAATAAAATTATATTTAAAACTATATTTTTGGATATCACACACAAACTAAATAGACTCCTTGCTAAAGAGTATGCGAATCTCTTAAATTATTGCCTACACAGAGAAAAAAAGGATGATTTCCGGTATCCATTTGGAAGGGATATGTCTGAAATATCCATTTAATCATCCAACGGAGCTAAAAATCATCCAAAGGATATGAAAAATTATGAGCCTTGGGATGATTTTTCAGCTCCGTTGGATGATTAAAAGGATATTTCAGACATATCCCTCCCAAATGGATACTTTTTTGGATCTATTTTATTTCTGTGTAGTGTACACTTTCATCATACACCCGCAATATTCTAATCTCTTAACCATTTTTCAGAAACCGATCTCATTCCCGGACTGGGTGCATTTGTGGCCTGTCTGGTATTGCCTTTGCAGCTGGGTATACTGGTGGGCATTGGTATCAATGTGATCTTCATTCTGTACCAGGCAGCACGGCCCAGGCTGCGCATTGAAACGCTGGAAGTAAGTTGTAAACCGCCTACCCACCCCACCCCCCCTCCCCAATTTTGGTTCTAATCTCCATATCTTTCTTTAGACACCTACTGGTCTGCGCTACTTGATGCTAACCCCCGACCGCTGTCTTATCTTTCCCTCCATGGAGTTTGTACGCAAAGTAATCAACAAACAGGGTGTCAAGTCCACTCTGCCCGTGGTATTAGACTGCACACACATATATGGAGCTGATTTTACCGCCGCCAAGGTAATTTCCACCATGGTCACGGACTTTGCTCAACGCCATCAGCCGCTATTCTTCTACAACCTGCAGCCGCGTGTGGCGCAGGTGTTCGAGGGACTGAACAAGGATCTGGTGGTGATCTATGACATCCAAACTCTGCACACCAAACTGTCCGAGAAGACGGCTCTGTGAGCGCCAATGGTATTATTATTTTGCTGATGACCAATGCAACCTCGTTAAGCGTTAGTTTTAAATAGTTTCAATGCCTTAAGTAAGGCCGGCGGGAAACCCACGCACAAAAGTCAAATATTATTTTTTGGGTTAGCTTAATTAGCATTTAAGCATTTGGAGCAATCTGCAAATCAACGTTGCACATTTATATATTTATTTGTTTGTTTTATTTTCTTTTTCCTGAATTGGAATTTGGCGGAATGTTGTGAATTTTGTTGAGCGATGTTCATAGTTCCAAATCGCTGTTGAATACGTATTAGTATAGTATTAAGTATTAGAAACGTACAAATACATTAACTACATACATACATACATACATTTAAAACATACTTAAATAATTGCACTAAATGATAATCATTTGTAATTTATAGAAAAATAATTATTAAATTGTAAAATAGAAATAATCACCTGAGCGCAAATTTATTTATGATGTTTTTTTTTTTTTTTAACAATCAACTGGGCAATCACCATCGGTTTGACGTAATACAAATTAAACGAGGGTGGTTTTAGCAGCTCTTAGCTTGTGTCTATACGGCTTAGTATTCATTAAAATCAGTTGTACTTTCATGATACACAATTGGTAAAAAAAAGTGGGTTTATTTCATATGAGATATTGATTTATGTAAGATACATTTGAACATGCTTTGTAAGCTGAACTTTACTTTACTTTCTTACATTAAAGGAAATACAAAGAAAATGATTTAATGTCATCTTTTGTGTCCTCCCTCTGCTATTTAGTTTTCATTTTGGTTACTTGGTTTTGTTTGAGCAACAACCGTTTTATGACCAATTCATTTTGATCGTTATTTGAAATGTCTAATCAATTTCACTGAGATTTAATGGCTGTTAGTAGCATTTATTTAGCTAATTTATGCGGCAATATGAATCCGAAATATAGCAAACTCCTGTGTCATTGATTAGATTAGTCCCTAGGTGTCATAAAATGTTCACATAGGCATTTAATTCTGAAAATGGCAAAACCATTTGCAAATTTCGCAATCAGTAATGTTTTCACAAATACTTATATTCAGTGGTTCCTACAGCAATTCGCATTCATGGACTGTTGATACCAAAGGAACATGCAAAACGACTTTGAGTTTGTAGGCACTTGAAACAGGTAAACGATGTAATGTAAAACAAGAAAGAAAGTCGGTCAAGATTGACTATAACATACTCTGTACCAACGAAATTATACGGTCAGCATAAATTTTAATGCTGCAGTAGTAGCTAAAAGCAGCGCTGCAGCAGCGAACAGTGTTTTGAACATAACTCGACAACCGCTCTAGCTAACTTCACCATGCCTATGCCGGATTGATAAGTTATCCTGATTACTAAATAGATCTATAGGGAACGAACCATCCATTACCTTTACGACACGTTTGCCATTTCGAAAAGTGTTCGCCATTTCTAACCTGGCAAACTTCTATATTAAGTTTTTTGTACGATTCCGTTTTCGTTGCGTTCTGATCAAGATTCCAATTTTCTAGTGCAATATCGTTCTATCCCAAACTAGTAACTAGTTTCTTAATTTGTAAGTAATATGGTGAGTAAATCGGCTACAACTTTCATTACTTGGATTTTTAGACGAATTCAATTAAAAACCAAATTGATAATATCCAAAGAATTTAGTTCTACAACATAGTTCACTTCCAATCTTTCAACTAATTGCTTGTAAGCAATAAAAAAAATTTCACTTTGATTGAAGATAAGTTCTAAATGTTTCAATGGGCATAGAAAAAATACTCATTGCTTGTCGGCAATCAAATAGATCAGTTTGCCTTAAGACTTATTTTCAATGAGCAAAAAAACAAAATTTATTGCATTATATATCATTTAATTGGATTTCTTTTCTATTATTACGGAATAACACCGATCGAGTACAATCGCCATACAAAATCTCATAAAAACCATAGAAAACGTTTCCAATCTGCGTACATAGAGAAGCAAGGCAGGAGATATGACAGCCATTGATAAGCGATTGTTCTGTAGCTGTTCGTCGCACCTATTTTGCGTACATTGAATCTATTGAAAATTAAATTGGAAGCAAAACAAATGCTTTCGCTTGAAATGTCTGTGGTTCTTCCATGTGGTTTACAATATGAAAGTATATTTAATGTTTTGATATAAAAAAGAGGTGCTTTAATATTTTCCTATTTGGGCATGTCCCAGATATCTCTTTAAGGGTGAGCAAGAATCAAAAGAAAAACAGAGTTAGAACCCTGAATTTAAAAGGTAAACACGCTGCAACAATTTATTGTTTTTGTTTTCATTTGAAAGAGCTCCATCTTTCTACTCTGATTGATGAAAAGCGAATAAAAGCAGCTATCGAAAATGCTGCATTTTGACCATTGATTAGATCATTTCTGAACCTGAAAAATGGTAGCAAATTGTATTATCCAAAAAGGTCAAAAACACAGTTTTCTTTACAGCAGAAAGAGTTTTATAACATGTATTTTAACACTTTTGCCAAACATCAATAAATTCGTTGTGGAATACAAGAAATGACGAAAACTCTACATTCCGATGAATCCTTGTAGACCGACTTGAACCAAAATCTGGTAGATCTAGAAAGTTAACTTCAGCTCTGGAGGAAGCATCTCCGACCCCATGAAAAAAACGGCACCCGCCGTAAAAAAAAGTTCAGATTTAGCATTGTAGTGTATGTAAGAAAGTCGGTCAAGCCCGACTATAACATACTCTGTACCAAGAAAATTTGTCTTTTGAACATAACTGGAAAACTGTTAATCCGATCTTCTTCATTCCTTTGGCGGATCGATAAGTTATCCTAATAACTAAATATGTTCAGAAGGAACAAGCCATCTATCTTCAAAACTGTGGGAGATATGACGTTTTTTCTAAATTGCGAGGGCGGGAGGGGGCGTGGCCAAAATTGAAAATAAACTTGATCTGCCTGCAGACATTAGATGCATATGTCCCATACATGTCAAACCTCTATCTCTTACCATCTCTGAGATCTGTGCGTTCATACGGACAGACAGACGGACGGACGGACAGACGGACAGGGCAATATCGACTCGTCTGTTGATGCTGATCAAGAATATATATACTTTATGGGGTCGGAGATGCTTCCTTCTGGATGTTACATACTTTTGCACAAACTTATAATACTCTGTGTACCTACGGTAAAGAGTATAAAAATATTGGAGACGTTTGCCTTTAAAACAAAAAAGTTTTTCTCACTAGAGCAAGTTTTTTGACTGACTATTTCTATGGCAGCTATAACGAACAGTCATCCGAATTTGACAAAACTTTGAAGAACTGTGTGAAAGCTTGTGAAATAAATATATGTCAATTTTAAAGAGGTTTATTTTGAAAACAAACAAGCTTTTCTTGCTAAGACTATTTTTCTAACCTTACTTTTCTATTTCTATTTCTACTTTTCTACATACTATAGATGTCCGATTTCGACCAAACTTGGCAGAATCATGAAATAGAATTGACAGACTTGGCAAAAGCCTCATCAAATAAATCAAATATATTTTGCACTTACCGAATTGCTTGAAAAATTAACTGAAGGCTGTCAAATTAATCAAAATCAATGTCAAATTTGACAGGAAAAAGTGTATGGAATAATTGTCAACTTACAACTTTAAAAACATAAAATAAATTTGTGCAATTTCAGTACTGCTTCAGTAATGGCCGATTAAGTAGATAAATTATCTGTACTTAAGAATTTAAGTTTACGACTTTTTCCTTCTTATCCAAGACACAAACCTTTTTGGCCTTTTTTCGTCATCTTCTTCATATTTTTAAGTTGATGTGGCAACGTCGACTACCTTTTCCTCAGTTGTCAAACGAAAGTCAAGCAGCTTCCCCACAGCACTGTTAAAAAGTGATTGGTCATCATCAGCGCAGAAGCTCAGCAAGCTTTTCATTATTTAAAAAACTATACAAAATTATTCAAAAAGAGAAGATACCAAAATGATGTCCTCGGTAAGTGAAAATGCGCTGCATAAATGAGGAAATAAACGAAGAACGACTAACACCAATCATCGTCAGCCCTTGCATCGCAGTGTGCCCATGGAGATTGATGTGGCTATACCAACCACTTCGAAGTCTTCCAAAGGTCCTGGCATCCGTTCGTATTATGTGCAGAAAATTGCAGAACTGCAATTTGTTGTCTCCGAGAAGCATTTGAATTTGAGACGCCTACAGGCCCAACGCAACGAGCTCAACTCCAAGGGTAAGGATGAGATGTCACATCCAGAAAAGTCATTCCCTACCTTTGTTTCCATCCCCTGCAGTGCGCTTGCTACGTGAGGAGCTACAGCTGCTCCACGAGCAGGGCAGCTACATTGCCGAGGTGGTCAAGCCCATGGACAAGAATAAGGTTTTGGTGAAAGTTCATCCCGAAGGCAAGTACGTGGTGGATGTGGACAAGACCATTGATATCAAAGATGTGACAGCCAATAGTCGCGTGGCCCTGCGGAATGAGAGCTATACCCTGCACAAGATTCTACCCAATAAAGTGGATCCCCTGATCTCGTTGATGTTGGTGGAAAAGGTGCCCGACTCGACATACGAAATGGTTGGGGGACTGGACAAGCAAATCAAAGAGATCAAAGAAGTTATCGAGCTACCCGTTAAGCATCCCGAACTCTTCGATGCTTTGGGTATAGCTCAACCGAAGGGAGTGCTACTCCATGGTCCACCCGGTACCGGTAAGACACTACTCGCACGTGCTGTGGCCCATCACACGGAATGCACTTTCATACGCGTTTCCGGTTCGGAACTGGTGCAAAAGTTCATAGGCGAAGGTTCGCGCATGGTTCGCGAACTGTTCGTGATGGCCCGGGAGCATGCCCCTTCCATCATTTTCATGGATGAAATTGACTCAATTGGCTCGGCACGCTTGGATTCTGGGACGGGTGCCGACTCTGAGGTGCAGCGCACCATGCTGGAGCTTTTAAACCAACTGGACGGCTTTGAGGCCTCCAAGAACATTAAGGTAATCATGGCCACCAATCGCATTGATGTACTCGATCAGGCACTACTGCGTCCCGGACGCATTGATCGCAAAATTGAGTTTCCACCACCCAATGAGGAAGCTCGCCTGGATATTCTGAAGATACACTCGCGCAAAATGAATCTGACCCGAGGCATCCATCTGAGAAAGATTGCCGAACTGATGCCCGGAGCCTCGGGTGCTGAGGTCAAGGGTGTCTGCACCGAGGCGGGCATGTATGCTTTGCGCGAACGTCGTGTTCATGTCACTCAGGAGGACTTTGAAATGGCCGTATCCAAAGTGATGCAAAAGGATTCGGAGAAGAATATGTCCATGAAAAAGTTCTGGAAGTAAAATACGTATTTAAGATTGTAAGCGGAATTGTCTTGATATAAGATTCATGTGTGCTTACAATTAGATTTAATAATGTTCCCCCGAATTCACCCAAAACCTGTCCTTTCATCTGACTCTCCATATGAACACACTGAACTCAGAGATGGTAAGAGAAACAGAGGTTCGACATGAATGGGACTACAACTTCATACACTTGCTGTTAGATTCAATTTTTGCCACGCCTTCGCAATTTGTAAAAATGTTCATATCTCCCACAGTTTTAAAGATAGATGGTTTGTACCTTCAAGACATATTTAGTAATCAGGATTACTTATCGATCCGTCAAAGGAATGGGGAAGATTGGATGAGCTCTTGTTGAGCTTTAATCAAAAAACAGTTCGCTGCTGCCGCGCAGTAGCAGCGCTGCTACTGCATTATCAAAATTTAAGCTGAGCCTATAATTTCGTTGGTACAGAGAATGTTATAGTCGGGCTTGACCGACTTTCTAGTTTTATTTAAACTTTTGACTCCGAAATTGCATTCAGACGAATGCAAAAACGATCGAAATGAAACTGAACTGTTCACAATTCCGCATCCGAGCAGTATTAATCAAAGTTCTAAAGGCTACCATAATACTGAATAATAATTCGATAGCGATTCAAACAGTCATTCGAAAAGAAATCGGTTTCTTTTTCACTTGGAAATGGGAACACCAAAATGAAAAGGATTCGGATTTGCAATCGTTTTACTTTTTAGTTCCACTCGGAAATGGAAACAGCACCATTTTTTATAAGAGATAAGGTTATTACGCGTTTGGGTGGTGTCCCTTTCTCTTCTCCCTCTACACTCAGAGAAAAATAGAGAATTTCATACTAGGATCAAGAATTTCTCTTCTTGAATCAAGAATTAAGAAAGGAAGAAAGAAAGATATGGAAACAGGCCTGATAAGCAGATTAATACGTGTCTGGGCGTTGTCCCTTTCACTTCTCCCTCTGCACTCAGAGTCAAAATAGAGAATTTCATACTAGGATCAAGAATTTCTCTTCTTGTTTTAAGAATGTTCGATAAGAAGGGAAATTCTTGATCCGAAAGCGCAATTCATCATGTGAGAAAGCATTTTCGTTTCCGTTTTTTCGATTCAAGAGTATTATAGCTCTCCAAGTACCAAGCATTCTCAAATCGAGCATAATAATTCTTGAATCAAGTGCTAAACATACTCAAATTCAAGATTGCTCATTCTCGACTCAAGAGCATGCTGCATTGTAAAATTCCTCGAATGTTCTTTTTAGTATTCAAAGCTCATCAGGTTTAAGAGTAAGATTGTTTACTCTTGAGCCAAGAAGTTCACAGATTCCAATCATAAATATAACAATTTAAAATCAGTTGTTTTTTCCATTTTGTTTAAATTTGTTTCATATAGAATTGATTGTCAAATCATGTCAAGTCGGCTTGAGGAATACACAACACTATAAAGCAGTTTCAGTCTTTGCCTATCAACTGTCAGTTAAACAGCCAGCAATGCCATAACTGATTGGGAATTTCAAGGCAACACGATTGCAAAAATCAAAGCCGCTCTTCGTTTTGTAGTTTCCCCACTCATCCCTCTCCCATAAAAATGAAACTGTGAGAGCGCTCACTCCCTTTGCCTAAAAAGACTAAGCTGAGAACGAATTTAGCTCTATTTCAAGTGCAAAATTCTTGAAAACGTCTATTTTTAAGAAAATTTCGTAATTTTGGAACGGTTTCACCTACTTTTTTTTGAGTGTACCCTTGAAAGAGAAGACATTATAAGGTCATTCGATTATTTATTGCACAGATAAAAAGTTAGAAATGAGTTCCATTCTTTTTTTTTGTTGAAAACTAAGTCGCGACTTGCACAACAAAGCTCACCTAATGGAGTTTCCTTTTGTAATTAGAATGAAGCCTACTTCATCTTGCAAGTCCCGACTAATAGATTAGCCATAGATATAAATATACACAAATAAAGTCGCTCTTCGTCCTAGCTCTTGGGCAGGGAGAGAGTGCTGGCCGTGCTGACACACTCGCTGGCACTGAAACTATTGCCAATCTCTGCCAAATCCAATGAATCCACCGATGGCCTGCGATTGTCGTCCCACAGTTCCTGGGTGAGGGCGTGCGTGTTGTAACAGAGCACCAGTCTGGTGTTGAGGCCCTCGAAAATGCTAACCACACTGGGTTTGAGATTGAAGAAAATGATTTTCTGATTGCGTCGTCTGAAGTCATCCACAATGGACGAGATCACTTTGGCGGCCGTAAAATCGGCTGCATATATATAGGTACAATCAATGACCACTGGATGCGTCGATTTACTGCCCAATTTCATAACCATGTTGCGTACAAACTCCACCGAGGGAAAGATGAGACACCGATCGGGCGTAATCTTAACAAACTTGACACCCTGATCGGTCTGCAGCTGCTCCAAGGTGATCTTCGGCCTGGCGGAGTGATACAGTATGAACAGTTGATTCAAACCAATGGCCACTGTAATGCCAATCTCCAGGGGCAAAACCAGACAGGTGATGAAGGCCAATATGCCCGGCACCAGATCGGAACCTGTGGGGAATAATTGAAAGTTAAAAGATTGAAATGGAGCAATGCCAGCTTAGGACTTACGCTTACTGTGCCACATGGGCATGACGATCTGATATTGAACTTGGAATATAACCGCCGATAGGATAATGCCCGCCAGCACCGCCTTGGGAATGAAGGCAAAGTACTCGGTGAGGAAGTTGAGGGCCAGCACCACAATGATGCCTATATAGAGATTGGACATATTGGTGCGACATCCGCTGGCATTATTCACAGCCGAACGGGCGAGTCCACTGTTGCAGCGATAGCCCGAGAAGAAGGAGGTGGCTATGTTACCCACGCCACAGGCAATCATCTCCTGTGTAATATCAATCTGTTTGCCCTTGGAGAAGGCCTTGCACACCGATGTCGTCTCCAGCAAGGCCATGATGGGTATGATGATTAGGCCATAACCCATTTTCTCCACCATCTCCCAGAAGCTCTCACCGGCCACTTCTGGTATTCCTGCGGTGGCATTTCCTGGTTGCGCCTCAATATAGAAAGGTGGCACTGATGGCGATGGTATGCCATCGGGTATGTGGCCAGTCAGACGGAATGGATTCGTACCCTTTGCCTCCAAATGCATGGTGATCAGTGTGAACACTATGACAATGGACGCATTGCGAGTGGTGCCCACAAACTTAAGCACTCTATTCAAAAAACGCTGGAATCCACTTCGTTCCTCATCTTTCTTGGGGCCTATTTTCGCTCTGCCCAGGCTGCGCATGGAAAGCAGCAAGAAAACGCAACCAAATCCTAGACAAGTATCG
Source organism: Lordiphosa andalusiaca (assembly GCA_035044965.1). Classification (NCBI taxonomy): domain Eukaryota; kingdom Metazoa; phylum Arthropoda; class Insecta; order Diptera; family Drosophilidae; genus Lordiphosa; species Lordiphosa andalusiaca. Next base: position 1,930,922 of record JAWNNM010000036.1, read on the forward strand.
GCCCTACGTATATTCTTGATGTCACGGAACATGCCAATCCAGTTTTGCAGAAACGAGCCGCCCGGACTCTTCAAGCCAAACATTGATTTCATCTGCGACGTGGTCACAATCAAGGCCACGGCACTGGTAAATCCGGCACTCACTGGTCCCGACACAAACTCCACCAGACAGCCCAACTTAAAGAAGGCCATAATGATCTCTATGATGCCCGTCAAAAAGGTAAGAAGTACTGCACGCTGCCAACAGCCCTGGGCAAACTGGTAGACCATCAAAGAGGCGACAGCTGTGCTGCCAATTGTGCTGTCCTTGCAAGTGCCCAGGAGTACATAGATAAAGCAACCCATAAATGAGCCATAGAGTCCATACTGACAAGATAAATAGACACAAATTTGGGTTAGTTGAGCAAGCAGCAGGTGGGTCTTGGAATAAGTAGGAGGATTGTACCATTCTTAGTCGGGGAATTCTGTAGAATGTAAAGTTTTTAATAAGAAGAAAACAATTCTATTTTGTATACCCTTGCAGATGTTTGTAATGCATAGAAGGAAGCATTTCCGACCACATATAGTATCGGAACTGCGAACGAAAAACAAATTCGCATCTACGGTACACTGGTTCGAACCCAAATTTGGAATTTGGGAGAAGGTTCTGGTTCGAACCTTGGTTCAGTCCATGCTTCATACAACATTACTAATTTTTGTCTTCTATGTGTTTTAAAAACAGCATTCGATCTAAAAACTCCCCGAATTGTATGGGAAGGGAGTGGTATTTGGGTCGAAATTGGTTAGTAGAAAACATGGAAATATTCCATGTATAATTTACAGTTTAGTGAAACTCCATATCGTGGTTTACATAGGAAAATATTACCAATATAGTGTTAGACTCCTGCTTTTGATATTTATTCAAGAAGCTTTAGAGTCGAGGAGCTTTAAAAGCAGAGACTTTTATGGATAGGGATTTTATAAGGCAACCATCTCGTTTTGCCAGTTCATTTTTCCACTCTCCGGCCCATTTTAGGAGTCAGTAGCACCAAATGGCAGATGAAGTCGGTAGGCAGCAGGTCAAATTTATGGGTCAGTTTGGTTGAACCGAACCAAAATTTTGGGTTCGAAACAGGTTCGGCTTCGGATCGGTTTATAGTAAACTAAAAGTCGAAGTTCGGAGTTCCGTTCAAAACCGTTCGTCTGTTTCTATGCTATCTCCTCTGTCACTTTTAAAGCTATCGCGACCAAACTTTGCACGAAGTTTTCTGGTACCAATACGCTGCACATATATCTCAGAACCGGCCAGATCGAATGACTATAGAATACAGCTGCCATAGGAATGATGGATCGAAAAATTAGTTCTAGTGAGAAAAACTATTCTGTTTTCTATGTTGATGCCATGATTCTGCCAAGTTTGATCGAAATCGGACATGTATATACTATAGCTGCCATACAAAAGTAAGGTTAAAAATTAGTCTTGGCGAGAAAAACTATTTGGTTTTCAATGAAAATCTCTATAAAATTGGCATATATTTATTTTATAAACTTTTACACAATTCTTCAAAGTTTTGTGAAAATCGGACGACCATAGGATATAGCTGCCATAGGAATGATCGGTCGAGAAACTAGTTTTAGTGAGAATAAGTTTTTTGTTTTCAAAGCAAACGCCTCCAAACTTTGTATTTCTTAGTTTGCTATGCTTTCAAGTGATTCCACAAAGTTTGGTCGAAATCGGACATCTATATAGTATAGCTGACATAGAAAAGTAGAGTCAGAACAGAAGTCTTAGTTGGAAAACTTGTTTGTTTTCGGTGGAAATGTCCCACAAATTAGGAAAAAAAAACTTGATGCAAGGGTTTACAAATAATAAGTTAACTTTCCTCTATTTTAAAGTTTGGGAATTCGACAATTTGTGATAAAATGGTCGAGTTCAGCACTACAATTTGGTTACAGATCATGGCTATATTTCAATGGAAGAGCATCGACCGCATATAACTTAAATCGTAACTTTCAGTTTGTTGTATTTTTGAAGATAACTGTTCTTATTTATTAAGCTGTTTGATAAGTCGATTGATTCGTACTTCAACGGTCCGATTTCACATCTTCAACATAGAGCTATCTGTCACATAAACCTACATATAGCAGAGCAAAATCTGTGTGTTATCTGACACATAGTAGCTATTTAGAAGATGAGAAATCGGCGATTGCTTGTTCTTAAAGAAGAAAATAAAAATCGAGGCTCTGTTTGGTAATACTCTAAGCAGACACGGATTGCTATTTAACTTGGCAAAATTTCAATTTGTTGATCCCTTTTCGAGGCGATTATGTAATTGCACTCAATTCCACTTCCATTTCCGCAAGAGTTTTGTGATTCGGAGATCCCACCTGGGTCTTAAATCACAAAATAATTGTGGAGTTAGAAGTTTAAGTTGCAAAACAATCAATTTGGAATGGATGTCTTTTGATATCCAGTATTCGATATTGAAATATCCTTTTTTCACATTCGTTGAATCAAAATTTAATATAAATTTCAAACGCCTACGAATATTTTGTTCGACTTTTCCATACCATTCCATTTTCAAGCTACTCACCTCTGGCGGCAATCCCACCACCCCTGAATAGGCCAATCCCTGTGGCACCACCGTCAGGCCCACGGTTATTCCGGCCAATATATCGCCAATACAATCGCCTCGTGTATAGTGAGGCAACCAGCTTAGAATTGGCAGCCGTTTCTTTAGCGTTTTCATGCGAAACACATTTTTTGCATATCGCATACAGCATGCGGTGCCGGAGGATTCATTTTCCTCATTGGTAGCCTCCAGCTGCTCAAGACTCTTGGACTTGGAGGTGCGATGATCCGTAATCAGAATGAAGTCCGTCGACGTGCTATCAAATTGCGCCTCCAAAGTTTGACTCACTTCCGTTCGCTTACGAAACGTTACCTCGTTCTCTAGCGTTGACATTGGGTGTTGATCTTGATCGTATCTGTGCCACGGGCTGACTGATACAACGATATGGATGTACGGTTGGACATGCGAATTCAGCCTGATGCTGGGCAGCTGCGTCAAGCCCTCTTATCAGCTTTGGCGGCCGCTGTTTGCCCACCTTATGGCGTAAGTGTGGGAACGGGATAAAGGTTGTATGTTTCATTTATCTTCATAGAGTTTGGCCATAAACAGGGCAGGCAGCGAGCAGCGGACTTGACAATGACCAAAGCATTGTGTGTATTATTTGACTTGGAATTCTCGGCTTGGAATTGTCAACGATCATGCAAATTTTCCATTAATCAATATGTATGTGTACGCAAGTAATTTGGAGGGGGGGGTAAATATTGATATCGACAGCAGGGGCTTTTGATTTGAGTGCAGATTAGTGGTCCAACTTGTTGACGGAAATATGGCAAACTCAACGAAAGTGATGAAATTGGGCGATGGGTGGCTGTTAGAATGGGTTTCTCTTAAATTGAATACGATTGGGAGAATTCACAAAAGACTTTCTGGATCTTGATCAATAAACCGAGAAACAACAATAGCAGATGAGCTTTTACTTCTCAGCTTGAGCTGTTTTCCCAGCCCTGATGTAGAAAAGTGTAGAAGTTGCAGCTGCTCGTTTTTCAATGTGCGAAAAGTTGTCCCCATGCTTCTCATTTCCCTGCTATGGCACACTTAGGTTTTGGATTTCGGATTAACGGGCTGCTGGCCATTTTTGGAACAATTTTGATTCATCATTTTTGATCCAAGGTCAAAAAAGTGATGGTTTCTTGGATGCAAAAAAACACATATTAGAATTGGAACTGAACTTAAAATGGGGGAACGTTTTTCTGAACTCTTTGATATGATACTACAGTATTATGCAGAAGACTTTAGAGCTTGTGTGCGACAAGTGTAGCAAGTTGAGTAGAAATCGCTGGGAAGAATGTAAGAGATATATATTTTTGAACCGAACCCTTTTTAAAATGTATTTCCTCCGGCTCAGGTCGTTGCTCCGGTTCGGGTTCGATTCCGACTTCCCAAAAAAACCCGGAGTCTCCGACTGCAGCCCTGATTACCAAAACGATTATTGTGATAAAGAGATAAAGAAATTTTATTGCAAGTATCAACTTGTAGCTACTTTTACAATTGCTTAAATCAGTGGTGGGCAGCAAATGTAAGTTTGGGATCAAGTATACAAATGTTTTTGCAGTCGTTTCAATTGCGCAGCGACGAAATAGCGCCATGTCGGGACAGACCCAATAGATTGATGGTTTTCGCTTTGAGGCGAAGCAATTGCACTTGTAGTTCTGTCGTCTTGTGTGTGCTGGCGCCGAGAAGCGAGGCAAGTGGCGTCAGTCGCTGTAAAATAACTCTCGAAGTAACGACTTGCCCAACGCTGCCTTGAACATTTGTACCTGTAAAGCAGTGTTCCCCAAGAATAGAGTCTCTCTGTTGCTCTCCGACACTCACTGTTGCATTACTTCGGCAAGCAATCGGCGTGAGTTGCCGAAAGTGTTCGGCCCCCCTGGTTCATGGCTAGGAAACACTGCCGTAAAAGTTGACTATCGAGTAAATGTTGAACTATTGATGAGTTTTTAGGTGTAAACTCAAATTATTTACTAGTATAGTATACTATAATTATATTATTTACTAGTAATCAGAAAGGGTATGTCGCCTGGTGTCGCCCTGCGAAGAAAGTGTTTAGTTTAAAACCAGAAATATAAAAACCAACTATCAAAGTCGTCCATTTCATACAGGCATGTCATAGGCAAGGGACAATTGGCCCCCGAGAGCAGCCACTTGCAACCAGTTTAATACCAATTGTCCACTACAGCAGCAGCTATTTACAACCAGTTGGCCAACTAAACTGTTTGTTCTTTACTTTACAGTTATTTCAATTCGCAATACATTCATCGTCGCCACATACAAACTTTTTCCACTTTCACATAGAGTTTCCATTTGACTTAATCCTTGTTTTTCTACACTTTGAATTGATTTTCACTTCTAATTCGGTCAGTTTACCTCATCGGTTATCCCAAATCAGTCGCATCTAGTTATTTTGCTACCAGTTAAATTCTAGTTGCTTACAACTAGGCTTAGAGAAGTTCTTCTTGGTTACTAGTTGCCAGTTTCTCTGCGGGGCGCTTTTGATATTTGCTAATGAAAAGAGAATCAAATACTTTCAACTGAGTCTGATAATATACTTATACTTGTTGTACTTGATTCCAATCCCTCTTAGAGGTGAATATTTTTATAGCATATCGTAATTGGGCGACAGATCAAGCAAAATGTCTTCTTGAACTGTTCTTAACCATTCACTGTTCCTTCGAAAACTGCATTTGCTTGAAAATCAATAGACCAAAATTCATATCAGCGGTCTTCACCCACAATTACATGAATAATTTAACATTTCAAGAGCAATTACCCAATAATCTTCCTTACCATGCAAAGTAATTAAAGTAGTTGTAAAAGTAATTACATTTTTTAATATTCACTGGATAATCATAAGTCCAATTTACAAATACGATTACTAATTAATCGTTATCAGTAATTGTAATGAAAATTAATTAAATACAGGAAGTAATGACTACATAACAGCTCTGGTTTCATGGTATTTGGCCTGCTTTGAATAGGCTGGAAATCTAATTGTTTGATTTTCACACTTTAAAATATTTAAAATATTTTTTATTTTTAAGTCGTATAAGTGTGTTATCTTATGCTTTTTTGGTCTGCTGCAGTTGACTCAATATTTACATTCCTGTTCGTTTACGCATTTCGGCAAGTATCTTTTGCCTTATAGAGGGATATCTTTTTATTTGCAACATAAAAAACTTTATTAATGCAAATATATACAATGTACATCCGTAGAGATAGTTAGTACGTCACGTTTTCAGCTGTATGTTGTGGTTAAGTTATTTGTTAGGTTGTATTTCTTTACCAAAAAATCGACTTTAATTGCATTTTCGCAAACTTTTCAATAAATATCCCCCTTTTGAAACCTAATATTTTATTAGTTAGTTTTTTTGTATTAGTAGTTTGCATACCCCCGGTTCTATTTTTAATAGACATTAGCTTCCTCCTCATGCCAGCATTGCTAGGATTGTTTGGGAATTGCAAGGTATCGAAGTGGCAAAAACCGACACATACCCGCTTAGCCACATTGTATTGGTGATAGGGATTTTCTTCCTTTCAGTTTCTATCGCTCTTTCCAACTTTTCACATGGCACATCCGAACTCATTCCAATCTCGAGTCAGGAATATTTGACTTTCAAGTATGGATTCGAGATTGACTGTAGCCTTTTCGGTTTGATACATGCTTTTCAGGATTATTTCAATAATTTTCAGCTTGTGTCTAGCAGGGTTCGTAAATATCACTCAAATATCATTGAAAAAAGTCTTGCGGCATTTTTATTGAATTTTTAATTGTTCATAAAATTGGTTATAATAATGCGATTTAAGTCAAATATGCGCCGTTTTGTTCGATGACGAGTTCCCAACGAGATGCCAACTTCATAATGCCCCTCTTATAGAAGCTCGCTTCCCTATTGTCAAAAAACTCGGAGAGCCAATTTTCACAGGACTCTCTTGTGGCCAACTTCCGACTACCAAGCTCGTTCGCCATGGTCAGAAATAGGTGGTAATCACTTCCGGACTATACGGTGGATGCAAAAGAACCTCCCATCCGAGCTCCCGGAGCTTCTGGCGCGTCACCAAAGATGTGTGTGGCCTGGCGTTGTCCTGATGGAAGACAATTCGGCCTCTGTTGATCAAAGATGGCCTCTTCTGCATGTGTGCTGCATTCAAGCGGTCCAGTTGTTGGCAGTACAGGTCCGAATTGAGCGTTTGGCCATAGGGGAGCAGCTCATAGTGGATGATTCCCTGCCAATCCCACCAAACACACAGAAGAACCTTCCTGGCCGTCAATCCAGGCTTGGCCACCGTCTGGGCAGCTTCACCGCTTTTCGACCACGACCGTTTGCGCTTCACGTTGTCGTAATTGACCAACTTTTCATCGCCAGTCACCATCCGCTTTAAAAACGGGTCGATTTTGTTGCGATTCAGAAGCGATTCGCATGCATCCATACGGGCCAAAATGTTTTTTTGCGTCAAGTCGTGTGGCACCCATACATCGAGCTTCTTTTTGAATCCAAGCTTCTTCAAATGGTTTATAACGGTTTGATGACTCATGCCCAGCTCTTGGCCGATGCTACGGCTGCTACTATGCCGGTCTCTTTCGATCAATTCAGCGATTTTATCGCAATTTTCGACGACAGGCCTTCCGGACCGTGGCGCATCTTCGATCACCTCTGCACCAGAACGAAAACGTTGAAACCATCGTTGTGCGGTGGAAATGGAAACTGTATCGGGTCCATAAGCTGCACAAATTTGGCAGCATGAGATGCATTTTTGCCTTTATCGTAGTAGTACTGTAAAATATGCCGTATTTTCTCTTTATTTTGCTCCATGTTTGCGACGCTATAACTCACGAAAGACTAAAAACAAACAACAATAAATCAAACACGTGTTAGCGCGTGAAAAGAGCTTTCCAAAAAGCTCTAGCGTGAACCGATGCGACGAATACAACTAGAACTACGCGCTTGCAAAGACAAGCCTGCGGAAATACCGCAAGACTTTTCTCCGATTGCTCCGATATTTTTTGCTATTGCTATAACTCCATAGCTGACAGCACGGAGCAAAGCTATAGTGCTCCAGATGAAATTTTGTGCTTATGCTCTGCTCCCATCACTAGTAAATAAAGGGCTTCTTGCTCAATTTAGTAAGACTCGAGCTTGAGATTTCATTCCGAAACTGGAGATCAAATCAATCTTTTTGATTTTGAATTTTATCTCGCCATTTTGTATACTGTGCGGGACCCCAACCTGATGAGCGAAAGATCTATTAACTCGCGACGAGCGGGGAAGGTGGATGGTGTAAATTTGAAGCAAGGGCTTTCCGGTAGCTCTATTAAGTTTAAGGCTAACGGCAAAAACGCCTTGGCTAAAAATATTTAAGTTTCTGTGAATAACTTTTACTATTTCTTCTTCTAACAACAATCAACTTAACTTAAATAACTAATCATTTTAATATAAGAATAATTTCCCAATTTCTTTTGATACAATGGTCAATTGATTTCTGGAAACGAAATGCAAGACTTAGTATCCACTTTTTGTACACTCGACTCAGTTCATATTTGGAATGTTAGCCAAACCATTTACACTTGCCATACTAATTGGTAGACCAGTTAACTCAACTGCGAAGTTAGTTATTCTGGGCAAAATACGCATCTTCCTACCGCTGAAAAATAACCCACCAACTGATCTTTTGGTTTGTCTGGAAACAAGTTCATTCCTTTTATGTAAATTTTTTTGATTTTTTTTTGTTTTATTATTTAATTTTAATGTTTTTTTTTACATGATTTTTTAAAATTGTATTTTAAAAGCATTGCATTCATTATATCAAATAAAGTAAGATATATCATTACATTATACAAATTGTTTGCTTGTTTTCATTCTTTGCCTTATGTTTGTTGTTTTTTTTACCATAAGTTTAATATTATTATATGTGTAAGCAATTTTATAATTCAATAGCAGTAAATTGTTTTCAGAGACCATGGCTATATATGTATCATATATATGTATGTATGTATGTATGTATAAGTATTATGTATGTAGTGTATATGTAGCACTCTAGAATAATTGTTTGTTTGTATGTATGTATAAATTTTAAGTGCATTTAAAACTAAAAGAATTTTGCAATTAACGATCTTTGCATACAAAATGAAGAAGTGCGTGTGAAGAGGCTGCAGCATAAATCTGAAGAGCAATTGACAATTACTTAAGGAAAGAATTTCTTTAGATTAAATTAAACTGCCAATAAAGCGTATTCCATATTTATGTATATATTATGTATATATATAGACAATCTTTTGTGTAAAGAACTTCCTGGTGTGTGTGTGTGTGTGTGTGTGTGTGTGTGTGTGGGTGTGACAGTAAACAAAATTAAATCTTAACAAACATATGATTAATATGCATTTGGTGAACCGAACACAAAAACCAAATAATTTTTAGAACGCAACAAAACATTGAATCAAAATTCATAGAACAACAACATCAACAACAATTATGACATTTTGCTTAAACTATTGCAAGCGTCGCCATTCTGCTCTACTGCCAAACGCCAATTGTATAATTCCTGCTCAGATGACCCATGCGACGCTGACGTCCGACTGAAATAGAATACATTTGGATAGACGATTAGTAAAAATATTCCATTAGCTGCAGATTACTGGTTAAAAGACGCAACACTAACAAAACTGTTTTATTTATAAATCAAAAGACGTAGCATTTTCTTGGCGCAGACTCCAAGTGTCAACAATTAAGTGTATACAGAAAATATACAGCCATGGACATACATACTTATGAGTAATTTAAATATTTACTAACCCATTTAGATATTAATCTCAACGCCTTATGATTAAAAGCGATACAGGTGACGCCGCCCGCTTAAAAACTATATTTAGAGTTGACTTAAGGTCGATATTCCGTCTAGCCGATAAAGTTTTATATTTAAGGTAAGTTTAATTGGTAACCTAATATTTAGCATTTATGATAATATGAAACTCGGAAGAGTTAATTTTTCAAACCAAGTACGCAAGGAATTCTCAACCTGATGTTAGCCCTATATCCACGGCACACTCACACATTGAAACGAGCGCGTTAGTTAAAGTCGGCGCTGCTCGACTTTGATTTAACCGTAACTCAGTGGAATTACCGTTTAATAGCTTTTAATTATGTTAATTAACAGAGCATTAACATTAAATGTAAGCATATTAACATTATGTTAGCAAGCAGTGTGCAACATTTTGTACAACCTTTACTTGGCTCAACACAGCCCAAGCCAAGCTCGACTCAATCTCTTGTCTTGTGCACTTTTCATCTTCGCACAAAAGAAAATTACCTTTAGTTTGAGCTTAAGAAGCCATTTCATGGCAAGTTTCTACAAAACTATCGCCAATCGCTAGTAAAGTTGACCAGGTAAGTTAGAGGTTTCGAGGTTGGTTCGCACCCCTCTCGAACCTTTATAACTCTATGATTTTTGATCCGATCTTTATTAAAATTTGAGAGATTATAGATATTGCACACAAACATTATTGTGCTGTATTTCAGGAACATTTCAATTTCAAAATTTACTTAATGTGCGTACAGACATTAGAAGCAAGGCTGCAAACCGGTACAGAACCGAACCCCTGAGAACCAGTTCGGTTCGGCTTTTTTGGAGTTCCAGAACCAGGCGCCTTACATTTTTGACTCCCTTAACCTGAACCTGAACCAATTTACTATGCTTAATGAGAGTTTTCAAAATTCGACAATGAATGACTCAACGTCTGATTGGGAAGACGAGAAGTTAATGAAAGCAATTAACAAATATTAAATATAAAATTTGTGAATGATGTTATAGGTTCCCTTGAAATTGGTCCAAAAATTCATCCATCGACAAATGTTTTAAAATTTTGGAAAGCTCATAATAACGAAGACATAAAAAATATGGCTGTGCCAGCAACTCAGGTATCAGCTTAACGAGCCTTTCCATTACTTAAGTTTGTTCCTTCTGATTTAAGAGCTAATACAGAACAGAACAGCTCCTGGACGATATAATGCTAATTATCCTAAACTAAGCCAGATTTGATATTTGAAATAACATATGTATCAATATGATTAAGTATTTGGATAGAAGGTATATATATGTTTCATTTTCAACGTATTTATAAATCAAAAGTCAAACTATTCTTCTATGTGCAAGCGAACCAAGGTTCGAACGAGAACCTCGGTTTCAGGTGTTCCAGAAAACGGTCCGAGAACCGAACCTTGAATTTTACAATGGATTCGAACACCCGGATTGAACCTCATGGATAATTTTAAAGGTTTGCAGCCTTCTAATCGTCTACATACTAAATTTGGTTACTCTAGCTCTTTCAGTCTCTGAGATCTCAGGGTTCATACAGACGAACGGACACGACTATTTTGACTCTGCTGTTGATGTTTATGGAGAATATTTGTATTCTTTATGGGGTTGGAGATTATTTCTTTTATATGTTCCGGTTTATATGACTTTAATATCTTTTTTTTTTATACATTACACAGGTCGACAAAAATTTAAAAAATTTTTGATTCAAAGAACGTACAATTCTTGTAGGGTTTTCATCGCTGAACACGAACCTGGCCTCCAAAAGTTACCATGACGTAGAGATTTTGAGAAAAATGTGCTTAAAATCTCAAAAACACTGTTTTTGCTTTTTTTTCCAAACACAAGAATATAGCCGAGGTCTCTTATTAGGCTTAAGTTAAAGCTTGAACTGTCAACCATATGAATCATATCGAAAAAAGTTTGAATCAAGCCCAAGTTATGTTGTAGGACAACTCGCACTCTACATATATTCATATGGCCTATAAGTAATTATACGTAGAAGAAGTTGTGCTGTAAGAAAATTTGGGATTGATTCAAGGTTTTTCGATTTCCTTCATTTGGTTGGAAAATTTTGTCCTTTTTGGTTTGTAATTGCTCTATCGCTTTTTCATTGGAGTTTCGCACTTACTTTAATCTTGACACGAGTTTCGGTAATGTATCAAGTAGACTTTACATCAAATCAACTTTCTTGAGTCCCATCACTGTTTTTTGCTGTGTGCAGACACTTTACATAATTCTTAAAGTTGTGGTTATTTACAAATGTTTTCTTTTCATTCATCCATTAATGAAAATGAACAGATACTGATGTAATTGTGTCAGTTGAAAGCATTCGATTTCAGTTTCAGTCCAAGCAGAGCTACCGAAACTTTTTATCAAGATTGATCTTGGATTTTGGTTCTAAATATTTCTAAAATTATAATTAAAAGATACAATTCGCAATCGGCTTATGTGATTTGTTACTGACTTCTGGAAGCATAATCCAAATCAAAATTAAGGCAGTGAATAATATCATTCTGTTTGTTATAGGTGCTGGGAAATACTTAAGAACTTAGAACTTAGCTTACTTTGTTAAGCACAGTGGTCTTCCTCAGCCATTAATAGGCTTATTACTTAAACATATTTAGGGTGCGTTCATAAACCCTGGCAGGTTGCCAGTGACTGATATACACTTGCGAACACATGCCACATGCTGTCAATATTCTGATATATTTTGTTCAGTCTGAACAGACTGTCACATAACTGACAGCCTGCCAGTGTGTCTAAACGCACCCCGACATCTAATTACTTACTTAAAGGTATCTTAGGGAACTTACAACCTACTAGAACTAAGAGATACTTTTTTTAAAAAAAAAAAGATACTTTACGTACTGCAAGTCAACATCATTCTTCGTTGTTAGTTGGCAGCTGGTTGGTTGTTTGGTGAAGGATTTGGGTCGATTGGTAGGAGGGGGGAGGTCAGTGTTGTACAACATTCACATTTGTATGCTGTTGTGGTTGTTGTTGATGCTCAGCTGGGCAGTTGTTGTTGTTGTTGTTGCTGTTGTTGTTGTAGTTGTTTCTTCTCATGTAGTTGATTAGTAATGAAAATATTGGACACACGCACACACATCTAACATTGCTGTTCACATATATATAATTGGTGGCATGTTTGTTGTTGTTGTTGTTGCTGTTGTTGTTTTGCTTTTGTCTTTTTATTTACGCTGATTCAGGCGTTTCACACGTACTGTAAGACACATAGAGAGAGAGGTTGGGGTTGGGGGGAAGAGAAGAAACAAAATTGATAGGAATTAGTCAAGTTTTGTGGTAAACAACAGGATACATATAATGCGGGGTTAGCTCAATCAATCAATCAAAGTAAAGTGTCAACTTTCAATCAATCATTCAATTCAAGGTACAACATTCCAGGCTGTTCAATAGAAGTCTTGTAGTTTGTTTTTTAAGTTTTCATTCTATTTTCTTGGTTATTAGATGGCTGAACGAAAGCATTTTGGTAGGGTAGGGCGTTAGTGTGCGGGTAAAAAGGCAACGGTTGCTAGTACCAAAAAACAAAAAAAGTACAGTAGTAGAAGGGTACACACTATTCGCTTGAGATTGGACGCCGAAAGTAGTGCTACACATTATGTATGTTGGGTGTTGACGTTTCGATTTCTGGAGGTGTGGTTCATCTTTGGTTAAATTTTGTTGTTGTTGAATTATAAAATGTCTGTATTATTTTGGTTGCAATTTATTCGTGATTTTTCTTTTCTTTTCTTTTCTTTTTCTTTTTGTTGTACTTAAACATTTACATCGCAGTTTAATTCCTATACGAAGAGAATATCATTAGAAGTCTGGGTATGCTGGTACAGTACAGTGTGTAAATGTGTGATTGGTGTTGTCTGGTGAAGGAAACGTACAAACAAGATGGAGATCGGCATGCCAGGAAATGAGAGAACAAAGCGTGCAATTATGTGGTACGGCAAACATATTTCTAGTACAAAAAAGATCCAAGTTAGGTTCACAGTTAATGTTGGCAAAATGCTGTTGGCTGGTTTTATTAACACTTTCTCTAATCTCTGCGAGAAGCTTTTCTTTATATTGCTGGCTCTGAAAGTGCTTTTAGGGGGGGGGTGTTAGGCAGGCAGGTCTTCTGCAAGGAACGATTGAATGGGCGAAACTCACTGTTCATAGATACCTGTGTTAAGTATTAGAGAAATATTACGCCTAAAATCGATTTCTGCTGGGTTAGGATGCCTTTGACTTTTTGTGTGTGTGGGTGTCGTAAATCAGTTTCAAACATATATCTCTCTACGGTTCGTTCTGCGTTTTATATTTTTGATCCTTTTTGCTCGATTTAACTTAGATATTTTCTTGTTTAGTTTACAAAACGTTTTAAAAATGATTTAGTTTGCTTTTTGTAGTTTTTTGGGTTTTTTTTTTTGTTTTGTTTTGTATGTTTTATGTGATTCTTATTGAATTCTTGTTGATTTTCTATGCAGATTATTGAAAAATCTGAACTGCAGGCGTAACTCAAGATCTTTTCTTACTGTAAATGAGAAACAGAAAAAGAGAGAGAGAGAGAGAGAGAAAGAAAAAGAGAATAGTACACATAAGGGAAAACAATAATGGTAACACAAAATGAAAAAATAAAATAAAACAGTATCAACTGTCGTCTGTCTCTGTGGGGCATTTTACAAAACTGAGAGGAAAAAACATCTGGACGTGAGTGTGTGTATGGGTGTGTGCTGGATTCGCCGCTGACCGATATTGGGGCGGCTAGGATTAGTGGCACAGACTGATGGGCGTGTCTGGATTATATACAAAATGAATAATGGATGTGGCAGAAAGCAGCTGCTTGACAACGACGATATGTATAAACAATTGTGCCTGGATTTAGAATAATTGTACACCGGCAGATCTCATTTGAGAGCGGATCAGTCGAAGAACCCTTTTATCTTTGGAAAACAATATATGAGAAAGTCCGTCTGTAACAGCAAAAGTGTATGCACAGTATGCATTTTGTAGCCACAATACTGCACTGTAGCAGCGAACTTCCCAGAAGCTTGCAACGCATCGAAATATTCATTTCCGACCCCACAAACTATATATATTCTTGATCAGAGTGGGCTTTGTCCGTCCGTCTGTTTCTACGCGAACTAGACTCTCAGTTTTGAAACTATCGTGCTGAAATTTTGCACAGAGTCTAATTTTTGCTGCACGCTACTAATTTGTCGGAACCGACCGGATCAAATGACTATATCTCATAGCTCCCATAGAAACAATCGGTCGGAAAACTAGTTTTAGTATGGAAAACTTTTTTCTTTTCAATGGAAACGTCTCCAAACTTTGTATTCATATGTTTTCTATGCTTATTTATCATTTTGTCAAGTTTGATGAAAATCGGTCAACTATATGGTATGGCTGCCAAACAAAAGATAGGTCTGAAAATCAGTCTTAGTTAAAAAAAACTTTATTGTTTTTAATGGGAGCAGCCTGGAACTTTATAATTGTTTGTTTTACATATCTTCACCCAATTCTACAAATTTGTGTTCAAATCGGTTTGCCATATCATATAGCACCCATACGAACAATCGGACGGAAACTGGGTCGAGGTGGAAAAATTAAATATTTTTGAAAATATTTAAGCGAGAACTTGCAAGGGTATAAAAACTTCGGCACAGACGAACTTTTTTTTACTTTTTCCTCACAAATAAGCTGTAAACGAAAGCAACAGGACGGTCAAGCTCGACCATATTATACTCTGTACCAGCGAAAGTGTATGCACAGCATGAGTTGTTTTTACATTCTTTTGCTTATAACTCGACTAACGTTCATCGTAACTTTGTCAACTCTTTGGCGAAACAATAAATAATCCTGATTACTTAATATTTTGAGAAGGTACCAGCGAAAGTGTATGCACATCATGCATTTTGTCATTATTTTGCTTATAACTCGACTAACGTTCATCGTAATTTTATCATCTCTTTGGCGGATTATTAAATAATCCTGATAACTTAATATGTTGAGAAGATACGAACCTTCTATTTATAAAACTGACCGAGATTTGACGCTTATTCCAATTCCGATTCCGCTTAAATTAATCTAGATCGAAAAGAAAGTCAACTTCTTCACTGGAAAATGGGAACCACAAAATGAAAACGATTTGGAATTGCTATTCATAAATCAATCGAGAATGGGACAGATGCGAATACATCACACGGTAGGACAAAATCAAATCACTTAGGTGCTTACACGATAAAGCTATCGTTTGTGGGAAAAAAAGCTTTCAAACTATCGATAACACTATCGTTCGGGGTGTCCAACCGATAATATTTCTGTCTATCTCGGTCCTAATTCCATATAAGGTTGTGTTATTGAAAGCAAACAGTTAAAAAAACTTCGAGTTTCGTTTTGGTTTCGATAACCTGATCGATAGTTTGGAATCGATAGTTGGCCAGCTCGAATAGGAAGGAGAAAAACTCTAATAAGCTTGTTTCAGCGTGTAAATCCCGACTTACAGTAACAAAATGCTTTTTTCGTCCGAATTTCTATCGGTTAGTTTCGATTTAGGTTCCAACTTCATTCACTGGCCCAATGTCTTGCCTCTTTATTTGCTTTCGATGAACGCACTCAAGTGTTGTCTCCACAACCTGTTTTGAAATCTTCCACTCTTGAGACGTTAATTGTTTTACCAATTGTTTGCTGGTTTTTGTTCCAACTACTTAGTTAATCTATAAACAAGACAATGACGATTTCACCTAGCAAAGAAAAAGGTACTAAAAAGGAAAGTAACTCGTGACTAGTTTTATGTACCAATTCACTGACAGAAGTCAACCAAAAAGAGTTTGCATTTTGAGTTCTCACTCAGGTGCAGCTAAGAGCTAGCCAATCCTATATCCATAAACAGATCTGCCAGGGTGTATACACACTTCGGCAAGCCGAATTGAAATATTCTCTAGGGTTTTGTACAAAACGACACTCCCATCTCGGTCGGCAAGATGGGGTATCATGTGATACGAATTGAGGGGGGCGGGCGGGGGACGAAGTTTAATTTACACCAAAGTACAAAAATCAAAAACCAATGTTTTGGGTGGAGGCGGCAACAACAACAACAATAAGTTTACATTAAGAACCAATGAGGCGAGAGATTTGAACTGGTGACTGTCTGTACATTGGATTGGTGGTGGTGGTGGTGGTGGTGGTGTTGGTGGTGTTGGTTTGTGGTGGCTCCGTCTGGTGCTGGTGGTGCTTCACTCACGTGTGCGCTTGATAGACACCCTCATCGTCATAGTTGGGCGTGACCGAGCGACTGCCGGGCACCACCATGTTATCGGGATCGAATTCAGGATCTAAGGCATCACCACCACCACGAATGACCATATTGTCGGGATCAATTTCCACATCATAGTCAGCCGGCGGTTGTGGTGAGGGCGAGGGCGATGGTGAAGGTGTGGGCGTGGCCGAGGCATACGTTATCTCACGTTCAATCTCCATGTTACCGGGTAGTATCAGTTTGGGCAAATTGGGCTTGAGTTTTTGCACACGGAAGACTGCAGTTACATAGGTTTTATTTTTGTTGTTGTGTTGTGTTTCGATTTGGTCAGAGTTGGTGGATAGTTTTCCAAAAATATAACAGAGAATTGGTTAATGCTATTTTCACAGAGACGAGAATTCAATGGCAAATATACAAGAGACAAGGGGTAAACACATCGAGACGGGGGGTGGGGGGAGACGAGTTAGCTGGAAGAATGACATTTTGATATAGTTGCGAACTTAAAGCTAACTAAAGTTTAGTTTAATTTGCATTATGATAGATAATAATACGATGAGGAGCCATCAGCTTAAGCCTTCTCCAAAAGTTCATTCCACTGCAACGAGTAGTGCAACATGAACGAGTGACGTGAACGAGAACGAGTGAAGAGAACGATAACGAGAACGCAACGCAACAGCTGTTTATGGGGGAATGAGTAATTATGAAGGCCAAACAGACTTTGGGGGGGAGTCAGGAAGACGCTTTACCTGAGCAATGAGTATTACACATAGTTCATTGCTTTCTGATCTGAGGGACGGTTACCACAAAGAGAATACGAACTGAGGGAAGGGGACAGGCGACGGACGAACTCAACAACTTTTACCAACTCTGATTTTGGGGAAGAGGGTTTCAATTATTTGGGGAAATCTCCGCTCAGATTTCCTTCTCAGTGCCGTTGGCTCCAGCTGCGCCTAGGTTGCTGATGCTGGATGATGCTCGCAGATTGCGCTTAACGCGCCCACCACCTGATGACAAAACATGATCGGAATCTGTAGGATTAGTCCAGGTGCGAGATTTGATGTACTGCTCAAAGGCAGCCAAGCTTTTGATCCTTGTGGGTGAAATGCATGTCGATGATGATGAGGATGAGTCTGCGGCTGGGACGGCGCTGGAAGCTAACGTACCTTGCTGCAATTCACCTAAACGCGAGTGAGGCAACAGAGCCGATCAATAAAATACCTAAAAGTCAGCCTAGCGAGTGGAGTATTAAGAAGAGCCCACGTTGACCACCTGCAAAGGGTATGCCCTGTCGTAGATAACGCGTCCAACTTACTTCTGTCGATGTTGCGCTGCAGATGGGCGGCCACACGATGACGGGCATCGTTGAACTCCAGATGCAAGCCCAGTCTCAGTAGCGATGGGTTCTTCTCCACCAAATCGGTAATCTCCATTTCGATCTTGTTGCCCAGCACCGCAGATCGCTGGGGAAATGGGAGAACCAAATTAACATCGAACTGACTGTTGATTTTCGTTCTAAATGAACCATACCTGATTGGAGGCCCTGAACTCCTCGATGGTGTGACACTTGAGCAGGGCTTGCACCAGCTTCACAATCACGGGCGGACTGATGAAGTTGGTCTCAACATTTAATACTCTCAGGGTTTTGCTTTTCTCGATCGCCTCCGCGAGTAGGAGAGCTGTCTTATCGGTCAGGCCAACATTTGTCAGCGATAGAACTTCCAAATGTTCATTCTGAGGCAGTGCGGCAAAGAGTTGTTCGAGCTTCTCATCGGAGATATTCTGGGGGAGGCGAAAGGAACGAGTAAAGAGTTTAGCTGTCTCCCCCTAGCCGGTTCCACTCACCTTAATGTTATTAAAGTTCAAGTCAATCAGCTTGGAGTCATCATCCTTCACACGCTTAATCGATTCCTCCACATCTGTGCTGTTGGGCGGATCCATGGGAAAGAGTTTCTGCTGCGAGGATTTGGTAATGCCATCCCAGCCAATGCCCACCTGTTGACCCTTGTTGAGCAGCGAGGCATGGTATTGATCCTGATTCATCATCGAGTGGAAACCCAAGATGGCAGCCAGATCGATGATCTCCTCCTGTGTGGCATCATTCAGCGCATGCTCGTACTCATCACCCAAATCGATGGCAATCTGTTCCTCGGCCTCAATTTCGCGTGCATCCCTGGGCGGTGGCACCCACTTCTTGCCGCGCACTGTACCCTGGACAAATGGCTCGAACTCCGGCTGATCGGGTTCCTCAATGGCCTGCTTATTGATGTGCTCAATCAATTGCTTGCGGTTTAATGGACCAGTGGCATCTTTGGTGCACTCATAGCTGCAGCGCTGATCTGGCGGCAGAAAGTTATCCTGGCGATGTCAAAGGAAATACATCAGATGTAGTCAATTTCTCTACTCTAAGTGAATACTTACATCGGGATCCACTTCTTTGGCTAATATGGTTATCTCCTCGGGCGAGAGTTGAGCCAACAGGCTCTCCACATCCACATCATCATATTCGCTTAGATCCTTGCCATATAGCTTGGCCGGTGTGGTGAGAGTTGTTGTCTTTGTGGTGGCAGAAGTCTGAAATGGAAGAATTGCGATTGGATGTAGTCATCGTGTGTGTTGAATCAGAATTTCCATTCCAAATGGGTACCGAAATCATCCAATAGATATTTTTTCAAATACTTAATTTTCCTCTGTGTTCGAATGGGAGAAGTAGCTGCATAACCGATACATTTTGTCTAGATCTTATTTGAAAATGGAAATATACTTCTTGGATCTTCATGGACACCTACCATTATATTGTTTGCTATTTACACTCCTTGTGACTCACTCAAAAAACACATAAAAAAAACCATAACCATCAGTTTTATTGTGGTTCCAGACCCGATTTCTCAATATCCGTTTAAGCCAATTAACCTGAGTTTAGCCCTATTTGAGTTTCCCTTACTGCTGCTACTGTAAGCTTGACCTGATCGAATGCGACCATGTCAGTTCTACATACTGGATTGCAACCTTAAACCAAAGAAGCTGCGTTATGGGGTATACCTTCTATATTTATAAGCAATGATTTACGTGTGCCAAATCTATTTGCCAGATGTTTCTCAGCTACGGTATATTGTTTTCTTCTTGGTATGTTTGAGTTTACATTTAAATCTATGGCAATTACTTTCAGGGAACTTTTTTCGCACAAAAAAAAAGAGCACAATATCTGGTCACACCTACGCATCGATAGCCATTTATCGATATTAACTGAACCTGACATAGAAAGTCTAAGATTAGACCGGAGCGCTGCTATCTACTGGGTACAGACAAACTCTCAAAGGCAGCGCAGCCCATACACACACAGTATAAGCATGTCGTGTTGATACGGCGTGCCTCTTCGTAGCGTGTTCGGCATTTGATTCGCTGCGTTGCACAGTGGGCCGCTGACCGAGTTCTGTAGCAGGAAACAAGCAAGGGCGCTGCAGTCGAATGACCCGACTACAAAATACCCTGTTCATTTGTTTTCATTTATTTTTTTGTAGAATGCATACACACACACTCACACATAAGCACCAAAGAATTTGCTTAACCTTAAATTATAGATTGATTCGCAATTGAATAAATTTAACTTTGTTTTGAATTTGTATGGAACCATTTTTGTAGCGGCTATTAAAGGATCAGCCTGAAAGTAGGCAACATTATATGGAACTTTTAGCGGTTTTAGCTCTAACTGACGATGCGGTACCCCCTCGCTCAATTGTTTCGCTTATAACTCCGGTTTTGTTTGTCCAATCTGATTGTACTTTTCAGCATAGATAGTTATTGGACCTTGCGTGGTGTGTATAAAACCACGAGGTTCTAATTTGAAATTTCCATATCTAAAACAAACTTGATCTACGGTATGCATTATTAAAGGGAACAGGGTATAAAAACGATGCGTCGTTGTT
Organism: Lordiphosa andalusiaca; assembly: GCA_035044965.1. NCBI lineage: Eukaryota > Metazoa > Arthropoda > Insecta > Diptera > Drosophilidae > Lordiphosa > Lordiphosa andalusiaca. The sequence continues at coordinate 1,951,512 of JAWNNM010000036.1, forward strand.
ACTGCTGCAAAGCAGAGTGTATCAGTTTCAATGCTGCTCTTAAGTTCGTGCTTGTTAAGTGTTCAGCAATCAATTCTGTCGCAGATCAACTAACCTTAAGCCTAATAGATCTTTAAGAAATTGGGCTTTATCAGATAACTATATTTAGGAAACTGAGATAGGAATTTTTCCAAAACAAGTTAATGAATTGCAAAACCCTTAGTTCCTACTGTAAAGTGATGCAAGGTGAAACTCAGCAGATGTGATGCGAGATTTTCTCAAAGAAGTCTTAAGAGTAAGATTAGCAGTAAGTCTCTTCAGAATATCAGATATTTCAAGAATAAAAACCTCTTTTAAAGATGGCATCGAACAGTTCAATAGGAGATTTAAGAAAACCTACCCTAGCAAAAAGCTTTGTAATTCCAAATTGTATAGCAACAGAATTGACTATGAAAACTAGACCAACTCTAAAATTTTTATAAGGTTACAACCAAATTGTTCTATTGAAATCTGAAAATCATACCAAAATATATTTGATTTCCAGTTCCGATACAATTAATGCTAATGTTTGTTTCTACCTATGTATAGTTTCCACCAGAATTCATAAGTCAGCTATAGAAACGTTAAAGCCCTTTAAAACCAAAAACTGAACAAAAAGTGTCTGCACTTAGGTATGTTTGTTTAAGCTTCATTCAACAGAAAGTTTTCACAAAGAAGGTTAATTCTAAGCCTAAGATGCAGATTTATGTCAAAATTATGTATTGATACAAAGAATTTTAGTTCTAAGCACTTTTACAACCACCATTTAGGTACATATATCTTCTTAACTTGATCTCTAAGGAAAACCTTAACTAAAGCAATAAAACTGAACAAAGAAGAAAACACTTAAAGCCCAAATGGCACCATCGGTCATAAAATAGTCGAGTCTTGCATTCCAATTCTCATTCAGATTGAAAGTAAATAGCTTCCGTCTCTAGTTCTGATAATGAGATTTAGTTTGTTCCTTTCAGAATACGTTTCTAAAACCGGATTAACTTTGGTTCAAAGTAAAGTTATTAATAAATCAGATATTATCATGTGAACAAAAACTTTCTGCGAACTTGAAATGAGCAACATTTCCTTCTCGAAAGCGAAAGTTCTAAATGGTATTTCCTTTCATTTTTTATTTTTCGTACATTTTTCTGCTTCAGCTTCAGACTCGATGGCGGCTGTGGTGCACGCCTTTTAACCTTTGGCACCGGTCGCAGCTTGATCTTTTGGAACTCGGCCACTGGCACAACACTCTCCATGCTGGCTGGCTAAAGCCGTTGGTGTCTGGGACTTATGACGACTCGACACTCTACCCGGGCGGCACACACCACACAATCACTACCGCATAAATGCGAAATCGATAGTTAAAACCGAAATAACAAAATGTTAAATCCAATTATGAATGCACCCGGCTGGTGAGCTTGCGGTGGTAACACTGTGACTGTGACTGGGTCTCAGCAGCGACTGATTTCCAAGAGACACACACCAAAACACAAGACCACCAAATTAAGGCGAGACCCGGCCACAGTCGTGCAACATTTGCCGCTGCTGTTGCTGCTGCAATCGCTCAAGCCCCAGACAGTCAGCCAAGTCAAGTCAGTAAGCCAACTGGCTGACAGAGAGTTGGCAATGTAAATTAGGAGCGGGGCTGGGGGCTTGGGGTTGGCAGTCGAGTGTGGCATGACTCTGTGATGGTGTCTGCACTTTAATGACTTCCATTTTGAAGCGAGGGAGAAAACAATTGATTTGGCAATGGGAAACAGTTGTGCAATCGCGTGAGCTAAGATTTGTGTTTCTTAAACATTTTATGAGAGCATTCCCAGCCGGAAGTTAGGGCCACGTTAAGACGAGAGCCCACCATTTACATAAGAACCCTCAGAGTTCTATCAAAGCATGACCTAAACAAACAAAAAACCAACTGAACTGAAACCAAAACCAAAAGCCCCAGCCAAGTCTACGAAATTAATGCAGGCGCTGGTGGTGGAGGTGGTGGAGGGGGGCAAATCGAAAGGCGATTGAAAAACTGGTTTTCTGGAGGGCCCAGACCTCAGACTTCCAGCTCCTGGCCAACCGGTTTCTAGCTACAAAAAGTACAGCTACCAAGACCCGGCGTACTAGAAGAAAACCGAAAACACACAAATAAACAAGCCCACAAATGGCTAACTACAAATGGCAAGCCGAGTTGTGCAGATGCCTTAAAGATACAGCTAAATGGTAACGTTTTGACCCACTTTAAAGAGCCGCCGCAGCAGCCGAGAGGGAAGCCGGAGCCTACGCACGATTATGTCAGCTTCTAATGTTGAGGAAAATCTTATCTTGTGTTGACATTTCAATTGAGGGCGATTTTGATTAATTGAATGGTCGAGGCCAACAGCCGCTCAATGATGACAAGGCGAAACTCTCAAGTTTTGAATGGAACGTTAAGCGTTTTGAAAATGTTTGCTAGCTAAAGTTAAAGACCCAAATACAAAAAACAGCAAGTCCCCAAAAAACTGTAAAATCATAAAAAAAAAAAGTAATTGCAAAAATAATTGAGCTCATGACACTCCAGAGAGAAGAACTGAACCAGCGACAAGCAGAGAGATGTGCAAATAAATTAAAAAGCAAAACGAGGTGGAATGACAAATAACATAGAAAATAGTAATCAAAACGGCAAAAAGGCTATGCATTAAAACAAGACGAACTTTGTATTCCCTTGAGGTTTGACGAAATGTTGCACAAAGTTAAACAAGGCAGCTCGATCAACAACAAGTGACTTCAAGAGGAGGCAGGTTTCCTCCTTAAATGAACAATCAAAGCTATCAATCAAAGTTTTGAATAATAATAATAGTAATATAATCATAACTTTATTGATCTATCGAATAATAATAATAGTAATATAATCATAACTTTATTGATCTATCGAAAAGCCGATGGTTTTTCCCATATAAACGATATATCTTTAAAGCCATGTCGGTTATCGAAAATCTCTTGGCTATAATTTTTCAAAAAAACACATCTTTCTGTTCAAAATATGGAGCTACAATTGATGATATTATGATTTTGTGTGCTACATCCAAATGGAACGACTCTTAAGTTCAAATCATAATTATTTAAATAAATTTCATTCAAAACTTAAACTCAACTAATGTCTTTGTCAATATAATGATCAATATAATATAATGCATGAAGAAGTTGTTACTTTTTTTGCTCTTTTAATATACATTTTGAAAGGAAATCGGATCTTGTAAGTTGTTAACCCATCTGCTTTGAAAGCGGTGCGGTTCGAAGAACTACTTTAGTTTATATTTATTTTTTAGATCTTCTAAAACTATTCCAAATATAGTTATAAAGAGCTAAATGACAGATTTATCATTTCAAAACCATATCCAAGCTTGGCATTTTGCGATTTTAATAAATATAAGCTTAAGTCAAGTTGTGGCTAAACCAATTTTGGAATATAAGGTGAGGTAGAGTAGGTAACTGATTTGTGTAAGCTTCTTAAGCTTTTCTTACCAAAAGATGTCTCCACGATCAAAGATTCTGTGCAGCTTCGAACCAAAGCCTTAGGTTTGATAAGTAAAGAAAACGGTCGGAGAATTTAACCTTTAACATGATCGAACCACCAGACCGAACGTTCTCCAGAATTTCATTTTTTATATTTTTTTTTTAGAGTTTCGGTGCTTTGATCTCTAGATTTTGAGCACAATCAACGTTTAGTTAGAGCATTTATTCGAAAGATTTTTATCGATTTGTTTTAGCCTAAGATACTTTTATCGAAATTATACTTTTTCATCGATATATATTTATTTAAAATATTCGGCAGCCCTAATTTGAAAGTGTTTTGTTGTTTAAATGTAAAATCTACGTTTAATAAATAACAACACATATGTCTTGGTCTTGTCCAAATAAGTTTTCTTTACTTATTTTGGTATTGGTTTTCACCCACTAGCTTTCGTAACATAGTGAGGGATACATCTACTACTGAAGAGCTACTGAATAACCCTTTCTTGTAATAAAGCAGCAGTTTTTGACAGATTTGTACGCTTATTCTCAAACTGTACGTCGTGTTCTCAATTCATGGAGCTGACAAACCCTGTTTCTTTATTATTAAATAGTTGTATTAACATTTGCTGGGACTCGAACCGGCATATTCAAATACACAAAGCGTCAAGCTTACCCACTCAGCCATCATTTTTATAACCTGTTCCCATTTAAAATGTGAAAAGGGGGATCATGAAGTTGTGCGAATGTTTGTAACAGGTAGAAGAAAACATTTCCGAGCCCATAAAGTATATGTATTCTTGATCAGCATCAGCAGTCGATATAGCCATGTCCGTCCGTCCAGACAGACGTCTGTATGAGCGCGTCGATCTTAGAGATTATAAGAGATAGAGGCCCCCATTAAGTACGGCTTAATAATACCGACTTAAAAAACACCGGAGCTATAACGAAAATAGTAGCTTCACATTGGTATATCATGTTATACACACGCTACATATAGGTTTTCTAAATTCAAGTTAAGTATGTCAAATGCTAAATGTTACGCATAGAAAATCTACACGAAACGAGTTGTAGATCCATTAGTTCCTTGCCGCTTGTCACTTCTCCTTTATTACTATGACTTGCTGTAATGCCACGCGAGTGCTTGGTAGTTGTATGGGCTGAGATGCCGGCATTTATGTTTGAATTTTAGAGACAAGGTAAGTTAGTTTTGTTTTCTCTTTGTAGAAAGTGCAAGGTATGAAATCAAAATATATAACATATTTTTTGTAAGAAAGGAGAATTAATGATTTTCCCCCTGAAAATATCTATACTTTGTATCAAGAATACCATTATTTTATGGCATTCTATTGGATCAAACTCTATTTACCCTCACAGATTCATCTAATAATGGAAAAGACTGAAAATTCTGCAACTTTTTCAATCTAAATTTTCCTTTGCTCTTATCGAACTTTCGGTGAATAAAGAGAACAGGTATCTTTCTATATTAATACTCATCTAAGCCGTATAAATTCATGAAAAAGAAACCGAGATCAAAACCCCTTGCAAAGATCATTAAAACTTTTCATGGTGGAAAAATGATTTAACCAAACTGCCGCCTCTGAATACAATCTATGGTCACGTAGAACTTTCAAAGTCTTTATTATAATCAAAGAAATCTCATTTTCATTTCTTTTTCTTTGATTTTCTCGAGCGTAACAAACTTCAACAACAAATGTTAATGCTCCCCCCCTCAGAATGACAGCAATCTATGGCTAACAGTTGCCATCAAAAGAGCCACAAAGTCAGCGCACCATGCAAATGCACCGCAAACAAGGTGCGAACGTGCCAGACGCGTCCACGTCCACGTCCACACACACAATTAAAAACCGCTATATGTTGGCAATTTGAAATGGGGATATGCTCGTAGGAACTGTAAGTTATTTGGTATATCTTTTGGGTTCATTAATTGCAACGGATTCTAGTTAGAATTGGAGCAGCAACGCAGAAAAACCAGACATTCGGGTGCCAAGCGTGTTGGCCCACAAAAACTGTACGCACACACAAACAGACATACGTATGTTTGCATGTATGTACGTTTTTGGTGATTTGCACAAAATTGTATATACGTTTGCGCTGTGGCGTCTCAAAACAGATGGGCGGAGTATAAGTAAATCGGTCAAGGTGCTTAGGCGATTTAATAAGGCGGGACAACAGTTTTTCAAGCCGTTTACCAACCCACCGGCCATGGTTTGAGAACGTACCTCGTATCACGTATCTCGCGAAGCGTAATAACTGACCACCACCGGTGGAAATCCACATACAAACAAACAGCACCTGCCGGTCATGAAAAGTTGGCCAGGCACGTCACAGGTAGAAACGAAATTTTCCACTCTCGCCGCCGCTAATGAGTGGAAATGGGCGAACACGACGACCCCGAGTAGGAAGTGCGGTGCGGCAGATGCTGCACGACGGTGCTACCAGGAAATTGTAACACTTAAGGAAATAGCGGTAGGAATTTTTTTGAAAAAACTGCAAAATATGAATATGGACGAGCTGACTTTTATGGCGACGGCGACGACGACGACGACTTGAGAGAGCTGCCAGCTGACAATTAGTTGTGGAAATTGAAGGTGAAATGATGAGCGATCATGGCGACAATTGCAGCCGGCTGTTGTTTGAGGATGAGTTTTTTGTTCGACAGAGAAAACTGTTTAATTACAAAATGAAATCGAAATTTAATTGAACCAGTTAGGGACGATTTCTCAAATTTTACTATGTTATTTGTTAGTTTATGTGACAGATTGCTCTATGTAGAAGATGTACAAGATTTAGGCCCGATTTTACATCTTCTAAAAAGCTGTTATGTGTCAGATAAATCCGGAATTTACTCTATTGTTTGTCAGTTTATGTGACAGATAAGGCTGTCTAGAAGATGTGAAATCGGCCTTTAGAAATGACATCTCCTCATGACATCACATATCTGAGTTAGTTTCACAGTCTACTCAAATGAGTACCCAGCCAACATATTGTAAGAATCTTCATTTTTTGAGTGCTTCGTTGAAATGTTTTTTGAAACATTTTGATTTACAGCTTAACTCTGTGGTTTAACCCTTATCAGAACCGAATCCCATTGCTCTCAGATATATTTTTTGGCAACTGGCGTCACTCAGACGTCTGCAAAAGAATATACTTATATCTGCTTGAGATTGATTCAGATTTTGAACTGCTGTCTAACTTAAGTTTTGTGCCCACCGCTGATAAAGAGCTTTGAAATTAAAATAGTGCTTCAAATACCATTTTTTCCTACATATTCCAACAGCATTTTTTTAACTCTGATCCTAGTACTCACTCAGTACTTTAATCCTCCAATTTATCACTATTTAATTATTTCAGTCCCATCAATAAACTGTGGTAGTTTTTAAACTTCTTAAAATAACTAACTAAAGTGATTCTTCAAACCTAACTTTTTTCCAAGCCGTCCAGGCCGTTCGGCGGACTTACAATTTAGAAAGTTCGGTTTGATGGACCCAAAAACTTGAACCGAACCGGCTTTAACTAATTGATATAAGTTTAACAAAATAAATGTTTTTTATTTCATTTATTGTAAAAAAAGCAGTTGAAACTTATGCATGGATTTAAAAATGTGGAGTTTGAATGTTGAGTTCACACTTTGAATGAAATTTTTGAAAATTACCTTAACAGCAGCCATATTTAGATGTGGCCTACAGAATCAGCATTTTTTTTACCAACATGTTTACTTTGAAAATTTAGCATTATAATTCATTCGAAATGCTGATAATATAGCCAAAAAATATCAGAAAATATATTCGATGTGCTATCTAACGTCCTTTTCCAGAAAAATGTGCATAATTGGTTATATTGATATCATTTGTGGCAGTGGAGGAGTTCATGGTTTCGATTCCATCATTAGATATCTCTAATGAAACAGTTATTTCTTTAAATAATTTCCACATACCCGGTCACCTTCATCAGCCACTGGTGCGAGCTTTGAAGTAACTAGCCCCGAAAAGCTTCTCAAACTTTGCCGTTAGACTGTATTTACTTGTCTCTTGTGCAAAGCATAAAACGCTTCTAGAAACAGGTAGACTACAGATTTAGCGGCCTTACTTTTCGAAAGAAGTGACAGGGGGGAGAATCAAATCCAGCGCTTCAACTCAAACACTACCCCACAATCGACACCCAGTTGCAATAAATGAGTATTCCGAAGGCCATTTAACGCTCGTTGTAAACGCAGTTTGCTCTTATCTCAGCCAACTGCTTTTTATCCCAGCCCAGAAATTTGTTTTTCAAACCGTTGTGAACGCCTAAGTAAGTTTGCAAAGTGATTTGTGTGTTGTTTGTGGAATTGTGAATATATTTTCCAACTTCCACACCATAATTGTATTTTTCTTCTGCAAGTTGTCACACACGTCCTCCCCTCTTGTCAATCCACCGCAAGACTCGGTCTTTGACAAAGTTCTAATCCAGTTGAACAGACTTGAAACCCATTTAGAGCATAAATTTGAAATATGCAAAGGCACTTTGGGTTGACAGAAGCAGGAACCAGCTTGTAAAGATATTTTCGCACGACAATATACGGAGCTTAGGTATGTATATAGCCCTCCCTTCCACACATCGCCCACCAATTGCATATTCAGTGAACACCAATATGCTTTTATATAGCAATATTTTATGCAATTTGCATGCTGGCAATAAACTGACAAAGACAGCGACAAGCTTCTAATGCAGCTGAGATGGCAAACTTTTGCCTAGGGCAACTAACTGGGAAGCTGAAAAGTTGAGAACGACCGCATTTGGTCAGCCGGATGGAATCTCTCTGGTGAAGCGTTCGAGTGTTGAAAACTGAGAGGCGTTGATAGTTCCGTTTCAATGCATTCGCATCGAAAACTGAATCGGTTTGCCGCCTGACTGCAGTCTGAGAGATCTGTGATAACAACAAAGGCCAACCGAGAGTGATTGGAAATGGACCACTTGGCCGTGGCCTTAAAAGTGGTAAATTAACTAATGACCATTCCTCGGTGCGGTTGAGAGAGTTGTGCAGCGCAGCTGCTGTAACTTTCCCGATCGCCAATTAAATGTTGCAATATTGTCACAAAAAAAAAAAAAAAAATGAAAGAAGAAAAACCAACTGCCCAGCTGTCACCGAGTGAAATTTCGCAGTGCAGAGGCATCTTTGAGATATTGTAGCTGCTGCTGCTGCTCGATTTAGGCAAAATGAGAAACGTGCATGGAATGTTTCCAGTTGCCCGTCATCAATAAAACGTCAAATAGGGCAACCCTCTTCCCTCTCCCACTCCTCATGCGAGTACGCAAATTTATGTAGTTTAAAATTTTTTTTTCGTGCTCGACTCTTGTCACGTCCCGAGTCTAATTTTTCACTTTCCGGAATGTGCGACAACAATAGTGGGAAGATAGAAAGACTCCTCCCTCAGCAAGTGAAAGTTAATGATTGGACAAATTTCTTGTTTAGTCTAAGGCAACATTAATTAAAAAAAAAAAAAGTATGTAAATTTACCCGAAATGCATTTTCTGTTGGTATGGGCCAAAGCCATTTGTCGGGGGTCTTTGACTTGTGTTGTTTACTAAAAAAACGGCCGAGGGGCCATAATTATGCGTTTTTGTTTACGCTGCATGGGAATAGTTTAAACATTTTCAAGTGGAGAGAAACGTTTTAGGTGTGAAGAGTGGGAGGGGGGGCCAATGAACCGGCTGTGGTGCGCACTCCTTGACATTTGGAAACTAGAATTAACCAAGCCCGATGGAGAAAAAAACCGCCAACTTGCGGCAGGTCCTGAGTGCAACTGCCATGACACATGATTGTGCAATCGAATCTAATTATAGTCCACAGATGTACAAGACGTGCGAACAGATATGCCTATTGCATGCGATTTTGCTTACACGATGAATCCCAGCGGGTAAACAGCCATTGCATGCAATTCTCAACACTTGAGAACGAAGCCATAAATCACTGAGGCAGCCAGTTTGGAATAGATATCATGATATGATTATTTATTTAATTATACAAAAATTACACAACTGAGATACTTACACAAAACTAGTGATGAAGGCGCGAAAGGGGCATACCCAACTGAACGAGATAGAGGTTCGATAAGTAATGGGCAAAACACTGTATACTTGCAGGCAGATCCACCATATTTTTTGAGAAAATCGTCAAGTCTTCCACAGTTTGATAGATGGAAGTTCCCTTCTTTCTGGACACGTTTAGTAAGCAGAATGGTTTCTCGATTCGTGAAAGGATTGATAAAGATTGCGCAGCTGTCAGCTTCATCTAAATTCATACTGTGCATACACTTTTCTTATACGAATTTACACAGTCGTTTTTCGCAAATTTTATTCATTTGCTTACACTTTGTGGCGCAGAATCAACCGAAAGTTAATAAGCTGTTATCGAGCTTTGTGGAAACACTAAACTAAAGTAAGCAATTTTGTTTCATTTGTATCTGTCATTTTGGTGAGCGGACAGCACAAATAAAATTGGTTGACTAACGAAATTTGATGCAGCCCGGGTGGAAAACTAACGACTGGCCTTGAAACCACCCCGCTCTTTTTTTCCCATAAAACGATTTTCGGTCATTTTCTTGGTATTGGAAAATCCTATACTTTAAAACCTAAAATTTTCCGGCCATTTTTCTAAAGGTTGAGTTTTCCGAAATCGTGGAAATACTTGTACTAGCTTTTACTTTTGCTTTCAAACCGCATTTCAAGTCAATCGAATGAAATATTAAAATTTGTAAAGCACCAATATAACGGGTGTTCGGATGGAATGGGTATGTCTCTGGGAGGAAACCAAGGAGGGAAACGTCCAAAACTAAGGGTGTCCCAGAAATATCCTGCCACATTCCAGTCACTTTACATCTAAAATTATCCTAGTTTAGTTCATAATTCAATCGTTCATGAGGAAATCTCTAGAGATTTCAGTGTCAGCCTCATAATTATACATAACAAATCTTCAACTTAAGTCCCTTGTTCGTTACTTATTCTTTATTACTAAAGTAATTTATACTTTCTTATTTTTTACTAATTTTTTTCAGAACTTCAACTGTTCTCTGTACTTTTTTCCTATTACTTGTCCATCTTCGGACTAATTGTGTTACTCTTTTGCCTGCGTCTTTGTCACATCTGGTTTCTGGTTCGTTTGTGTCCTACACTTAATATCTAAATATCTGGAAATCTCTAAAAGTTCTGCAAAAGTTTCAGTCCAATTCCAGTTCGCGAAGATTAAAACCCATAGTAGTCAACCAATTTTATTTTGTGCCCATAGTAATTCTTCTCAAATTACTTATATTGTATTTATATGGGAGAGAACTATCTTTGCTCTTCACTATAATACAAATAATACAAAAGTTTCAATATATTTCGTATGATGTCTTCAAACAGTTTTGGGATTTATTAAGTCATCTTTGAACAGGGATCCTGGCTGTTCGGAAATAAGGATTGGTTTGGTTTGAAGATTCACCGATAATTTGAGTACCAATTACCAACTATTCCATGGTATTAGTAGCGGATCACGCTTAGTTCTCAAATTCCGATATTCTGAATTTCTCGAACCCAATGGAAGATCTCTAAGCAAACATTCAAAAAACGCTTAAATCAAAATAAAAATACATTTAATAACTACAAACAATTTTTTAACATATTATATATGTTCTGAGAAAAGGTCTTTAACTAAACTAAAAACCTTGAAATAAAACGGATCAACAGCCATCTAAGTTCACTTCTTCAGCAAAGTGTTAGAGCTTTAACTTTAAATTTTATTCGAAGCTCCGGCTTACGAACTTTATTTCGGCCCGCGGTCTTTACAAGTTTATTTAAAAACCCCATTAATGTTCCGATTTGTTCCATGTTTGGAAAAAACATTCCAACTTAGACTGGAGTGGATGGTCGTTAAGAAGACTCGAAGATTCGAATATTTAAGAAGTCGATTCATAAATCTATTTTCATTCAATAAACTTTGGAATGAAGGATCTCAAAAAAAGGATTTTTATGTGTACCGACTCTTTAGCTCTATCTACCAGCTGCTTTACCCTGAAAATGTTGAGACTATCTCGCACCATTGACCAGATACATATATAATCACTAGAAAGTAGGTCAGATTTTTAAATGTGTTCAATTCAAGGTTCGGTTCACAGTGACAATAATGACGAAACTCCGGTTTCAAGCCGGTTTGTTGGGAGTTTTAAGGATATATCACGACTGTGCTAGAATTCCTACCTACCTTCTTATTCTCACTTACATTTTCAACACATATCTTTTACCAACTAGAACTTAATGGACCCAATTATTCACCAGTTGTTGAGCACTTTAATCTCCTCAAATAAACGCTCCGCCAAGTCATCTTCCAAAGAAAACACACACACTCACCTGCAAAGAAAAGAGCATGGAATAAAATACATTAATAATTGAGTAACAGTAAATTATGCATATATTGTTCAATAAAAAGCGACACTCAAACAACCGAAAACTTTCCCTAAAAATACATCGCATTGGGCCCCCACAGGCAGGACGACGAGGGCAGGTAATTACACGAAAGCCACAACAACAAAATTATGTGAAAAGATTAAATTTGTAAGATAAATTGGAGCGGAGCAGTTTGTTGCTTTTCAGTCACTTCCCTGGGAATCATAATAAACATGGTCTGCCGGGGCAGATTTTTTGATGGCGCCCAGATACGACGAGAGCAAAACATAAAAAAAAAAATATATCAAAATGGCTGCGGTAATAAATGAAAATTATGCAAAGTTTGAGCCGAATGATGAAGTAATATGCCCATCCAGGCCAAATACGGTTAACGGAGCGTGTTATAAGACCCCCAGAAATCCCACAGATGAGTAAGTGGAAATTTATGAAAATGTAAAGTAAGTAATAAATATGAGCAGGCAGCTGCTTTTACTTGCTTGCATTTCCAAAATAAGAAAAAATAAGAGCAGAAGAAAAGTCTCAGAAGTTTTAAGCCAACAACAAACGTGGCCCACCACCCACAACCACTCCTCCTCGCTCTCTACCAACGAGTGATTTGGGCAAATGCTGTTAACAGGCCACATCTAAAGTGGCCAACAACTTTGTACAAACTTTGCGCTGACAGTTTAAGACAAAGTGGAACGCAATTTTAAAAGCTTTAATCGTGTCACGGCATTAGGTGGTGATTTTACAGTTTTTTGAGTAACGCTTTTTTTATGATTTTGCACCAAGATGCTAATTGAACTACATTTGGGTAGATTCTTCTATAGTTTGAGAGTGGAGACGATTTGTTGAATTGAGAGACGAGATTAATAAATGTAAGAAAAGAAAACAGAAATTCAATTTTGATGGACGAAGTACTAATACAAAAGCCCCCAGGGATGCAAACCACTAGAAAATAAGTACTGGTTCGGTTCAGTGGTTCGCACAGTTTCTAAACCGCCGGTTCGGTTCATAACATGGTTTTTGGAGTTAAATGAACCGCGGTTTCGGTTCGGTTCAGTGGTTCACAAAGGCATATGATTTCGGTGAATAGGCTATTCTACCATTTTTGAAATTTGATTCCTATAATCCATTAGAAATATCTTTAAAATCCTTAGAGCAATCTGCAAAGTTTATTATGTCGGATTCCCAGGACTCGTCTATCAGTTCCTGGAGGAATGCCCTTATTTATTGGCAGATTAAGATTGAATTAAGGTTAAGAAGTACCACAGAAAATTGTAAATATTGTCTAATGAAAAGACAAATTTAGATTGATGACAGGTAAATTAAGAGATCGGCGGGAAATTTGCAGAAGACTTGTACAATTCTCTACAGGTCATCCTTAAAAGTTATATCGATCCGACAACGCTAAATATGTAGAGGGTCGAACGAAATGTTTGAAAATTATCTTCGGGAAACGATTCAAATTTCCTAATTAATCAAAATCATTGGCTAGAGGAATGCAATTCCCGTTAAAACTCGTCAGGGAACTGAACCGAACCGAACCGTTTTTATTTGTGGTTTTCGGTTCGGTTCTGAAATTCTGAAAGGAAGCCGGTTCGGTTCACCAGCGGGAATAAGCGGTTCGGTTCGGCTCAAAACCGGTTCAGCTCAGAGCCGGTTTGCATCCCTGAAAGCAACATTAACAAAACGCACAGCTTATACTACTGAATAAGTGTAAAGGCGGTATATTTGCATTTCAATTTGTTTAAATTAAAAGATGATTTTCTAGTGCTTGGACATCGCCTTAAATTAAAGAAATAACATAAACTGAAGTTGTTTTCGGAATGTAATGTGTGTGAATCATGCAGGAAAACTTAATTGGGGTATTCCTGACATCATAGCAAACTGTATGAACCAATCAATAGGAAACCTAAAACTTTTATTTTAATATATTATATTATTCTATATATATATTTTATTTTACTTTTAAAAACTTACAACATTGGTAAATTCTCACAAGAAAAACGTAACAATAACAGCTCATCCGAAACAATTTACTTCACAGTTCATATATCCATTATTAGGCATTTATAAGTACATACATAACTCTCCAAGCAAATCTATGGCTAAGTAGTACACGCCAAACAAGTTTCATTTTGCTGGTTTCTGTTTTTTGTTTTTGTCGACAATTTCCATTTGCCTGGCGTCAATTAAATGACGGAAATGACCAATTTTAATGTTGGTCGTTCTTCTGTTTTCGCTTGCTTTTTTTTTGTCGTAGTAGTTATGCCCCCATTCCGAGCAGTTTTTCATGTCTTTGCTTTGATGGCCACCATCAAATGGTCAGAAGCAAATGCGATTAATTACTCAGTTCACAGACAATGTTAAATGACGCTTTTGACGCCTTCGCGGAGGCGTTTAAAGCCCTAATTGTGATACAAAGTGAAAGCAGGGATTATCACATGCGTGTTTAAGCATATACAGATTATAAGATTATGTAGAAATACAAATTAAAGACTTTATCTTATCAAACTTCTGGAACTTTCGGGTACAAAAATATGTGTAGTTTCCTACAACAAGTTCTGTTTTTCAAATATCAACTTGAAAGTCTTAAAGTCTTAAAAAAATAGTCTCAAAATTTACTAAAAACTCAATTGAAGTTTTAAGTAAGGATCCCATTTAACAGAAGTCAAAATATTTGTCTAAGGGCCGTTTTTCAATCTATTACATAGCGCCATCTGTCACATAAACCTACAAATAACAGAGCAAAATCTAGGGTTATTTGACATATAGCAGCTATTAGGAAAAAAAAATGTAATAGAGAATTCATTAGATTCGATCCAGCTAGACCCCGTAATTCCGACTTCAATTTAACTGAGTAACGAACCTTGAACCGAGTCTATTTTAAAGAGAGCTGATCCTGAACCCATTTGGAACCTAAAATTTCCGATCAGTTACAACAAAAATTATAGGCGGTAAAAATACGTGGCATCGATCGTCGAAAAACTAGCTCTAGCGAGAAATTTTTTTTTGTTTTCAATGCAAAAGTCTTCCAACTTCGTATTTACTAGTTTTCTATGCTTCTACATGATTCCACCAAGTTTGGTCGTAATCGGACATCTATATAGTATAGCTGCCATAGAAAAGTAAGGTTCGAAAAATAGTCTTAGTAAGAAAAACTTTTTTGTTTTCAATGTAAACTCCTTTAAAACTGGCGTACATTAATCATATAAGCTTTCACACAATTCGTCAAAGTTTTGTCAAAATCGGATGACTATAGGTTATAGCTGCCATAGGAAAGATCGGTCGAGAAACTAGTTTTAGAGAGAAAAACTTTATTGTTTTCAAAGAAAACGCCTCCAAACTTTGTATTTCTTAGTTGGCTTTGATTTCACTTGATTCCATTATGTTTGGTAGAAATCGGATATCTATATAGCATAGCTGTCACACAAAAGCAGAGTCAGAAAAGTAGTCTTCGTGAGAAAAACTTGTTTGTTTTCAGGGGAAATTTCGCTCAAATTAGTTAGAAAAACGTGCTGCAAGGGTATACAAATTTCGGCCGAGTCGAAGTTAACTTTCCTCTATTTTCTTGATTGGGATGAAACCTCGATTGCCAAATCTCCGAGACTTATTGGTGAATTTTGGTTCGAGCCCGCAAAATGGACTTCCGAATAAAATTTGTGGACTTGTGATTTTAAGTTTCTTAACTTAAAAAACAATGTTCGATTACTTATTGAAGATCTTCATGACATTTGCTACACCGTGTAAGACCCGTCTAAAAATCCACTTGCCAGGTTTTGGCGAAAGTTGGGGTGTATATTCTGTTAATTCATGGTTTTATGTCGACTTTTATGTCCAAGATGTATATTTAAAATAAACTTAATTTGTCTGTAAGTATAAGAAGTTGCTGTCTCATACATACGTGTCGAACTTCTGTATCTATTTTTGTCTAATATATATACTTCACAGGGTCTCAAATGATTCTATCTGTTTGTAATCACTTCAAAAGATATTTCATTGATATAAGAGCATCCCCAATTGTTGGTTATCACTAAAACCCGTAAGTCCCTATGTGAACATTTGAACTGGCGATATTTTGACATACCAGGGGCTTACTAGATTGTCCAGTGTTTGAGAGGAACACAACATAATAAAGATATCTCCATATGGCTCGTTCGTGATGCTCATCCTATCTACCTAACGGTATATTAACTGATTGGCAATCACCTAGAAACGTCATCCACAAATGAACGCTGAAATATTAATTGATAAGACCTTGATGGGTACAATAACAAACAGCTGTTTCCAATGGAGAATGGGATTGGCTTTCATTATGTAAAACACTCGAGGAAGCAAAAACACAAAGCGAGAAATGAAAGCCACCTGATGATATAATAACTATGATTTAATTTACAAAACGCAATCGATAATTAATAGGGTTGAAGTTGAATGTCAGAAGATACATTTTTCGTTTTTCGTTTCTTTGTTTTTTGTTGATGACGAAGACCGGCACGTACAGAGCGCAAACTCCACAGCCAGAACTCAAAGTGAGAGCCAGCAGTGAGAGAGCGAGAGAGCGAGAGAGAGAGAGAGAGAGAGCTGGCAAACAAAACTGACGTAATCACGCTCACTCAGCAGCGCACGATAGGAAAGGGACGCAGGGAGGGAACGCGAGAAACACTCAAACACACAAATGAAATCATTCAAGGAAAACCGCCTTCAAAAACTCAAACCAAAAGATACTTGAGTGGGAGCCTCAAACTCTACTAACCTCCATGGCCTTCCGTTGGTTGTTGTTGCTGTTGGCAGTTATGAATTTATATATCGCACAATTAAAGAATTGGAAACACAATTGTGGTTCTTGTTTTAAAGCACTCTTTAACTCTTTTGACACGCACGTATCTTTCGCTTGTTTGTTGTTGTCGATTCTTTTTTTTTCCTTCTCTGTGTTGATGTTTGGGCGTGACACTTTTAAATGTAAATTTTTAATTTGTTGACAGAAAAGTACACGCTCTGCTTTAACAATTTAGTTCAATTTGCTGACAATGTGCTGCCAGAGCAATTGCAATTGATTTAATTAACAAATTCTGCGTTTTATTTGGTGGCAAAAAAAATCTTTTGGAAACACACAAACACAACTGACTCAAACCAAGCTCAAAGAGCAACTGAAGCACAACAAAAACCACAAAACTACTCAAAACTGAGTTGGGTTAGTGAAATATGTTATCGATAAATCGATAGCACATTTTGCTGCGGTCTAGTGAAACATTGAAATGAAGAGTTAGCTTATAAATTATGTGGAATTTAATCAAATTTATGGCAAGAAATTAATGTATATTTTAATTATGTTTAATTATGTTTACATTGATAAGCGATTTTGGTATTTTTTAGCACATTTCTTACAGTGTGCCCCTGGTGGTTGTTGTTGTTGTCGTGAGCAAGCTAACAAAAAAGAGCGAAAGAGGGAAAGAGAGTGAGCGTGCAGTTTGAGGGTTACTGCCTTTATCATCAGCGTCACAGTTTGTGTAGCACTGTGAAATTGTTCGATTTGAATTCGAAATTGGATTTAAATTTTGATAGAAAATTCTCAATTAATTAACTACAATTGTAAATTAAAATTAAAATATTAATATAATATAACAATAATCAGATAATAATCAGATATACTGAGATTTTGCTCAGCTATTTGTAGGTTTATGTGACAAATGGCTCTATGTGGAAGATTAGAAATATTTGCGCATTTAGAATGAATTCAAGATACATATCTTCTTAAATCTTCTTTATATATTTCCAGCTCTGACAAATGGTGTAAACTATGAATGGTTTATATTTTGCTGAAAATACTGCAAAAATATAGAATAGATTATATTGATTTCATGATTTTATTGGCATCTGTTAACCCGTTTATACACAAATTCAAATTCATGAATTTTGAAGGTTTGCTTATTTTTAAGATTGATAATAATTATCGAGCAATTACCTCGTAATTATTCATATAGCATATAGGCTTAGGCTCTATTCTTGTTCTTAAAAATAAAAAAAAAAGACCCCATAATTATTCATATAGCATATAGGCTTAGGCTCTCTTCTTGGCGCCGCAGCGCACAAGGAGACAGTACGATAAATGTAATTACCTCGCTTTGAAGCGAGTTATAGCATCCAGTCTGGGACGTGCCATAAAATATTAATAATAATAAAAATAGTTTACAAGTGAAACTTAAAATTAGCATATCGTTTTTTTGATGATATTTCACAATTTTCAACATATTTTAAACACTAGATTTGCCAAGTTTGATTTAGACTTAAAATTTTCATATAGATTTTAAAATGAAAGCAGACTTAGCTGTTAAAACTTTCTTTAAAAAAAGGTCAAAAACAATGATTTACTTTGGCATATTTGGATTTTTCAACAGTGTTTTTATAAAAAGCCATGTACAAATTTGGACTTTGCTGGAATTTATGTTAGATCGCTTTTTTATGGGGTGAAATTTGGAGATATTACTGTAAATTTCGGTTCTGCTATACTCTTTGTTAATTTCTTCTCTGCCGAACAATTTGACCCGCCCTAATGTTTAGTGAAATGAGCGGCCTTTAGCCAACACTTATTCCTAAACCATTTGCGCTCAGCTAAGGCGACGTGTTAGCTCACAGTACCATTGCACGAGTTTGAAGACGCACTTCAAGATGGCAACTTCTTCTTTCCTATGCGGTATTGAAGTTGGGTTGAATTTTGTTCATAACAAGTACATGCGGAACATTTGTTTTTAAACATTTTAGAGAATGTCATGTTCTTAATTTGGGTTGATGTTCTATACAATTATCTAATATATTTGTCATGCCATAAAAACGAAAATTAATTTCCATTTTATGCACAGTTTGCTTGTATTTATCAAACATGGTTATTCACTTAATAATAAACAATTAAATATCAACATGGATTCTTTGTCCAAATGCAATTGGTTTGCTCTTAAATACTTAAAAATTTGCAAAATATTTTCATAAGCAATTAAATGTTGTTTAGCTGCCGGTAGGAGTAATTTTTATGACCACTTAGAGTAGAGACATAAAATTTAAATGGATACAACAGCGGAGCATGACATACACACACACACACACACACACACACGAATGTCTTGGCATAAATCAAAAAAAGAAATTTAGCTGTGGCATAAATATTGCATAATTTGTTATCAGCATTTGTAATATAATTTTTTAAACGCATTGCGTAAAATTAATTAGGGTAGGCAACGTCGCGACAGCAACTGAGGGAATTTCCATAAACAAGGAAAAGGCAGCAGGCAGCGGGCATTGCATACTTTTCGGGGAAGGACGTGAGGCGCAGACAAATAGAAGAAGTCATAAAAATGCCATTGTAAGTAGTTGAGTTGGCTTTTGTTGCCATTGTTATGGCGACTCCTTCTGCTTCGCCTGTTATCCTGTTGCTGTTGCTGCGCTGTTGTAATTGTTGTTGTTGTTGTTGCAGGCAAATCGACACAGACACGCAAAGGGAATGCCATGAAGGCGAAAAAAAAACTCATTTCACTTTGTGTCGAAAAGATAAATGCGAAGCGCTTAAAAAAGCAATTACCGCATAAATTGCGCTACAGCCGCGATTCTGACAACTACAAACAAACCGAAAAATAAAAAACAAAAACCCCACCCAGCAATCCTTGTACACCGACAGGATGTGAGGCACAAAACTTTGCAAAAGACATGCAAAATGCATTGTGAAAACGTCTTCTCAGCCCACCCCTTTGGATGGGGCTGTTTAATGGGGGACGAGGATGTGCTTGAGCGGGCGGTGGTGGGGTCCAGCTTAATTGAAAAATCAATAGTGGGCTAAATTCTCGCGTAAATCAAGTTAAAAATCACAGCAATCAAAACACCTGAAGCGCAATAAAAACTCATTAAAAAGCGCACGGCAGGAATGAGAGGATGCCAATTGGAGGCCAGATGCGACACTCTCTGGACTCGCTGTTACAGTCAGAAAAACAAAGTCAAGGTACAAAGGGTGATTAAAAATGTACCCAAAATGCTTAATTTAAGTACGTCGATTTGTGTACCAAAAATTCTGGATTTGAGATTGGTTTGACTCATTTTAAGTCTCATCTCAATATCTTCAAGTGCTTACATTGAGGCCAAAAGAAACTAGAATTATAATTTATGAAATCAGAGAAATCATTCTCAAAGCGAAGAAAAGACGAACACTTTAAATAGGAAAAGTGTTGGCTTGACTTGAGACCTTCAAAATGTTTTTTAAATAAATCCTTATTTGAATTTGAGGTAAAGTTTTTCGAAAAAAGAGCCAAGAGATTCACATTTCCACAAAACGCAAACAGAAAAAGTAGGTAATTGTAAGTTAGCTTAACCTTTTCTAGATTTTGATTGATTAAAGAGTATTGGTTCTGCTAGGCACATTAAAAATTAATACTAGATAGCTAATGTTTGCTTAGAAATATGCTAATAACAACGACAAACGGTAATCAAATGCATCTAAACCTCATTTTTCCAAAGAACAACTAAATGGACGAATATAGAAAACTCGTAAAAAAAGTCGCTTGAAGTAACATTGTTTAACCAGCGGTGGTTAAATTAGAAAATTGTGAAAATAAGTACAAATACCAGATGGGTAACTCGCGTTTATCTGGCATTATATTTCTGCTTGTCGCTATAGGAATTAACCACTTTATATAAAAACAGATGTTGCATCAGCAAGTGTTTCCTAGTTAAACGGTTTTTGGACTGTATCTTCACTCCACCTGCTCTACATCAGACGCAAGTTCATTTCCTAGATTTGGCGCAATTGTGTTGAATTTGTAGCACTGAGCAATTCCAAGTATAGAGGTCTTTTCGCTCAGTGTACTAAATTGGATTTGAACAAATTACTACACATCGATTTCTCATTATGCCAGAGAGAGAATAGCATCTCTCCTCCTGGGCCTATTCCATTGGATACTTTTTTATGGCGACAGAAATCACTTAAAGAGAAAATTTAATTGACTTGGCTGGCAAAAGGAAACGGCATCGCAACACGAAACGGAAGTCAGCTGCCAATTTGTTGCCCGTGCAGGGCGGAAATTTCTTCAACTTCCTGATTTAAATAATAACAAACTGCCTGCTGAAGTCTAAAGTCTTGCTTGTCACACCAACTGTCGGCAGGCAAGCAGCAACAGCAAGCCCAGCTGACGCCATCTTGATTGGATTCAGGGCAGGACGAGTCGCCTCGCCACTCCTCGATTGCCGTCATCATCATCATCAGCAGCAGCAGCGGCGGGAGCGGTCCACCACCACTTCCCCTTTGTTGGAGGAAGATAAAAAGTGTCAACCATGAATTTGGTCAACTTCCATGCGTTTGTCTAGCGGCTTACTTAAGTGTCAATATTTTTTGCGGCTGGTGCAAATTAAAATGTTCGCCTTATGATGTGACCAAATATAGAAACATGTCAACAGCGCGGGGCAACAGTTGCCAACAGATAAACCAGAAATGTGTGCTCCTGGCGTTATATTGATACTCTTTATACAGGAGGTTGGCACAATTTTTGATGGCTGATTGTAGGCAGTTCAACCAAAAGACTTTCAATTGCTTTTTCCAGTTTTCTGTATATGTATATGAATATTAACACAGTTGATGGTGGCACTGCCGAGTATGGATATGATGATCCAAGCTCCTTGGACGATCAGGGTAAAGGAAGATCTTAGACGCAAAGAGAACGGGTAATGAAATCGCGGCTTCGATGATATGATTCACTTATAAGGAAGAGGTAAGCCATATATTATGTATGAAGAGCCACATGTTATCCTACTTTGGTCCATATTCCTACACTCAGAGAAAAAAATAGAGAATTTCATACTTGGATCAAGAATTTTCGAGACCAATTGTTCGATAAGAGTGAAAGTTTTCGATCCAATAGCGAAATTCTTGATCCAAGTATGAATTTTTGCAACATGAGAGCAAAATCCATTCTGCTCTCCTATCGGTAGCTTCCCCGTACACCCCTCTTCCATAAAACACAAAACTTTAAGAGCAGACCCAACGCTATTCTCTCAAATGTTCTTGCTCTTCTCTTCTCTTTGGCCACGAATTTTAAAAGCAAAATTCTTCAAAATTCAAGATCGAATAAATTTTATCTCAAGAGCGTTTGTTCTTAAGTTCGTTGTTCTACTTTTCTCTGGGTGTAATGTCCTAATGTCATATTTGTTCAACTATACAGAGAAATCATGCATTGTTGTCAGAGAGCAAACGTTTTTCTTTCTTATGTTAGTGGCAACTTACTTATCACTGCAGCTGACTTCTTAGGTAATCAAGTGCATGAACATATAATACTAATATTATGCTTGAATAAAAAATCATGATTTTTGCGCCTCAAAGTATGTTGTATTTATATAAAATATATTTTATTTTATAATATTTTCCATAAACCTCATTTGTTTATTACACTTAACACTTGTCAGACAATCTCAGTGAATGTACAGTGTGGACTAGGTTTGACACTGCAAATCAATTATCTCATTCAAATGGATAATTGTTCAAATGGATAATTGTTAACGAAAATATAGTTGGCACACTTCAAAGCGTAAAAAAGCATGATATTTTGCAAGCATAAACGTAGGAATAGTAAAAGTAGCATAAAATGCACATTGTGACCCTTATTTTTCTCTTTTTTGGGCAAAATTTTCGATTGTTTTAGTTTACTTCAACACAGTTGTATTTCCCTGCTCTAAATCAAACTATTCCATATATTTAAAAGATTTTTTTAAGCAAATATTCAATGTATTTTTAATGCCTGTGCTTAAAACAAACATATTTTGTAACGCTCCTAGATATGCAATGGATATTATTATTATTTTATAAGACAACTAGGGGGATTTTGCCAAGCATACTTTTGGGGCAGTGGGCAGTTTAATATTTCTGAACAAATGGTATATCTTCGCCTTAAAAAATCGCAAAATTATTTAAGATAGTTTATTTGAAAGCTAATAATTTACAATAAGAGACAACCATAGTGATATTGCATAGCATTCTTTTGGGCAGTGAACAGTTTAATATTTCTGAGCACATGTATTCAAAATGGTATATCTGCGCTTATAAAAATCGCAAAATTATTTGAGATAGTTTATTTGAAAGCTAATGCGTAATTCTTTGCGATAATATGAAAGAGGCAGGGTCATGTTCAGCGCACTGAAATCTTTTAGACTTACATACAACTCTTCAATATACTAAAATTATTACCTCTAAGAATGTATGGACACGTCGCTCGGGAGTAAGCAGTACAGAGTTCGAGCTTTCAATGCATCATACTTTATTTTGAATGATTTAGATGGATTTTGAATCCAGGTTCCTTAACTATAACGTACCGTGCTTCTAAGTAAGGGGATCCAGTTTTATCTAAGGGAAGATGGCTATTATTTAGTCAAACGACTGAAAACTACAAATTTATTTATGATATTTAGTTTTAGCTATATTCACTGTTAAACTGGGTATTCTTTGATTTTAGAATGTGGTCAAAAAAGAAATTTATAAAAAAGTAAATAAATTTATATCAATATAAATTTTCAGAAATTATTTCAAATTCAGTATAAATTCCGAACATTTAAAAGAAATCTTCTACACAATTACTTATGTCTAGTTCGTTCTTCTAGAGTATTTGTAGCTTCATTATGCCAAAATCTGTATTTAGAGCTTTTGCTTGTTTTTTTTTTTTTGTTTTTGCCAAATGTTTGCCTGTTGCCAGTTTGGAAACTCTTTTGCATTTGCCTGAACAACAATTTCCTGACAC
Organism: Lordiphosa andalusiaca; assembly: GCA_035044965.1. Lineage (NCBI taxonomy): Eukaryota > Metazoa > Arthropoda > Insecta > Diptera > Drosophilidae > Lordiphosa > Lordiphosa andalusiaca. Next base: position 1,975,187 of record JAWNNM010000036.1, read on the forward strand.
GAAAAACGCAAACGAATTAACACAGCCGAAGGAGCCGAGCCCGATGGCCGAGACGATTGCCGACGCAACCAGTCGCAAGGACTATAAGAAGCGGCTTCAACTAAAATGCGAACGGAGTCGCGTCCGCCACGTCGAGTCAAACGCAGCAACGGCAGCAGTCGAAGAGCAAATATCACGCATCCGCCGCGTTGTGCCGAACGATTTGAAAAACCCAAAAATCGCAATGTACGAAAAAGAGTTCCTGGCGCGCCCTTGTTAGTGAAATTCCAATTTGGGCCTTTGCTTTTTCCGGACAAATACGGATACAGAGATGCCATAGAAGTGCGTGCCGTTGGATTATTTGACCGGACCATCGAAAATACCCAACATGTGGCGGCTGTGTACAATGGTGCGTATGAATGAAATGCTACTCATGAATGGAAGCGCAATGACAGAGCCGACTGCTGTCCGTGATTTATGCCGCGAATTTTGTTTGGATATTGTTGCTGTTGCCTTAATTGTATGGCCCCTAAACATTTCACGTTGTTTGTTTTTATGTGATGAGGGGTAGGATGTGTGTGTGTGTGTGTGTTTGTGTGTGTGTTTAGCGCATTATGAAAGCAAGGCACGCAGCAAATGCAAATAAAACCCCAACATGGACAAGAAGGGATAATGTGGACGGAGCCACCTTTTGCCTTGGCCGCAGGATACTTAACACATCATTGACTTTTGTGGAGAATTCCTTAAGTTTCATTTATTTGCATTTCCCAGCTCTACCGGAAATTAATGGCCACAAATTCTTGACAAGTTTGCCTTACTTTTGACCGCCTGGCAATTTGTTTCATTTCGAACTCAATTTAATAAGTTTGTTGAAAGTTTTTCGGTTTTTTTTTTTTGGTGTTTGAAATGAAAAACAGTTAGGACACAGCCCAGGCTAATGCCGAAGCCTTACCCTTTTTCCTTATGTGTGCTCCAATGAGCGTGTGTGTGTGTGTGTGTGTGTGTGGCTTTGTTGCCATTGATGCCAAAGCTTGAGCTTTGACGTCTAATTTATGAATGTGTTGTTTGAGCTGACCCAGACTCAAGTCTTGCTGTTTTTAACACCAATGGATGCCAAGGGTATCAGGGGAGTAACAGTTGAGTGCCAAAATATGCAACAGGCCGGAAACGCATAAATCTGAAGTGAACAAAGAATGATTGCCTAACTTTCGCTTTTTAAATGAAAGCCGGATATAATCTACCAGGAATATCGATGTTGTTGTTAAACCTTTGTTCCTTAACACTTTGGTGTGTGCAGAGAAGAAGATGAACTGAGATGAGGAAACGATGGAGTATTTCGCATTGGTTAGTGCCGAGTGTTGTGCACAGGGAACTCTCAACTCTGATCATTCATCAATTATTATGGCTAAGTGATGACAGATCCAACTTTAAGTCTCAAATGATGGGGCTAATTCAAAGATACAAAATTCAGAAAGCTCTGGGAAGCTGATTTGGAATCGTCCTGTTAGAGACTTGATCTTAACATTTTAAGTTGAAACGAATTGTCATATGGCAGCTGGAGACGATGTTAAGTTGGAAGTTTCCACCAGTATGGGTCCAACAGTTCTTTGCATATAACTTCTCCGGTTCAATGCTGTTGCAGGAACACTTTCATATTCATACACAATGAAATTATTTCAAATACGATGACTTGAAACGAACGTTTAATTCATTCGTCAAGACTTATTTAGAAATCACAGGAGGGGGAGGCAGAGAACTACCAAAATGAAGTTGATTGCTGATGCCCTCTTCTTGGCATCATACCAATTATCGAACCATAAGTCATCGTCACTGTGCTAACATCGCAATCAATGATCAATAAATTACCATTGAAATTGCTTAAGTAAAGTAAGAAATTGATATTGAAATAGCAAATCATACCAAAAACCACGTATAATGAAGCCAAACATCATTTGCAAATGAAGAAAGAGTAACAAGTCACATACTGAGGTGTCAAGAGAAAAACCGCCTACTGCGCCACATGGATTGAGCTCAAAAAAAAAGTGCGCCATCTGTTGGAAATTTTCCGAGTTTTCTTTTTTCTTAAACCTTCAGAAAGTATTCCATTTGGTCCGCTCGTTTTTAAGTTTAAAGCTTTAAAGCACTCTTTAGTTTTTCCACCTGGAATATCTAATGATTCGAATTTTTTCTTTAAGAAATGATATAACCAGTCATCTTCTCTAGCTATTGGTGCCATGAAACAGCTTCAAAACTCAATGGTGAAATAAGTAAGCTTTGAAAGCAAAAACTGTTTCTATTCATATGAAGTATTATGGCCAAAATGGTTTCTTGTTAATCTGAGAAATAGAGTTTACTAACTACTCAAAAGTACTTCACAAACTTGTGAAACAACGAAATGAGTTATGTGAAGTTTTTGAAATGTTTCAAATAAAATCTGAGCACACCGATAGTTAGCCTTTCATACAAGCACTCCCGAAGGTGAATTCAAGGCAGCTGTGATAGACTATTAGTTCGTCAGTCTTAGATTCAAGAATATTACACAACTTAAATTGTACAGCACTCTAGTTTCTAACTTCTATGCCGAACATTTTCAAAAAAATTTCATTTAAAATCGACTTGGCTAAAACTTTCTTCAAGTAGCCCAAGACACCTGATGTCGGTAAAGTTAAGGTAGCATTTTTAGGCACCGCCTATTTGAGTCCCAACGTCTTTCCCCTACTTGACATGTTTCCTTTTTTTGTGTGTGCTCGCTGCTCATGTGGTGTTTATTTTAATAAGAAATTTTTACAGCTTGTGGCAACTAATACACTCAGCTCATGACCCCCCCCGCAACAAATCCTCGCACTCTGACATCGGTCCACACCCCCAAACATAACTCACAGACCCTCTGCTGCCGGATGTCCAGGTTCAGGGATTGTTTTTGCTTGCATTTTTAACGCTTGAGGGGAAAAGTTTTAATTTTGAAAAAGAAAATTTGTTACCCAAACTTTTTTAATGAGTTTCATAATCTTTGATGCGCTTTTTTTTCAGTCTAATGATGTGCGAATGGAATGCTGTGAACTGTCTGAAGGGGCAGGAATTCAATTCCATGTCGGAGCACATTGGTGCGAGTGCAGGGCACGCGATAAGCGTTTAATTGAAAGTTGCTCAGTGGAGCCCATGATTGAATTTCTATACACAAATCCCCCGAGAGTTATGGCTTTTGGTTGTGAATGAATTGCATTGCACATATGCCATAGAAGGGTTGACTTTATTTCATTTATGAATGGCAGCCATGCATTCAACTCCCTGGCCTGGACCCATTTTGGAGGGCTGTTCAAGGACTCGCTTTTGAAGTCACTTGATGGCAAACAGTTTAGCACAGGCACGGATAGTTACCTCGTTGTGAGCGTTTAATTACATGGAGTTTATAATTTAAATTTGTTGCTTGAATTTACTTTAAATTATGTGCATAGTAATTGAGCATGGAAGCGTGATAAGTGTAACATACAGATTCAATGGAATTAGTTAGCAGTAGCAAAGGGTTTTTGATTAAAATGCATACACTCAGAGAAAAAAATCAAAGAGATCGTGCCTGAAACGAGAAGATTTGATGTCAAAAGTACGGTGAGAGCGAAAATGCTTGGATCCTAGAAGAAAATACTGAAATCAAGCACAATGTTTGGTTTTAAATTTAGTCAGCTTGATATTAAGCAATAATAGTAATGGTTTCGATTCCAAGGGAAGTTCTTCTTGGAACGACTTGGCGCGGTGGCACGGGAGTAACATCTATAAGATGGCCCTTGTAGACAATAGACCTACTTTCAATAAGTCAGACAAATAAGAGCTCATCTGATCGCATTGTTGAAACATGCAAGCGAGAACTTAAATAATAGGCCAGAAGGTGAGTACAAAAAAAATGCCACGCAAAGGCCAACACAAATTTAATAATTTAAAGAAAGCTATATAAATGCTTAGGTCTTCGACTTACTTTTTTGAGTGTATTGTTTTATTTAAGGGAGCAAACTTTGTAACTACTTTTGATAAAGGCTGCCACAACCCACACTCGGTCTAGCCTTTCGGGCGTTGCGTTAGGGTCATCGGTGAATTTCTTCTTACTTATTATAGACAATTTTTAACTTGAATTTAGTCGGAATTTACTCGGAATTCAGAACACGGCCGAGAATTTTGGTTAAACCATAACGGAAATACAAATTAGTTTTATAATCAAAAGGTTCGGCCGAAATGTTCACAAAGTGAGAGTAGAAGTTAGTCGAAGCAACGCTTTATGGTCTAGGTGCAAGTATATAGGGCAGGGGAGCCCAACAGCTTCTTGTGAGTGGTTTTTTACTCACACAAACATAAAACCAAAATCAGAAACAACAACTACCACGAAAGAAACGAAAGAGAAAACCGATTTCTGCCGGCTGTGTGTGTGCTTGTATTGTTGTTGCCGTTAATTCCGCAAGAGAGGCCAGCCTATGCCCTGTGAGCATGGCGGATTACTACAAAATTTGCGCATGAAGCGTATAAAGCATGGGCATCGCTGATATAGGGTATTTGCTGAATTAAGGAAATTTTAATATTTATCCAAATTAAAAAATAAAATAAAATGCATTGGTAAATTTGAAACTTGAAAATGAATCTGCCTTCAAGTAATTGATATAACAAGAAAGAAAGTCGGTCAAGCCCGACTATAACATACTCTGTACCAACGAAATTATACGCTCAGCATAAATTTTTATGCAGCTGAAAGCAGCGCTGCTACTGCGATGCAGCAGCGAACAGTCTTTTGATCATATCTCGACAACGGTTTATCCGATCTTCACCATTCCTTTAGAGGATAAGTTATTTTGATTACTAAATATGTTCAGAAGGAACGACAAATCTATCTTAAAAACTGTGGGAGATATGACGTTTTTCTAAATTGCGGGGGCTGGAGAGGGCGTGGCCAAATTTGAAAATATACTTGATCTGCCTGCAGACATAACAAGCATATGTCTCATTCATGTCAAACCTCTACAGGTGAACATATGGACATGTTGGCTGTTGATGCTGATCACGAATGTATATGTATATACTTTTTTGGTTTCATTACTTTTGCTGCAATTGTTAACTGCTTACCCGAGGTAAATTAACTAAGTAGTGATCGCTCTTCTGCCATTTCTCACCTCCAGTTTGAGAATCGTTTAATTTGTCAAAATAACTTTCAAATTACCCACAATGCATTTCAAATCATTCATTATTCAATCTCATTTAGTTCTGGAATTAAATTTCCCCGACATGGTACTTTATTTATACTGTCAATAAATAATGCTCAATGCACAGATTATATCCGCCTTGCGCTTTGCATCAATTGCTCGTATTACTCCTCTTTGTTTCTCTTGGGTGTTCTGTTTGTGTTTTTCTTATACATGACAAATGTGTTTTAAATTTCATTTGTAATTTCCATTTGGCACCAGCTCCTCCTCTCTCTTCCTTCCACAGTTTCAATCCTTTGTTGTTTGCCAACTTTTTTGTTTGGCGTGCGGCTCAGCTCGCAAATGAAATGGAGGAGCATATTGGACAACATATGCAACAACATAATGACTAAAAGAATGCAACGCAAAATGAGAGACTGAGGCAGCAGCAGCAGCTGGCAACATAAAACGCAATTATGCAACATGTGTGCTTTGCTCTGAATGCGATTCTTTCTTTGCTTTTGCTTGCCATCTTCGCAGAGGCAACAAAATTTCCATGTATATGGATAACGTGGCGTATGCGTGATACATTTGTTAGTTGCCGGGGGAGTTGAAGCAAAACTTTTTGTAGCACGAAACGACAGCTTTGTGGGGGGGGGGATGAAGAAAATAGAGTTGTCGGTGAGAAAACATGTTTTTCTGGTCCTGTTTTAATGGAGTACTTAAGCATATTAGCTATAATAATACATGTGTTGAATGTAGGTATGAAGCCAGAGTCTCACAATCATGCAGATTTGGGTATCAGAGGCTCTTTTTGTTATACAGCAGAATTGGATGGGTAAACAGTGTTAACAGTTTGCGGGGGACTTTGACTTCATAGTTACTTTTTCCTGAAAATTAAGTGTGACCAAACCGATTTTTACAGAATTCAGTGTGACCATCAAAATAAAAAAATCTTGCAATCAAATCATGGGATTCAAGTATAACTCTTAGAATTCTCCGTTTAAGTCTTATGGTTTTTAGGTTGAGCTTCTCAGTACTCTCTTGTCTTGCATTCCCCTTATTTTGACACAACAAAAGGTTCATGTTCAGCTCAGAGCCCTAATAAACAAAAGGAAGGAACTAGGAATGAATTTTTAAATCCACTTATGTAGCTTCCACGCTAAGTCGCTTACCATTTTGTAAATTGCTTCATTGTGTTTCTCATTATTTGCCATCTTTAATTAGGTTATTCCCGCAATTTGGTTTCGCCCGCTCAAGTTGTTTGGCCACTGTTGCAATGCTCTCTCCCCCCACTGTACAAGTACATATATAACTCTGACTTATTTGCAGTTCTTCTTTCTCCTTCTACTAAACACCCCATAACCTCAAGCTCTGCGTTTCCTTCTTCTTGTTGCAGCAGCTGGTGCCAAGTCAAAGTCGACATCGACCACAGCTCACGGCAATGAGGCAATGAGGAAAGTACCCAGGACCCAGAGCCGGAATGCAATCTAAAGTGCTTCAGTCTTGGCCTATGTGCCACACAGTCACAGCATAAGGAACTCTTGGCAATAACTGGCAGACAGGAGACAGCGAACGGGAGTCAACCAGAGGGACGGACGAAGACAAGGACCCAGCTAGCTAGCTTGGTGCTTCCAAGCCCGTCATGTTGCGCGATATCTTTCTGTATTTAGTTCTAATCGTTTTATTTTGCTTTATTTTCATGGCACAGTTAATCGTCAACGTTTACGCGTTCCAACGACAGCCAACTGCAGCCCAGAAGGCGGAGCGCAATGAAATTATATTTGTCTAACGGCTGAACAAAGGCAAAGAGTCAAGCGAAAATGTTGGTTTCTATTTAAGTTGAGGCTGCACCACAACGGCAACTGTTGACTGGCGAGTCGAGATAAATTCGCTAAGAACAGTTAAACTAGGTTATGCGCTAATTAGTTACGGTTGTCTTGGGAGTGCCACACCGAATGCACGCACACACACTCACACCCAGGCCACAGACTTACAATGAAACTTGGCTGAACAATAAACCGCGCCAACTTTCAGGAGGGGATGAAAAAAACGGTGTTTAAGAACCAAAGTTGAAACTCAAAAAGTTATGCACATTTTGGCGGTGAAACCGTGACACGGTACAGAATGTTTGAAGGTAATTTTTGGAATTGGATGATTTAAAGTTCTTTCAAATTTAAAAAATGTGTCAACTGTGACTGCTTTTGTGTTTTATATTATGGACCTATGGCATACTCGTGATCCAAAGACAAGAGATGACTCCATGGAAGTTCCGATTTCGTGATTTCAAATGTAGCCTGGACAGATTGGGGACAAGATTGAGAAGGAAATTTATAGTGAGATGGATTTGAAAGTTGGCTATCAGCCTCGGCACAAGTCGGTATAGAAGTTGCTTTTAGATCAGGGTTGCCCACAGCCCATGCGCTAGCTTCGCATTTGTTATAGACATTTCCGCGCGTATATCAAAATTCCAACAACAACTTCGTATGTTTTCTCTTCACAAATTCAACTCCACAAAAAAGACGTTTGCGTTGGCTTCAGGTAGAATTCGTTGTTGGTGACGAATCAGACGTGTGCATCAGACTGCCCCTCACATCACAAACACCTGACCGATTTTCTCTTTATATTTTTGGTGATTGTTGTTGCTTTATAAATATTTTCATAATTTGAGCTCTACTCAGCTGTAAGTTGGCTCTAGGCACCTCTGTTCTAGATGGTCGGAAAGGAAACGAATTTGTGTTTTCATTTGTCTTCAATCAAATGGATCCATTCTCATAAAGCAAACGCTTTAGTGACTACAGATTCTTAACATTCTTGTGACTGAATAAAATGATTGTTTATTGTTTTAAAAAGAACTATCCTTTTAAGTGCTCTGGATCGCTAAGTCTGATTTACTCTCGTTTCAATCTAGAAAAGTTCCCACAAAATTCCACTCCGAAGTTAATCGATGTAAATTGAATAGTCACCTTCTTAAAAAACACTTTAACTGCTGACTATGCTTGTTTTGGGTTTGAGAGGAGAGTTTTGATTAGTTTTGAGCACTTTTGTTTCCATGTTTAATGAGCCGACCGTTTCGTAAAGAGCACACTCTAAAAGTGTCTTGAATGCAAGTTTTTGTGTGTGCGCCTCAGTCTGCCCCTGTACCTTACACACACTGACTCTCTATACCACAAGCATAAAAAGAACACATACTCCTTCATGTTCAACCATTTTGGTCTTTGCATTTGACCATTTTCTGAGTTCCCAGATCACGAGACAGCGGATTTTGCCAAATTTCAAACAGATTTTCATCCATGTAAGCCAATGTAAATGTGCACAACAATATATGATGATGTGCTGACCTTATACGTTAATAAAATTCCACAAACTCTGCACTCAATTCTAAGATGACTAAAATAATTACACAGGCCTTGTCGATGTAAAAATATGACAAATTAATGTTCACTGATTCCAGAACTGGTTTTGGTTTAGCTCCATCAGCTCTTGTATTCAAAATCATTCATTTAATGAATTGCAAGGTCAGCAAAAGACAAAATGATGTGACATAAATGGTTAAATACACATTTTTACGAGTCTACTAGGATTAAAACCGGTTTAAATATATGAATAAGCCCCCGTCTACACAATTTGTAGTACAGATCACTTACAAAGGAAAGGAAATAGAGATTTTGATGCTTGGATTAAGAAACCTTTTTAAGAGTAAACTATATTTTTAATCCAAAATGCCCATTCTTTACTATTCTATGGTTTTTTGAGTTCTTTGTTCGCATATTGCCACCGCGTATCGTTAAATCGAAGCTGCTTAGTAATAAGCGCTGCGAACGGTTCTGTTCCACAATGAAAACCAGATTTTTCCATATTTCTGCCATTTATTTGTGCTGTATTAAGTTAAAAACCAAACACCTATACAAAAGAAGAAAACAATAACGACTACAATCAAAATAGAAAGATAGAGAAATCCGATTATTGCCTGTTTCGATGTCTGCTGATGCACACAAAATCATTCGCCGCACTGCAACAAATTTATTCGCCTACGAACCCTTACGTATTTTTTACGTAAAATGTTGAAAGAGGCATTAAGGTGAAAGAGAATAGAGAACATTTCGTAAACGCAAAACGAAAGCTGTTGGCGCGTATAGGCTGTGGGCATTCTTACAAGTTTTTTTTTGGTGCAAGGTGAATTTACTTACAAGGTGACGTTGTTTTTGACTTGTTAGCAAAACGTAGAGTGCTTTGACTTTCAGAGACTCTGTCATCTGAGTAATCAAAGCGAACTGAAAAAAATTAAGGCCCCTTACTACCAAGGACTTCGTCACGTTGTCAGTAAATTCATCTTGCTTTTGCCTTTAAATCTGTTTGCCTCTATTAATGGTGTGAATCAAATGTGCTCGCTTACTGGATCAGATGACAAAAGCTTAGCGATTTGAGTCCAAATGTTTAAAGCCAAGTACATTTCAACGGTCAGGTGTTATTGCCATATAATTTAGGACTTTTTCTTGTTATAGAAGCTTAGATTAATATACCAGAAGCTACCGGGGCACACCTAACAAATTTGTATATGACACCGTTAGACACTAACGCAGGTCATCTAACAAATTTGTGAGTTTCCTTCGTGTGTTTTAGGGTAGGACCTTACATTTTTGGGAGTTCATTTCTTAAGCCGAGTCCTCAGTTAGACAAGGTGTTTTAAATTTAGTTTTTTTCATCTGCGTAACAGAATTTGAGACAGTAGCAGGACTAGTGACTATCCGTATTGAAAGTTTTGAGTTTCGAAAGTATGTTGGAATGAAGTTTCCTAAGTTTTTGGTGCATTTTTGTGTTGTTTGTTCGAAGCATCAAACAACAAGTGTCTAAATTCCAAAGAGAAACCCACAAATCACAGCAGACGTTCAGAAAGCCATGCTGCAGTACTTGGGAGTTTATAAGTTAATGGTCTGTGCAATTGCAGTCAACTTTTAAGTGAGTCAATCTCTGTTTTGTAGCTAAGCCAAGGTCTACCTGCTATATGTGTTTCTGAACGTAGTATACGATTTTGTTATAAAATTCGTGTCGAATGAAATCAGTAATATACATTTAATTTTGGTAAATTGTCTTTTCTTTTATTGCCTTAAAACGTTTCATTAAATTGCGTACGGTGTCACGTTTCCACTTTACTGAAAATTTCATTTTGCTGCATTGCATCACAATTAAGCATAAAGAGTTCAATTTAAGAGGGCACTTTGTGGTCTTCTCATAAAGCAAAAATATGATAAGCATATAATTAATTTAATGACTGACCGCACGCACAGTCCTTTGGCAGGCTTCCCTGCACACACACACACACACACACACGAACGTACAAGGTTTAAAAATATGCGTTGCCTACTTTTTGGGTGGCCATAAAAATGCTCTTTCACATTTTTGTGATTTTTTTTTTTTGCCGTTCGATTAAAGTGCAACGGCAATGAGCCAGCACAATTGTCAAGTGTTGCTGCTGAGCGTCGAGGCGTGGCCAAAGGCTTTAGTTTCAATTTTATTGTTTTCATTGATTTCTAGCCACACTTAAGCCGTTCTTTTTTCCCCTCGTTTTCATTTTCCGCACAGTTTATTGTTTTCTTGTGCCTGAAACAAGTCGGTTGAGCACTTCTGCGGCCTACACACACTTGACCCCGTTCCCTGAGAGTGCGTCCGACCATTGAAACTTTACAAAAGGCTGGGTCTGGCAACATTTTTTGTGGCGGAATAATAAGTGATGCAACAAATACCCAAAAAATGAAAAGAATTATATTTCGTTTCAAAAATTCACTCTCAAACGAATTCCCCTCTTCTGAATCTTCATATCGCAAAACCAATGTTATCGTGAAATCAAAATGAATTAACCAAAATAAACAAAAAGTTTACAATATCAGCTATACTAATGGAACATTTTATGGATTATACTAACGAATTACTACTATATGATACTTACTCTATTCTACACATACATGCATACATTCGAACAATAATAGTTTTAGTTATATATATATATAAACATAGACAAGCATAATTATATATATATGCATATACAACGTATTAATGGAATCAATTTAGTGATAAGCCAAACTGAAAAACTGTCTAATGTGCTATTTAAGGTTTTATGAGAGAAATGCAATGAAACGTGTATTGTACGAGTAGTTAGTTCTGAACAATGAATGGCAAATTAAATAAAAATCGAATTGAAATCGATGAAATTGTTTTGAGCAAATTTTTGGAGAGTCGGTTCGAAGTTCACTGCGGGGTTGATACCCAGAGGTTGGCTTGTATGGATGCTTTACTCAGATGTAGGTCTAATGCATGCCCGATACAGTTCACCACCTTATTGGATGCAGATGGCGCGTAAGTTAAATATTTCCTACAATTCTAGTGTGCACCGTCCTGGAAATAAGCCACCAAGACAACTAGCATTTGGCTTTTGGTCGCTTTATTACTGTAATGTGCGGCAATGCCGCGCGAGTGCCTAATGGTCGTATGGTTTAAGGTGCCGACACCGGTGTTTAAATTGTAGAGACAAGCTTAGTGAGCTGTCAATTTGAACCCCAGACAAGGTGAGTGAAGAAACTAAATCTAAGTTGAAGGCTTTCTCTCCCTTTCCTTCCCTCTGTGTGTAGAAGAAGAGTTGAAGAATGGTATGTGTTCTGGTGGAATGCCAATTATAAATAGAATGTTATGAAGTGGTCCTAGTTGGTTACCCTGTGGTTCTTGAGAGAGTATGCGAATAGAGTTGGAAAGCCCAAAAATATATAAGTCAAATGCTGAAATAATACTTATTGTAAGTAGTTCTCTTGAATCGATGGAAAGCGTAGAAAGTTTAAGCAGAAGACGAACCGACTGGACCACATCAGTTTGGCCCTTGTTTACAAACCCCATGTTTACTTGGGTTGAGAGTTTAAACAAAATTTGCACTAATAAGGGTTCGGAATTGCTCACGAGCGAGCCGTGCGCTCTGCCTCTTTTCGGCTCTCGCTTAGAGTCGAGAGCCGCTGTTCGAAAGCCGGAAGTACTAAACGTCTCACAGCTCGTGAGCCACAGCTTCTGTGAGCCGTGAACCATCAACCGGCTCTCGGCTCGTGAGTCACAGTACTCGGCTCTGAGCTGAGAGACATAGCTCTCGGCTCGTGAGCCATAGCTTTTCGATCGTGAGCCTTAGCTCTCCACTCGTGAGCCACAAAATCAACCTGAGCACGATGTACTTCTATTTTTTTTTTTAAGTTTTAATGCTTACGATACCATGGAAATGACCATATACTAAGTATATGTCCCAAATATGACTATCTTTCCTCTTTTAGTGGCTATGACTCACGAGCCGAGAGCTGGGTGATGGCTCCCGAGCTGTGGCTCCAAGTTGAGAGCAGTGTGCTATGGCTCATGAGCCAAGAGCCGGTTAATGGCTCACGGCTCTCTACGTTGGGCTCTCAGCTCAGAACCAAGAGCCGAGTGCTATGAGCTGAGAGCAAGAGCTGGCTCTCGAGAGCAAAGAGCAATTCCGAAACCTGGCAGTAATTTGTTCTTTTTTATGCTGTTGCTGAGATTAAATAAGAATTTCAATCAGCTTCAGAATGATTAAAATGTGTTTTGACTTCAAACTGGAAGGGCAAGAACAAATGAAGGCTAATTTAAATGCTCTTTTACTATCAGGAAATGAATTTTCCTCTACTGAGTAGCGGGTACAACAATGTGGTGCAGTAACAAATTAACTTACTCTCTCTTTTGATGTACAAAATTCGAACAAACTCTGCTGATTGGAAAAAACTCAAGGATCACAGAGACGGGTGCTCAACGGAGCCGAAAAGCAGTAGACGATTTCCTTCAAAGATTATTGGCAAATGTACCGAGAGTATATAAACAGACAAAGTACGCAAACGTCTTAATATTTTCCTCTTCCTTAGCTGCAGTTCAATGCAATCCACTTGCAATAACTGCCATTTTTTTTTATTCCCCTTCTAACATGCGTCCCGCTGTCTTTGTGTGTGCGAAATTTAATCGTTTAATACCCTTCGGGCAGTAACTTTTTCAACCAGCCAAACAGCTTTTCGGTTCTCTGTATAAAAGAATTTACAATCAAGGCACTTTATTGCTTCCGTCCACCTCGATTGAGTTGATGTCAATCATTTCTCTTGGCCATTTCATTAATGCAGCGATGCCATTCAAAATTGAAATGTTAAACGAAACTCAACCACAAAATTTTCCATTTAGCAAAAGGCAACTTAAAGATTTGGGTTGGACCACCAGGCTGTCATGTCAGCACCAGTCCTCATGTCCTCGGCAAAAAACTTGGCAATGGGCCAAAGTGCATAGAAACATTCGGTTGGGGGCGGGGGCGGGGGCAGTGCAACAAGCGAGCGCCTTCAAGAGGGTGGTGGTTGCTGGTTCGAGGGGTTTGTTTTTATCGCATGCCAAAATGTCTGAGCTTTAAACGTACAGCGAATAAAATAGCCGGGAAATGGCATTTCGTTGTTTTGTTTTGTGTTCTTTCGCTCATTGCATTAAAATGAACTTAACCAATTTTGGTCAAGGAACCATTTTTGGATTCCGTTGAACATTTCCCACGACAGTCAATTTTTCATTGCTGCAGACAGCTGCCGCCTGGGAAATGCTGGCAAACTAATTTTCAATAATTTTTCGAATATTTATTTGTGACATATTCTTTTGGCCACTTTGATGTCTGAGGAGACAAGTTCTTTGCCAAAGTCATGTCCTTGCTAAACGGCACAACTGAAACAAAAGAGAGCGCAGAAAATATCAAAACTAATTAGACGTGAATTAATGAGCCGTGGCATAACAAAACAGCAACAACGGCAACCAGCCACAAATGTGATGAAAATCTGATGTGGAAATGTGCAAAAACTGACAAACAAATTGGCAGCTGGGACAGAGCGGCAGCCATCCAATTCGTTTGATTTAAGGCAGAAGGGAACTTCCACATGATTGACTTTATGTTTGTTCGTTTGTTTGTTTTCATTACAATGCTCTTTGCTAAATTTTGCTGCCTAAGAGCAGTCCAGTCCCGCCACACAGAGACAGAGTGTTGTGTGAGCAAAATACCAATGCCATAACCCATACAGACATGTGTACAAGTGTACCGCACGGCGTATGCGCAATACGTTTTGGCAACCGGCCAACGCTCTATACTTGGAGATCAACGGAAAAAGTTGCTGATTTTTTGCCAGAAATTATTTATAACTGCTTGTTCATACACACACACACACACACACGCACACACTCACGTGCTTATATGCATCAGTATTTGTATATGTATAATTGTCAAATGTTTTGGTATGGGTTTGTTTCTTATTTTCAGCTCTCTCTTTACTCTTGCTCTTTTCTCTGACTCTTTACCCATGGCCCAGAAACTAAGAATGGAAATTTTACTTACTGGAAAATGAAAAGCGGGAAATTATTGAGAGAGCTGCTTACCTGAAAGGAGAAGAAGAAGAGAAATACATTTATTAGACATTTATTGTTTTGAATATTGCTTTAAACTTCATTAGAAGTAGTAAAAGGCCCAAAAGACGGTAGAAAACTTGATTCAAGGCTTCAAAAACTTTCAAATACAATTGAAATGAATATGGGGAACGAGTGTCTCTGCGGTTTAAAGCAGCGGTGGGCATGAACTTCCGAGATTATTATTCTAAACCTGAAATATAGCCTCGCTTCTTGGCGTCAGCCACACACAACTGTCTTGCTTCGAAGCCAGGTACAACAACAGAGGCATGGCGTATCGGCTCTCTCGGCGAAACAGGCGCATTTGCAAAACCAAAGAAGTGCAATGGGATTCTCGCTAACCGATTCGAGCCTAGCTAATAAGTGTGGTTTTTATGGTTTTAACTGTTCTTGTGGGACTGCTCCCGAACTCAGAAAAAACTAAAAATTTGGAATAACTAATAGGCTCGAACTGGTGTGTTTTCTTTTTCAGTTATTTGAGCAGGCATTGAGAAAGGGCAGGGAATCTTTGAGCAGCTTATTTAAGAAGAGTTGAATCTGATCTAATTCGTTCCGTCTTCTAGATCCGAGAAGCTGTATACTTCTTTAGTTAAGTCAACGAAACATGGGTGAAGACTTTTGAATGAGACAATAAAAAGAGTTCTTTCAGCTTTCTTCAAAAAAATACCAAATTCCCTCTGGTCGAAACTTATCACTTTTAAAATATATCTAATCTGGTGTCAGATTTGTTGTATTTGTTTTGGATGCGGTTCGGTGGATGTTTGTATATTCGAGTGGCAGACGCCCACTCACACTACAAACACTGTTAGTACCTACACTCAGAGAAAACATAGAGAGTTTCTTGCTTGGATCAAGAATGTTCGACGTCAGAAGTTCAATGAGAATGAAAATATTGATCCAAGAATGAAATTCTTGTTCCAAGTATGAATTTTTGATCCCGATTTTTATGATACAAGAGCTTAAATAATGGATCTAAGTACGAACAATTCTCAAATCATGCATATCAGTTTTTTAATCAAATGCTAAACATATTCAATTTCAAGATTTCTCATTCTTGAATCAAGATCTTCATCATTGTCAAAAACCGAGAATGTTCTTTTAAATCAAGAGCCTTACAGATACAACATGTTTAAATCAGTTGTTTTTCCATTTCGCTTAAATTTATTTCAAATAAAATTACTTTATCACAACACTTAAAGCAGCATCAGCCGCCAGTCAAACAGTCGTCTTTCCATGCCAGTAATGCCAGAATTAGTTGGGAATTTCAAAGCAATTTGAGTGCAAAAGTCGATAGCGCTCTCCTCTCAATAGCTCTCTCACACACCCCTCTCCCATCAAAAGCAATACTGAGAGAGCCAGCTTAAAGCTGTGTTCTCTTAAATGTGCTTGCTCTCATCTCTGTTTCTTTACCCTTGTCTAAAAAAACCATACTTAGCTCGATATCAAGAGCGGAATTCTGCAAATTTCAAGAACGTATAGTTGTTTTTGCAATATCATACGAATGGGAGCGACAAGAGAGAAAGCCAGACACCCAATCATCAATCAGATATATTCAATCTGTGCTTTGTATGCGTATGAGCAAACAGATCAGATCAAGTTTTTATTTTCAATTTCAATATTTAGATTGGAATTGGAATATTGAAATTAATATAATCAAGGCCTAATTGATTTGATTTCTGTGCACCACAGCAAGTTGGAAGACATCTAGTTTCTTAAACGATCTAGTTTTCTTGTCAACTTGATTTGTAATTTTACCATTGATACTTTTTTAACTAGAACCGAACTGTATGCTGATTTGTTTAACTTAAACTTAACTTAAAATATTAAGAGATTCTACATTAGTTCGTAAGAAGCTTCAACAACACGTTGATAAACACAATTGAGGGTTATTTTTATACGATGACCTATTTCAGATAATAACAGAAACAATAGAAACAGAAACAAAGCCATGCGATTAAATGCCATGATTTACACTCGCTCTTTAATCTCACGTTTCAAATTGGCAACAGCACCCACAAAGCAGCCAACTACATCAAATGGACATGGATTTATTATACCAAAAAACTTAAGCAAACTGAAAAATATTGATTGAAGCTGGCAAATCAAACTACTCTTTTTATAAGTAAGATGGAAATACTTTCTTGATCAATTTTGACAATATTTGATCTAATAAAGTTACTTTTGAATCAGTATAAAAGTTTATGTGCTCCACAGTTTCGTCTAAATCTTTGCTCAATATAATAAATCAGAAAAACTTCTAAACTGCTTCGGTAGGCAGAATTTCATTGAAATTTCTTGACCTGCTTCGCCTCAGGGGCAAACAAGCTCAAAGTCAATTAGCCTTTTTGCTGAACCTTAATTCCCCACATGCGCTCCTCATCTCCCGTCTTTTCCATTCAATTTGGCAACTTAATTGCACAAAATTACTGAAAAGCAGCTGCCACAATGCCTCCACTTGAAATGCCCACAAGCAAAGAGAAGAAAAAGTACAAAAAATCCAGCCAATTTTAGGTTTATGTGAGAGTCAAGCAGCAAATAAAACAAAATGCCAAGGCACTAACCTAACTTTCTGCTGTTCCTCGCACAACTGAAATAATAAAATGGCTGCCTAATTAATGCACCTACATGTGTAGTATGATTCCATCAAAAAAAAATGAGAAAAAACAAAGAAGAAAGCATCAGCACTTTTAATTAAAAGATAAAAACGCCGTCACACAGTAAAGAGCGATGGAAACTGTCTCCTCTCAAGAGGTGCGACGAGTCAAAACGCATAAAATGAAGAGAACGCATAAAAAAAAGGAAATAAAGTTGGCCAGCTGAGCAACAACAACAACAACAGTATCAAGAGCCTGTTGGTTATACAAGCCAATAACCAAAATCTAAGGCAAATTTCGACTGTGCAGAAGTTTTAATACACTTTAACAAAGTCTTGAATATGCCTGAGATCTTACATAATAAACTCAAAAACGTATTGGAGCGGAAAAATCATACTAAAATGTACCAAGCAATATGTATGAAATTTAAATAAACTTTTTTTTATTCAAAAAACTTAAATTTTATACCACATGGGTATTGCTTTCTAAGTATAATAACGCATATGCTTAAATAGTGTAGACAAGTTGTTGAACATTGCTTTCTTTGGACTGATGATATTGATTTTCTTGCAGAGTTCCGAATTTCGCAAATTTTAGAAATTTTAATGTAGATTAAGGAAGGTTGGTTTGTTAGCGTTCAGAAACAAGTATCCTTTATTAAAAGTTTCACACCTACCAAACGGACATAGTTATGAGCGAGGGTACATGAATTTTGTCAAAAGAATTATGGAATTATGTTAATACTTAAAAAAGAAGCGCTAAACTCTCCTTGTTACTGCAAAAAAAGGCCAAGCCGAGTTTCGCTCAATCTCTTAAGTTGAGAGATTCCCATTTTCGCTTCAACGAAATGGACCCTCAGCTTAACGCTGAATCTAGAAGAAGCTGTTTAAATGCTAGTTACTTCAAAGCTGGTGCCAATAGCTAGTGAAGGTGGCCGGGTGTATGAGTTCTTAAAGAAAAAGCCTTTTCATATGATGTCCTGAGATAGGATCGAACCCACTACCTCTTGTACAGCAGGCACACACACTACCCGCTGCGCTTGCTCTGCGAAAAAAAACCGTTCCAAGGTGTTACGAGCTTTAGAACACGCCTCACAAGTGCGCTTTGGAGAAGTGTTGCAGTGCCATAAGACGAATTTTCTCATAACTTCTAGTTACGGCTAAGAACATGAGATCAGGTAATGCGGCTTTCTCAACTATAGTTTTATACCATATTGATACACTCTTATCGCTGCAATAGGGCGACCAGAGAACTTCCAACCTACACTCAATAAATGTATTTTCCAGAACTACACCCTAAAATAATCATTTTTGTACAATTAAGTTTTTCATACAATATATTCTTAAACTTAGAAAGGACAATCCGAAAATAAACTTCTTTAGAAAAAATTTTTTTATTTAAAAAACTCTAATTTTTTTCTTAAATAAAGGGTAATTTTTCTAAGATAAGAAATAAATGGCTGTCGATAAATAGGACGACTACCATTCAATTTAGTAAAACGCCTTAGAAACGTTCTTTCTTAAATTTGGAAACAAAATTAGGGATTATAGAAAAATTTACCTAGAAATTTTAGCTGAAATTTCCAAAAATATAACAAGAAATCATTTGTAATTCTAAAGTTGGAATTTCATGCATTCGGAATATAAAAGGGTCACGAATATTCATCTGGCTAAGTGTTTAACATCATACTGGGTTCATCCCTGCGTCTCACACGCCTTTCAAGTTGAAGTATCCCCGAGGTTCCGAATTCAAACCCCAGACAAGGTAAAGTTAAAAAATTAATTACTACTAATTTGTGTATGTTTTAAGAGAGATTAGCATTGGTTGAACCTACGGAAAGATGTATAAAAGTATGTAAGAATCATTTCATATAGAAGAAGAGGCTAACTATGCGTCTTGGTGTTGTCCCTTTCACTTCTTGCTCTATTGACCTCACTTTAATTCTTCTAAAATACTTTGAAAACATTTTTTCCATTCTAAAATTTGAAGAAAAAAAATGTTTTTCCAACCAAGAAAATATTTTTTTCTCTTACGAATTTACTTTCTAAATATTTAACCTTATTTCAGGTAGAATTTCTTAATTTTAGGGCGATGTTTTCAAAATATTTTTTGAGTGAAACGAAGTTACCCTTTTTTAGCTTATGGTTCGACATTTTTTTGGGAAAAGCTTATATATTTATTATATATATATTTTGAAGAACAAAAAGCGCGATGCGGAAGCAGAAGACCGAGAAGATTCTGAACTCGTTGCCCTCTAAAAGCGTGGGACAACAGCTATACTGAAAAAACAGGATCCCTTGAAGCCTGCTCCGGAATTACCCTGTTTTCCATCCCGATTCGGATTGATTACAGTTTTTTTTTTTCTGTGTAGGCTTGCTGAGTCTACCAAAAGTCACCCGAAATGTTACTTTCATAAGCGACATAAAAAACTTGGTTTCTGACAACAATGCATGATTCCAGCCAACAATCAGATTCATGATAAAATGATCTTCATCGCTAATTGGTTCGGTGGATGTTAATAACTCGTTTATTTAGCTGTTCAAGGGCTAGAGCAGCGATGGGCAGCCTACTTCCTACTTGTTTAGATTCACTTCCCTGTTCCACAGCCCTTTCTATGCATCACTTCATGCAGCCAGTAAGCCTTTTTTTTAAAACATTCTGCAAAATACTCCCATACTCTTCTCTTTTCGCAAAAAATTCGTTAGAGTATACAAAGTCGGAACGGAACGCCTTCTGGGCGGTCTGCCAAAGCGGATGCTTTGAACAAGAATGCTTTGTAACAGCGCCCTGATTGCTGCCATGAAAATCCTGCGAAAAGTCAACTACCATACAAACAGTTGGGACAGCCAGGCAGCCAGGCAGTCAGTCTAGTTAACGTTATTTTTACCTCGTTTTTTTTTTATACTCTGTACCATAGGTACATAGAGTATTATAAGTTTGTGCAAAAGTATGTAACATCCAGAAGGAAGCATCTCCGACCCCATAAAGTATATATATTCTTGATCAGCATCAACAGCCGAGTCGATATAGCCATGTCCGTCTGTCCGTCTGTCTGTCCGTATGAACGCACAGATCTCAGAGATGGTAAGAGATAGAGGCTTGACATGTATGGGACATATGCTTCTTATGTCTGCAGGCAGATCAAGTTTATTTTCAATTTTGGCCACGCCCCCTGCCGCCCCCGCAATTTAGAAAAAACGTCATATCTCCCACAGTTTTAAAGATAGGTGGGTTGTTCCTTCTAGATATATTTAGTAATAAGGATAACTTATCGATCAGCCAAAGGAATGGTGAAGATTGGATGAACGGTTTTCGAGTTATGATCAAAAGACTGTTCGCTGCAGCAGCGCAGAAGCAGAGCTGCTTTCAGCTACTACTGCAGCATCAAAATTTATGCTGAGCGTAGAATTTCGTTGGTACAGAGTATGCTATAGTCGGGCTTGACCGACTTTCTTTCTTGTTGTTGGTTGATTTGTGGAAGGCAGCTCCAAAACGCCACGAGGCAAGAGCAAAGCGTACTGGGTTAACAAGCGCGTCAGCACAACAATAAAAGGTAAGCGAAATGGTGAGTGTTGATGGGTTGGGGGTGGGGGAGGTAGTAGAGCGAGTAATAGGTATGACAGCGTACTTAAAGGGGTTCCTAATAAAACACAATTATGTATGCCTGGACCCCCACCCCCTCCCCTTCCAGCAAAGCCACTGCAATGCCGCCACACACCAGTCTTTAGACATTCACATATCTGTGCCCCGCCTGCCTCTAAGTGAAATGATATCCTGTTAAGCGAAACAATGAAGCTATTAAAAATATATATATATATATATATGTGTGTGAGTTGAGGTGCAAGTACATGCTGAATGGTGTGGGGACACATTGTGCCGGTAAGCCTCATAATATCGTTTAATAAATACTTTACAGCTTGATTGATTGCCAGCCTGGTTGCCAGCGACAGGTGAGTGTGGCTTAGCCAACCTTAAGTAGCTGCTGCTGCTGCTGCTGCTGTTGCTTCTCCTCCAGGCTACTCAGCCTCCTTCGATTTCTCTTCCTGCTTTTAATGCTTTTGCTGTTGTAGTCCATGTTTGTATGTAATTTATGCGCTCGAAAAACCAAACCACAGATTGGGTCCCATGTGGCAAAATATAATCAAAGTGGCAATTGTGGGCGGCAGCCGCGCCGCCCAACGTCCATTGTGCTTATGTTTATCCCTATTCCCCTTTTGCAGTGGAAAATTCACTGACCTGGAAACTGTTTTGACTCAAGAGTCTCTCCCTCTCTCTCCCTGTGTGTGTGTGAGTGTGCCAGCCTTGAGGCTGGACTTTAATGTTGAAAACCCTTTTTACGGCCCCAGCTATCGGCTATTGGATAACAGCATCAATGTATGTGCATACATTAAGGGCAGCGTTTAGTCGCCAGTCCGCGATTTGATTAATCGCAGCTAAATCTCTTCCATTCTTCGAGCTTATTTTTACCCATATTAAAAGGTTAATCAAGTGCAAAGTTGATGTGAAAGGATTCAGTTAATTAGCAAAGAGAAGATAAATGTATTGAGGACCTAATTTGAATTTTGTTAAAAGGTATTAGAACGGGTATGTCAGACGCGGTGTCGACAAAAAAGGGAAAAGTATTAACCATATTTGTATGAAATGAAAGGAGAAGACGGGTCAGTTGGAACATCAAAATGTTTAAGTTTCCTGGGGCAACATATTCACATTCTAAAAATGAGTTACGTTTCAGTGATTCCTAACTATAACAAGGTGGCAAATATTTGTAAGTTGGCAATTTCTGGAGATGATGCATCTTTTTTGAACAGATTTAAGTAAATTAAATTTACTATTATTCGGCGCTGCCAAATCTTTGTGGGACAATTGAGAAACTCCATGGCCGTTTCTTTAAAAAAAACAAAGAAATTGAGTTAGAAATAAAGTCAGGAGTTAATCCTCAAGCTATGCCCAATTTTGCAAAAAACTGGATGAAAATTTTGGTAAACTTATAAAGCAAGATCTTTATAAACATGTCATAACCAGGGTTCGGAATTGCTCTTTGCCCGCAGCTCTCGAGAGCCAGCTCTTGCTTTAGCTCATAGCAGTCGCCTCTTGGCTCTGAGCTGAGAGCCCTACGTCGAAAGTCGTGAGCCATCAACCGGCTAAAGGCTCGTGAGCCATAGCACACGGCTCTGAGCCACAGCACACGGCTCTGAGCTGAGAGCCACTGCTCGGGAGCCGTAAGCCATCAACTCGCTCTCGGCTCGTGAGCCATAGATATCGGCTCGTGAGCCATAGCTATCGGCTCGTGAACCATAGCTCTCGGCTCCGGTTGCAGCTCCCGAGTTGCGGCTCTCAGCTCTGCTTACCGTCTGTCTGTCTATCCGTATGAACCCACACATCTCATTGATGGTAAGATAAAGAGGTTTGACGTGTATGGCACACAGACTTCTTATATCTGCAGGCAGCTCAAGCTTTTTTTTTTAATTTTGGCCACGCCCTCTCCCGCCCCTGCAATTTGGAAATAACGTCATATCTCCCAAAGTCTTAAAGATAGATGGCTGGTTTCTTCTAGACATATTTAGTGATCAGGATTATTTATCTATTCGCCAGAGGATTTGCAAAGATCAGATGAACGGTTGAAGAGCTATAATCAAAAGACTGTTCGCTGCTGTAGTGCAGTAGCAGCGCTGCGTTGCAGCATCAAAATATATGCTGAGCGAATATGTTCGTTGATACAGCGTATGGCTTGACAGACTTTTTTTCTTTTTTTTCAAAGTGCTTTCGCAAGTCCCTTAAATGGTTTTTATTGAAACGACACAAATCTCAATCGGAATGCCTAGAAAACCAAGAGACTTAGGGAAACCGCATTCGAAACACTATAATGAAAGTCAATAAAACGGTCTACGGAAAGAGTCCAATTTGGATTTCAGTAGACTAAGATAGGGACATAACAATATAAAGCAAATCTTATAGTCGGCAGCCTGAAAGAAAACTTACCCCCATCTAATGTGTACTTCGTTAAATTTACTTTAATGCCTTGCTATTAATAGTTCAGAAACTTAAGAGCACATTCATGTTACTTCAGGGATGTGGTGTGGACGTTTAAGTATAATATATTGAATGCAATATTGCCTAAAAAGTCATTCTACATTCTTGCAAAACAATTACTTATATTGAACTAAAAGAAAATATATGCTCGTTGCATGTTTTCGTCATATCAAATTTGATTCCCAAATGCAAAACTGCAGTACAGAAAATAATAATAATCCTCAAATTCGGGTTGTAACAATAGCAAACTGTTCAACTCATAGCCTATTTTTCGGGGTATGCTTGAAACCGTTTTTAATTATCTTATACAAAAATATAGGGTAAGCCTAAAGTCGACTTTCCATTTCGAAAATACATTTATTATAGACATTCGTCGATTGCCAACAAAAATAAATTCTTCAACAGTTTGGCATCTCGGTCTTTGTTTACGTGTCTTGGCCAAGGTTGAAATCACAAAGATGGCATTTTGGCAACTTTAAATCCATGGACATTTGTCAATTTGATGGGTGGGCGTGGGCGGTGGTGTCATGCGACCGACCACCCGCCTGACTCACAGCGACCCCAATGACTTGGCTTCCCCAGATTAGCCCTCGCCCAAAAATAAGTAAGCATGTCGAATCATTAACGCACCTTGGTGGAGCGCGTTTTGCGCCATTGCGAGGTTTTTGTTGTAGTCGTCGTTGTCTCCTCCTCCTCCTCCTCCGCCGCCGCCTCCTCCATGACGTCATTGTCCTTGTCATTGGCAGTGTCTGCCATTTTGTTAAGTGTTTTGTACGTTGATGGGTGTTATCCTCGTGTGGGTAATTTTAGGTGTTCAAATTTGGAGTTGTTTCAATTGGGTTTGAAAACTTTTTGGGAACTTAGCTCATCGCATAAATGAAATGTTCCGCTTGCACTCTTGTATTCAACTTTGGTTTTCGCAAATATTTGCAATGCTTTTTCTTCACACAAATAATTTCGAGATTTCTCTTTCACTCATTTTAACTGGAAACGCATTATGATATTTATTCGCTGCGATATTTTTTTGCACACACACGCACACATTTATGTATAATTAAAAATTGTATAAATAAAATACAGCGTGTTTTCTGTTTGGAACTCTTATAATTTATTATTGCAGCTGCCTTGAAAAGCGAACGTTGAGTTTTGTTGTTAAATAAATGTGGCATATATAGCAATTTAGTATTTAGCATATAGTATTTATTATATTATAATAAATAAAACACAGTTGAAGTGAACAATCAACCAATTGTGGGGGTCTGGTCGGTGCTGTAGCACAATCAAACATTTTCTGAAACACAAGTGTTCTTTGTTAAGGACCGAGTTCTCAATGCTCGGTTAGTCAACTTGACCGGCAGATAAGACGAATTTGAATGTCTCAAGCTGTGTGTGGCATAGCCGGGGGAACAGCTTGACAAGTAGGGTTGATATAACTAGGTTCGGCTGTACGACCCTTTGCTTTAATACTGCACAATTTTGCGGAACCCGACGGAATAAATGATTTTAGCGAATAGCTGCGGGCTACAGGGACGTTTCAACTTTGATCAGCAATTTGGTGCAGTGAACAATACCACAGAACCGGTTTCGTATAATATAGAAACTCCCAGACCTGTATCCGAACTGGATGAATTAGGCTGGGGAAAAAGTTCGGTAAAGATGCTGTTACTCAGTCAAGTTGGCTATCAAAAAATAGAGGAATGTTAACTTCGGTTCAGCCGAAGCTTGTATACCCTTGCAGCACATTTTTCTTACTAATTTGAACGACAATTCCATTGAAAACAAACAAGTTTTTCTCACTAAGACTACTTTTGTGACTACTTTTCTATGACAGCCATACTATATAGATGTCCGATTGCCACCAAACTTAGTGGAATCATGGGAAAACATAGCAAAACTAAGAAATACAAAATTTGGAGGCATTTTTGTTTGAAAACAAAAAAGTTTTCCTCACTAAAACTAGTTTCTCAACCGATCATTCCTATGGCAGCTATAACCCATAGTCATCCGATTTTTACGAAACTTTGATGAATTGTGTGAAAGCTTATAAAATGAATATGTGCAAGTTTTAGAGAGGTTAACATTGAAAAGAAAAAAGTTTTTCTTACGAAAACTATTTTTCTAACCTTACTTTTCTATGGCAGCTATAACATATAGATGTCCGATTTCAACCAAAATTGGCAGAATTGTGGAGAAGCATTAAAAACTTGTAAATAAGGATTTTGGAGACGTTTGTAATTAAAGCAAAAAAGTTTTTCTCACTAGAACTAGTTTATCGACCGATTATTCCTATGGCAGCTATATGTGATAGTTATTCGATCCGGCCGGTTCTGACAAATATGCAGCGTATTTGTACCAGAAGACTTCGTGCAAAGTTTGGAAGTTTGACGGAGTAGATAGCATAGAAAGAGACGGACGGACAAGGCAAAATCAACTCAGCTCGTCATGCTGATCAAGAATATATATACTTTATGCTTATACTTTAATATTTATATATGACAAACATCTGCACAATTTCAATGTACTCATTGCAAGGGTATAAAAAGCAAATCCTTTCGCCAGCTTGACGTCATATAAGTATCTTTTCCACAAAAATGCTAATTTCAAGAACTTCCCATTTCTTTTTTTAAGTAGACTTTTCCCAAACAGTTGCAGTTCGTTTCATAATCTAGTAAAAGTTGGGTATGTGAATCCTATGCCAAATCGGGAAGGCAAATAACCAAATAGTTGAAATGTAAAATGAAAGCCGGGCAGGGAAAGCAAGTGAAAAATAAGTTTGAAAACCTCCGTCTTAGTCTTAACGTACCGGCTCGTAGCTAAATACAACCAAGACCGACTTTTTCTTTTTGATCTTTCATCAGCTTTCGCATATTTGTCAATTCCTCAACCAGTTTACAAAACTTTTGTCTAAAAATAATTTTAATGATTTGCTCAACTTATCAAAAGACAGCAATATTTCTGTGTTTTTTGAAGTGTCTGTGTGGTTTTTGGTTTTTCATGTTGACCAACTCAAAGCAAAACCACAAATTATGGGTTTCCTTTTAATATTTTTTGTTTTTTTTTTTCTGTTTTCCATTCATTTTAAGTATCAACTGAAAGTCAAATAAATTCTACATTTTGCAGCAGAAAACTTTTATTCGCCCTGCGAAAAGTTTATAAATTAAATTATATGTAAGCTGGCAAACTGGATTTCTGTGCATATTTAAGTATTTAGCATAATTTTTGGTGTGGATATTTGTTTGCGTTTTCATTTTGTGTGTTTGTTGTTGTTGTTGTGTATTCCTGTTGCACTGTTTTGTTTATTTGTTGTTGTTGTTGCTGCTGTTTCTGTTGCACTTTCCGTTGTTTTTGTGTGTGTTTGGACTGTTGTGTGATGTGTGGCGTGGGTGTGTTTGATATCAGAGAGTAACATAAGTAGTATTATAGTATTATTGTATTATTGTATTATTGTGGGGTGTTTGGTTTGATTCGCATGCAAATTTTGAAACGCAAAAAATATTCAACATTATTTTTTTCTATCAGCCTCAGACGCGGTCGCGCTCGCAACGAACTGAGTTTGCTTGATTTTGGCTGGCCAGGCCAAAGCAGCCAACTCGGAATTTGGTGGGGCAGCGGGAGGAGGTGGTGAATTTCAGGCTGGGAGAGGCAACGGGCTAATAGAGCGACGCACACAATCAACACTTAATGTTGCCGCGGGGAACAGAGAAAATTTGCTCATAATCTTAAAAACGAAATACACACGCAGACACACACACACACACACACTCACACACATGCACACGCGCAGACACTTTAAGTTATTCTTCTGTCAAAATATGTGTGCAAATTTTTATATTATTTTGTTGGTGTTTTACATTTTTGTTTCATTTTATTTCGCTTTTTTTCCTTCTGGCGGGCCGTCAACGCGTCGTATGCGTAATGCGAACGTTTGTATTCAGCTTTCAACAAACTTGGTCGAAACAGGTGACCAAATTATGGTGAATTCTTTAGCAAATTCCTGTCGCAACAAAAGCAAATTAAAAAGTTGAATTCCGTCTGTCCAACTCTAGCTGTGGCCTTTAACTGTACCGAACTGGAGGAGCAGGACGTAGCCCATGTAGACCCTTCATCAACGTTGTCGCCTTTCTTCGTCTTGTGTCAGTCAAAACGTAATATTTATAGAACAAATCATTTGCTGGTGAGAATGGAACAACAAATTCTATAGATCCCACCATGATAATCATTTGTATTCAATTTGTTGATGCTGTAAATCGTTTGCCTGTTGCGTCTTTAGCATTTAGTCTGCCGTGTGTCATCCTTAATTGCTGACAAATTGCGTTGCATTTTCGCAGGAAAACACATTTCTGCGTCTTGGCAACCAGCGGGTGAGTGTGCATTTTCAATGTTTCCATCGATTTCGCCCCCAAGTCATGCGTGACGCCGTAGTTGTAAATGCTAATGGGTGGCAAAATGAACGCAAATACTCGAGAACAATTTTGAGGAAGCACTTGAGGAAATGATAAGTTCATAAGTTAGAATTAAGTAATTGAACATTTCATTCAGTTTGGTTATGTGGAGAACATTAAGTCAAATAGCTGATAAAATTCATGTTTGCACCAAACTGTGTAACTACGTGTTCGACTTTTGGTCATGGCGTATTTAGTTCTCAATAAAATTAATGAATGTTCTTTGAAAATGTTCTTTGATTTGTGGTATAAGGAATTTTGCTAAAGCGTCAATGTAAATAGTTTGAATTAATTATCGGATCCCAAGTGCCAAAAAATTGTAGTTTGTGTAATGCTTTAAGAGCTTCTCTGTTTAGGTTTCTGAACTTGGCTGCTGTTGACGCAGTTAGTCTGAGCCGAGAAGAGAATCTGAACGGATTTTCATTTGAGTTTTACCAATTGCACCCCGCTTATATACAAACAGGATAAACTACCCTAGAAGTATGCCAGCCTTATTTCCTAGAAGAATTTTCAATTTCAAACAGTAATTGAGAGTCAGGCTAGCTGGCATCATTTCATCACTATTTGCATTCTTTGATTCACTTGAAAGTATTTCAAATGAATTTAACACAAATATAAATGAATTGTTTTTCTCAATTTGTAATATTAATAAGCATAGCATACTTTAAAGAGCCTTTATCATGATCATTTTTTCTTGTATAAACGGGGTATTTCTCTAGAGATGTTCCTATGAACGATGGAGTTTTTGAACAAAAGATTTAGCCAAATCTTCAACTACTTCATCTTGGCCAAGAAAGTCCCTACGAATTGGAATTCATAATGCAAGGGAATCGAGAATAAGTAGTGGCTCGATTCAGTGTTACATGAAGGTTTTAAACAACCGATTCGGGTTTGAACATAGTTTTTGAATGAAACTAAAACCCGGTTTCCGTTCGGTTCGGTTCACACTTAGTTTTCGAGCATTATACTTTCAAGAATGCGTTAGAAATCAGGCATGCAAGCCGGTTCTGAACTTAACTGAATCCGAATCGCTTCTTCCAGCTGATAAACCGAATTATATTGCTGAACCGAAAACCACAAAGCAAATCGGTTTGGTTCGGTTCAACTCACTGTCGAATTTTAAGACGTTTACGTTTATTTTCAAGCAAAAAAACTTGATAAATATGGGAAATATAAACCTTTCCCTTAGTTTAAACAAAGTTAAGATACAACTTTAATTAGGGAAAGGATTGTGGTTCTCCCTACTGTCCACCTTTTGTGGAAGTTGCTTATCGATTTGAGAGAGTCTATCCCTTTTTATCCACCGCATTCTCTATGGATCGACAAACCGACTGCTCTAATCTCCCAGTGCAATCCTCGGCGCCTGAATTCACTTTAGAAATCATATTACGGAAAATTTATAGCAAAATAAGAGTGAACCAATAAATCGAACCGAATCCGAACCGAATCGTAATACAGAAAATGTATGGCAAATCAAAAGTTAACCACTGAATCGAACCGAGTCCCCTGATTAGTCAGCTGCAAAAATTATGGAATGAGCCGAACCACAGCCCTTTTTTTAAGTGCTTTGCATTTCTGGTAGAAGTGGTAAGCAATTTGACAATTGAGCTTAGGCGCCCAGAACCGAGAAAATAAAGGTAGGCAAAGCTACCAAGTAAAGATTCTTCTGAATTCTGAAAATTGAACCATCAGGAAAAGAGTGCATAAATAATCACAAAAAAAAGAAGGAACTGTATTAAATCGTATTCGTTTGCTGTTTTAGGTCCGTTTCAGCACTTTGAAACTGCTGATGAATAAGCGGTTTGGTGCAGTTTGAGCCGGTTTCGACACACCTTAAATCCCTGCTTTGTAGAGTCGGCTACAAATTGCTTAACCTACTTCATCTTTTCGGGTAACTGAGTATTCTTGAGTCCCTACACATATAAAGGGAGCTAGTTTTTATTCGAAATTTTTCAAAAAATCTCTTGAGATTTCTGCTGCACCTTTGACTGTGTCCAAAAGTGGCGTTCATAGCACATTGACGGTGGAGATAGACTGGCAAGGTTGAAGCTGCGAGAAGTCAATATGAATTACAGGTAAAGTGGGGCTCAAAATAGTATAATCTCATATCAGCAAAAAGCTGATATTATACAATTGAAAATAACCTTTAAATAGCAAACTGATATTTTTAAGCATATAAAATCATTTCATTAAGATCAGACTGATATTTTAAAATAAAATTGTCTCCCAAAAACTAAAAAATAAATTTTGCAACTGATAGTTTAAACAATCCTATACTACTTGCAATTCACTGTGTTTTTTCGGCTAAGATTTATAAATAACTTAAGAGAATCTGATGAGAAAAAATGAATAATTTCGTCCAATTGATCATCAAATTGATATGAATCTAATATATTTTGTGTGCAAAAATAAAATGGTTTGCGTCAATAGATAACCTTTTTTGCTCTAATGTTGCTTTGAAATTCCCAACCAGTTATGGCATTGCTGGCATGGAGAGACGGCTGACTGCTGACAGTTGACAGGCAAAGACTGATGCTGCTTTGAGGTGTTGTGTATTGCTCAATATACGGAATAAATTTAAGCTTAATGGAAAAAACAATTGATTTTAAATTGTTGTATGATTGGAATCTGTTAAGGTCTTGATTTAAGAGTGAAAGATGTTACTCTTGAATCTGACGAGGTTTTGATACTAGAAAGAACACTCTCGTTGTTTCACAATGCTGTATGCTATTGATTCAAGAATGAGCAATCTTGAATTTGAGTATATTTATCACTTGATTCAAGAACTATTAAACTTGCTTTGAGAATGATTCGTACTTGGATCAAATATTAAAGCTCTTGGATCAAGAATCGAGGGGTCAAAAATTCATACATGAATCAGGAATATTCATTCATATAGAACTTCTGATTCAAGTATGAAATTCTCAATTCCTTTCTGAGTCAAATTCTCCAGTTTTTCTTTGGTCCCACCCAAAAAGCTGTAGAGCTCAGTTGCCATATCTTTTATAATGGTGTTTCTAGCTGAGGGAAGCTTTGAAATATTATAAACTTTATTCCATTTTGTAGAGAAATCGACATATCTTCTCTGAAGACAAGTCACACTTTCATCTCGGAGAGTGACGAATTCGGAACTCAAATGAAGCCAATGCGTCCTCCAAGAGATATCGTTTAATGTTAACTATGGCCAACGTATAAACAAAACTTAAATAACAAAAAAAACAAAAACGCTTCAAGGGCTCACCCTTCAGTTGTCATTTGTTGCGACTGCTCCTGTCTATGACACCACTTTCATTAGCGAATCTGTAAATCTCGCCTCTGTCCATTAATTGAATGCTACTGCGACTTTGGCCCAGCGTCTGCTAAAAGGCTTGCCAAATCTTTTCTAATGACTTGTTTATTTTTAATTAGATAAAAATTTAATTTAAATTGCATTGACATTTCGTTAGGGTTAGTATTTTTGTGGGGAAGAAACAGAAGAAGCCCCTAAGCTGAATCCCCGTTGTCCTTTTAGGCGTATAATTAATTGTTTCTTCCTTAATTTTTGTTTTCAACAACGCCAACGACCTTCCCAAGAACTTTTTTCGGTTCTGGCAACAAAGTTGTGATATGCCGCCCCACCCACCACTCCCCCCTCTGTGTTCTCTCCCCGGCAACCGGCTACCCCATGCTCCAGCTGAGGCGTACAAAAATAAACAACAATAAACGATTTGTAGGCACAACGCCTGCTAAAAATAACACATTCAAATATTTCCAACCAAAGAAAAAAAGGCGAGAAAATAAAAATATTATTTATAGCCCCCGCAAGGCAGGCGCACAAAATCAATATGCAGTGGGATTTGAGTGCATGCCGATATAAGAAATATAGAAATCCAGGCTGTGTAAATGGCAAATGGCATGGATCAATGCAGTTTTTTTTTTTTTGCTGGGGCAGGACTGGCGTTTCCGCCACGTTGAGCAAAAAAGAAAATGAAAAAATGATGGTGTTTATCAACAAAGGTGCTTTAACCCCACAGTTTGTTTCATAAATTAATGTTTTTATATATCAAACTTTCGCACGTTACAGTTGGAGAGCCATTGGCTGGCGATGAGGTGAGTTTCTATTTTCTTCTATTTTGGCAGCCACATTGCGCCACACCCACGCGTCCATGTCAGAAATGATCATTGACATTGTCGCGCTGAAGGTGTTTCGCACACACTTGCAGTCTCACCTACACACAGGTGTGTGTGCTAAGAGCAATTTTGCTCTTTAAATTAAGCTAATTAGCTCTTTGGGTGGACGCAGAGATAGAGAGGGAGCCACCTGCCGCCTCGCCAGAATGAAAGACTTTTGCTTTTGGTCTTATGCCTAAGTAGTTTCATTCCATTTTCTTGAATGGCAGCTACTTTTTTGGCTTTCAAGGTAAGTATTTACTGACAAATTGGCAAATGAGCCATAAACTGATGAATTGTTAAACTGTTAAATGAATATAATGTATAAATCTATTATTTATTAGATGGCAGGCATACTTCTATTTTATAGCCCACCTCAGACAAAGAATGTTTGTCTCGCCTGACCATGTGCCCGCCCCATAAATATTATTTAATTTCTTTTATATTTTTTTTCTCTAAGACATTAAAATTATGTAGGTTATAATTTAAATAACAAAAGCCAAAAGAATTCCACCTCGCCATACATATTCAAACATTTGTACACACGCGTACACACAAATGTACATACGTACGTACATACGCTTGCATACTCATAGAACAAAATGAAGAACCACAAATACGAGTAGTATTTATGAAGAAATATTTATAGAATTTGTGATTGTCGAGAGGCAAAGGGCATTCTTAGTTGATGCACATGAACTCAAATTCAAGGAAATCCCTGGCATTCAAAAAGAATCAAAATTAATATTTCCCAACGATTAAATTCTGTGAAATTTGGGTTTGTCTTTGTGAGTGGTGGGATAACTGAATACAAATGAGTACAACTAGTGAGAAAACTAATTGGAGGCAGAGTGCTTCAAGCTGTTAACGAGAAGTGTAGTGTCGTGGCCATTTTTGGACAGGTAATC
Organism: Lordiphosa andalusiaca; assembly: GCA_035044965.1. Lineage (NCBI taxonomy): Eukaryota > Metazoa > Arthropoda > Insecta > Diptera > Drosophilidae > Lordiphosa > Lordiphosa andalusiaca. The sequence goes on from JAWNNM010000036.1 coordinate 2,007,907, forward strand.
TTCAGAATGATTGCAGTTTAACAATGGCACACAAATTATGTTTATACACACCAAATTATTCCTGAATAATGCCCTTCAAAGTATGCAAACTTTATATGCTTAAGTAATAATCTGTGAAAACGAAGCCATTGCTAATCGGTTATGGCCGTGTGTTGAATAAGCGACACTGCATATTCATTCAGATTAATGTAAAAGTTGTGGCTATACAACAAAATGTTGAGTTAACACAAATATAAAAGTATACTTAACTAAAACTATTCTTTTTAAACAACGTAGCATACTTTAAAGGGCATTAAGCATGCTATATTTTGTGCTTAGTAACCCTGCAAACATTTTTTATCGTGGAAGATAAGAATTGCTTTACTCAAGCAAGCGATATCTCATTTTAAACGCATTCTCATCGCCCTACGGTAAGAAATTTGACATTATGCGATAACTTCCGGGCGATAAGAAAGCGACACTTCTGAGAGAAAAGAAGGCGATATTTCTGGGAGATAGGAAAAAGTCTTATCTGAGCGATAGGAAAGCAATTCTTCCTGGAGATAAATATGTGATTCTTCCTAGAGGTAGGAGTGCGGTTCTTCAATAGTACGATCTTGCACCTAAGGTAAATAAGCGTTGCAAAAGTATTTTCCTTTGGTAATATTGTAAAAAGTCGTTCAACTCACTTCAAGAAGAATCGCATTCGGGTACATCCTTACATCCTTAGCGATGTATCGCCATTTCACAGATGGGATGATGAAATTGCGAGACCAATTATAAAGTATCGCATTCTTGCCCTCAAGGAATGAGGAATTTACTATGACATAAAAGCAATATCTAAGGTATTTTGTGTGTGTAAATCGCCAAACTATCTCCAAACTCTCCCCTCAAGCTATCGCCAAACTTTCGCATTGTCGAGGCAGATAAGTAACAAGACAAAATGTTTGCAGGGAACAGACAACCTGTTCACTTATTAAGGCTCAGGTTTATAATTCTACCCAATAGAACTCTCAAGCATTCAATATGTGAAAAGAAGTCGGTGCAAACATTCAATATAAAACTAACTAGTCATGGAGTAAGTGGCTCATTTTAATAACCTTCGATGAGGATGTTAGCTATGCAATCGTTATCCCTATCTTCAAAATTCGAAATATTCCACTGGCACAGTCTTCCAGGTTCAACTTGTCTCTAGCAACCCAGGTTTAATCACATTCTGTTTTGAATTTCAGAGGCTTCTTTTTGAATGATTGTTTGTTTGTTCTTTACAGACGTCTTTAGGGATCTTCACAAAATTTTCAGACTTTACTCGTCATATACTACGTGTCATGCCTGTTCCACATGGTTCCAATCTGAGATATTGAAAAATCTACGTACATGATATTTGGTCTGTAGTTTCTAACTATTGATTTATACTGGCTCAGAACCACATTGAGCAGATTCAAAACTGGTTCAGAGCCAAGCCTCAGAAATTGTAAATATAGAGTTGGATACTATTTTTGGTTCGGAAACGGCTTCGAATCGGTTCAAAAATGGTTTAGAACCTTATCTTATGAGTTATTTAAGCTAAGAATATAATATCTGGTCTGTAGTTTGGAAATATGGAGTTGTTTACTTTAGCTCCTCAGAACCGGTCTTGAATACTGATTAAACGCCATGAATCAGATATTATCTAGGCTCAGAACTTGAAATTTGCTTTGTAGGTTAAATATAGGTTCTTAGGCTGTTTCTAAACTGATTTAAAAACTGTTAAAAAGTGGTTCTGAGCCATATCTCAAACAATATTTAAGCTAAGAACTTAAAGTCTGGTGTTTAGGCTACTCCCAAGAAGTTAGCCACTTTCCCGGCTTCGAAACAGCCGGCTGAACCACTTTAAAAGTGGTTCTGCTTCACACCTTTCAATTGGAAAAGTGGTCTAAGGTGTGAGAGTCAATCGTTTAACAAATTTGGATATTTATTGTAGCTATGTACTGGAAATTTGGTGTGTATAACCCATACGCCCCGTAATCTCCATCAAAATTTCAATAATGAGATCTGTGCTACATGGGCCGAATTGTCAATTTTTGAAAGTCTTGCAAGCAATTTCGATTTGCATAATAAAATTCCCAAATTTTGAACCAATAGCCGCATGGCTCAAATATTAGAACGTCGCCTTAGAACGTGGAGGTTGTGAGTTCGAGTCCCACTGCAGGCGTTCATTTTTTGTTCCTTTTTTTATACTCTGTATTCTGTAACATCCAGAAGGAAGCATCTCCGACCCCATAAAGTATATATATTCTTGATCAGCATCAACAGCCGAGTCATGTCCGTCATGTCCGTCTGTCTGTCCGTATGAACGCACAGATCTCAGAGATGGTAAGAGATAGAGGTTTGACATGTATGGGACATATGCTTCTAATGTCTGCAGGCAGATCAAGTTTATTTTCAATTTTGGCCACGCCCCCTCCCGCCCCCGCAATTTAGAAAAAAGTCATATCTCCCACAGTTTTGAAGATAGATGGCTTGTTCCTTCTGGACATATTTAGTTATTAGGATAACTTATTGATCCGCCAAAGGAATGAAGAAGATCGGGTAAACGGTTTTCGAGTTATGATCAAATAACAAATTTTCTTGGTACAGAGTATGTTATAGTCGGGCTTGACCGACTTTCTTTCTTGTTTTAAAATTGTTTTTGGTGTTTCTTTAATGAGTTTCTTTCTTAACCTCCTCCGATTGTACAAAGCAGCACTTTAGTATTAGGCTTATTGATAAAAGTCCGACAAAAAAGCTACAAAATTACTTCAGTATCAAATCACTTCAGTAATCGTTCTCACAAAAATCTTAAAGAAAAAAATTTCCCCAAAACCGACCAATGCGTTGCCAACTAAAGTTTAAATCAAAGTTTCCTTTTGAAAGTACGAAAACATTTTGTTAGAAATCCACGCCAACTAAAAAATTACACAAAGTTGAAAGTTAACTCTGCGTATGAGTAATATCAAAAACATTGGAGCCCCGTCGCGTCCATTAAAGCATAACTTTTTGTTTAAATTAGCGAATCAAAAAAAATATGTACAAAAAAAGAGCGCTCCAATGTACAGTGTAGGTTAGGGATGAATATGTCTGCTTAAAATATACAATTATGTGTGTAAATAAAGTTTGCATACTCTGCAGGGCAATTATCATTATTTTTCTGGTTTTGTTTTGTGTTTTAAAATAGGTTAAGTCACTTCAATTTAAGGTTATTAAATAATTTCAGAGACTTGGAATCATTTACCGATCATTCTGTGAAACCATATTCTGTAAAAATTTCATAAGGCAAAAAACAACCACACCAATATGTATCCTAGTCATTCGCAATCAAAACTTTCGCTCACAAAGAAGTTAAATTAAAACAGCATTAATATTATGTTGACGACTTTTTACTGTGTCGAATTAACATAAAATGTCCCATGTTTTTTTCACATCACACTTCAATTTGCATTTAACGAGCTGTTATGGGTTCTTCTTGCATCTCGCCGCTGCACATAAATAAACATCTTGTTGCTTTTTGCTTTGGCTAATGGCCAGTTGATTTATGGACCGGCTCGGCCACACGACATTTTTATGGATGTCTCAATTTATATGCACTTCTGCGTAGGGCGAAGGGCAGCCAGTCAGCACTAGCTGCATATTAATCATACGCCCTGTTAAACGCCCAAAGATGACCAAGAATAGACACGAAAACGATTTAGCAATCAAACTGCAGGCATTCGCCTCTCATTTCGTTTGAATGTCGAGCGCCATTTCCGGGATCGGTTCTGGTGTCCATCGTCCACATGTGACGCCCGCCCAGCTAATCCCAGGCGACAGGCCAAACTAATTAGAGAGAGACTTGCAGTTGGCCCGGCATTTCATTGATTTTCGCCAGCGTTTTGTTTATTTTTGTTAAACGTTGCAAGACCAACAAACGAGTTTGGAACATCATCAACTCGAATGCAGAAAAATGCGGGGGCGAAATCGTTTTACAGAAAATAAATTGAAAATCTTTCGGAACATGTTTGGATGTGTGTGGGTGTGTGTGAGTCAAGTGTCTATGTGTGTTTGGTATGCGTGTGCTTGTGTGTTTGCTTTGGCTGTTAACGTTTGCTCTGATTTCTATGCATATCTGCAGCATTCGCTGACGTCGTGTTGTTTGTTCGACAAATGTGCAGAGTTTGATGACTTTTTCATTGAGTTTGCACAATTTATTTGTGGGCATGGTTAAGTCGATTAGAGGTTGTGGGAAATAAAGGGGTATACTTTTAGGCTCAATCGGTTTAGATTTAGATTTGTTTAGAGGGTATGTGCACTTCGTTGCCATGGAAACTAAACACATTTTGTGTACTTTCCTTCTTTTTCTGTTAGTTGTTTCAGTTTTAGCTTGGGCCACATTTTGATTGATTACGCGACTGCAAGGAACCAGACAATGGGGAAACAGCACAGGGAAATGTTTCGTTTTTCTTCTCGAAATAAACTCGAAATAATAGCAGACAGAATATGCACGACAGCTGCAGCTGCCGGGTGAGTGGGTGAGAGATGCTGCCACATTGTTGCTAAAGGGGGACCAGAGGGGTTGGAGATAACTTGACCAGCATATTGCATTTAATCAATCTAATGCACTTCACAGTTCGCCTTATGGCAGCGCTAAGGACCATCAAATGAACACCTCAAACTCATTCCATCCCCCCCCCCCCGGCGCTTGGTCAGGCCGGAAGACAATCAATTCAGTCATAAATACGTAATTTGCAGAGCCAGCAGATCCAAGAGGGAAAATTAATTGAAAAGCTTAACCATGGAAACCAATTTGCTGTGTGGAAAACAGCCGACCGGCTTCTCCATCAGCAAATTGCACACGAAGGGCTAAGAAGCTTGAGCTGCTTAAACGATATACTTTTACACAATGGGCAGCAACAATTGCTAATAAACCACAAACAATATACAATAATCAAAAAAAAAAAAATAAAAACAACAATGGCCCCATCGAGAGGAGAAACTGTGTCGATGGCAGCTCAGCAAAGTAATAGAATCACCGAGCGATGGCGGACCGACAGCCAGTCAACATTTATTTTTAAACATATTGAAAAGCGGCAGTAGCTAAAAAGCAAACGCAGCGAATGAAAACAATTTTATTAAGTGAAAAATACGAGAGCAGAAAATACCCCCCGAAGCCAAAATAAACACCAGGCAAAGGCACGAAAAGTCCTTGGCAGTGGCCAAACTTGCCGCTGTAGTTCTCAACGGGTTGCCCCGCGGTGCGTAGGGACTGATTGAGAGATGCGACGATGCGTCGTCGTTGGCGTCGACTCACCTTGAACCGAACCACACGGCAGCCTCCGCAGACACAATTAAGTGCAAAGAAAACGGAAGCAAAAGACAAAATTTAACGAGCAGGTGACGACGACGAAGCCGACACCGATTTCTTTACATAAAAGATTGACAAGTGATTTTCACACCTAAGTGGCAAGCGCAGGAAAACGTACAGCAAACAAAGAGCGGCAACAACAATGGCAGAGAATAGCAAAGAAGGCAATGGTTTATTTTTTCGCTTTTTTTTCAAATATTACCGACAGCTTAACCCACCCTTTCATCATAATAAGATTGCGAATAAAATGGCTATCGGTTAAGATGAAAAACTCACAATTTACTGACTCGTTGAGCTGGTTTATATTTAAATGTTAGAGAGGGCCAAGCAGGCAGGTACGACAAGTCTATGTAGAACCATGTAATGGCAATAGCTGATGAATATTCTAACAGATAGACAGCAACTGATGGGCTGATAAACAGACCAGAGCGATATTGGGCTCTGGGCAACATTTACTGCACTTAAGGAGCCTTACAGCTGCCAGGATATGCAACAAACTTTCGTTGCCAATGCTCAGTAAGTTAAGCCAGACCAACGCAAACATAATTAAACGGCCTTTCAAGTGAATGACGAGTGGAAATTCCTTTGATTTTACACGAGTGCCGAACAATCTTGGCACACAGACAGCACACATCTGCAAAATCGTGGGTCCACATATGGAAACTTGCCTTCAAATTACCCACGACGCTTCGTAGAGCAGCGACGTTCAAGAAGAGAGGTCTCCCTCTGACTCTCACAGAAGCATTAGTTCGGTAAGCATTCGGCATGAATTGCCTAAAGTGTTCGGCCCCTGGGGGCTATGGGTGAACATCGCTGATCTAGAGCTTAATTTCTTAGGTTTATCCAACCCAGCTAACTAACTAACATTTCAAATTCTATCTGCATTTTTTACCAGAAACAAAAAGAAACACGAATAGTGCTTGAAGATGTATAGTACATGTGGTGACACATCAATAAGAAATAGATTTGTGGTTTTAACTCGCTTCGAAGCGAGGCGGTGGCACTTGTTGTTCTGTCTGCTTGTGTGCGGCGTCTCCAAGAAGATTGGACATTTTTATTGCGTCTGTGTGACATCAGCAACTGCTTGCCCGTGGCTGCTTTAAATGGATAACTTAACTCATGTCTTTTGAACTTTATTAAAACTTACAGTCCTTTAAATCCCGGAGTAATATAATACTTATATATCGGCATAGCTTGCGGAAAGTTGTATGCTTGCAGCACGTTTTTCTAACTAATTTGAAGGTAATTTCCTCTGAAAACAAACACGTTTTTCTCACTTAAGGCCGATTTCTAATCTTCTATATAGAGTTATCTGTTAGATAAAACTACAAATAACAGAGCAAAATCTATGTTTCTCTGACACATTGCAGCTATGTAGAAGATGTGAAATCGGCCCTAAGACTATTTATCTGGCTTTTCAATGACAGCTATGCTATATAGATGTACGATTTCGTCCAAACTTAGTGGAATTATGGGAAAGCATAGCAAACTAAGAAATACAAAGTTTAGAGGCGTTTCCTTTAAAAACCAAAAAGTTTTTCTCACCAAAACTAGTTTCTCGACCGATCATTCCTATTGAAGCTATAACCTATAGTCAAGCGATTTGGACAAAACTTTGAAGAATTGTGTGAAATCTTATAAAATAAATATATGCCAATTTTCAAGAGGTTTACTTGAATAACAAGCAGGCTTTCCTTCCTAAGACTATTTTTCTAACCTTACTTTTCTATGGCAGCTATACTATATAGATGTCCGACTTCGACCAAACTTCGTGGAAACGTGGAGAAGCATCGCAAACTAGTAAATACGGAGTTTGAAGACCAACAATTTTTTTACTAGAACTAGTTTTACGACCAATCTTTCCTATGGCAGCTGTATGTTGTAGTCATCCGATCCAGCTGGTTCCGACAAATGTGCAGCGTATTTGTACCAAAATACTTCGTATAAAGTTTGGTGGCGATTTCCTTAAAACGGACGGATTAGATAGCATAGAAACAGGTGGAAAGACAGACATGACAGACAAGCATGATCAAGAATATATTTACTTTATGCGCTTGTAAGTGCTTCCTTTTATGCCATACAAACATCTGAACAATTTCAATATACCCTCTGCAAGGGTATAGAAAGAAAGAAGAAAACAAAAAATGTTCTTACAGCAAATGCTCATACACGACGTTAACGATTCAAGAAAAAGTGGAACTGCTCCTTTCTTTTCAACAAATGGGTTTAACTTCACTTTATTAAGAACAAAATTTGATATTGACTGCAAAGTCTCTCAGAAGGGATCGGCAACAACTCCAAGTTAAGTTAAAGTAACGATTTTAATGCCAATGGCGTCCCAGGAAACAAAGTATACAAATATGATTCCAATGATGTAACAATAATGCAAAACCATTTAAGACTTGGAAATCAAAATAAGTTTTGGTCTGTAGGCCAAAATACTTAAATACACTGCAGTTCTAACCAGAGATGCAAACCATTCAAAAATAAGGACTGGTTCGGTTCAGAGGTTCATACAGTTTCTGAACCGCCGGTTCGGTTCATTACATGGTTTTTGTAGCTAGCTGAACCGCGGTTTCGGTTCGGTTCAGTGGTTCACAAAGGCACATTAAGAAATATTATGATTGTTGTAGTAATGTGACTTGTCAAACGCTTTTGAAATTTATTTCTTTTAATCCATTTAAATATTTTTAAAATCCTTAAAAGAATGTCCAATGCTTATTATGTCGGATTTCCAGGAGTCGTCTATAAGTTCCTAGATGAATACTCTCGAAAATTGAGAATGTTTGCTAGAAAAGAATACGTACTATGCATCTTAATTATTATATTTATCATATCCCTTAAGTTAGGCTCAGAACTGAATCATAGCTAAATCAGCTCAGAAATGAAAGGGCTGGTCCTGAATTCATGACATCATTTTTATGAATTTTAGTCATGGATTTTACTCTGACATGTCCTACTACGTCATGACCTTAGTTGATTTTAGGCATGATTTCAGTCAGAGAACTGAACCGAACCGAACCGTTTTTTTTTGTGGTTTTCGGTTCGGTTCAGCAGTTCTGAAAGGAAGCCGGTTCGGTTTGCGGTTCGGTTCACCGGCTGGAATAAGCGGTTCGGTTTGGTTCAAAACCGGTTCGGTTCAGAACCGGTTTGCATCCCTGGTTCTAACACATCAGTGTTGAGATTATCAGTTCTCAGTTCGGACCTGAATCTTGACTGATTTCAGTACTACCCATAAAACTCACACTCAAGAGTTTATGGAGCGAACGGTATGAAGCACTAGAAGCCCTAGAAATTTTATAATATGCGGCAGTCAAGCTTTGAGCAAAATAAAGTTCGCAGCTGCAAAGAGTATATTACAGTCGGGCTTTACCGAATTTCTCTTGGAAAAGGTTTTTAACGATCCAAGTGCTTAGAAATTTATTCAATTTAGGGCAGATTTTTTATCTACTAGATAGCTAATATGGGTTCCAAAAATTTTGAGGTTTCTCTAAGAAATTTATGATGATGACCCTTAAAGTATGCAAACTGAATTTATCTTTATTATTATCAATTTGTACATAGACATTGGCAGTCAGTTATGACTGTATATATTCACTTAGATTGTTGGATCAGTTGTATAAATGCAACAGAGCCCAACATTATTTAAAGTTGTTACTCAATTATTTATTTTTTGAAAACATAGCATACTTTAAAAGGCTTTTCGCAGGATTAATTTTGTGTTTATAATAGAAGTAGTTTATATGACAGATAATGCCATCTAGAAGATGTGAAAAGAAATCAGATAATGCCATATAGAAGATGTGAAATCTGCCTTTATTATTCGTAAGTTTAATTGTGTCTTAGACACTACTGCAGACCCCCGTTTCGACCTACCTTTCCATTCAAAATGGCCATGATGAGCAATTAGTTTCCGTAACAGTGCTTAATCCGCTTTACAGCAACCAAACTTGTTATTTTTTTAAAGCCTTATCCCAGCCTTCACTCTAGTTGTCTAAAATTGCGCAATTTTCAGTTTGCAATTTAAATTTGTATTTTTGCAATATTATTTTGGAGCACAATCACACACAGACACACATCTACACTTAGCGATCGCGCACGTCACAGAGTACGCAAAAGCCAAAAATGGGAACAGGCCACCAAAAACAAAAATCGCATTAAAACTAATCTATTTATTTAGCTGACCGACGCTCGACGCCTCCGTTTGCCATTCCAGCAATAAATCAATAGTTTTTGATGCCTCCGCCGAATGCGAATGCAAATGTCGGATTTGTGGGGTTCTTTTGTTTTTGAATTTTGCAATGCAACTGAAATCGAAGCAACTGCGACACGGCAATCAAAGTGCCCCAACAGCTCAATTGACGTCGCAACGGTCAAGTGCATTTTCTTTGTCGGCCAAAATGCAGCGAAGTGTTGTGTTGTTGGGATTTACTTTCGATTTCCTAGACTTTGTTTTGCTTTGTTTGCGTTGACAAATCGTTGGCATATTTGCCAATATTTTAGACAAAGAAAAAATGACAGAAATGCCGCCAGCGATCGCTTAATTTGAAAACATAATAAAAACTTATTGGCCATCTCATTAATTAAATCTCAATTAATGCAAATATTAATCATGAAATTAACTGCAAATTGCCAGCAGAGTGAGAATAATTACATTCATTAATATTGATTACAAAGCCATACGAATAATTTATGTATGCGAGTGTGTGTCTTTTTGTTTTTTTGACAAGTCACAATAATTGCAAAATAATAAATATTAAAACCTTTAATAAAAACCGTCACAGCAAATGCGCAACATTTTAAACAAATGACAACACAGCTTTTGTTATCAGGAAACTGGAAATTGAAAATGACAATGGGAACATGGCCAAATGTTGATCTATGAGCCGGCTACCATGTCAATTCCATGTTGTCCTTGTTGGGTCAACGAAATTGAATTGAAAATTAATCTCCATTATTTATTTATTGGTTTCTGGCAGCTTCAGCAGCAACCGCAAGCAGCTTTTTGTGTAAATAATCAAACTTCAGTTTACTTTAAAAATATTAATTGGGTTATTGCAGTGCTGAAAGTTTATTATTTAAACAAGAGTAACATTTGGCCTAATGAAAACACAAATGGAAAAGCATTCACCTAAGGACAATCAACTCAAATGGTTTCTGCAAGTGTCTAGTCTATTTCAAAACCAATTACATAATTTGTATTCCACTTTGAGGGAACTGCACAAATTAAGTTAATACCATTGGACTTTGTTGTTGGACTTGTCCGCCTTGGAAAGTGAAGACTTTCTAAGATGTGGCCAAATGAAAGCAAATAGTTTGCTGGCTAATGAGATGGAAAAACATATTTGCATATCTCTGTTTGAGATTACAATTATTTACAATTTGAATACAAAGAAGATAGATTCTTGGCCTAAAACCGGGGAATCGATGTTGCAGCATCTGTTAGGCTTAACGTTTTGTTTCCATCTAAGACTTCTTACTCTTGACTGGAGCCGACCAATATAGAAATGTTAATCCTGCGGAGAGCATTTTCAGTTAGTGAAAAGCTAAATTGAAAACGCAATCCATTCAATAAAAAAATACGCTTCACGTTTACGTGATTTAAAAACGAACCGTTAACTGATATACTTTAAATAATACTTAATAATACAGTTGACAGCCACAGCTACGCAACCTTGGATGCTCTTCCTATTTATTAAAAAATTATCGGTAACGAATTGAAAAGTTAAATTTGAAGATAACTTAAGTTACTGCTGTATTCACTAGAGTATTGATTGAGGTTTTGTTTTTGGCGATTGGTTTTTCGTTTAAGATTAAACTGCGAGTAAGCAATATGAATTTGGATACTGGTAAAGGTTATTTACCTTATATTGAATGGGTTACTGTAACGGTAATTTGTGATGATAAGATAAGATACCAGACCGTTTAACATCAATGGCTTTGACTAGTGCGTTTGCGTTTTACTGTTTTTACATCTAGTTTTTATCTCCAATGCCTCCAATGCAATACAATACCCTCCCAGTTCTCGTTGTGTTTGAGCTCGAAAGTGACTTTTGATCTGTGGTTTCTGTTCAGTGACTTATGATTAGTGATTTTTCATGCCTTTTGTTCAGTGACTTCTGTTCTGTGACTTTTCATCAGTGACTTGTGCTCAGCGGCTACGTTCGGTAATTTTGTTCAGTGACTTCTGTTCAGTGTCTTCTGTTTAGTGACTTTTGTTCAGTGACTTTTGTTCAGTGTCTTCTGTTTGGTGACTTTTGTTCAGAGACTTTTGTTCAGTGATTTCTGTTTGGTGACTTTTGTTCAGTGATTTCTGTTCAGTGTCTTCCGTTCAGTGAATTCTGTGTATTGTCTTTTGTTCAGTGACTTCTGTTCAGTGAGCTCCGTTCAGTGAGCTCCGTTCAGTGACCTCTGTTCAGTGAGCTCCGTTCAGTGACTTCTGTTCAGTGATTTCTGTTCTGTGTCTTCTGTTCAGTGACTTCTGTTTAGTGGCTTCTGTTCAGTGACTTCTGTTCAGTGACAATGAATTCTGTTTAGTGTCTTCTGTTCAGTGACTTCTGTTCAGTGACTTCTGTTCAGTGACTTTTTTTCAGTGTCTTCTGTTTGGTGACTTTTGTTCAGTGACTTTTGTTCAGTGATTTCTGTTCAGTGTCTTCCGTTCAGTGAATTCTGTTTATTGTCTTTTGTTCAGTGACTTCTGTTCAGTGAGCTCCGTTCAGTGAGCTCCGTTCAGTGACTTCTGTTCAGTGAGCTCCGTTCAGTGACTTCTGTTCAGTGAGCTCCGTTCAGTGACTTCTGTTCAGTGATTTCTGTTCAGTGTCTTCTGTTCAGTGACTTCTGTTTAGTGTCTTCTGTTCAGTGACTTCTGTTCAGTGACAATGAATTCTGTTTAGTGTCTTCTGTTCAGTGACTTTTGTTCAGTGACCTCCGTTCAGTGACTTCTGTTCAGTGACTTTTGATCAGCGACTTCTGTGATTTTTGAACCGTGACTTCTGTTTAGTGACTTCGGTTCAGTGATTTTTGTTCAGTGATTCATTAATTTAAACAGTCATTTAAACATAGTTTCCAATTTATTATCCTTAACTATTTTAGTTTATTTGTAAAAGTGTTGATTTTTGACAAAAATGATAAAAACCACAAAAAATCTTAAGCCCAACAAGTAATGTCAATAAGATAATCGTAGATCAGATCTGGTTGATTCCAAAAATTTATCATTCAACAATCTGCTTCAAATTAAAAGTGAAATCAAAATAAAAAGAAAGGAAAACTGACTAGGAATTGTTGTTATGGATCAAATGAATTCTTTAAGAATCAGGTGAAAGCAACTCTAGCGCACCATGAAACGGGTTTTTCCTACTTTCGTTTTCGTCAGGTCAAAGTCTTTTGACACACAAAGATGCTAAAATATCGCAATACAAAAAATTTCCACAACGTGGCACATTTTATTTGTTTCGGCTTTTGTCATTTTTCAAATGCCAACGAATTGATAACAGATGTATAAAAATAAGACCACATTTGGCAAAATCAAAGGAACACACAGCACACTAATGCAAAACCGTGGGACCACTTGGAAAAATCCCTTGTAGGGCCGCTACGCATCATGCAAGAATCTTTAGTGAGATCGACTAACAATGAATAGATCGGATTGATATATACAGGTCTGTTCTCGTTTCCGAATTCGATCGATCGGAATAGGCAAGAGATCTGATATCCGAGAATTGATTAGAGAAATCGGTTAAAGTTGTCAGCTATAAAAACTGTTCTTTGGAGAGGATTTGAAATTATATCGGCTTTTCGAAAAGGAAAGAGTTTCCAATTCCGATATCACACAATTTGATCGAAATCGAAAACGGAACAGGCCCGATGGAAAAGACGGACTTATTCAACTATTAATACAATATTAATACAATTTGTTGGGATGTTTGAACTATCTGGTTTCAAAGGTTAAAGGTAAATTAGACTTTGTAATTTAAAGTTAAATGTTGTAAAATGTATGGCGAGTCCAGCTTTGATATCTGACATATCTGAGCCGAATCAGTCCAAACCAGTAAGCGGTTGCCTTAGTATTTCATGTACAACCTTAGGCACACTCTGTACCCCAATTCCAATTCACTTTAATTCGTACGCAGCTCTTAGCCACCCTTGCCCAATCTCCTGCCCTAAGCTAGGTTAGCTAATTGCGCTTCCAGCTTTCATTTACATTTCTCCCTTTAGGGTGCCCACAACGGTCAACTGTGGACTTCCTCCACCCTCGACCACCATTGTCTAACATCTACGACTACAGGAGGACCCACAAGCCGTTGAATTAAGTGAATTTGCAAATTTCCTCATTGATTTGCCAACAGACAGCGCTGTTGTTGTTGGCAACCCCTTGTTGTACGCAAAACTACGCAAAACATTTTGTAAATTGAATTTATTTTCAAGATTTTTGCGGCGCGTACAAATGTAATTGAAATAAATTTCAATAGAATATCCGGCCCAGCGGACAGCGGAAATTTGTGGCGGGGTGCAAGAAACAAATAAGAAAAAAGCACACCAAATTAATATTTGTTTGTTATTGATGTAAAAAGTAGGTAAACTCTTTGAACTGCGACTGGCCTCCAAGGCAAATTTCCGTTGCGGCAGGTCAAAGTCAAATTTCGCTTAAATAAATAAATTAATAGGCAAATTAAATGTTGGGAATTACATGAATTACGCCAATGAGTGGGAGAGGGAAGGCGAGCGATAGGATGAACATAAAAAAATAAAAGAAATTGCTTAGCTCAAAAATCAGCCAAAATAAATGGCACGTTTATCATACGCCCAGTGCGCCGCACATTTTGGCAGCTTTATTTATATACCCCTCACATATTCCACTACATATACACATGCATATAGAGTGAGTACATATAGGCGGGGATCGGTTAGGCATAAGTATACACCACATATACGTACTAATGCTCCCTTGTGCTGGCATACATTGGCTCTTAGGTTGTTGCTTTATGTTTTCAACCAAAAACGTTTGTTTTTCAATTATATAAGCATATTTCGATTGAATCATTTAAGGCAAACACACACACGCACACATAAATTAGTAAATTAAGGCAAACATTAAGCATAAATTGTTGACCAAAATAGAAACAAATAAATACGAGCGAGTGGTCGAGAGGGCGGTGGGCGGTTCCTTGGGAAAATGCAACAAATGAATGAAAATCAAGCGGGCGGCAAAGGCAAAGCACCTGACATTGAATTGTCTCATTTTGTCACACCTAAACGATCATACGAAACATGCATACAGATATGTGTGTGTGTGTGTATATTAATGTATATATTATAATATTTTGTTTGGACATTTGGCGGCGCCAAACACCGTTGACAGCTGTCAGCTGTGAAAAGCGCTGTGAGAAGCGCTGACGGGCAAAAAGGGCAAGTTCTACATTATGTCAGGGCTATCTTCAATGATTTTGACCTCCATTCACATGTGTGTGAAATCTGGTCAGCTGCGCCCCCATGGCCATGGGAAATCTGAATTGGAATTATGATGGCATAGATAGACTCCCACGCTTTAAATAGTCGTTTGATCCTTGCCTTGATTAAATAAATGATTGAGCGAAACATAAAATGAGAAGACCTTGTTTTGTGAAAGCTTTTTTAAAAACCGTAGTTTATGTGTTCAATGCCTGTCGAACCGGTTCGATTTTTAATTTACAAAAGGCGCAGTTCATAAGAAATTATTATACAAGATACACAACTCTGCATAGCAGTTAAACAGGAAAGCCAGTTTATTGATTGCGGTGGTAGCTCCACTTTACCACAGGCAAAGTTCCTTTATCAAAGTTTCGTGTGAAATTGTTAATGTCTCTGAAATTTGATTAGACAAATACCGTATAAAGAAACTTTTGGCGATGTGAAGAGTTGAATATTAGCGTCTCAAACAAGTTTGTTACCCAAACCTCTTTTTAATTAAGGCGGCTTGTCGACTTGTTGACTGTAGCTACTTGCCCAATTCCTTTTGATTTATTTACACTGGATACTCTGGCCATATATTTCCGCATTCGTCCATTCCCATATATGTTAGAAAAGGCCAACATTTTTATCGACCTCTTTATTATTTTGCCAATTTAATCGAAGAGTTTAAGGCCGGTTTTTAAAATTTGGACGATAACTCTAAGCATTGGAACCAATCCTGACACATATATCTGTCGTTTAAGTCTTGGAATCAATACCTTTCAATAAAAAGATTTTTCAAAATATTTAATATGTATACAAATCAAACAAAAAAGAACCAATGTTAATATTAATTTTTTACTATACCCTTTCAAAATTTTGCCCAGAAGTTTGCAACGCATAGAAATATTCATATTCTTCCCCATAAACTATATATATATTCTTGAACAGGATGAGGAGCTGAGTCGATTGAGCTTTGTCCGTTCGTTTGTCTGTCTGTTTCTACGAGAACTAGACTCTCAGTTTTGAAGCTATCAAGCTGAAATTTTGCACAGAGTCCTTTTTTTACTGCACACTACTAATAGTGATCTGGCTGGACTATTCAGCAGACGCAGGATTTATAAGATTTTTCATTCAATTATTCAATTTCCGCAATTAATAGCTAATGCATGAAAGCTAATGCTGCGAAATTATTTGAAATCCATACCAGTATGATTGGATTAGTTGATTGATTAATCGAACCATGTCTCAAACTAAATTAAGTGATACAAATCCCTTAAATACCCACTTACTGCAACGCGTTATCCAAGCAAAGCGAGAGAACTTGCATAATGAAGGTTATAGAAGTCGTTTTCTGGTTAAAAAGAAGAACTACAGGGTTGTCCATATTCGACGGACCCATCTGGCAACGCCATAACTTTTGACAGAGATGTCAGATCGCTTAATGACATACCGCGTTTGAAGCGTCAGTCCAAGCAGATTTTTACCATGGAACAATAGACGCCACGCGAGCGCTCTGAAATAGTTGAAATTTACATTCAGCAGAACAAGTCAATTGTGAAAACAATATTATCATGTCCGATGAAGCCCATTTCACATTGAATGGGACCGTAAATAAGCAAAATTGCCGTATTTACGCCACTGAAAATCCTCAGGAGATTTAAGAAGTGCCTCTTCATGACGAAAAAGTCACAGTTTGGTGCGGCGTTAGTGCGAAAACGGTCATTGGGCCGTTTTTCTTCCAAAATGAAAATGGCCATGCTGTTACCATCAACCAGGAGCGTTATCGCGACATGATGACCAATTTTGTGATGCCAATTATTCGTAGAAAGCGTATGAGGCAGTTCTGGTTTCAACAAGACGGCGCTCCACCGCACACAAGTCGCATAACAATCGATTTTCTGAAGAAATTGTTTCCGGGCCGTTTGATGTCGAAAAGTGGTGATTTGGACTGGCCACCGCGTTCGCCCGAATTGACGCCGCCTGACTTCTGCTTGTGGGGATATTTGAAGTCAAAGGTTTACGTTAACAAGCCAAGGACCGTAGAAGAGCTCAAGGACAACATTCGTGAAGAAATAGCCGCTATTCCGGCCGAAATGTTGGCGAAAACGATGGAAAATGCTGCAAAAAGGGCACAATAGGCCATCAACGCCAGAGGCGGCCATTTGAGAGATATCATATTCAAAAATTGATGTAAACAAATCTACTTGGAACAAATTAAATGATTAAGATTGCCAACCGCCAAATTTTTCTTTTTTTCTTTTATTTTTTCAAAAAAAACATGGGTCCGTCGAATTTGGGCAACCCTGTATTAAATGATCTCTATGTAATAGCAAGTAACTGGATTACATTTATATTTGGCCATCTTTCAATACGAACTTGTGGCCCTGGGTTAGGGGTTAGTATAAAGCCACAAACATTTTTTAGTGGTTTTTCAATGCTTTTGAATCCATGCTATCTCACAATTATGCTTTTGTATCTCTTGCTCTGTCATATGCTAGCCTGAATAAAAGAAGTTTCTTTTGTGCGAAAGCAAGCAAACTCACTTAAATAGATTCAATCCTGCTACCATAACTAAGAGTCTCTCAAGCTCTGTAATGTATTTTAAATATGTTTATGGTTCACTTATTCATTTGCTATGATTGACTTTTATGGAAAATGACCATCATGCAAAACAGTGTGGTCACAGTATCTTTGGTCTACATTTGGAACTAATTACACTCTGGTTCAATATTATGACACCTAATCAGGGGCAACATCATCCAAGTGAAAGCGAGAGAACAATGCCTCGTTGTTTGCTCCTGCTGCCCCCCTCCTTCCTCACTTAATTACACAGATTTGTGTCGGTGGCCATGCTCACTTGCTGACCACCGACTGCATACCATTAATATGTGGTAGTTGTATAGTTTCTGGTTATACGCCTTAACGCCTTGTTGCACAAATTAGCATGCCTCATTGGCACGGGGGGGGGCCACCCGAAAGCCCTTCCTAATCTATTTTCCAACTGCATAAATACATTACACAATTAGCAGAGTCAACAAACGGATTTCCTGCTTAATCAACTGTGAAATTTATGACAGAGATGTATCTCCTGTATAAGTTCGCTCCTTATTTAACTAATCTGGCATTTTCAATTTGAATTCCATGATAGTCACGTAGCAAACTTTTGACCTGTTAAACGCATAAAAATGACACAAATGCTACGTGACTCATTAAGTAGAGGCGAAAGATGGTCAGTCGAGGTAAACAGGTCGAGGATGGGGCCCAATGTCAAAAGGGACAACGCAATTAGAGTGGTTAGCGAAACCAAAGCCAAGAATGTGAGTATGGAACATGTTTGATAAAGCGATGAGTGCGTGATGAAACTATGGTATGTCTTTAAGAATACTACAGGTAATTTTTTTGCTACCTTGTTGAGAATATTCATACCAGTTACTTGAAGAATATAAAGGGTATACTGAAGTCGTGCAGCATTTCCGACCCCCATAAACGTTCACGCCATAAAAAGAGTTGGAATTTCTCCCACTAATTTTAAGATATCTAGCTCATATTTTGCAGTGTATGCAGTGTAGTGTATGTGCCTTAAGATCGGTTAATAATTGGCGGAGTTAGAAGGGCTATAAAAAACGTTGCATACTTATCTGAGCTTATATGTTGAAATATTCAAATGAATGTTAATGCTCTGTTAATTAACATAACGCGAGGTTATTAAACACAAATTGCAATGAGTAAAGGGTATATTAACTTATGCTGTCGTTTTTGATGTCAGCTTGAAGGCAAAAGTAAGTTTAGCAAATGAAGAAGAACTGAAAGCTAAGATCGAACTGTTTATTTAGATGCGGGACATATGACAAGGATCAACAAAAATTTCGATGCATTGATTACTCTCTGTTCTGGCTCAAGAAAGCTCACAATTGTTGAAAATGTATAGCAACTCCGAGTCTTTTTGAGATACCGGGGTTCTTACACATGAGGCAAGATGATAAAACGGTATAAAAAAGGCTTCAGTTGCGGCATCACAACTTCGAAGTCATCAAAGTCATTTCTCCTAAGCCTTTTAATATTGACTTAAAGAGTTTTCAGTCGAATTTGTAAAAGAAATATCCAAAACAGAAGTCAGAAAGTCGGTCAAGCTAAAATATACTCTTTATCAGCGATAGTGACTGCAGTATAAATTTCGATGTTGCAGCAGAGAACATTATTTTGCTCATAACTTGACTATCGCTCAACCGACTCTTTACCAATTCTGTGGCGGATCGATAAATAATACTGATTATTAAATATGTTCAGAAAAAAAGAGCTTTATATTCATAAAACTGTGAAAGATTGAAAGTTTCTTTCAATTTTCAAAATGAACATAATTTTACCATCTCAGAGATCTTTCCTATATACTTTAACAAGCTTCATGTATACAGTGTTCCCCTCTGGTACAGAGTATAAAATTTAATTTAAGAAGCAACAATATTTTCTTAAGTCTGGAAAAGCTGTAAGGATTTATAGATTCAGCTTGATCGCTACCACTCCCTCTGATCAAGATCAATCAATCGTACTGCAATCAAGAGCTTTCGTTGACATTAATTTAATGGACCTGCAAATTTTTGCTACGATAAAATTCTTTGAAATTCTTTGCCCAAAGATTGTTTTATACTCTCTTGTCCCCAGCTAGGGGACCGGGTATGGTACAGCGGGTAGTATGTGTGCCTGCCTGCTGTACCAGATGTCGTGGGTTCGATCCCCCCTTCGGATATCTAATAAAAAGGTTTCTCTTTAGAAACTTACACACCCGGTCACCTTTACTAGCTATTGGCGGCTGCTTTTTAGAACGTTTCTTAAATGTAATTTCTCTTTTCTAAAAAATCGAATTAAAATTTGGAAAAATATGAAGAAGGACACCGTTTGTAATTCTCAATTACGAATTCCCTGCAGTAATAAACGGGGAAACTGTTATTCGGGTTGCTGAGTGGGCTTAACATTTGACTGATTTCTTAACTGGGTCTCACCCAAATGCTTAAGATAGTCGAATGCGACAAGATGCATTTAATGTTGAAGAATCTTCCAAGTCCAAAGTTCAAATCACAGACCAGGTAAAGTTTAAAAATTATTAATTATAATTGTGTGTGTTTTCAGAAAGAAAATAAACTATAAAAAATCCTCTGCAAGGGTATGAAAATACATGAGGATCATTTTACTTAGGACGTGAGGTTACTAAGCGTCTAAGTGTTATCCTTTCCATATCTCTAAACTACTTAAAAAATATTGTTTTCTTAATTTTTGAAAATGATTCTCTTATATAATATAAGAGGTGAATCGCCTTTGACTCCTTTTTTTAAGGCGATTTTACAAATTTTTGGACAAATTTTCCCAGACTTTTTTATTGGGTGAAAGATAAGATTAAAAACGAATTTGACTGCGATCACTAACCTTGTTGTTAAAATAAGAACCAAACAAAGTCCTCGGACTTCATTATATCACGTATATCAATCCAGTTTTATGACTAATTCGATCGCAATCTCTTTTGAGTCGATGACAGAATCTTACACATAGACTTCTCCTAATTGATGCCATTTGGTGCCTTTTACTATCATCTTTTCTTAGCTAATTATGTTGCTATTCTCATGCGATAAAGCTAGGCATTATGACAGAGGACACCTGCAGGAAGCATGGAACCTAGAGTCGCGGAAACTTTAGAACACCTCATTTGCAGCAGCCCAGCAATTGCCAGAATAAGATGTAAACTTCTGCACACCCCACCGTTCGCATATTTGGAAGAATCAGGTCAAAGATCCTCCTAAATTTCTAGGTCAAATACCGAAATAATAACCCGTCCCCATTAAGGACCTTGATGTCTTTGTGTGACCCCATCTGGGGTCAGTCGGAACTGCCCACCTCACCTATGTTGCTATCCCTTTAGCGATTAACCACAAATTGTTCAGCCTACGCTACTGTGCATCACGCACCCATCTCTAGTCCGCTCATCCCCTTTGCTTACATTGCGCATATATTTTCATTTTGTGCACATAAAAACAAACAGAAAAAAATTACAGAAATTCCAGACCCAAGCAAATTGCAAATGCAAATTTAATTTGGAAGTCATAAAATTTCACCCGACGCGTACAGACGCATATAAAACTAGGCCCCCGAAATCCGAACAGTTGCCTGATGTACCGGCTGCTGTCATTATGCGACTACGAAACGTGATCAGTGCAGCCTGCGGGCGGCGAGGGGGGAGCAAGTGCACTGGCAAATGGCCGCTGCTGCTGTTGCACGCTTGGCCGCTGCCCCGCCAAGCCGGAAATGCAATGTGTAATTTGTGCAGCGATTTGTGGCAATTAATTGCAATTCGCCTGGCTGCGTCTACGACTCCTGTTGCTTCCGCCGCCTACGCCCCTTCCTTCTCCTTCAACATGCGCGCCAGACCGCAAGACACGGAAACCTCAATAATTTTTTTTTTTTTTTGCGTCTTGGTGCAGAATTTATTGCATTTAGTTTTTGCAATATTTTTGCCATTTTTTTTTTTTTTTTGATTTGAAAAAATCAACAACAAATCTTGGCAGCCGCTGCTCAACATTTGCTTAACAATAATTCTATGTTTTTTGTTGAGTTTTTTGATGATAATTTGCGCCGAAATCAAACAGCTGCAAAATTTGCCGCTTGACGTCGCCCATAGAAAGTGTGGCGGTACGAGAGAGATATATGTGTGGAAATTTCTTTATCTGCCTGTGCTGTGATGTATATACAGAAATGCCAAGATTTATAATATTTGTGAGACCATATAAACAAATTTGTTAAGACGCACACAATGAAATGGCATTTTACATAAATAATATACTGGGTAGAGAGAGAGAGAGAGAGAGAGAGAGAGGAGTGCGATGTTTTCCAAAAAAACACAAAAACAAAAGTGTTAATTATGGTTGTGGGAATGTTTTTGGGGAATTTGCGCTTTTAAGCTGGGATATAATATATAAAATTCAGAATTGTTTTTTTTATTTTCACTTTCACTTTTTTGCGACTTTAAAACCGTTTCTCTGTCCTTATTTTAAGCTTTGAATAGGAAGATACCCAACATTTTTGAAACTAGATTTAATTTTTAGTTATTTTGCGGTTTTTTTTCTCGCAGTGTAAGCTTTTAGAAAGAAATTTTACTATAAGTTACAACAACAACTTCAAGTTTGTTTTCTCCTTTTCAGTTGGGAGGATCAAGATTATGGCATAAAAATCTGCCTACACATCTGCCTATCAGGCCTACAGGTTTATCCCGGAGCAGGCCTGAAGTAATCCTGTTTTTCCACATAAAAAAAAAAATTAAGTGGGAGTGAAAATCAATCTTTTCCTGGGTCGGCTCAAGAATATTTGGGATCACCCCGTTTTCCAACTCGTTTCGGATTGATTTTTTTTTAAGTGTATTTAATTTAGAAAGAATTATAAAACTAGAATCTGTGTTTTATGCTTAGAATTCAAAGATTACATTTTTTAATAAACATCCTCAATTTACGTTTTCTAGGTCCCTGTTGCTTACAGTGCAGTTTGCGCTTAAGGCTCTATTTAGTTTTTACCTGTAGTGAGCACCAAAATCTAAGGGAAACGCGTATAAACAACAACTTGTTACTTGTTGTTGTTAAAGTCGGTCGTAGTACACGAAAGTGTATGCTCAGTTGGTATTTTTATGCCGCAGTGACAATCTTTTTCTCATCTTGAGTTTAGTTCACCCGATTATCGATCAATAATACTTATAACTAAATATGCATAGAAGGTACGAGCCTTCTATCTACAAAACTGTGGGAGATATGACGTTTTTTCGTTTTTCGGGGGCTAAAGTGGGTGTGGCAGAAATTGAAAAGTTTTTGTTCCATACTGGAAGGGCTTAATTGCCCATCACTGATTTAAACACTTACTGTTCTGCTTCAGTCTTGGAGAATATACCCTGCGATTTGAATACAATGTTTATTTTCACAATTTCTCATGTCAAATCAATGGAATTTTTTGTGTGTTTTCATTTCCGTTTTCAAAACTTTTGCCTTTCTCACTCACCTCAGTTATTTTCATGGTTCTCTTGACGGTCTTGCGGGTCACCTCGGTGGTCTCCTCCACCACATCGCCATCTTCATCAATTGTTTCCGTAATCATTTTCTCCGTTTCTCCCGGTATCACCTCCTCCGTTCGCTCCGTGACAACGCTGCTCTTGTTCTCCGCATCGGGAGCTATCTCCTTCACAACTTCGGCCTCATCGCCACCACCAAATACATCCTCAATGTCCGACATGGTTATGTTTCTCTACTTCGTTTTTCCTTTATTCTTGGTACTGATCTTGTATGCTGGTCTGTTCACCTTATTTTGAGGGCACTTTCACTTTTGGTTCGGCGCTTGCTCACTAAATTTCACAAAAACTATAGCGGCCCACCAACAACAAACTCGCACAATAGAGAATTTCTCAAAATTTTCTTCTTCGTGTTTTATCTTTTTGCCTGCAAAAAAATCAACCAAACATGAATATATTTTGCCTTGTTGGCAGCTGCGGGGATTATTATATAAACAACAACTACAACAACTTGTGGTTTTGCTTTGCTTTGCGTGTTTCTCTAAGGGAAAACTGAACACCGATCACTTGATTGATTGAAAATCCCGCTTGGTATGGCTTTCTGAGTATTTCTCGTGATGATCACCACTGCAACGGGGCTGTGCTTGACACTGGGAGAGCGAATCGGTGATCACCCACGACGAAGGTAGCCACCACAACGGACACAACGAACGGCGAACAATAAACAATAAACAATAAACAACGAACAACGGGCGACGTGACGAAACTGAATGGAATTGCAATTAAATACGCACAATTTCAGTTTGTTTCATAAAACCCAATTCGATATTCAATTAGCGGGACAAAAAACGCATGAGGCAAATTACACGATCACGGGTCTTCTGCTGTCTGTGGCGATCAACGTCTGCAGCTGTGGCTATGCCACCGGAACACACACTCTCTAGTCATCTCCTCCGCCGGAGAGGAATAGTTGGTGAGCAAGATGGCCTATATAGGCCATAGATAGCCTCGCCGCAAGTGCAAGCGGGCCAGCCATAGGCCATCCACACACACACACACACACACACGCACATGTATGTTTGTGTCGCTCTCCACGCTCGTTGTCTGCCGATGACGTCTGTGCTCAGTATTTTTTCTGAAAACTTTTGTTTGTTCAATTTCAATATTTTGGCTCGCTCGCCCCGCTAATTGTTCGTTCGACTACTGCGGAGGTTCGTTCCCTCCGCTAAAAGCTGAAAGCTGTTGCAATTAGTTAAGCTGCTGCCTGCAGTCGGATGCATGTCAAATTTGATATTTCGCCTACCCATTCCACTCCGAAGTTTTGAGAAAAATAAGATAGAACCATGTGCGTTGTGCTATTTTTGTGCACTCTCCCACCCTGCTCTCCCACTTGACTGCAACCAAACAATACATAGAGGGGGAGAGCGGAGATGGCTCGACTAGTGAATTACCCGTGAAGTTGTTCAACAGCAGGCATAGGGCAGAACACTCACCAATACTCACAAAGAAAAGCACCAACACCAATAAGGGAACAATTTGTTGTTCGTCACGCTAAGCATACACACAAAATCGTTTGCATGCGTGTCGTTTTGTATGCCCCGCTTCCTATAGGTATATGATTATTGCTTTCCTATACTCAGTGCATTTACAAAAACAAAACGTACCCAAAGAGCCTACGGGCATCGCTGTTCCACATAGCATACTTTTCAGTGATTGAACAATGAGAGTAAGAGTTGTGCTTCACTTGATGGCACAATTGTTCAGTTGCTCACTCACTGGTTGGCTGTTGTTCAGGGCAACTAAGGCCCCTGTGCTACCCTGTACCTACTCGCTTATAGAGTTTGCACCATAAAAACTGTGCTGGGCTAGCCCTGTCTGGCCGTTTGGCCGTACGGCATTTGGATTTTTTCTTCTTATTATTTTTGGTTGTTGATTTTTTTCGCCTTGCATTTGGCCTGGGCCATTTACAGGGTGCCACATTGAACACCAAACAAGCATTTCACATTCAACTTTTTTGTGTTTGATTCGTTTTTGATTGACTCAATGCATTAAATTGCCTTCAGTCTTACATATAGATTTATTATCATCATCATGATGTGCGGACTTCCTGTATAAGCAAGTCCGTAAGATATATGAAAGACAAGTGCACGTCTTGTCCGCTCCGCTGTGTAAACAAAGCGCCAAATATACGCAAGACAAACTGTTCTAAAATTATTTCTCGAAAATGTCTTGTTGGTTGCCCAAAACGCAATGCAAACCAACAGAAAAAAAGAACCAATGCGACATGAAATGAGACAAAATGCCTGTATATATCTAGATACATGGGAGGAATATGTCACGATGAGCAGATGTAATTAGGAGGAGCCACTCCGTAGAATATAGAAATCTAAAATCAAATCTGATGGGGTACAGTAATGCATGGTAGTCAACAAATGGATAGACAACTGCTGACAGTTGGTGAGTCGCATTATGTTTTTCTTTGAATGATCTCAAATTTAGAAAGTCTCCTTAAACATTTTCAAAAATTAAGAAATCATTGGCTCACTTGAAGCATCAGCATCCCAGCTCAACCCAGGGCTTGATCTACATCGACAACCTCAGGCTTGAGAGCAAACTTTGCTCGCTCCAGGACTCGCTCACAACTCGCTCCGGTCTTTCCAACTTCCTGGCATCTCTCAGCTCTCACCACAAGGCTCTTATTCTTATCCACACAGTCTTGAAGACCTTTGAGACGATGGCACTTCTCGACCCGTGCGCTCCTATTAGCCTCATTAGTACTTCCTTGGAAAAGGCTTTCAGGATCGTTGTAACGAGCGTGGGAGACGAAGATGCTTGCACTGCGATCATCCGTTCCAAGACCTCTACCATACGAAAATGGGAGGTTGCATTGCAGTTTGATTTCTAGGCGCAATGCCCCACTTCCATGAGAGCCATGGAACCGTCCCTCCACCATCTCTATAGTTATAAAATGCGAATCATCTTCGGCCCCTTTAAAGTTCTGTTCTGTATATATTCTTGATCAGCATCAACAACCGAGTCGATATAGGGCCTGTATGAACTAACAGATCTTAGAAATGGTAAAAGAAAGAGGAATGACCTGTAAACCATTATTTTACGAACATGTCATATCTCATATCATACATACAGAAAAAAAGAATCCAGAACGATCCAATTGGAATGGATTGTTCTTAATATCCGTTTTTTTTCATATTTTTAGCTCCGTAAGATAAAAAACTTAGATCCATTTAACATTACATAAATATTTTAATATTCTAAAACGAATATTAAAAAATAAACATTCCAAATGGATGCCGAAATCTTCCAATGAATATTTATTTACATTCTCTTTTGTCCCCGTGCAGTTTCAAATATTGGAACAAATGTCAAGATTATTAATTGATCCGTTTAAGGTTTCGTAGAGGACTTTTTGATAGTAGCTAAAAACGAGAGCGTAAGTTAAAGTCGGACCTGCCCGACTTCGAAATAACCGTTACTCAAGGCAATTAGTGTTTAATAACGTTGCGGGGGCGGGAAGGGGCGTGGCTAAAAATTTGAAACAAACTTGATCTGCCTACAGACAATACTAGCTTACATCTAAAATTTGGTTGCTCTAGCTCTTCTAGTCTCTGAGATCTAGGTGTTCATACGGACGGACGGACGGACAGACGGACATGGCTATATCGACTCGGCTGTTGATGCTGATGAAGAATATATATACTTTATGATATCGGAGATGCTTCCTTCTGCCTGTTTTTACTCTACGAGTAACGGGTATAAAAATAAATAAAAGCACTAAAATCAATATCTTTTAAAACCAAGACCATTTGTTGACAAAAGTAGAGTATTGCCGCTTTTTCGTGAAGAGTGAACAGTTGTTCACATAGTAGGAACATTTTTTGGAACGCCTTATGCATGTTTCAAGCAGGGTTGCAAAACGGTTTTGAACCGAACCGGTTCGAGCCCGGAATTCTGGTATTCATTTTACTGTTAACCGAACCTTGAACCATACCTTTTAAGTTGTATAATCTGAACCTGATCCTTTCCGAACCTAATATTTCGGTTTGGTTCAAAAACCATTATTATATAAATAGGCAAACATTTTGCCTAGTGTCAGGCAAAGTCTCCTTGTATCTGGGCTGTTTTAAGCAACAGAGATTAACAACCGAAAATAAAATATATATAAACCCATAAGAAGTACCTTTAGAATCTCCTTCATTAAAAGCACCTGAATTCCAGAGCATTTTAAATGATGCGCAAGTTTAGAGCTTAGAGATTTTCATCGCAGTAAGCCAAACTAAATGTGCACAACACTATATGATGTGCTGCCTTTTTATATACATAAATTTCCAAAAAAATCCGCACTCAATTCCAACATAAGTCATTATGTAATTATTTCATGAACCGAAACGCCAGAAAAAGACAAAATGATGTGAAAAGATTTATTAAATACAAATTTTTCCGTGTCTACTAGGATTAAAATCGACTGAAAAATATGCAAAATTTGCTGTCTAATGATCATGAGCTGTATAAAAGTGATTTCATTTGAATAAAGAACGACGAAGTATCTATTCCAGGGTGCTGCATACAGACATTAAGAGTAAAATATATCTTGGTTAAACACATGGGTGTTCAGTAAGTCAATTTTGACCCAATCCCCAAGCGATTTGTTTCGTTTTTAAGTTAATTTCTATATGAATTTGTATAAACTTGATAAATCTTGGTTTAAGGTTCAAGCCAAAACCTTTGCCCAAAAAATTCGAACCTCAAATTTTCGAACCTTAACCATTTGCAAAATTGCGAGCCAGAGCTCCGAAAAAGGTGATAAGCTTTCGTCTGTACAGAGTTTTTACATATTCGGATTTGAGCTTACGTTTCTTACATTATCATTTTTTTCTTGAATTGTAACCTAATATTGATCAAAATGATTATTATAAACAAATTCGGTTCGGTTAGTTTGGACTCCAAACTTTGGAATATATCTCCATCGAAAGAGTTAAGTTCTTTTGTCAAACGCTTCAGTAAACAAATTTATATTTTTGCAGCAGAGTTCGGGCATAGGCCCCACTGTGCATCGCGTCGAAGACGGTGTTTATTGTTATGATTATTGTTAGATTTTCTTTGTCATGCTTTGGTGCATGTCTTTTTGATTCGTGTTAATATTATTGTTGTTGGCCTCTTTTGTGCTGACTTTAATAAATATCAAATCAGAAATAAAATTTTAGATGCAGGAGTAACCAAATAGCTCAAGGAAAATTGCTGGCATTTCTTGAGAAAATTAAATTTTACTCTTTTACAAAAGTTGGTTCTGTTTGTGAAGTAGGTACTAAGTAGGATGGCACATCAAATGTGCTTTTGGAAGGTGTCTAGCTTGCTTTTCGTAGTCTTCTTACAAGCGAGCTTCGCTTATTTCCATAAGTTGAAGTCCTTTCGGTTTAAACTTATTATATATAAAATGCTTCTTTCTACTAATTATCAAATACTTCGACATTTACCAATGATGTAATGAAGGCATATGGTTTTGGTACTGTTGTAAATTTATGGAGACAGAGAGGAAGCTTGCAAAATTGATCAAAAATTTGACAATTTTCTAGCAGAAATGTAGTTCTGTTGGGCATTGGCAAAAGTAAACTTAACTCTTGGAAATTTTTTTCGTGTGGAACTTTCTCAATTCTTCTGTCTATGCCAGTAAATGGTGTTAAGCTGATGTGCTTAGTATTAATAAAGCTCAGAAAATTGCTCTTGTCTAAGTCTTTGAAAATGGAGTACTGAAGAAAAGCTGTTTGAGAGAGAGTTTCCACAACAGAGTTTTCTGTTTTTATACCTGCTGTTCAATATGATGATCCTCTTCTGTGTGTTCCTTAGTCTGAGTTTCTTATAGTTGCAAAACAGGGAAAAGAGACTAATACCTAAACACTCTCCACATCGCTCGTGTTTTCTTCCTCTTGGCCTCATCTACAATTCCAACGTTATCGAATATCATCCAAATTTGGGTGTTCATCAGCCCTACCTCAATCCAATGTGGCTTAACTGGTAATGTAAACAGATTACAATCAAGACACCGCAAGCGCGTCAAAGGATAAAATATGATACAGGACACGCTCCCACAAAGAGCACACACATACACACCCACACACTCCCGCTTCTGTTGACTCTTAAAGCTCAAACATGATTAATAAGTAATTTCTTTGTCAACAACTGGGCAAGGGATGACGCCAGCGAAAATGCCAGGGAAAATCTTTAATAATAATAAAAAAAATACATGCACACATAAATAATGTGGCACGGAGGGAAGACAGTGACTTGAACGGATCTCTGAATGGAAATGAACGAGTAATAAAACAAAAACGACGACAGTCATACATGTACTCTCCATATGGCTAGGGGAATGCGTGACCGCACTTCCTTTTGGCCATCTGCCTTCCCTCTTCTTGGCCTTGGCATCCTCTGTTGATTTCACAGTTGTAAATTGCACAAAGCAAATGAAGTACTTTTTATTATAAACCAACAAGATTCCCTCCTACCCCCGAATTTGCCTTTCAATGCGTCGTTGTCGTCGTCGTTTGCCAAGTGTCGTTGACTCGGAATGACCTAGGAGGCGTCTGTAGGCAGGAGCCAGGGAAATGGTACAGAGAGGTGACTTGCCTTAATGCGTTTCATGTGAACACTGTGTGTAAGTACAAAGATATTTCTCGGAAATGGAAAGTTTTGCCGTTGCCAATTGACAAGATGGAAAACAGAGAGCGATACATTTTTTTTTTTCGACTCATGGAAAATCCATCTGACTGACTTCTCTCCATTAATTGCATCCCAAACGTGTGTATCTGAGAGTGTGTGGAGGGGAATTGGTATTTCATTGACAAGTTCATACTGCAAGTCCTCGGCAAATTGAGTCATTGGTTTATTCTGCTGGTCACTCAAACTGTTTGATTTGCGCTTTTCCTTTTAACTGAAGCGAAATGCAGTTAGCAGCAGAAGGCAATACAAATACACTTGCACAAGATAGTGATGTGTACGAGCTGTTACTTTCGTGTGAAGTTACACCAAAAATGTGATTGGATACGGATCTGAATTAATGGTAAGGAGGATATATCTAAATGAAATTCAGGTATTCAGGAGTTTCAGTTTTAAAATGGAGCAAAAACTATAAATGTTGTAGTTGTCAATGCAACACTTGTAGAGAATCAAAAGATAACAAACGTCTTTTAGAATGCAAGTCTTAGCGGTCAAGAAAATCTATTTTGAGTAGAAATCAGCGAGTTGAGACATCGATAAAAAACAATGCTTTTGTAAGCAACATGAACAATCTTAGGCAGTGGCGTAGCCATGGTTTTTTAGGGGGGTTTCACTTTATAATTTCAGTATTGAACGTACTCTTATTAATTGTTGGACTTCTGCTATTTCAACATGTTTGATGGCAATTTCAAATTACCGTTGCTCCATACCAAGTACACTCAGAAAAAGAACTTTGTACTTGAATTAAGTACAAACGGTGTCAATAGTACGGTAAGTACGAACATACTTGATTTAAGTACAAAATTCTTATATCAAGTACGATTTTTTCAATCCCGATATACTTGATTTTAAACTGTTTTGGGATATATTAAGTATGCTTAAACCATTCGTTCTTAAAGTGAGTAATTTCTATTGCCAGCCCAATAACATTCTAGGAAGAATGTAAGAGTATTTAAAACAAGAACGAGATGTTCTTGGTTTGAGCCCATACAGTATAGCTACTACCCACTTTGTTCTTGAACGAGGTCTCTGTACTAAATTTTAATACATTACAATAGTGCTAGAGCCTGTTGGGAATTTTAAGAACAGACTCGCATAAAAATAATTTTTATTTTCTGTTGCGCACTTTGTGGAGCTAGAATAATGAGTCTATTTTGTACTCAATCTTACATATTTTGTAGTTGAACTAAGAACTCGCTTTTCTAGAATCCTTCATCTTACTGTGAGTACAAAATGTTCTTGAGTCAAGAAGGTTTGTTCTCATTTCAATAATATTACCAGTCATACTTCGAGTTTAGAATGTTTCGTACTTAATTTAAGTACACTCTAGAACGAATCATACTTGAAATTTCAAGTACAAAACGGCTTAAATTCTATCCCGATTGGTGTAGAACGCCGGTAGCTTTTGTTTTCTGAGTATAGTAGTCGCAATTGTTTTGGTACGCGTATTGAACACGCTCGCTCTTGAAATTTATTGAACGCTCCAACTTGAAGCGACATTTGAGCTATATCACTGCATCATTGGTGTTCATCTATGCGGCTACGGAAAAGGTTAAATAACGAAAGTTTGAATTCGTCGAAATCCACTGCGCAAGTAGATAGTCTTGTCTCGAGAGATGAAGTTCAGCAAGGTCAGTATGTTGCTCATCAAAAAACGACTCTTAGGACTCAGTGCATACAAGAGAAATAACAGCCAAAGATGTCAGAGAAGGTAAGAAATAAAGGTTTGATGTGTATGGGTTAAAGACGTCTTATACTTTGACCACGCCCCAACCGCCTCCAAAATTTGGAAAAATCGTCATATCTCCCACAGATTTAAAGATAGACATATTTAGTAATCAGGATTTCTTATCGATCCGAAAAAAAATAAATGGTTTCTGTTTAATGCAAAATAAAAACATTCAGTTAATTGCAATTGCATAGTTTGTTATAGTATTCAAACGAGTTACTTGTAGAGTAAAAAAAGTTAACTAAAGTTGTGCAAATCAGGGATGCAAACCGGTTCTGAACCGAACCGTACCGCTTATTCCAGTTGGTTAACCGAACTAAAAGCCAAACCGGTTTCCTTCCAGAATTGTTGAACCGAACCGAAAACCACAAATAAACATGATACGGTTCGGTTTAGTTTTCTGACGAGCATTAAGGAGTGAATCGAGACAATGTTATTTATTTGTTTGCGAGTTTAAATCGATTCCCTAAGATCATTTTAATTCGAAATTTCGTTCGACCCTTTAGCGATGAAGGATGTCTTGACACCGATCTCTGAATATACCAATCAATCTAATCAATCTGTATATTTTCTTCTAATGGACAATATTTTTTCAGTTTTCCGTACCCTTCCTTGAGGTTTTTTCTCACTTATTATGTTAGTTCGGCTGTGCAGATGCTTGGTACGTATTCTTTTCAAGCCGATATTCTTTGTGTTCAAAGGGCGATTCTCTAGTAAATTATAGACATAAACAATTTTGGACATTTTTCTAAAGATATCAAAGATATTCAAATGGATTTTAGGAATCAAAATTTTCTGTGTTCGAAAAATTAAAAACCACATTGTGAACCACTAAGACGAACCGAAACCGCTGTTAAGTTAGCTCCAAAAACCATATAATGAACCGAAACGGCGGTTCAAAAACTGTGTGAACCACTGATCCGAACCAGTATTTATTTTCGAGTTGTTTGCATCCCTGGTGCAAATGTATGCAACAGGCAGAAGGAAGCATCGCCGACCCCATAAAGTATATATATATATTAGATCAGCATCGATAGCAGAGTCGATATAGCCACGTCCGTCCGTCTGTATGAACACCAAGATATCAGAGACTAGAAGACCAAGAGCATCCAAATTTGAATTTTTTGCGCGGCTTCTATTGTCTGCAGGCAGATCAAGTTTGTTTTTCCAGGGATAACATGTAGTGTACTGAACTACTTTACATTTTTTCGTGTCGGTGGACGTTTCGTGTGAAAATGCCCATATGTACCAGGAAAATTGATAAACAAAACCCTGTTCAAACATCATTCTTATGCTATCTAATATTTGTTTAATATTTTAATTGGTGAATTCAACACTACAAATGTGGTTGACTCTGGTAACCACAGCGAATCTCTCTCAATTGCTGGACACAATCCGTTACTTGCCGCTCATCTCCAGCGTTCACTAACGCACAGAATAAGCCATGTGGCACTTGCAGTTGCTAGTGCCAGGGATTTATCAGCAATAGAACGAGGCTGCAGTCCGGCTTTCGGTCAACGATTCAATTACTGTTCCCTGGTATCTGCTTCGCTTGCCTGCAGGCGCTTTCGACATACATAACATGTACATACATACTAGTGCGTTGCTACTGGCCGGTAAACACAAATGGAAATAAATAGTTGTTCTGCGCTCTTTCCTAATTAAAACGTTTCATTTCGTTTTGCCACAGTAGAGCAGCTCAATTTGTTGACGTCACACGCAAAACCAACTGGTGACTGGAACGTGAGTCGTCCGGGTGTCTGTGTTGGTGTGTGCGTGTCAGACAAAACGTACGGGCGCACGCCACGTTCCTGAAACGCCTACTCCGACTCCGTCAGATTCATTTGCGATTCTATGCCTGCCTTGGGCTGGTCAAACGGTTTCGTCTTCAATTTTTTCTGTTCCTGTGCCACATGCCACATTATCATGATTTATGGATGGAAATCATTTTTCGGCCATTGCGGCTCGTGGATTTTGTGGTTGTTCTGGCTTTTTTGGTAGGCGCCTACGAGTATGCAACAGTTTTCAATTTCTATTTCGCTTTGGGAAAACTTTTTCGGACTTCACACTTGACTGGCAATTTTAATTTGAAAACCGATGTCTGTCTTGCGCCTTGATTTGGGACTTCGTCTTAATGTGCCCAGGTTGGGTAGCTGTTTGCAGATGAATGAGATTCTGTCGTCAAATTAATCATCTTTTCAAAATGAGCAAAGTTTGACAGGACTGTCAATGATTAGAGCAACAAGTGTGGTGTTGCCTTTCAGTTGCTGTAGAAAAAGCTTTTGTTGCAAAGCTACGGGACTGCGAAAAGACTAAAAAGTTGACAGACACAGGTCAGAGCTTGAAAAAAGCCATTGGCTTTAGACAAAGAAAGCTGCTCTAAAAGCTCAAAGTATTTGATGGGGCAGTTTTCAGAAGAAGAGGGGAAAAAGTGGTGGATATGGAAATATTAAAAATCAGAATTCACACAATTTCGATTCACACAAGTGGAATTGGTTTCGGATCGATCGAATATGGCGATTTCTCGTTGTACATCTTGTACAACATTTCAATTCTTCCCGCACAAAGATATGTGGGTACTCTTCAAGGCAGCATTTACAAGGAAAAAATAGTGGAGGGCTTTTTTTATACCCTGCTCCCATTATAAATGGGAAATGGGAGATCATGAAGTTGAGCGAATGTATGAAACAGGGAAAAGGAAACATTTCCGACCTTAAAAAGAATGTATATTCTTCATTAGCGTGAACATATCCGTCTTGAAGACTAAAAGAGATAGAACCACGAAGATTTGCATTAAGGTAGGTGTATACCGTACGCAGATCAAGTTGCAAATGGTTGCCTTTTTCTTCTACCGAATGGGTCATGTGCCCGCCTCTTTGCTTGATTCATGTAGTATAGTCAGTTCTGAGTGGTATACGACTGTTTGATCGACTGAAGTCTTTGGAGAACCGCTCGCAGCCTTTCGCGAACGGTTGATAGTCGATTGAGCTTAGATGCGAAAGTCCATGCCCAACAAACATGTAATGTAGTTTCTGATCACATTCGAGCCTTTTTCTAATCCTAATTCTGATTAAAATAGTCATAAACGCGCTCGTTTTTCGATCATATATGATACTTTAGTCGGGAGAAAATGGTATGCTAGCCGCGATTCTTCTTGAAGAGTCTTATTTAACCTGTTTTTCTGATCAGTTTTCAATCAATTTCGAGTCATTTGATACTTTTTCTTAGTCGTATTTCAGTAAAACACATTTTGAGAATATTCATGAGTCATTTTCGAGTATCAATAAATCGCATATGATAGGCATCTCTTTTGGATCATCAGAAGCAGTCGGAAAAGACTTATCAAGGTGATTTTTGTGAAAATGATGTTCCAAATGTTGGGTGGGTGTTTTCAGTCTTCGAAGTCCTGAGTTCAAAACTCAAAATCAATCAATCATAGATCCAAAAATCAGGACTGCAAGCCAAAAAAAATATTCGGATCTCTGGCTCACTGGTTCGAACCGAAGTTAACCAATTGGTTATGGTTCGGAAATTTTAGGTTTAGAGGTTTTTGGGAGAAAGATTTGATTGAACCTTGGTGCGAAATACAATTTTAGTAATTTTTTTGTTAAATTTTTTGTAATTTGTAATCCTTTAAGTGCCAAAAAGTACATCCAACCTAAAAACTACACCAATTGTTTGGAAATCGCTTGGTTTTTGAGTCTGAATCGGTTAATAGAACACATGGGAGTATTCAATATATAATTTATTGTTAAGTAATATTCCATTTCGAAGTTCTCGAAAAAAGGTTGACTCTTTCTTCAGACAATTTTTTAAAAGCTTGAGAACAGCGTCATTTGTGGGTGGGGACTATAAAAGTAATTCTAAACGTTTTTCTTGATTTGTTATTTCGCTTTCCTGCCCATTTTAGAAGTCATTCGCCATATAACAGATGAAGTCGCTAGGCAGAAGGTCAAGTTTCTGATGTCTATCATTTTAATGAACTTTAATGAATAAGGTTCGGTTGACAGAAATCTGAAAGTCGGAATTCCGGGTTCGTCCCGGTTCGGCTTAAAGCCGGTTTGCACCCTGTGGGTGTCTCATAATGTGGATAGTCGAGTCTTCTCCCTCCTCCTTTCTAACATTTTTTTAACAACCCGTCAAGATTTAGTTCAAAGGGATTAGTTCTAGTTTGTCCAGGCTCAAAGAGGGAACGTAAAAGGAACAAGGTTTAGCCATTCTTCGATTATTATTATGACTTCTCTATGACTACACACTAATGCCTTAAGCTCTGCTTGCTTTCCTAAATGTTGTATTCGGGGATTTCCCTTCTTAAGTAACTTAGTGACTCACTAGAAGGGGACAAACCCAAGTTTGATTACAACCAGTTCGAAACTCACCAAATGTCTCTGAAAGCTTTCATATATTGATGACCAAAAGTTCTTTGAAAAGCTCGCTGTGTATGCAAAGACTTGGAAGCTGTGTGGCACAGTGAGAGAGAGCAAGCTGCATGCGAACGCTTTTCGCCCAAGCTCTCCACGCGTCGAGAGCCAGCTTAGTTGGCAGTTTGATTTTCGACGTGTTGGCAGTAACATCGTGAAGCGCTTGATTGGGCCAAAGTAATTATCATCTTCCCAGCTTAAATATGTACATATAAAAAGTACAACAACAGAGAGGTGGAGAAACTGAGAAAGAGACTCAAACTCTGGCTTTAGCATTAGGGAATTTTAAGTTGATGTTCGGTTACTCTGATTGGAAAAGCGTACTAACAACAAGTGTTTAGTGCTGTGAAAGTGAAAGTGACACAAAAAATACAATAACAGAACAAGAATGAAATCAAAACAAACACAAAAACCAGATCTTTAAGTTGATTGTTAAGCCCTAAGCACTTGTATATAGTATACAAAATCTATATTAGATTTGGTTATTCGCACTTGCGAGGTCAACTTGGCACTTTTGCTTTTATGTTGTAGTATGTATTGGCTTGTAATTGGAATTAGCTCTTTTTTCTTTGGACTGGAAATATATTAATCATCAACTCACTTCATTTCCCAATTTACTAAACCAAGCACAAACATTGAGTTGCTACTTAAATTGCTTAAAATAGAACACAATGGTAAATAATAACCTCTTGCAAATATATCGTTTTGATTGGCCATCAAGCTTTCCAAATTGTTTTGTACTTTGGTTTTGGCATAATATGTGGATGCAATTATTTGATATATTTGCTTAAGGATTTGTTGTGGTAAATACTTTTTTCCTTAAAAATTGATAAGATTGAGCAGTTGGTTTATTATTGTTTAACAATTTCGGTTATTCTAACAATAGCTTGTGTAATTTTAAGAAACTTTTTTGAACTCTAATCAAAGTTCTAATGACACTATTGGACATACTTTTTTTTTAATAATTATGTGTATTTTTATACTCTGTACCGTAGGTACATAGAGTACTATAAGTTTGTGCAAAAGTATGTAACATCCAGAAGGAAGCATCTCCGACCCCATAAAGTATATATATTCTTGATCAGCATCAACAGCCGAGTCATGTCCGTCATGTCCGTCTGTCCGTCTGTCCGTCTTTCTGTCCGTATGAACGCACAGATCTCAGAGATGGTAAGAGATAGAGGTTTGACATGTATGGGACATATGCTTCTAATGTCTGCAGGCAGATCAAGTTTATTTTCAATTTTGGCCACGCCCCCTCCCGCCCCCGCAATTTAGAAAAAACGTCATATCTCCCACAGTTTTGAAGATAGATGGCTTGTTCCTTCTGGACATATTTAGTTATTAGGATTATCGATCCGCCAAAGGAATGAAGAAGATCGGATGAACGGTTTTCGAGTTATGATCAAAAGAAAAATTTTCTTGGTACAGAGTATGTTATAGTCGGGCTTGACCGACTTTCTTTCTTGTTTTTTTTGGCATAACCGCAAGAACCAAAATGAACCGCGCATTTAAATTTTCCATATTTTTGCATCATCTTTTTCCCCAACTTCTCTGAACCAAACTGTTATTGCTATGCGCCTAACGTATGTTTGAAAAAACGCCAAAAACCATAACAATAACAATACAAAACAAAAACGCCAACTCATATAAACTGCTCTTAGTAACACGCAACTCGTCGTCGTCTCTAAACAACACAATTGAAACTCCGCAGGAGACAAACAACTAAGACATGAGCGCTGTCGATGCCATAATCAATTATAAACGCAATCCCAACGAGGACTTTTACGCCCTTCTCCATTGTGATGAGAACTCATCGGTAAGTTGTGTAAAGTTTACTTACTTAAGAAGAACTAATTATGTATTTTCACCAAAGGGCTATTGGCCACAACCCTGAAACCTTACTCCAAAAACTAATTAGTATCTAATCTCGTTAAGACACTCACAACTTTAAAGCTTCTCAATTTAACAAACAAAACAATAGAAACCACCACAACAATAGCAAAATTGAGAATTTTCCTACTAATTGACGACCCAGCACAGATAAAGCAGTGCGATAAGTATGAGAGACTAGTTTATACGACAACACTTTATCGTAATAATGAAACAAATATTTCGTTGGTTCTAAGCTTTACTATATCCTATATCCTATACTATACCCTTAGCTTAAAATGTAATCTTTATATTCATAACTATTTTAATCTACGTTCATATTGAAATATATAGTTCCAGATGAAATTCTAGTCAATATCTTTAAATAACAATAGTAATATTGAAAATATATCATCCTTTAATTGAACCTGGAAACCCTGGAATCAAATTTTGTGTCCTTGATAGCTCTCTCTGGTATTCCAAAATCTTCTACCAAAAAACGAGATGTTTGAAACCAACCTAAAAAGATTTCTGCTACATCGAAGAGTTGGAATTTGGTTGGAAAAAAAGTCTGTCACGCTACCCCAGCGGTCGGCACGGCTCTATCCCGCGGGATAGGATTTTTCTCAGTCGGCGTCGCTGCCGCTCATGCACAATATAAACGTTCTTGTGACTTCTGCAAAGGTCTTCGGCTACGCTCTCACGAAATTAAAGCACAGCACTAGTGCTGCTGCATTGTCATGTTGTAGCTAAATCTAGCAGTTTTTAGCGTTAAATAGCTGTTTTTTTAGTTATAGCTAGTTATTTTGCATGTAAGAAAAATGTTAGCTTTTTTTTTTTTGCTCATATCATGTTACTTATGAAAGAGAACTTTGCCAGCAACGCGATGCAGAGGGACTGCCGAAGTCATTCTCTCTCATTTTTCACACACACAAATGCAATGTTGGCATGTCAATGGAATGGTGCGGACCACTGTACTAGACTAATCGTTGTGAATTTAGATCTACAGTGGTAGACCGAAGATGAGTTTTAAATTTTATCAGTCTTATCGAAAACAGTGTGACCTTACATTTTTCAAGATAAGTAAGTCATAGTGTTTTACTAGTATCCCACACCTTATATCCCTGCCTTCCCGGCAGGATTTCATCTCAGTGCTTGATACGGGCATAAAGCTTTAGCTTTGTTCTATATTACTAACTTAAATTCTTAACTCTTGACAAAAAAATAATAATGTGGAGAAATACTGTTTTTATACTAGTACACAGAGTATATTGTGTTTGTGCAAAAGTATGTAGTAGCAAGAAAGAAGCATCTCCGAACGCATAATGCTCATGTTAACTGGTCAAATAATTTTGGAATTATTTTTCATTGTAAACTATTAACTATTAAGGACGCTGCCCCGATTACAAAATACTCTGTTGATTTGTTTTCATTTATTTTTTGAAGAATGTCTTCAAATAAACACAAACAAACGCATTTCCTTAAACCTAAGTTATAGATTGGTTCGTAATTGATTATTTTATAAAATGTTTTTGAATTGCAAACGATTTTGTAACAGTTATTAAAGGGTCATCCTGAAAGAAGGCAACATTATATTGTCCCCTTAGCCGGTTTAGCTCTAACTGACCATGATTCAACAATAAAGTTAGGAAGCTCGCAGTGTGCGAGTTCTTAAAACGTTCAGTGTATCAAAAACTCTTGAAGCGTGAGGTTCGTCGCGGAAAATTTTCCAAATTTACCTATAAGCTAAAATGTTTGGTTCTATCTTCTATAGTATCTGAGATCGACGTGTTCATACAGATAGACGGACAGACGCACATGGCTGTACCGAATCGACTGTTCATGCCAATCAAGAATTTATATATACTTTACACTTACTTTCGCACATCTTCATGATCCCTCTTTTCGCATTTTAAAGGTAACAGGGTGTTAAGATATTTTTGTTTTTTTTTTCAAAGTTCTGTACTGCGCTGGCCTCTATGTTTGCCCGTCTTTGTGGTAATTTTTCTGAAGATATCCACAATTCGTTCAGTTTTGGAAATTCAAATGAGCCAAAGTGCTGATCCTCAAGAACGTGCGTCATAGACGACATCTAATATCAGTCAAAAAGGCCAAAGTCTAGGACAAGCGACAGACTTTAGATTAAAATTACCTTGTAGTGCCTTTGTCGTATTCTGGTTGTTTAGGCTTCAATGCTTGCGCAAAATGCATTAATTGAGTTCACTAGAGTTGGCCTGTTAAGGTTTGATCCGGTTTTAACCGTTTATAGTACACCACGCCTAATTGAAGCCACCAAATTCAAAGTATGACCTTGCCACAGTCAATGTTCTACTTTGGCTTCGATTTTGGCATATGGACGGGTATGATATTATGAGCTTGGGGTTACTATTGTTAGCCCACTTTACATCATAATACCATGCAAAACGATGGGGCAGCTGTCCCGCAAATTGTGATTGCCTGGCACAGAAGTTGACCTATTTGAAGCACACAAAAACAATTTTATTTACACTTCAGCGAAACTACACATACTGAAAAATAAATCTTAATGATGAGATTGGTTGCCACATTATACGATTCTATTTAATACTAGTAACACCTCTTCTAAAAAAGTATGTAAATTAAACGTATTTGTAGAGGTAACATATTCGTGAACAGCATCAACAGCCGAGTTGATATAGCCATCTGTCCGTCCGTACAAACCGATATCAGAGTTGGTAAGAGATGGATGTTTTAGATGTATGGGACAAAAGCTTCTTATTCTGTTGCAGATCATGTTTATTTTTGCATTTTTGCCAAGCCTCTCCCGTCTTTGAAAATTAGGAAAGCGTAGAATCTCCCACAGTTTTATGTATAGATTATTTATCGATCCTCCCAAGATTTAGTTTAGATTAGATAAACGGTAGTTATCCTATCCCTTCTGCTGCTACTGTGGCAGCAACAAATAATTCATTCTGAGCATACATTTTCGCTTGTACAGAGTATATTACAGTACGGGTTGACCAATTTTTCTTCTTGTTTGTGTGAATTTTTGTAGACTTTGAGAAAGAAGATCTTTTTACTTAACAAAATATGGAATTCTTAAGTCCAATCAAAACTTGTAACTTTTAATTGCATCAAAATGAAATCGCCAGATAACCAAACCAATCCCAGTTGGAGTTTTTTATACAATAATCCAACACTTTTAGAATTTTTGTGCCCAAATTTAAGAAGGTTAAAAAAAGGTGATAGCGTTTGAAAGCAAAGTCGGATAAACGAGGCATCGAGCCCAGTTCAACTCCGATTTCAATGTAAGAGCTCAAACGCTTTCATCGTCTTCGCAAACTGAATGCTTATTAGCCGCTTTCGTCAGTTAAGTTAGCTATCAAGTCAACCAACTTTATTAGGAGTCAAGAGCGATCAGCTACTTGTCATGATTCTCAATTGAAAGCTGCACAGCGCATAAACTATGCAAAATGCTTAAGCACACAATAAAGGAGCAAATGAAATCAAATGCGAGTCGCTTGCAAGTTCGCTCGACTGCCGCACATTGACTTTGGCTTTGAGACGAGGCGTTTGCTTTGAGAATTAGAATCAATTACGAGCTTGCAGTGGCTGTTATCGTTGTCAGACGGCTTAGATTGGCAAAATTGGCGTGTTGATTCCCATCAGCCAAGATGCAAGTGGAGGACTGACGTTGCAATTTAATGGGGAAAATGTGGGAATTTATACATACTTTCGTTTTCTTTCTGAGTACTTGCTTTGATTAAGTATGTACTTGCTTGGTGTGAAGGGCAATATGTAAGCTAAGTATGGCAATTATTCTGTGACGGAAGTGTTGAACTGTGTAAGAAACCCTTTTGTAAATACCAGTAAACGGTAACCAACCAAAACATTCATGTTAAATTATTACATTTTCGAGCTCAGCAAATGCCAACATCAAACACGTACATATACCATTTGAAGGGAAGAGAAAGGGGAAAGGGCGCCCTTCGGCAATATAATCAAATTTATTGGCATGGAAAATATTTTGAGGCTCTAGCAATTTTCCGCCTGCAAACATTTTGTGTTGTGCCGTAAAAGTTGGCAATTTTAAAAGCTGTCGATTGCATCAGGTTGAAAATTCTATTGAATTAAGCACAAGCCAGATATGAGGCTTTTATGGACCCCGGAGGGTTGGTAATTGAAGTTTAGGGCCATCTTATTTTTTGGCAAACACAGTCTAATCCGAATTATGGCAGGTAACAACAGCTCTGGCTAAATATTTGCTTTTCATTATCGAAGATTAAGCTCAAAGAAAATTTAATGAAGTTAGAAGCATTGAAGAGTATAAAGGTATATTGAAAAATTAAAATTTGTAAGGTAAAGTTCCGAAGTGGTGTTAATCTAGGTTTGATTTCGTAAGGCAATTGAATGTGAAGTGTAAGTGTAAGCCAAAAAGGAGTAGAGAGTAGTTAAGTATACGATATTTTTAGTCAGTCCCTGTTTAGATTACATAGATGAGCTCACTGATTGGCCCACGCGAGAACATGCCACGTATTATTGATTGTGTGAAAAAAATGGTGTGCCCAAGTCTTAGTGGCAAACGGACATCGTCTGGCTCTACGACTTATTGATTGTCAATGTGAACGCACATCGGACTTACCCGTTCATAGTTTTCTATCAGTTTTTTAATGATCAATCGCCGTGGTGTGTTCGAATTCCGATGTAGGAAACCCGAAGGATCATCTTTCAGTCATAAAAGGTGAGCTCAAAAATTCTGTGGGATAATTTAAAGCTTCGTTGGCATTGCAAACTGTAAAGATCGATTTGTACGAGGTGCTGATTAAGAATATCTGATATTTTTTCTGGGGTCTGAGATGCTTCCTTCTGCCTGTTACATTGCAGAACTTTAGTATACTTTATATACCCCCTTTACTCTTCGAGAAACGGATATAAAAGTAACGTGTATAAAAACAGGGATGCAAACCGGTTCTTAACCAAACCGGTTCTCAACCAAACCGGTTTTAAACCGATCCGAACCTCTTACTCCAGCTGGTGAACTGTACCGAAAACCGAACTGGATTCTTTTAAGAAATACTGAACCGAACCGAAAACCTCAAAGAAAATCGGATCGGTTCGGTTTCGTTCTCTGACGAGTTTTAAGACGTGCATCGCTTTCCTTTAGCCAATGTTACCTATTAATTTGGGAGTTTCTACACGACATTTCATTCAACCTTCTACATCATTAACGATGCCGAAACGATATAACCTATATAATATAGTCCAATAAGTCTTCTGCAATCACCCGCCGATCTCTTTATATATCCGTCATCAATCTGCATTCTTTTCTTAAAAGTGGACAATTGATTTGTTGTACTCTGGTGGGCAATATTTTCACTTTTCTGTGGGGCATTCCTCTAGGAATATACATGCGTATTGTGAGAATCCGATATCACAAATTTTTACATTCCTTTAAGGGTTTCAAAGATATTTAAATGGGTTGGATGTTTCCAAAATCAGAAACTAAATTGTTTTTATCAACCTGACCTCAGGCCGGCTAACATCCAACTCATATTATAAAGGTCGCGAAACACAAAACAGGATATTTAAATGGTTTATAGGAATGCTATTTCCAAAGTGCAAGAGTCACATCACTATAGAAATCATAATATTTCATAATGTGCCCTTATGAACCACTGAACCGAAACGAAACCGATTTTCAGTTAGCTCCAAAAACAATGTTATGAACCGAGCAGGCGGCTCAGAAACACTGTGAACCACTGAACCGAACCAGGTCATAATTACAAGTGGTTCACATTCCTGATTAAAAACAAAAAAGAATGCATCCGATTTGTTTTGTATTTATCCACTTGTTGAGATTGCTACTGCTCCAGTTTATCTCTTGCATAATTAATCAGTGACAGCTCAAAATTTTAGAATGTATATCAATTATAGGGAACCTCTCGATATGGACATTTTTTTCTGTCCTTGCGAAGGTCCGAATGAACAAACAGATCTCAGACATATGTAGGTTTTAAGTATGGGACATTTGCTGCTTATACTTGCAGACAGATCCAGATCAGGGTTACAGAAATAAAAAATGCAATTAAATTCCTTGAACAAAAGCAAAAGGTTCAATGCGACCCCATAAGAGTTTTAAGAGTTCCGTTGACTTTGATTCGAGAAAGAAAAGAAGGTTAGTATCGGGTAGGAATGGCTGCCAGAGGTATACAACTAATTCAACTGTAGACGTTAAGGTAAGCTAAGATTCGCAGAAACTCCGGCCTAGAAATCTTTTCAGATTAAATTTAGTTTAGTAATTGGTGGCTTTATTCCATTCAAAATTTTTAGTAAACTTATTTAGTTGACTTTCCCGCCTTCCCAATCCCTCATGGCCTTTTACTTTTAGTTTTCTATTTTAAATATGTTTTTTTTGCACTTAGCTTAAA
Organism: Lordiphosa andalusiaca; assembly: GCA_035044965.1. NCBI lineage: Eukaryota > Metazoa > Arthropoda > Insecta > Diptera > Drosophilidae > Lordiphosa > Lordiphosa andalusiaca. Next base: position 2,051,867 of record JAWNNM010000036.1, read on the forward strand.
CATATTTTGTAATTGCCTTGGTCAACTTGTTGACTAATAAACTTCATTTTACTAATAAAAATTTCATGAATGCGAATGCGCCAGCAAACTGGCAAAATTTTCTCTACAGCAACTAAATACACAATTGGATTTTGCCAACTCCATTGGCTCGTGTCACTAATATTGTTAGTTTGACATTCAGCACGTTCAGAATTAACCATTTCCCCTTATGCCACATACATACGACAACACAATTCAAAAGGTTTTTCCTTGGAATATCGAATTCAATGGAACTTTCTATTCACAGAGAGCAAAGCCTTTGCCTTCAAATTTGAACTCCTGAATGCATTTGCTTTGCCTGTACCATTTTCCATTTGCAAATGCAAGCGGCTGTCCATTCTCAAGCGGATTAAATTTCAATTGTTCTCACAGACAAAGGAATGAATTCCGCATTAATGGAGTTACTCAAACCGAGCCAATTCTGGAAAACCCCTATGCTCTTTGGGGCTAATTGCCAACTGCGATGGTATTTGAGGAGGAATTCTTTTTGGCACGAGCTCTTTAATCGCATTCCCTTAGCTTGTTCGCTGCATTTCAATTGTATTCGGAAATTTATTGAGCCAATTAAATGTTTTATTTGTGATGAGTGAGTAAAATTAATGAAAATTGTTAGCTAATTGCATGCAAAAGATAAGAAAATTCTATGACAAAGCATTTGCAAAACAGAAAGCAGAAAAATTGAATTTTCTGTTGGAATGTCAGTGCCAAAAAAGCAGAACACAACAAAAGCCCGAAAAGATTTCACAGAAAGGAATGTAAACAAAAGCCACAGATTTCATTTGACTAATTAAAGGCGAGTGTGTGTGGGAGTGGAGTTTCAGGTGTGTCCTTGGCTGCGGCTTGTGGCTATTACCCACATCATTAGTTTTCGCTCAACAAACAGTCGTATGTGTAATATTAATTGCGTCGAAATTAATTATACGCCCCGTTGCAGTTAGATGAGCTTAGCAAATTGAGCGTTGCGGAGCTTTGGGTATTTTATGCGTGAATGGAAAAAGTCAGAACTAATTCCATAAAAAAAGATGTTAAAAATCTTTAATACCTGTTGAGAAGAAATATGCAACCCTTAGATGAACCAATGCAAATGACAGCCAGACAAACGAACGAACGGGCTGGGCTGGGCAGCCAGCATAGATACTGATGCCCGACCCGCTGGCTTCTTTTATGTCCATTTTATATTGTGCGCGAATGCCATTTTCATTTACAAGACAATAAACAAGCGGCTTTTGTGCTGTCGAAAGTGCTGCAGCTTCCTATATCAAAGGATAATGCGGCTTTCGCGCCTGCAACCTGCCTGGGTCAACGTGTCAGGGCATCCAAGTGGATGGCAGATGTCAGTTGGCAACTTGTTGCCGTTTTCCCACAGGCACTTAATTAATTTCAATTGTACTTTAAAGTTTTGCCCTAATGTCAGAGACAAGGACAGGTTGCGGGGGGGAGAGAATTCATTTTAAGCATGTCGCTCAAGAAAAGTTGGGACAAGATGTTGGCCCTGGCAAAGTTTTCCAATTTTCGGCATGAATTTTTGCTAAACAGACACTTTCTTGTAAGTTGGCCAACTAAGACTGACTCAATCGCACAATTGAAATGGAAAAAGAGAAACATAAAGTGAATTCAGGAATTGACAATTTTTATAAGTCCATGAGAAATGTCAAATAATATTTCCATTTCTCGCTTAACCGTCTAAAGTGTTTCTATTAACTTAAGTGGTTCTGCTCTCTCAAGTATTTGTAGAAGCCAGCCAACGTCTCACCACCCAAATAACCGCAATGTCAACTCGTTGGGTTTGTCTCTTGGCATTTTTTTGCCGTCGCAATTTGACGATTCATTCTTTAAACGTTGCACCGTGGTTCATTGGCCGCAAATGGACTTGTAAGTTTTCCGGACGATCTGTTTGAAGGTATCGTTTCTGAATTTGAGAGGGCTTAACGCCCTGAATAAAAAATGAACATAATTTGTGAAGATTGTTTTTGGTGTCCATTTTTTTAAATTAAACGAGAGAGCTAAGATAGCTTCGTCTGTACCGAAGTTTTTAGTTATAAAAAAGGTTTTCCCACAACGACCCATTTTCCGACCGATCGTTCGTTTGGGAGCTATATGATATAGTCATCCGATTTGGACAAAAATATGTAGAATTGGGTGAAAGCATGTAAAACAAAGAAATATAAAACTACAGGATGCTACCATTCAAAACAAAAAAGTTTTTCTAACTAAGACTGTGTTTCAGACCGATCTTTTGTATGGCAGCTATACCATATAGTTGTCTGATTTTCAATACATTTGGCAGAATCGAAAACCTATGTGTGTTTGAAGTTTGGAAACGTTTGCATTGATATAAAACAAGTTTTTCTCACTAAAACTAGTTTTCCGACAAATTGTTCTTATGGGAGCTATGAGATATTGTCATCCGATCCGGTCGGTTCTGACATATTAGTAGCGTGCAGCAAAAAGAAGACTCTGTGCAAAATTTCAGCTCGATAGCCTCAAAACTAAGAGACTATTTTGCGCAGAAACAATCAGACAGACGGACGGAAAAGCCTAAACGACTTAGCTCGTTACCCTGATCAAGAATATATATGGTTTATGGGGTCGGAAATGAATATTTCTATGCGTTGCAAACTTATGGGAAAAATTCGAATACCAATTGCAATGGTATAAAAATACTCATTTTTGAATATTATTTAATTGTTCGTTTAATGTGATATTGATCTTAGATTTGTATCCAACGGAGCTGAAAACTATCAAAAGGATATGAGAAAAGTATAATATAAAATAAAAAAAATGTTTTACCTTAATGGACATTTCCTTGTGTGTAGCAAGTGTATAAGCCGTAAAGATTTGCTGCATGCTGTTCCACTGCTCTGCTCCTGGCAGCTTAACCTGCCTTTGGCTTTCTTCGCCTGGTTGACACAAATCCTGCTTGTCAGGTGAGACAGCCACGCAAACATGTTGCGTACTTTGTACATATGTTTGTTTGGATGTGTGCATTAGCATTATGTAATTTGTTTGCCCGAAAACCATTTTAAAAATTCATACCACAAATGGAAGAAGCATAATTTTTCATTTCAATTCACTTAACATGAATATTGTATTTTGTTCTTTTGTGTTTTTTGCTTGTTTCAGCCGGAGCAGATTCAGGCCGAATACAAGGTGCTGGCCCTTCAATATCATCCCGATAAGAACAGCGGGGACAAAGACGCAGAGGCCATGTTTCAGCAGTTAAAGGTAAGACCGAAACATTTTGCAAGTTTAATGTAATGGCAGAGGGCTGCTCACTTTGACAGCCTGTGGGGGCAAAATGTTAAAGCGAAATAAAAATATTTTGATACCTGGCATTTGCTGGTACAGGCGAGAGAAGACCTTGGAGAGACTGCCAAGTTAAGGACCAAGTTCGCTGGGGTTAACCAAGCAAACAGTTTCCGTAATTAACTGCGAGCGAGAGCACATAAGTTGGTCCGTTTAAAATGGCAACTGACAGTCTGTTTAAAGTTTAAGGGCTGCATTTAACAATGCCCGTACTTTCCCTTTCACCTACACTTAAACCACTTACTCACACAAACACACAAACCATTCAATAGCGCACACACACGCACACTCACGCTGCGATGGCCTCAATTTTAATTTTCCCACCGACAAAAGAAAAACAAGACAGCAAACGAGATAAAACAAATTACCCATACTCAAACAGACATGGATTTACATATTGTATATATTTATTTTAAAAATGTTCATGGATTTTTTTTTTGGGGTTCAGCACAATATGAACCAAAGGCCTCCATAGAGAGAGAGAGAGAGAGACAGAGCGAATGGTGCCAGCATCCTACATGTGGGCCATAACAACTTGTTATTGCAAATCACTCCTAGATAATAATACTACTACCAAACATACTATTACAATTTGCAGCTCGTAAAGTCTCCGTACGTGCGTGTTGTGTGCGAGGCGTTAAATTATGCTGGCATATGTACGTAGGAGTGGCTCATATATACAACCCACACATATATCTTGTTTTATGACTGGCTTAGTACACATAATGGAGCCCATCAAGCCATAAAATTCACTCCAGATGTCTGGCAGGAAACGTTTCAAGTGAAATGCAGAGATTTCCACAAGCACAAAATGTGGGAGTGAGTTTTTCAGAAAGAAAGAAAAAATCCATGAAATATGCAAATGTGGGGAGTTAGTTGATAACATCACATACTACTACAGATAATTGAAACTTGTTCATTCATTCAACTTGTAAGCTACCAAATGTTACCTCGGGGTGACACAACTTGCTCCGTGGCATGAGTATCCATAAGGGAATAAAGTTTGTTTGGTTAGGCAGCCGTTTGACTTTTCAAACCGAAGGATTGGGGATTGCTTAGCTTTAAGCATGAAATATAATTTTTATTACAATTGCAAAGTGTTGCAAAACTTGTTATTTGACAACCAACAAGGACAGTCGATCAAACTAAATTAAAATTGCTTCAATTCTAACTCAAATCCACACTATGCAGCAAATTATCCCATTAGTTTTGTAGTCCATTTGGATTCATGATAAAAACGCAGGAAAGTCCACGATCATGCAGAAAGTGAGACTGAAAACGGGGCTGCAAGCCACAAAAATATTTTGGGAGCTTCGATTAGCGGGTTCGAACTGAAATATACCAATGGTTAAGATTCAGAAATTTAAGGGCCAAAATTTAAGGCGAAGGTTTGGTTTCGATCCATGCATTTTACAAGTTTATGTAGTAATCGACCTTAAGACAACACAAACTGTATGGGAACTGTGTCAATTTCGGGTCGAAAGTGATATGTAGAACACATCACATGGGATTATTTGAAATATTATTGACCTATTGTAAAGTTAAATTCGATTTGGTAGTCGACAAATGAAACATATAACCAATATAAAGTTAAGCTCTTATTTAGTAAATCATTCAATATGTTTTGGAGCCGAAGATATTAAAAATAGGGGTAAACAGTTCAAGTAATTTGAACATTTTTAAAGATTTTCAAATTAAAAATTTCTGTCGGCGTTAAAGGAAACTATTTCAATATTATGTCGCGACCATAATTCTTCTTGAATCGATCCAAAATTATAGGTCGGAACTGGTTCCGGTTTGGCTTTTGCACCTTTAGAGGAGTTTTCCATTCGGTAAACACCGATCATACTGACAGTCGGACATTCGGTCAGACGGACATGGCTATATCGCCTCAACAGCTGATCAGGATTTTATATATTGTCGGAAATGTTTTCTTCTCCCTGTCTAAGAACATAGAAATGTGTCGAATGGTTCTAACCAGTGTACAAGTGCAGTAAATGGTATTTAAAAACAAGTAAAAAAGTCAGTCTAGCCCGACTACAACATACTCTGTACCCTGTACAATAATATTCAAAGCAAAGCTCCAACAGATCCAATCACTTACCCCAAAACGCTCTTCTCACTTTAGGACAAACACTCCTCACACACACACTCACACTTTAACACAACAACAAAAACAAAACAAAAACCAACGCCACTCTCTCTCACACTCTTTCTCTTATCATATTTGTAGCGAGAGGTTAGAGCGTGGCTCCACGGCGAAAAAAATTATTCAGAAAGAACGGTAAAATAGAACCACAGCGGCAGAGCAACAACAAAAAACCAACGGCACTGTCTTTCTATTTCAGTTTATGCTTCGCAGCAAACGCATGCATAAAAAACGAACGGTAAAACAAACTCAGTGGCCTGCAGCAAAGATTTATTAAATGCTGAGAAAACTACCGCGCTTATATCACTTTTCAACACTTTGTTAACTTCTTTAACTGCACACACTATTTCTCTTGTATATGTTAGCTTTTATTTATATTCTACCCGTTTTATAGCTTAGAATTGAAACCACGCTGGCAGACACCGACCGACTCAAATGCCTTGCCTCAGACAACTGACTGCCGTCTCTCCCTCTCTCTTGAGTGTGGTGCCAGTTGTGATCTCTTCAATTGCAGCAAAGAGCGAGAGCGAAGCTGTGTGAATACACAGCTTAAGCGATGCTAGCTTAGCTATTTTACCGCCAGATCTAGCTATAATGTTGAAAGCCGTAAACCATTCAGTGCTGCCAATATCTGAAGCCCGGCTGTAACATATTCTGTACCAAAATAATGTTGTTTAGTTAATATGACTAGTAGATACGAGCCATCTATCTTTGAAACTCTGACATTTTTTCCAAATCCGCGGGCGGGAGGGAGCAAAAGTTGCTGATGCCTGCCGCTGGTCCAAGCTGTTTAAAGTGAAACTACTGATTATTATTTTAGAAACTGTACAAAAAGGGAACTTTTCTTGGCTTTAAATTAAAATTGACATTCGGAAAAACTCATAAAATATTGTAAATCTAGCTTGCATTAATTGAAGACAAATAGCCTGACAGGCAGATTACAGGGGTCGTCATGGTTGCTGACCCACATAACCAATGAGTAGTAAAATAATTGATTATCATGTTGGCCTGTTTACATGTGGCCAAATTAAAGGCAGGCAATAAAATCTCAGCTTGTGTGTGTGTGTGAGTATTGAATAACTAACAAGCTTGCCACAAGGATATCTCAGAGCGTGGTGTGCATGTGTCTGCTTGGGCTCAACCATAAAACTAGCCAGTATATATATCCTGACACAGCGACAGCTATCTAAGCCACTTCAGCGTGCCATTGTATGCGTTTGCGTTGGTGTGCGTGCGAATCAGAGCCATGCCAATAAGTATGCTACGACATTGATTAACATGCAAGGCAGAGGCAACCCGCTGCAGCTGTTGATTTTGCACTTGAGTAAATTTGACTTCTGTGCTCAGCTCTCAGACATGTAGCTAAACAAATGCATACCCATAAGTGTGTTCAAATAAATTTACATTCCTTTTTTATTTTGCAGGAAGCCAAGGAGACACTGTGCGATCCAGAGAAGCGCGCCGTCTATGACAAGTGGCGCAACAGCGGCATTTCGATGAGTTACAAACAGTGGCTGGGCATGAAGGAGCATGTCGGTCAGGTGAGAAGATACACAATTGCGGAAAAGGTGGATAAAGAGGTATGCGCCATTGGCCAGGAGTATAAAAGCCATGCAGAGAAGTAGTGCTGACCTTCAGAAAATTCTGTCTTGCCTTCCTTCCAACACGTTGTCCATTAATCTTCCTTTGCATTTGCTGGATCTAGCCCCAAGAAGAGGAATTGTGTGTCTGTGCCGGGGTGTTGTTGTTGTTGTTGGTTTAATAACCCGGTTCAGTGCCTTGCTTTTGTCTCGTAAAGGCTTTCGCTAATGAAATTTCTAATCCCTGCTGCAAGTCTGTTTATATTGTTGCACAATTGATGTGATTACTCTGGCCATGTCTGGACGACAACTAGATTGTTGGATTTTTGTTTGATAATGGTTGTTAATGACATTGTCATACTTAAAACTGAACCGTGGTTGCTGATGAGAAATATTTTAGAGGAAATAAGCTGAAATAAAATTAACAGAATCCACTTCTTCGTACTAAAATGCAAGAGAACTTGGTTAGGAGCTTTGGGGAGTTATATCGGATGTTAATCCAACATAGGTCAACATAAAGTCACATGTGTTTCGAACGACAATCGACAACAAAGCTAAATATTTACAGTAAATATTTTAGTGAACGTTAACCGGGTGAAAACCATTAGGGGAGGACTCTACTGAACTCAAATGATGAGTTTGAGCCTGTCAAAAAGAATTTTTTTTTTCCTTTAACGACCCAATTTGCGACTGATGGTTCGTACGGGAGTTATATGATATAGTCATCCGATTTGGACAAAAATATTTAGAATAAGGTAAACGCATGTGAAACAAACAAATACAAAATTGCAGGATGCTACCATTGAAAAAAAAAAGTTTTTCCAACTATGGCTGTATTTCAGACCGATCTTTTGTATGGCAGCTATACCATATAGTTTTCCGATTTTCATTAAATTTGGCAGAATTATAAAGTGGCATCGAAAACCTATGAATACAAAGTTTGGAAACGTTTTCATTGAAAATAAAAAAGTTTTTCATACTAAAACTAGTTTTCCGAATAATTGTTCCTATGGGAGCTATGAGATATAGTCCTCCGATCCAGTCGGTTCTGACATATTAGTAGCGTGCAGCAAAAAGAAGACTCTGTGCAACATTTCAGCTCGATAGCTTTAAAACTGCCCGACAAGATTGCATAGAAACAGACAGACAGACGGACAGACAAAGCTCAATTGACTCAGCTCGGCACCCTGATCAAGAATATATATGGTTTATGGGGTCGGAAATGAATATTTCTATGCGTTGCAAACTTCTGGGCAAAATTATAATACTCTTCGCAAGTGTATAAAATAAAGTCGATTTAGTTTTTGATTCATGTTTTTAATAGCTTCCTTCTCTTCAACAAACCAAAACTTTATGTTTGATAAGAACCGATCTGAAAACAGAATATAGGACTTTCCAGGGAGTTCGAACTCCCGAACCGAAGCTTCACCAATTTGACAAGAACTTGTATACTGGTTGGCGTTTTTCAGCTTTGAACTCAAACGGAAGTTCTTGTCAAATGATTTCTGAAAACAATTTCTAAGCAATGAAAAAAGGTTAAAATTGAAATAATTCTTATTTAGTATCGAATGCTTAACATTGATAAAAATATTTAAAAATAGAATATTTTGATGTCGTGCAAAGGGGTTTTGTTTTGGCCCAGCTGCAGCCGATGCAGCAGTTAGAGGCGGAGAATATAAATCTGTGACGACTTTTAATAAACAATCGCAGCTGCCCTGAATCTGCCAAACTCTCTGCTTACATTGCTGACCCCAGCTTGAAACTTCAAAACTGCAAAATTGTTACTGCGAATGTTAGGCACTATCCTTATGCAAAAGCGCCCCCACCATTGACACCAAAACTCATACCTTTACAATTCCAATTAGACCTTTTAAACAACTTTTTAACTATTCCTGACTGTCTACCAATTTCGTCGCATTTTATTAAGTATACCCCTTCAATGTGCCTCTTCATCCAATTATTCTTGATGTGTGTACACCAAAAGCATGTGAATTACCACAGAGCTAATGCATCTGTGTAAACTCTAATTTGGAGCATGTTTCCCAAAATGATGCAGTAATTACTGAACAACACCAAATGCATTTGCTCGCACACAGACACCACCAGTATCAAGTGACATTCGCAATAATGTATATAATGTATAATATACTTTCTCTTCAATCAAAGTCAATGCATTGGGCCACGCCCAAGACCAAGGATCGCATGTTGCCAGAGCCGGCTGCTGGTCCGGTTGGGGCTGGTTGCAGCAGCGGCGGTCTAACGGCTGCCTCGCCCAATCCGGCCCATCGACGGGCCTCGGAGGGCGGAGCTGCCCTCTACTATGGCGGTCGCAAGGCCGAATGGGGCACCGAGAACACCGATGTGGCAAATAAATTTCGTAACTACGAAATCTAAGCGAGATGGCACAGTTCGAAGCAAGTTTAGAAGCAAGTCAGCAAAGATATTTTAACCATGTATCGATGTGAAACTTAATTGACAAAAATTTCTCATATATATCAAAAAAGTGCGAACGGCACTCCCAAATACTCAAAACAATATCAAAGTATTCCCCAACATATTATTGATGTGAATTAAACAGCGTTGCGAACTATATCGATGTTTTTAAGTGTATTACAACATAAACTTAGCAAAAAATGGTAATTAATTATACATTAATGAACAAGAAACTGTAATTTCAATAAACAAACGGATGGCAAGGAAAGCGGCAAACCAATTTAAGCTAAACATAATTTAGTCAAATTTTAAATGTGTCCAGTTGGGCAAGTTAAAGATGAGTGTCTATCGATGTTATACATTTGAGTGTCGCACACCGCGGCACGGGCAAAAATATATTTATGTAAAACTATGTATTTGTATATCGATGTACCCCATAAGACAATCCCTTTGGAAGTGTTTACCTGTGCACTAAAAACACACACAAGAACTCAACAACTACAGAAGTGTAATCAAAAGTCCTACTACCGAAAAAACCAAAAGCGAATTTAAAACTTTACACTCAAAAAACTTTGCATAGTCAAAAAAAAACAAACAAAAAAACAAATGAAAGAACTTCACTTGGTGTCCTTCTTAGCGCAAAAACTTCATAACTGAACTATTTTACTTAAAAAAAATAAATAAAAACATTGAAGAAAACTACAAAAAAAAACACAAAAAAATATTTTAAAAAGTTTACAAAAAAATAAGTCTTGATATATAAATGTTTTGATGCATTGATGTTTTAACGCCAAAGAGCGATACAATTTACATAAACTATTCATTAATTATTACGCAAATGAGAATATTAAATGTGGCTGGCATTATACAAACAGAGCATAGTTAAAGGTTTAAAGACATATTGAATTGACGCAAATACACACATATTATTACTATTATTATTATAATTATTATGATTATTATAACTGCGAGTGGTTAAAGAAGGCATTAAACATAAGAACAAGTCACAGGAAAAGCTGCGAGCCAAAGGCAAAACTTTCTTGCCACCCCGATCAGTCGGAAGAACTACACGTACATATATGCTAATCTAAATGTTGGTTTTAATTTAGCTGGCAAATTGTTTAAGCAACATTCAAGAGCAAAAAAATACAAAGTGGAAAAGAGAACTAATAAAGCAAGCAGACTATTTGATGGAGTTTCCATACTTGTGGAGCTTCAGGTATGCAAATGCAATTTGTGTTTTAATTAAGGGCAAAAGGGGAAAACCGAGAGGAAGAAATAAATGGTGTTGGGTAAAATTAAAGCTCATTTTTTGACCGTCAAAATGGGTTAACTGGTTTGGCCATGGCTGCGCAACTAGCATCTGAACTGGCACTCTTATTTGGGATAATTGCATTTCCAACTATGATTCCTTGGAATTTTTACTCTACAAGTCTATTATACCTCAAGCAGGTAAGTATTAACAGCTTTTAGTTTATGGCTGAAACCCTAACTGTAACCGAACAATCACTTATTGTTTCTTATAGCCGTAACCAAGATACCCTTGTTACCAAAATCTGGTTAATATTGTGTTTTCCTCTGCTGTATAAAAAAAAACGTAGACAGAAGTATCGAAACACCAACGCAACGATTAATGTGGCTCAAATCCATTTCGGTGTCATCTTTTCAATAACTTCGCCATGGCTGATTGCTTAGAAATGTTGCAATCAAGATGTGCCGTTCTCTTACCATGATGCAACAAGACAGGTGGGGCAATGTCAATGTGATGCGTTCTTTTGCCAAAAGCTTACGTTACAAAAGTACGCGCAGCACTGAACGTGAGGGTACTTTGCAGAGAAACTTTGATGCCACCTTACCTCTCTTGTTGTATCATGGTTGCAGCTATATTCCACTCAATTACAATTCAACACGTGGTGCTGTAGGCGGTCATTCCAATAGACAGGTTAGCATATATTCATTGTGATATTTTTTTAAAATTTTCTATTCGTTATACAATTTTCAATTAGGGCAACAAATTTCAACACTTTTCAGTACATTTAACGTTTAATGCTGATTTCAGATGATTTCTGTGTGATGCACACGAATCCGTTTTTCGGAAATGCACCATTTTTATACCCTGTTCCCATTGAAAATTGGGAAAAGGGGGATCATGAAGTTGTGCGTATGTGGGTAACAGGGAGAAGGAAACATTTACGACCCCATAAAGTATATATATTCTTGATCAGCGTGAACAGCCGAGTCGATTTAGCCATGTCCGTCCGTCCGTCTGTTCGTCAGTCTGTATGAACGCGTCGATCTCAAAGACTATAAGAGATAGAGCCACATTAAGTTAAGATTAGGTTAGATTAAGTTTGTTTCAGATTTGGAAAATACCCTCCCGTCCCCCTCTTATCCCCAAAATACCGTTACAACCTAGACCTATAAAACAGTCCGATCCACAATTTTCAAGTTAGTGTTAGTTTTGAAGTTCCGTGGTTTAGTATGCATCAAGGTAGGCCAAATATCTATCTATTCTGAAAAGTACAATCAAAATTGAACAAAAAACACCGGAGTTATAAGCGAAACAATTGAGGTTGACGTTAGTTAGGGCTAATAGCGCTAAAACTACTAAATAATGTAGCCTACTTCCAGGATGAGCCTTTAATAGCAGTTACAAAAACCGGCTCCATTCAAATTCAAAAACAAATGAACAGGGTATTTTTTAGTCGGGGCACTCGACTGCAGCGCCCTTATTTGTAAGACAAGTGTTTTGGGGAATTTGTAGTATGGTTTCAACTTTCATTGATGGTATCGACAGTACTCGACTTCTTAGCTGTAGATAAATGCCCCTAAAATAATGCCATTTTCATTTCATCTAATAATTCTTAATTTAAACAAGTAACTGAGAGTCAGTTATGCCTGCGTCATACATAATTCACACTTTACATTCACTTAGATTGACGGACTAATTGAAGGTATTCAAAATAATTTAGTAGTCAGCCAACTGTAAGAGAATTTGCTTTCCTGAATTAGTAATATTATTAAGCAAAGCATACTTTAACAAGCATTTATCATGATAATTTTGTTGTCTATAAACAGGGTAAGTATCTCCATATAGCCGCTACTTTGTGATTATGCGTCTTAGAATATTGGCCAGCAGAATCCTTATGCGGTTTTCTACTTTGCTGCTTTGCCAAACATCGGTGGTCCATATCCTTATGCAGGTCTGAGAATACTTGGTAGATTTGTACCTTGTTTCTGTCGAGAAAAGATCCTGCAAGGTATTCCAGAAACTCTTATTGGAGGAAAAGTCAAAATAAGTAACATTTTAGACAAAATATATATATTTTTTTTTTATTTTTAGCCCGTAGAAATAAAACCATTACTTAGAAATTTCATAACATTTTGATTTGTACCTGGCTTTGCTGCTTTGTTGTGTACCTACATAACAAATTCTTAAACATTAATATTTTAATAATATTTTAAAAACGTTTCCTAAAAAATATGTTATTGAGTTTATTTATCAGAGGACCATTTTGGTGCATGGATTTAAATTCATAAAAATAAAAGCGAGGTCTACAATTGCAATGAATCCGAGCTCATACAAAAATATTCTTATGGCATTGGAATACCAAATTCAATATCATTTTCCAATCTAACCTATTGGCAAGTGATTTATTTGTTATCTGGTCGACTCAATGCACGAGAGTGCTTGAAAATGTTCAGGCTAAAGCCGTATAAAAACCTCTGATTTGAGAAACTTATTGAACTATTCCCAAAATCAAGAATATAGATTTCTCAAATATGCTTTCAGCTCTTACTAAAGTATTACTTTTTGAGACTACGAATCTGTCAAATGATCATCGACTTATGTCTAAGCCAACCTTATCAAAATATAAAGAAATTCAGAATTATACTTTGAGAATTTTGGAATTTTCAGCTAAGGAGGTAAAACATAATGAAAAGCGGAGTATTTTACATCGGTAAACGACTTTATTGTAGCAACACGGAATTCAAAGAATAAAAGATTGATTGATTAAGTACTTTTCTGAGGGCGCACACTGTGAGCGCCGTATCTTAGTTGCTGTATCATGATCTAGAAAAAGAGCCAGTATAGATGAAAAACAAGAAGATAGTACATAATCTGTACCAACAAAATTATACGCTCAGCATATATTTTGATGCTGCAGTAGCAGCTGAAAGCAGCTCTGCTACTGCGCTGCAGCAGTGAACAATGTTTTGTTGATAACTCGATAACCGTTCACCAGATCACCAATATTCTTTTGGCGAATTGATAAGTAGTCCTGATTCCTAAATATGTCTACTAAATACGAACCATCTATCTTTAAAACTATGGGAGGCGTGAGGGGGCATGGCCAAAATTGAAAATAAACTTGATCTGCCTGCATATATAAGAAGCATATGTCCCATACATGTCAAACCTCTATCTTTTACCATCTCTGAGATGTGTGCATTCATACGGACATGATTAAAATGTTAAACTTTCTTTGCATTTTCTCACCACATTTTTCAAATTCAAAAATATTGCAAGCAATCGATTGCTTTTGGGTTTTCTGTCTTTTAGCGCCCTACTATTGCCTGGTGCCAAACTCATTCAATCCAATTGAATTGAATTTTAATAATTAGATGGACTGCAGACGGTGTAAGCAAGGTTGCTTGCATACTCCGCACCAGAGTAAACCTAAAGCATACTCGAACGACTTTATTTGGTTTTCATTTGGTAGATTGAGACCGACTTGTATGATAATTCAGATACATATTGATGCAATGAATAGTTCAAGCTTTTCTGGTGTCTATTCTATACTATAAGATTTAGTTTATTTTAGTTCAGTTTATAAATTTACATAAGTCTCAGTTAGCCCTCTTTCCTCTTCAAATTTTTTGAGTTTTGCTCAGCTCTAAAAGTTGTTTCCGACTAATCAGTGAGTCATCCCACAGCTCGCAGGGCCGCCGATCTGCCTGATCAAACTCTCGTATCCAACGGTTTTGAACTGTGAAACGCAAAAAAAGAAGAGATTTTCATTATACAAATGCTGGCATTTTGGTTTGAAGTGCCGCTCACCCCACTTGGAGCCCGCAATAATGGGACAGGCGCCGTGCAAGGTGCGCACATCCCCCACTCCCGAGGCATGCAAATTATGCCAAAAGGCAGCTGGGAAAACAAAATGAAAAAATCATCAATTTATATGAACCAAAGTAGGTGGGACGTAAGGAGCTTTGCACACGAACCGGCATATTTCTTGGGCTGCAGCAATTGCTTCAAGCGGGGGAAGGCGGTGGCGCCGCCTTGGGTCACATCGGAGAGCTGAAAGACAACGTAGATGTTGAGTGGCAATAGCAGCAGGAAGCCCCTCTTACTTACATAGAACAGAACGGTGGCAATGCGATTACCCATTTCAAACGAAGATATTAGTTTGGGGTTGAATTGATCTCCCACGAACCAGTCCATGTGCTGGGCATAGTGCCCGCCTGTGCCGTAATTGGCAAACTGATGGTCCTCGGCATAGTCCATATTCAGGTAGGTCATATCAGCCACACGCTGATCGATAGTTTCTAAAACCTTGTGCCGTGTTTTGGGCAGAAAATTAAATTGACTGGTACGAGCACTGGACACCAATGACTTCTCATCACCCAGAACTGTGGCGCGTTTCAGTGTGCGGTCCGTCAAGTTTCGAATGGTATCGATTTCACTTTGGTAGATAACATCGTGATAGAGCACGAGTAGAGGATCGTGGCTTAGTTCCTCGACTTTAAGAGGCGCCAGCAAGAGAAAGGGATGAGTTTCGGTGAGATAGCCACAGCGTAGGCGACGTTCATCTGAAGGAGTGGGTTTTAGGTGCCCGCTACAGGTAATGCGATACAAATCAAAATCGCTCATAGTGGACAGATCAGTTGGTATGGGCTGAAGAGAGGGGAGGGCAGAAGATTGATTCAAAAGTTGAGCTACATCCGAAATGTCACTTACAGCATGTTCCTTCAGTGTTTGGGACTGGTTAAGGGTAATTTGATGAGCATGTTCTTTCATAAAGATTTGATAGTTCTGTGCATGCTCCTCGCTGGCTGGATGTATACTTAAAAGCTGGTGATAGGTACTGTTGACGCCACCAAAGTCACCCAGCTCCACTTGGGCCCTTACCATTAGAGCCAGGATCTGTGCCTTTAGATCAATTGAACCATCTCGCTTTTGTGCTTCCAGTAGCCAAAAGTAAGCCAGCCTTGCATGCTGATCCCTTAAAGCCAAACGTGCTATGTCCAAGCAATGCAGTGAGGTCAACTGTGTGCTAAAGAGAAGAGTTGTTTGGCATTAAACGGCGATATCTTTGCCTACAGTCGGCATCAGCTTACCCATAATCCACACCATCCAAAATCCCAGAGGCCATATGTTTGCTCTTCAATCTGTATATATACTGCATACGCAACAATCCATCGATGGCTCCCTCCAGTTCCCGCTCGTCCGGCATATAATCCCGACGACGCAGCTTTTGTAAACGTTTCAACGGCTCTGGAACACGCAGATGCAAAACAAAATCAGTTCCATAATACAATTTGGGGTTAAATCGATTTAACACTCACTCCCTCCTGTGGCCGCTTCCATGAGATTCTCCACGCGCTCCCAGTCCTGAGTCAAACGCTTGGCGAGCAAATATTTATTCAACGGACTGTCAAAGTAAGCCACGCCCCATTGCTGCGCCTCAGTGCGTTCGCTCTCGAATTCAGCCAGCCGCCTGTCAACGGTTTTTTTTTTTTGCACAAAATTGAGTTGTGTCAACTTTTATTAGCCCCGGCTGAACTTACGCTTTCAGAAAATCCAATTTGCTCTGATTATCGTCTATGAACTTTTGCATGTGCAACAACAATTTCTGCTCGTATCCGTAGACCCTTGTCATGGCGTGCGTGGAGGAATAAAACTCGGCGCTGGTGCTGGCAAACTGGAGCAGCAGCAGCAGCAACAGTGGCGATCCAGCAGATAGAAGCATCATTCCCAGGCCTCCGCTCTGAAGAGCAGCGCGATTTCGACTAACTTTGCCATTTGACCTCCCTCCAAAAGCCGGACCAAAAACTTATCTTACATAATAACAAAGAAGTTCTCGATCGAACGAAACCTGTTCGCTGTTCGACCAAAAGAAAGCTTTGGGTTCATTGAGCTAGGCAACTGGTTTTCTTTAGATAAATATGGCAAATTGGATTTTAAGTAAAAGCTGTGAATTTTTATTTGAAAAATTCTTTTGATTATACAATGCAAAAATTATGTAAAATGATTTACACGGTTTCATCATTAAAGCAAGGTCTCCTAAACTCCTGACCTACATCATGTAGCCATTTGCTCATAACTGAAAAAATATGGCAAAAATTAAAGATTTATCATTAGGGAAAACTTGTGCATTTAAATTTGACTTGAAAACAGTAATGAGAAATTAAAATTGAACTTATGGAAAGGACATAAACGAACCCAAGGTTAAGGCTCAAACTTTCACCTTGTTCACCAGCATAGATCAAACATCAAAGCTAAAGCTAAGCTAACTTCCTCTGTACCGAAGTTTTTATACCCTTGCAAGTGCTCGCTTAAATATTTTCAAAAATACGCGTTTTTCCCAGCTATATGATACAGTCATCCGATTTGGCCAAAAATTTGGAAAATTATGTGATAGCATGTGAAACAAATAAATACAAACAAATTGCAGAATGCTACCACTTAAAACAAAAAAGGTTTTCTAACTAAGACTGTTTTTCAGACTTAACTTTTGTATGTCAGCTATACCATATAGTTGTCCGATTTTAATAAAACTTGGTAGAATTATAAAAAAACATAGAAAACCTTCGATTACAAAGTTCGGAGACGTTTCCATTAAAAAGAAAAAAGTTTTTCTTACTAAAACTAGTTTTCCGACCGATTGTTCCTATGGTTGCTATGAGATATAGTCATTCGAATCGGTCGGTTCCGACATATTAGTAGTGTGCAGCAAAAAGAAGACTTTACTAGTTTTCAATGCTTCTCCGTAACTCGGCCAAATTTGGTCGAAATCGAAAATCTATATAGTATAGCTGCCATAGAAAAAAAGGTTTTAAAAACAGTCTTAGTAAGAAAAACTTTTTTGTTTTCAGTGTAAACCCCTTGAAAATTGGCATATATTTATTTTATAAGCTTTCACACAATTCTTCAAAGTTTTGTCAAAATCGGATGACTAAAGGTTATAGCTGCCATATGAATGATCGGTCGAGAAACTAGTTTTAGCGAAAAAAACTTTTTTGTTCTTGAAGAAACGCCTCCAAACTTTGTATTTTTTAGTTTGTTATGCTTTTCCATAATTCCACGAAGTTTGGTCGAAATCGGACATTTATAGGGTATAGCTGTCATAGAAACGTAGAGTCAGAAAAGTAGTCTTAATGAGAACGAGAGCGTAAGTTAAAGTCGGCCCTGCCCGACTTCGAAATACCCGTTACTCAAGGCAATTAGTGTTTAATAACCTCATGCGGCTCTGATAAGTATGCAACGTTTTTTCAACTCTGCCATTTATTATCCGATCTTTATGAAAATTGTGAATATTGGGCACATGCACTATACTGCACAATTTGAGGTCGATAGCTTACAAATTGTAGGAGATATTCAACATTTTATATTGCGGGGGCGGGAGAGGTCGTGGCCAAAATTTGAAACAAACTTGATCTGCCTGCAGACAATAGTAGCTTACATCTAAAATTTGGTTGCTCTAGCTGTTCTAGTCTATGAGATAGGTGTTAAAGGTGTTCATACAGACGGACGGACAGACTGACATGGCTATATCGACTCGGCTGTTGATGATGATGAAGAATATATATACTTTATGATATCGGAGATGCATCCTTCTGCCTGTTACCTACATTTGCACAACGTTAGTATACCCTTTTTACTCTACGAGTAACGGGTATAAAAACATGTTTGTTTTCAGGGGAAATGTCGTTCAAATCAGTTAGAATAACGTGCTGTAAGGGTATACATACTTCGGACGAGCCGAAGTTTACTTTCCTCTATTTTTCGATTTTAATTTCATTTGAAATCCAAAAAATAAAAGTCAAGTTCAAGCATGATTCGTTCTTGGATGTACTTAAGTCGAGTACGGAACATTCTTTGACCGAAATATGAGTCGATCGGAAAGGCTTAGCTACCTTCGACTGTAACAATCATACCCTTGCACATTGAAAACCAACAAGATTTTCTGCAGCTATACTTTCCTCACTTAGATCCGTTCTTTGGCAGCCAAATAATATGGTCGTATTACATAACCAAACTTTACAGGTCAGTTTTGAAATCATAAAATATTGATTATGACCAAGCTTAGGGCCATGTGGCACCTCGTTAATTAAACCTATTAATAATGCATTTATTTTTTGTTGTGTTGTTTTACTAGAATAAATATTGACTGCAACAAAATTCCACGAAATTCCACAAATTACTTTCATTTTGATAACTATTGATTGGAAGATAAATGCATTAAATTGTACATTTAACCTAATTATATTGTTATATTGGTTAATTTACGGACCTTGGATACTTAAAGCCAGCTTTTTGGTGTCGTTTTACGACAAATTGAGATGAATGTTGTGTGTTGAATGTTGATGAATGTTGCATGTTTGGAATTTTATGGGCTCAGACCAAGAAAATGTTGTACTGTTTTGAAGACTCTTATATTCTTTCTAGAATGTTTTTAAGTTGGCATTAGAAATAACTGGAGTCTTAGGAAAAAGACTTGGCATAGAGCATATGACAGTCGGGTTAGATAAACCAGGGATGCAAACCGGTTCTGAACCGAACCAGCTTTAAACCGAACCGATCCGCTTATTCCAGCTGGTGAGCCGAGTCTTAAACCGAACCGCTTCCTTTTAGAACTGCTGAACCGAACCGAAAACCACAAATAAAAACGGTTTGCTTTCCTCTAGCTAAAAATGTTTATTAATTTGAAAATTTGAATCGTTTCCCGAAGATAATTTTTAAACATTTCGTTCGACCCTCTACATATTTAGCGTTGTCGGATCGATATTACTTTTAAAAATGAACCGACGAAAATTTTCATGTCTTCTGCAATTTCCCGCCGATCTCTTTATAAAGCTGTCATCAATCTTAATTTGTTCCTTCATTGGACAATATTTTGAATTTTCTGTGGTACTTCTTAACCTTAATTCAATCTTAATCTGACAATAAGTGAGGGCACTCCCTCAGGAACTGCTAGACGAGTCCAACATAATAATCATTGGACATTGCCCAAAGGCTTTTAAAGGAATCAAATGGTCGAAAAGTCACATTACTACAGAAATCATAATATTGAATAATGTGCCTTTGTCAACCACTGAACCGAACCGAAACCGCGGTTTATTTATCTTCTGTGATGAACCGAACCGGCGGTTTAGAAACAGTACAAACCACTAAACCGAACCAGTACTTATTTTCGAGTGGATATCAGTGTCACGCGTGATGAATCTTAGGGTTCAGCTATAAACTTCACAGCAAACTATAGTTTTATGGCAATTATTGTAACAAGAAGTACTCTATTTTCAACCTACCCCATTTAGAGCCCACAATGACAGGACATCCAGTATGTACAGCATTCAAGTCCGAGTTCCCACGATTATCCATATTGTACCAGAACAAGGCGGCACCTGGCTTCGGATACACAGTCAAATTTATCGCATTAAACAAGGTGGCTCCACCATGTGGCACCTCACTCAGCTGGAGTAAAGTATTAATCATTATTGATACCTAGCGAACTTCGTTCTTTATCGCAACTACTCACATAGAAGAGCATAGTTGCTAAACGATCCCCAGTTTCATTGTGTCGGCTCTAATCAAAAAACAAGAGCTCATTTTTAGTTAATAATAATGCTACGAACTGCTTACCTCATCATCGAATAGCAGATCCATATGCTCCTCGAACAGCCCCACCACACCATAGTTGATGACCTGAAAGTACTCAGCCGTGCTTATATCAAGATTCGTTATATGTGCTATTCGATGGGCGATACGTTGGGTGACGTTATTCGTTTTGTCGCCGTACCACACGGACTTGGCGGTTCGTGTAAATGTCACTTGCAATGATCTCGACGTGGAGTTCAGAGTTTCCGATACCATTAAATGCTGTTTACTAATACTTCTCAACAGCTGCCGCTCGCTGGGCGTTATGACATCATGGAACAGCACCACATATGGATCTAGAGATAAAAGTTCCATTTTGACAGGTGCCAGCAGCAGAAATGGCGACGCGGTGGTATTGTAAATGCAATACAATTGCAGATCCTTGGAAATAGGACACTTGCCGCTGCAGCAATGTGACAGGGATTCCTCAAAGTAGATGTCATCCGATTTCTGATTGCTAGTCGAATCGTGTGTCTCGTTTAAGGGTAAGGTATAGTATAGCTTCTGTAGGTTATGTAGATGATGGAGCATCAAAGCGTTACCTGGGTCCAGTTCAAGGGCAGTCTGCAGAGACTCCAGAGCTTTTGGAACTAAATCTATTGAGGCTTTAATTAAATTGAAAGTTCGGAGCAAGCACTGGGGGGGCGAATACCTACTTTGCTTAAGGTAAACACCTGACAAAGTCTCGTGCACAACTGCCTTGGACAGATCACTTAATTTGTGCATTTCTTCTTGATGGTTCGGTTGGTCCAAGCTCCAAAGGGACACCCTTAACCACTGTTCGGTGGCATTCCATAAGCCAAGGTGGTGATTATACTTGGCAAGGGCAAAACAGTCGAGTGGCGAAAGGTTGGCACTGCCAGCAAAGGAATAATTTTGTTACTAATCAAAAAAACAGAAATCACTCACTTGTATTGCACACCATCGAGTAGACCTTTGGCCATATCCCAGGGCGACAGACTGTAGACCTTCTGCATGCGTCTCATACCCTCGGCGGCATCCTCGAAATCAGTGTCAACCGGCAGAGCGGATTTTGTGCTGCTCAGGAACTCCAGTTGCTCTGCACGCTTAGGTTAAAAAACAGCTGTCTTTTTTAGTGATTTCGACTTACTTACTTGAACCGATGGTCTTTTCCATAAATAGTTGCCAGTACAACCAATCCGAGTGCATGTGACGTATGAGTGAAAAACTACTCACAGGATTTCCTAAGAACTCTTTGGCATTATGTCGGGCTGAGTTATGAAAAGCTTGCATTTTGTGGATTCCTCTGTAAATTAAATGTTATAACAATATCTAAGCTTTGACAAAGTGAATCCTCTTAAGTATTAAGTAAACGAGGTTATTTTAAATCAGAATCGCTCGAAATCTACACTTACATTCGTATATCATCTAGTTTCTCCCGTAAGGCCAGCACATATTGCTCTAGATTATGAACCAGCTCGCCATTGAGCTCCAGTAACTCATCCATGTTAACTACGGATCTAGCATAACGTTTTCTCATCATATCATTCGGTTCTTCAAGCACCTGAGCTGAAACAATTGTAGCAGCAATAATCAGGAGCATAAACACAAGCACTTTCATGTTGATTTAAGTTCAAACCACAAAATAAATTCTCCATTGCAAACAGCAAACCAAAAAGTTATTTTAAATCCAATTAGTTACATTTCATGCTTGTCGGAATCCATTTAAAAATTATTCACACATGAGTGGACCTTGGCTTGACATTGTGTGGTAGATTGGAAATGAATCAAACCGAATTGGGACGTTTAAGGAGCATTTTTAATGCAAGTTGCTGTTGCCATTAGCTAGTGAAGGTGACCGGTTGTGTAAGTTCATTAGGAAAACCCTCAGCCTCTTGCACAGCAGGACACACACTACCCGCTGCACCACAACCGGCAACTTAATAAAAGTTGGGGTTCAGCTGGTTGGGAATTCCAAACCTTTCAAACTTCTGCCAAACCTTTCTGACCAGAAAGTCGAATGCTCACATAGAGTGTGACGGTGGCTAAGCTTTTAGGTAACTCCGTACCTACACATTTTAGTTTTGATGATCCATTGAATAATTTTGGTATCCATTTGGAGCCGATTTTAGCTAATATACAATTTTAGATTAAATCGAGGCTGCAAATCAAACTCAGACGGACTCTGAATCATAAGAGAACTTAGGTAGCCTACTTCTCATATATTGTTGGGCTTCTCAGATTGACTCAGATACACTTGCCAGGTACCTCGTTTAAAGGAACTTTTATGAGATATCATACAAGTGAAAATACAGCTTCAACAATAAGTTATATTTTGGTTAATCCTTTGCGCTCTACAAGTCACTTTCGACCTATAAACCGCATAATTCTCCAACGATTTGTGTCGTTTGAAGGTTGAATAATACACAAATTTGTTTAAGCGTGAACAAAGGTTTTGGTTTAACCTTTAAACATATACCTTGAACCTCAAATTTCCTCTCCTTAACCATTGGAAAGCTTTGGGCTTGTTGAATCAATCCCAGACTTACATCCAACAATTTTATGATCTTATTATAATATGAAAATCAAGGATGCAAACCACTTGAAAACAAGTAGTAGATCGGTTCAGTAGTTCACAGTAGTTCACACACAGTTATTGAACCGCCGGTTCGGTGTATCTCATATTGTTGTGGGGCTAACTTCAGCGGTTCATAAAGTCACATTATGAAATATTATGCCAAAGCACAACGCATGGGTTGGCTCCTGAACTCAAGGAACAAGCTGTCACTCAGGTACAAAGTCCTACACCCAACAAAATATGTATCAATATCAATTTGATACGCATTGTTTTAAAGTGAAACTGACACCTATATAATTTTTTTTGTTTCAAAATAATACAATATAGTATGATATTGATATATTAGGTGATAATTTTACCATAAGCTTATTAAATTGATACGCTAAAGTAATAAATCGAAACACACACAATTTCGATTTTGAGTTCGAAAACAAATAAACCTGATACAAATATGTTTCATCTTGATATCTTCAAAATGTAATTATAATACTTTCAAAAGTATCAATTTGATCTAGGAGTATTAAAGAGAATTTGATACTCAATAGTTTCCAATTTATGATTAAATAGTGTCATTTTGATGATTACTTTTTTTTGGGTGTAGTATACAAGGCTATTCTGGGAGCTGAATGGTTCCTGAGAACCAGGGATTTCAAATAGGATCTTGCAGTTCCTCCCTTTACCTTTTCCTTTTTTTTTTTGTGAACTTGTGTAATCTGTACACTCCAAAAAAAATCTATCCGAAACGGGAATAAAAACGGGGTGATCCCGGATATTCTTGAGCTGATCCCGGAAAAATATTGATTTTACTTACACTTTTTTTTTTTTTTTTGATCCCGAAAGACAGGATCACTTCCATCATGCCCCGGGATCACCCCGTTTTCAATCCAGAATTCGGATTTTTTATGCTTCTTTATTTTCCATAACACAATCTGTGATATAAAATTGATGCGATCCTTACAAAAATACAAAAATAAAATCGTATCAGCATAACACCTCTCCCCTATGAATGATGGGTGCTCCACACAGTTCAAGCTGACTCACTCTGCCGAGCAGGGTTTCCGGAAGAGTTGATCCAAATCAAATATCCATTTGGACAAAACTGTAACCAACAGGTGGATGAGTAACTTATAGATCAAACTTAAGTCTCTCAGCTCATTACTCACTCCATTTGCTTCCCTTCAGTACTGGACAAGCCATGTGTAATGTACGCACATCTCCTTCACCCCTATTGTTCAAGTTGTGAAATAGTAGAGCATTACCAAGCTTGGGTTGCACTGAAATCCCCAGCTCAGGAAAAGCGGTGGCACCGCCCAGCTCTACATCAGTCAACTAAGGACAAAAAGAGAACAATAATCGATTTGATTGCTATAAAAAACTGCATAATACGTACATAGATGAGTAGGGTGGCCATACGATTTCCCGCCTTATTCGATCGGGACATTTCCTCACTAAAAAAGTCATAATGCTCTCCGTAGTGACCTCCTAGGCCATAATTTATAATTTGCATGTCGTCAGAGTTGGACAGATCAAAATTGGTGAGTTCACCCACAAGACGACTTATGGATTGTAGACTAGCATTCAAGCGGGGGGACACCCAAGCTCCATGTGTCGTGCGAGATGGATTTGGCACTGAACCCGTAAAATTAACATTCCAGGTCGTGGCACGCTTTAGCAGTGGTTCGCCAATTTCACGTATGCTTAATGCCATCTCCTGACTCAAGACATCGTGGTACAACACAATATAAGGATCCAAAGAGAGTATTTCCATCTTAAATGGAGCGATCAATAGGAAGGCAGATTGTGTGTTGGCATAAAGACAATGCAAGCGAGTGGTTTTATGGAAGGCTGGATCACACCAGGTTCGGCAGTAACTTTGCTCGTAACGAACGGAATGATATGTGTAGTTTTCTGTAAGAAATTTCGCTGAGTGAAGAATGTTTCGGTTTATGAAAAGGAACTTACGGCTACTATTCTTGGGGACATATTTGGGAAATGGTCTAATATCAGCTTCATCGATTACTTGAAGCACTTTATAGACTTTCCGTTCCTCGGCCGTTAGGTTTTTATATGCCATTAGAGTTGCATTTACCCAATCATTTGCTAGATCCAGTTGTGAGTGATCATATGTATGTCCAGCCATTTCTAAAGATTCTAAAGGACCAAACTTGGAACTGCAAGTAGGAGAAAGAAGTTTAAGCTGGTGGATTTGTTTGTAACTCGCTTAAGAGAGCTTTACGATCAAAAGATTAAAATAAAGCAACGGAAATGTTAGATTGTGCCTATGATTCATCACCAAAATGATCAAATTCTTCGTGATAAGTGCCCTTCAAAGTATGCACACTTTATTTCCTTCAGTTATTATGTAATAAAATGAAGCCTTTGCAAGTCTGTCCAAGATATTCTCCACTGCATATTCACTCAGATTGTTGGGTATTCAACAAAATGCTGAGTTAAGATAAATCTAAAATATATACTTGATCAAAATTATGATTTTCATATAACATAGCATACTTAAAAGGGCATTACGCATGATATATTTTGTGTTTGTAGAGTTAGGTAAAGGTATAAGTATAAGATTTCAAAACATAACATAACATTAAGATTTATTGATGATAGATTTATGGGTGAATGCTCAGTGATTCCTAGGTGAATTGTTGTTTAAGCGACAGATTCATCAGTTAAATTTTCCACCTGAGACCCATTTCTAGCTGGGTGAGTCATTGGTGATACATTGGTGAGTCGTTGATGAATTATCTATGATATATTAATCCTTGAATCATTGGTGATTCTTGGGTGAGTCATTGGTTAATCATAAGCGACAGATTCACCAGTGAAATGAAACCTGAGAGCCATTTCTGGCGGGGTGTGTCATTTGTGAATCATTGGTGATACATTGGTGAGTCGTCGATGAATTTTCGATGACAGATTAATCGTTGAAACATTGGTGGCTCTTGGGTAAGTCATTGGTTAATCATAATCTACAGATTCCTTAGCCATTTCAAGTTGAGTAAGTCATTGATGAATTATCGACAATAGATTTATCGTCGAATCATTGGTGAATCTTAGGCAAATCAATGGATAATCGTTGGCGACAGATTCATAAGTAAAATTTTCAACCAAAAACCCGTTTTTTTGGATGAGTAAGTCATTGGTGTATCATTGGTGAATCGTCGATGAACTATCGATAATAGATTAATCGCTTTATCATTGGTGTCTCTTGGGTGAGTCATTGGCTAATCATAAGCTACAGTTTCTTTTAAAATTGATAAATTATCGATGATAGATTTCGATCGTTGAATCATCGGTGATGCTTAGGTAAATCAATGGTTAATCATTGACGACAGATTCATCAGAAGAATTTTTCCACTGAAACCCATTTTCCGGCTGAGTGAGTCATTAGGAAATCATTGGTGAATCATTGGTGATTTGATGGTGAGTCCCAATGACTCATTATTGAGGATTGATTTATCGTTGAGTTAATTATGATTCTTAGATGAATCATTGGCTACAGATTCATCAGTGATACAACTAAAGATTCATATGTGAATAGTTGGTGAATTATCGACAAACAAATTCATGTTAAAATATTTGGTACAACAGGCAGTAGATCATTGATATCATTAGTGAATCATTGCTGATTTATTGTTGTGTCATTGGTAAAATATGGGTGAATCATCTGCAACAGATTCATCAGGGAATCATTACTGATACGTATACAGATTCGGCTGCTATGGCGGATATAAGGCTATAGTTAGTAACTTTCTGGTAAAACATTTACTGACTTATTAGTGTGACATTAATCAACTATTGGTCACAGATAAAGGCGACGAATGGTTGCAACTTACTCGTATTGAATACCATTTAGACGCCCCTGAGCGAAATCCTGCGCAGTTAGTCCATAAACGTTCTGAAGGCGACTAATGGCTTGCAAGGCCTCAGCATAATCCTCAACTGTTGGCAGCTCTAACGAAAGTTTGCTTATGGCCCAGATATGTTCTAAAAATGAAATATATATTTGAAATTATGCTCGATTGATCAGTTCGGTAGGTATATCTTACCGCTGCCAATTGGCTGCTCCATTAGCTGACGCCAATGAGTCCAGTCTGAATGCATGTGCCGTAAAAGAGAATAACTTTGAAGTGGATTGCCAAGATACTCTTCCCGATTGGGTCGAGCTGCCGTTTGTCTAGCTCGCATTGAAGTAATGTGACTAAAAAACTTAATGCTTAGTCTAGTACTCAAAAGTATCCCTTTCACGTTTGTCAAACTCACCGACGCATGATTCCGATCTTTTGTCTTAGATCGCCAGCATATTGACCCAAATGATTTAGCAGTTGTTCATCCAGCTTTAAAAGTTTAGTCATTGCAAACACAGAAGTGGCATAATTAGAGTTAATATTTAGCACCGATTCAGTTTCCACACAAAGCCCTGAATAAGCGCTAACAAGGAGAAAGATAATCTGAACTTGCGGCAACCACATGGCTAAATAAAAGTGCTCCAAAAAAACTTCCCACATTTCAATGAAGCGGCTTGACGAATTCAATTTTCATGCTGTGTTTATTTTGTTGTAAAATCTGGGGCGAAACGTCTAAATTAAAAATTGTATATCCAGCAGAGCTAAGAAGCTAGACAGGGTCTTCTGAACAGTTGTCCCAAATCACCCAACCATTTGGTCATAACTAAAAGAGAGAATAAAATTGAAGGCACATTTTCAGAGAAGAATTCTCCCCAACTTGTTTACCCCATCTAGAGCCAACAATAGTGGTGCAGGCCGCATGTCCGGTTCTGGGATCACCCTCGCCTTTGTGATCCAAATTGTACCACATCAAAGCGGCTCCCTTTTTGGGATAAACTGTTATGTTCAAACGGGGAAATATGGTGGCACCACCTTGAGGCACATCATTTAACTAAATAGAAATAGTTTGCATAAAAATTCCATTAACTTAACCATTCTTACTTACGTAGAACAATATTGTGGCCATGCGATCGCCCATTGCATAATCGGTGCTCTAAAATCAGAATTAATGTCAAAGTACATATGGCAATTCTCATAATTACTACCTACCTCACTACCAAAATAGTCGAAATGATCATGATAATGTCCACCAATGCCATAGTTCATCATCTGAAATGGTTCTGAGCATCTCACATCGAAATTGGTAAAGTCCTCCACTCGTTGACTAAGTCTTTTCGTTAGATTGTTATATTCCCCCGGCACCCATACTGCTTTGGTAGTTCGTGCAGAATCTGGAACGGCTTTTTTTTGAGTCCAATTAAAGGTTAAGGCACGAAATAGTTTGACACGAGCTAATCGGAGCATTTGTTCAATTTCCCTTTCGGAGATCACATCATAATGGAGCACTATGTAGGGATCCAGGGAGAGTATTTCCGTTTTAACGGGTGCCAAATGTAAGAAGGGTGAAGCTGTTGTATTGTAGAGACAGTAGAGCTGAGTTGTGATGTTACGGCATTCCATTAGGCAGCACATGTGTTTTCCATCCTGCTGTTCACTATCAAATTCTGGGAGTAAATTGGCAGGGTTTGACAATTTTCGAAAATTGAATCGATTGTTCATTTGCAGCTTGAAGAAAGCTCTTTTTAAGCTGGGATTGTGGGGCCAGTCAATCATGGCTGCTTGTAAAAAGTTGCCAGCTTCTTCCTTTCTATCTGTTAAGGATAAAGAGTAGAAAACAAAGATATGTCCATTGAAGTAAACATACCCAACTTGTTCAAAACTTCGGCATGTAGCACCCAGATAGAGGCTTGGTGTAGTCCCAGTTGCTCGTTGAGATCTGAACTCTGCTTCTCCTCTTCGACGAGTTGAAGTGCTGCTCTTAGCCACTGATCTGCCTCAATGTACTTCTCGCCCTCTAACAAATACTTGGCCATGGTAAAACAATCCAGAGAAGTTAGAGACACGCTTAAAGCACCATATTTTAAGTTGATTTGTATAACATTTTCTAAAATTATTATATTGCTTACTTGTATAGCACATTTTGTAAAAGTCCCTTGGCCATATCCCTTCCATCTAGAGAATAAGTGTTTTGTATGCGGTACAAGCCATCGTTGGCCTCCAACATGTCCTTGGAACTTGGTAGGTTTTCATATTGCTCGCTTATATTTCCTGCAAACTCTTTTTAAAAAAAATAAAACTGGGTTAATATAGAATTCTTTTCATGGTTACTGAACTACACACCCTTCCCTAGTTGTTGCTCCAAATACCAGAGCCATTGAGGCCAATCCATGTGCATATGACGCAGTAGGGCAAAACTATGCAAGGGATTGTAGAGATACTCCTCGGCGCCTTCTGCTTTTGCCTTCAGCAGTTCTTTTAGCCTGATCTGCACGTAACTGGAAGAAAAAACTCGTGTCAAACTTTATTCAAAATAAAAACGGGTAAGGGCAACCGGCCCGACTCCAAAATACACTGTTCCCTTCATTTCATTTGTTTTCGCAGCCTCATCAAATTTGTTTAACTTGAGCGAATTCCTACCGATCTTATTGAAATTTTCTGAATAGTTAGATATGTGGACTTCCTTGAATTGACAGTTTTTCGCGGTTATTGAGCATTAAAGGGAGGGCAGACATTTCCCAAGTCTAAAACAAACTTGAACTGTTTATGGTATACACTGAAAAAATAACAAATATCTATAAACTTGCCAAACTTGAAAGCAAACGAAAATAGATTTTGAGACCAAAGTAAAAAAAAGTCAAAATTAATATGTCTCAAGTGGGATTCGAACTCTCTACCTCACCGTTCTAAGGCAAGGGTTTAAGCATCTCTAATATCGAGCTGAGAGGTTGTTTTCTTTTGCAGCTTAGTCCAACATTTGGCTGATGTTCTGTCGCCCAGGGTAGCGAGCTCAGGCCCCAGACTGGGAAGTTTGAAAATATAAATTTGAAGATGATAATTCATGGGTTCAGAGATGTTTCCGTCTGCCTGTAACATTTGCACAATTTCAGTATCCCAACTATAACATAATCTGTACCTCACATACATACAAACAGTATCAAATAAACGGTAAGTTTGTTTAAAGTGCTGCCCATCGATATTCCAGCCGGTGCTAAATAATCGTTTTCCCTAAAACTCGACTATCGCTCATCCGATCTTCAACATTCCTTTGGCGGATCGATAAATAAAACTGATGAGCTAGTATGTTTATAAGAAACGAGCCCTATGTCTTAAGAATTGTGGGAGACATAACGCTTCTCAAATGAAAATAAGCTTTACCTGCCTGCAAGTATGAAAATAGAGGAAAGTTAACTTCGGCTTAACTTAATTAATTAATAACTTCTAACTAATTTGAAGGACATTTCCACTGAGAACAAACAAGTTTTTTTTTAGGTAGGTAGGTAGGTAGTTCGGGCTGACCCCAGATGGGGTCACACATAGACCTTAGGGTTCTTAATGAGGCCGGGTGATTATTTGGGTACGTTTGGCTTAGAAGACCAGGAGGATTCTTGACGTTTTGGCAAATTCCAATTACTGTTTTGGGGGCCTCTTGGCCGCTTCCTCCAAATAAGAGAACCGTGGGGTGTGCAGAATTTGTAATCTTGTCGTGGCAATTGCTGGACAGCTGCAAAGATGTTCTAGAGTTTCTGCGACTCCAGGTTCTATACATTTCCTGCAGGTGTCCTCTGTAGGTGTCCTCCAGTAGACTTGCACCTTTCTGGAGATGCTGAGGGAATCAAGCGCTTCCCTGCTCGCCAGGACATTTCTGGAGTTGATGGAGTGTCCTTGCAAAGTTTTTTTTTAAATAAGACTGCTTTTCTATGACAGATATTCTATATAGATGTCCGATTTCGACCAAACGAAGTGGAATCATGGAAAAGCAAAGCGAACTAAGAAATACGAAGATTGGAGGTGTTTTCTTTGAAAACGAAAAAGTTTTTCTCACTAAAACTAGTTTTTCGACCGATCGTTCCGTTGGCAGTTATATGTTACAGCCATCCGATCCGGCCGGTTCCGACAAATGTGTTCAGACTAACTGACAGACAGACGAACAACAACAACAACACATGGCTATATTGAGTCTGGTGTTGAAGCTGATCAAGAATATATATATATTTTATCTGGTGCGAGATGCTTCTCTCTGGCTGTTACATAGTTTTGCACAAACTTAATATACTGTTTGTACCTTTATCTACTCACCTTTCGATCACATCCACATTTTCTTGCAGTGCATTAGTGAAATTCTCTAAATTATCTACCAATTGTTCATCATAAGTAAATAAATGTCCCAGTTCAGCAATAGACATGGCATAATGTTTTCCGGGTCTTTCTTCATCTTCTGAATTTGTCATGCATAGCCCCAAAACCAGGCAACAGAGCACAGCAATTCTTGACATTTGAAGGTCTTAAACTCAACTGTCAGTGCATATGCCGTCTAAGTGAAATGCATCAGTCAAGGGAAATGGATTTGTCATGGCCATGTGGAGTGTGAATCAGAACTCAAAAGCTTCATTTAAAAACGAGAATCAAGATGACGCCATGATTAGGTAGCTCGGCAGTTGATAGATTGCAAGTATGCGGGTATAAGTTTTGCAGACCAATGACAATTACTTTGGTTCAAGCTTTATAAGATCCATAATTTTTACAATAACTTAAATTTTCAATTAGTATGATATATTTGAATACAGTTGAATCGATTTCATACCGCTAGCCACTCGAGCTTTCGGCTAGACAAGGTCTTCTGAACAATTGTCCCAAATCACCTAACCACTTGCTCATTACTGAAAACAAGGAACTTTTAGTCACATTTCACATTCTTGCTTCTGCTTGCTTACCCCATCTCGAGCCCACAATAGTAGGACAGGCCGCGTGCATGGTTCTGGGATCACCTTCACCTTTGTGATCCAGATTGTACCACATCAATGCTGCGCCCTTTTTGGGCCAAACTGTTATATTTAAAAGGGGAAAGGCGGTGGCACCTCCCAGAGGCACATCGGTTAACTGAATGGGAAAAAAAGGGCATTCAATTTCGAAAAGTTGGACCATATTCACTTACATAAAACAGAACTGTGGCCAGGCGATCTCCAATTATATAATTGGAATACTAAAATGTTGATTGTCAAATGGAAATGTGTATTAAGAAGATGCAATTATGACAACTCACGTTACTACCAAAATAATCATAATGAATACGATAATGTCCACCAATTCCGTAGTTCATTACTTGAAATGGCTCGGAGAATCTCACATTTAAATTGGCAAAGTCCTCGATACGCCGGCTGAGTCTTTTCGTTATGTTGTTGTGGGTGTCCTCTACCCAAATGGCCTTGGTAGTGCGGGCAGGATCTGCTGCTGCTTTCTTCAAAATGGTATTATAGGTCACGGCACGAAGTAATTTGACTCCAGCTAAATGCTTCATATGCTCAATTTCCTTAGCGGAGATGACATCATAATGGAGCACTATGTACGGATCCAGGGAGAGTATTTCCGTTTTAACGGGTGCCAAACGAAGGAAGGGTGAAGCTGTTGTATTGTAGAGACAGTAGAGCTGAGTTGTGATGTTACGGCATTCCATTAGGCAGCAAATGCGTTCTTTTTCCGTCAGCTTTTGATTATTTTGTGGAACTGATTTGACAGGATTAATCATTTTTAGCTTGAAGAAAGCTCGTTTTAAACTGGGATTATAGGGCCAGTCAATCATGGCTGCCTGTAAAATGTTGCCAGCTTCTTCCTTTCTATCTGTTATGGATGAAGAGTAGAAAACAAAAATATGTCCATTGAAGTAAACATACCCAACTTGTTCAAAACTTCGGCATGTAGCACCCAGATAGAGGCTTGGTGTAGTCCCAGTTGCTCGTTGAGATCTGAACTCTGATTGTCCTCTTCGACGAGTTGAAGTGCTGCTCTTAGCCACTGATCTGCCTCAATGTACTCCTCTTTCTCTACCAAATACTTGGCCATGGTAAAACAATCCAGAGAAGTTAGAGACACGCTTAAAGCACCACATTTTAAGTTAATTTGTATAACCTTTCCTAAAACGATTATATTGCTTACTTGTATTGCACATTCTGTAAAAGTCCCTTGGCCATATCCCTTCCATCTAGAGAATAAGTGTTTTGTATGCGGTATAAGCCATCGTTGGCCTCCAACATGTCTTTGGAACTTGGTAAGTTTTCATATTGCTCGCTTATATTTCCTGCAAACTCTTTTTAAAAAAATAAAACTGGGGTAATAAAGAATTCTTTTCATGGTTACTGAACTACACACCCTTCCCTGGTTGCTGCTCCAAATACCAGAGCCATTCAGGCCAATCCATGTGCATATGACGCAGTAGGGCAAAACTATTCAAGGGATTGGAGAGATACTCCTCGGTGCCTTCTGCTTTTGCCTTCAGCAGTTCATTTCGCCTAGTCTGTACATAACTAGAACAAAAACATTTTTTGCGCTTATCTTGTTCGATCTCTACTCACTTTTCAATCACATCAACTTTTTCTTGCAGTGCATCTGCAAAGTTTTGTAAATTGTTCACCAACTGTTCGTCATAGGTGAACAAATGTCGCATTTCGGCAATTGACATGGCATAGTGTTTACCAGAAATATTTTCTTCATTTGATCTTGTCATTGACAATCCCAGAAGCAGGCAATAGACACATCCAAGTCTTGTCATTTTAAGGTCTTGAATTGCACTGGAAACAAAAATCGTTTCAGAGTAAAATGAATCGGTTTCGGAAAATCGATTTGTGACGAGACTTTAGCCAGAGGTGAGACGACTTTTTTGAGCGGGAACTACACAGAAAGAAAAAAAAGGACCAAAAAAAGATCAATTTGGAAAGAGCATGTCTTAAATATATACTTTCAATTATTCAGCGGAGCTGCAAGTCCCTAGTCCCTTTCAGATGGATACCGGGAATCATCCTACGGATTATTTAAGGTCTGCAATTTGAATGAAAACCTTAATCGTTTCTGAGTAAAATGAATCAAATGAATACTGATGAATATCCTTTTTTATACCCTTGAAATTGTCCACATGTTTGTAACGCATAAAAGGAAGCATTTCCGACCCCATAAAGTATATATATTCTTGATCAGTATGACGAGCTGAGTCGATATGATCGTCGGCTTGTCTGTTTCTAAGCTAACAACTCCGCCAGTTTTAAATCTATCGCGACCAAACTTTGCACGAAGTCGTCTGGTACAAATAGGCTGCACATATGTCGGTTATAACATATGGTTACCATAGGAACGATCGGTCGAAAAACTAGTTCTAGTGAGAAAAGCTTTTTTGTTTTCAATGCAAACGTTTCCAAACTCTGCATTTACTAGTTTTCAATGCTTCCCCATGATTCTGCCAAATTTGGTCGAAATCGGACATCAATATAGTATAGATGCCATAGAAAAGTAAGGTTAGTTAGAAAAACTTTTTTGTTTTCAATGTAAACCTATTTAAAATTGGCATATATTTATTTTATAAGCTTTTAGACAACTCTTCAAAGTTTGGTCTAAATCGGATGGCTATATGTTATAGCTGCCATAGGAATGATCGGTCGAGAAACTATTTTTAGTGAGAAAAACTTTTTTGTTTTCAAAGCAAACGCCTCCAAACTTTGCATTTCTTTGTTTGCTTTGCTTTTCCATGATTCCACCAAGATTGGTCGAAATCGGACGTCTATATGGTATAGCTGTCATACAAAAGTAGAGTCAGAAAAGTATTCTTATAGAGAAAAACTTGTTTTTTTTTTCAGTGGATATGTCCTTTCCTCTAACTTTGCTCTATTTTTTTCCCTGTGTAGTTGTTGCCGTTTCCCTTTCCTACAAAAAGAGCGTCAAGCCCGGGCTTAAGAGAGAAGTTTATAGTGTTCGACAAATTTAAGGATCAAGGTTTTAGGGTATTGGTTCGAACCTTGGTATACTTATGTCAATGCATAATCAACTAATTTGTTTTATGAACTAAACATTATCTAAAATAATTTGCCAAAAATCACAAGCAAGGGCTTGCCCACCACTGATTTAGATAATTCAAAGATCCACAGAATATCACTGTAATGGACAACAATAGCTTTCACTGGAAATTAGTTTAGTTTTTTTGATGAACCGAACAGAAATATTAAGTTTTCAGCCACGGTTCAAACTGGTTGTCTTCATACAAAGCATTTCCACACCAATAAACAAATAAATTGACTTTTTAAATGCAAAATAAATCTCATGCCAGAAACATTCAACACTCAGTCCAATTCCCAAGTCTCACAAAAGGAGCACAATTAATGTGTGTCAAACGAATCGTCAATCAAACCGCAATCAATATAAATTTATATGAATCGTTGTGGGTACACATATTCCTTTTACAGTCCGGGAATGTGGTGCATGAAATGCCAACAAACGTTTTTCATTTTGTCATTTGCATAGGTTGAGGCAGAAGCACTCCAGAAATGCCGAAAAAATGCTCCAACTGTGTCAATGTTTGTCTAGTCTGCTCTGTCTGATGCTGCTGCCGCTGGTGCCAGGCATTCTCGATGGTTGTCTCCAGCCTGTCCACTCAGTTGGCATTTGATAGACAGTGAAACGAGTATGTCTGCAGTTAAAGCGTACTTTTTTTTAGCTATTGTCAGCCTTTTCCTGGCCACTGTCCAGGGCGATTACTATTCCGCCATTAGTGAGCTCAAAAGACTACTCGACGTGGAGGCTTTCTTGGTGGAGCAAATGGAAGCTTATCTGGTTAAAGCTGTACAGGAACAAGAACATATCGAAAGGTAAAGTTTAATGCGAGGAGTTGAGTTAATTGGTATTGTTACAGTAAAACCGAAACAACCCATCCCTTCCGGTTTTAAGAACAAATCCGCACTCTAAATTGCAAAATTTATGTTAAAATGGGAGCATGACTGATTGTTAAGTATAAATTGAATGAAACAATGGAGAAGTTACCAATTCAAGAGTACCCCCCTCGTGCTTTGAACCTTCTAAATAAATTGGTTTCAAGTTTCATTAACAGCTGCAGTCAACTTATCAAATGCCGACGCAATGTTTTGTATCGGATTTGATGAAACTTAGTTTTCAACAGTCTTGGCTACTTCATGTCTTGGACGCCAGTAGAGGTTTTTGAGTCTTTCTTCGTGAAAAAAGAACTATAGACCACCAATTGTTTCTGAGTAAAAATGTGCTTAGATATGTCAAACATGATTTGTATGAGAGTCACCATTTGAGCCTGGCCACACTTAAAGTTAAGTCTAGATATATTAAAGTTGTTTTTGTATGGGTTGTATCACACATTAGCTTCCAAGAGAGTGTTAGTATTTATAATTAAAGACGCAGCACAATCTAAAGTAAAATCAAATGGGGTAACGTTCTCCATGTTTTTGGATGCTCCGATATCATTTGTGGCACTTTTTTTTTGATTGGTAAGGAGGGGTTTGACATAGCATAGAAACAGACGGACGGAAAGACGGACATGGCTATATCGACTCAGCTCTTCATGCTGATCAAGAATATACATATACTTTATGTGGTCGGAAATGCTTCCTTCTATGCGTTACAAACATCTGGACAATTTCAATATGCTCTCTGCAAGGGTATACAAATATAATATGGGGCATCGTTTCCAGGCTTTGGGGTGCTCCTACTCAATTTCTGGCAATATTTGTAAGATAATTGGTGAGGAGTCGTCTTATGGTGGGGGCAAGAGTTTAAAATCAAAAGAAAACTCAAAAGGGCTGTCGTTTTCTTAGTTTTTATATGCTCCGATTTCATTTCTGGCCACAGTTTTTTGATCGGTGAGAAGGGGCTCGAATTATGGAGGGGAAAAGTGATGAAAATTAAAAAAAAAAGCTTATGGGGTATCGTTTTAAGTGTTTTAGGCTTCTCCGATTCCAGAAAAAAAAGATCCAAACAAGTATCCATTTGGGAGGGATATGTCTTAAATATCCTTTTAATCATCCAACGGAGCTGAAAAATCATCCCAAGGATCATCATTTTTCATATCCTTTGGATGATTTTTAGCTCATTTGCATGATTAAAAGGATATTTCAGACATATCCCTCCCAAATGGATACCGGAAATCATCCTTTTTTTCTCTTCTCACAACAGCACACGACTTGGCGTTCCGTTTTCTGCGGAACAACATTCATGGTATCTTCAAAACTGTACATTTCCGTCCTCAGGGGCTAAATGAAACCTTTATTTCTGCACTTTCTGCCAGTCAGTCTTTCATTCCATCCCCTTGTACAGTGTGAAGCAACTTCAAACACTGTTTATCTTATTTTACTTTCAGATTTTTGAAACATGTGGAGGAGGTGGAAAGTGATGTGGAATTTCGCGACGATTACTTTGGCAATCCAATTAATGCTTTCATCATCATACGACGCTTAGTGCACGACTGGAGATTTAATGTGTTTGAGCCAGTTTTTGACACGCAAAACTTTCAGGCTTACAAGCAAAATCTAACGCAGGCGTTGCAGGACCCCCAGTTTGAGGGACCCACGAGGGAGGATTTGTTGGGGGCCACGCGCGGTCTTTGCCGTTTGCAGCAGACCTACAAGTTGTCCACATCACAACTGGCCAATGGTATTCTATTGCCCGACGAAGTTCCGGAGCTGAATGTCACATTCAGTGCCAGTGATTGCTTTGAAATGGGAAGCCAACTGAATGAACTAAAACAATATTCCTACGCAGTGGAGTGGCTGCTCGAGGCACGAGCCAGATCCAACCAACAACCCTCAGTGTTTCCCAATGTCAGCGATATTAATATTCTGGAGCAACTGGCTCCGGCCTTGGATAAGTTGGGCAACGTCAAGCTGGCCCACAAGTTGAATAACCAAATTTTGAACCAAGAGCCAAAAAATGAAATGGCTATGAAAAATAAGCTCTCATATGAGTCTCAGTTGGCACGTCAACGTAATCCCAGTAAACGGTTGGCAGCTCCGCAGGTGCAAGTGGCAGACAAGAAGCCAAATGAGAGTTATGAGCTTTACCAGCGCGTCTGCCGGGGAGAGGTACATCAAAGTGCGCATCAGCAACGGCACCTACGGTGCAGATTTAGTGACCAGGGTGTGGCCTACTATCGCCTGGGGCCTTTCAAAGTGGAAGAACTGCATACTGATCCCTATGTGGCCTATTTCCATGAAGTCTTACACAAAAGTGAAATTTCACAAATTCTGGAACATGGAGCGGGACACTTACAGCGTTCGCAAGTGGGAGACGTGGGCAATTCGACAGCGTCCGAGATCCGCACCAGCCAGAACACTTGGCTGTGGTACGAACAGCATGCCTGGCTCAGGGGTATCAAACAACGACTGGAGGATATCACCGGATTGACCACACAGACTGCCGAGCCCCTGCAGCTGGTTAATTATGGCATAGGCGGGCACTATGTTCCGCATTATGACTTCACAAGCGTAGGTATTCCCACAGAAGATTTGATGAAATGATGGCTAATTGGCTAACTTTAAAACAGAGCCCCGACCTGAGCTTCAGATGGAAAGGCAACCGCCTGTTGACCGCCCTTTTCTATGTGAGTTGAGTGTCCCAGACATTCCCTTTTGTTACCGTTCTCCAACAACTATTTTAGCTCAATACGGTGCCACTGGGCGGTGCCACAGCATTTCCTCTCCTCCATCTGGCTGTGCCACCCATCAAAGGCAGCCTCTTGATTTGGTACAATCTACATCGTTCACTGGACAAAGACTACCGCACCAAGCATGCGGGCTGCCCAGTGCTCAAGGGATCCAAGTGGAGTGAGTTTGGTTTGCGAAATGGTTGGAAAATGCTTCACTAGTTCAATTACCTGGTTTCTTTCACAGTTTGCAATGAATGGTTCCATGAGGGTGGTCAGGAACTCAGGCGACCCTGTGGCCCCAGCAATGACAGCGACAAGTCCTCAGCTCTGGCACAGGAAGCCAACTGAGGGGTTGGGAGGTAGAAAAATTTTAATTTTCCATTGTTGCATTTGAATAAACGAGACGGAGAGGAACAATGAAAAGGAAAAGCCGTGCTCAGAGATGAAAAAGGTTCCAATGGCTTTGATCAGCAGGTCGAGAATGTCAGCGGAGACTTTGCAATAATTTAAGTAGCAAAACAAGTAAGAAAGTCGGTCAAGCCCAATCGTTCAATGTATATTGAGACAACCTGCCCAAACTGTGTGATTTTCCAATGAAGTATTGTATGTAGCCGCTGATACTGAAGCCGGTGTCAGTGGATTATCAGAAAAAATGTCAAGATGGCACTGTATAAGACCTCACGTTGTCTTACTCCGCCAAGAAGGGTCCCAAACTGTGTCCCAACTATCACCAGGTGTATGTGGTGTATCCATTCGACGTTTTGGAAAGTGTTGTGAAGCCTCTCAACAGGGAAAAACGACTCAAACATGGCTACGACTACGGAACTTTAGTTCTTCGGATGATTGACCTGATGGTAGACCAGAACTTAATGTGGTCTGTTCTCGTGGCTATGGCTTGCTGTACTCTACACCCAAATATTAAGTCTTTGTCTCCGAGCAATGGACAATTTTCCAATGCATCCGGTGCACTGCGATCGATGAGTAGCCAGGGAGACTTCGACTATTTCACACTGATAGCTCTCCTTGAAGAACTCGCTTGAGTTTTGGGGTACATCCTTTTCCAAAAAGGTTCCAAATATCATGAATTTCGGCGCCTGTTTTCCATGAGCATGCTGGAATATATGGACGAGAAAGAACTCCAGACTCTCGCTAACATCAAATGTTCTCTGACAATCATCGAAATAATATACAATTGATTATCCATTTTCAATTTGTGTCTGATTTGACCGTAAAAGAATGCCAGAATCATTAGGTTTTTATACACTGTTCCCATTACAAATGGGAAAAGGGGGGTAATGAAGTTGTGCGATTGAATGTAACAGCGAGAACGAAATATTTCCGACCACATAAAGTATATATACAAGAATGAACAGCCGAGCCAAAATATCCATGTCCGTCCGTCCAACTGTCAGTCGTTCCGTCTGTCTGTATGATCTTATTGAAAATGGTAAAAGGGGAATCATGAAGTTGTGCGAATGTATGTATCAGGGAGAAGGAAACATTTCTGACCCCATACCCCACAGTATATACATATATTCTTGATCAGCGTGAAAAGCCAAGTCGATATAGCCATTTCCGTCTGTGCGTCCGTCCGTCCGTCTCAGAGACTTTAAGAGATAGAGCCACAAATGAAGGAAGATATACATATGTATGCCGTACGCAGATCAAGTTTGTTTCAGATTTTAAAAAATTCCCCCCCGCCCCCCTCTTATAACCAACAAGCCGTCTGATCCACAATTAGTTAGAGTTAGATCCTCGTGGTTTAGTTCACATCAAGCTAGGCCCAATATCTGGTACACTCAGATCGTACAAAAATTACCGGAGTTATAAGCGAAACAATTGAGCTTGACGTTAGCTAGGTCTAAAACCGCTGAAATTACCAACTAATGTGGCCTACTTCCAGGATGAGCCTATTACTACGTTTATGCTTAAATAAAAAATCATGATTTTTGCGCCTCAAAGTATGTTGTATTTATATATAATATATATAATATTATTTTATAATATTTGCCTTAAACCGCATTTGTTTATTACACCCAACACTAGTCAGACAATCTCGGTGAATGTACAGTCTGGAAGAGGTATGACACTGCCCATCAATTATCTCATTCAAACAGATAATTGTTAACGGAAATAAAGTTTTAAAGCGTAAAAAACAATGATATTTTTTAAGCATAATCGTAGTATAGAATAGCTGTTACAAAATCCGGTTAAGTTCAAATTCAACAAGAAGCAAGAAAGAAAGTCGGTCAAGCCCGACTATAACATACTCTGTACCAAGAAAATTTGTCTTTTGATCATAACTCGAAAACCGTTCATCCGATCTTCTTCATTCCTTTGGCGGATCGATAAGTTATCCTAATAACTAAATATGTCCAGAAGGAACAAGCCATCTATCTTCAAAACCGTGGGAGATATGACGTTTTTTCTAAATTGCGGGGGCGGCAGGGGGCGTGGCCAAAATTGAAAATAAACTTGATCTGCCTGCAGACAAAAGAAGCATAAGTCCCATACATGTCAAGCCTCTATCTCTTACCATCTCTGAGATCTGTGCGTTCTGTCGCGGCTATATCGACTCGGCTGTTGATGCTGATCAAGAATATATATACTTTATGGGGTCGGAGATGCTTCCTTCTGGATGTTACATACTTTTGCACAAACTTATAATACTCTATGTACCTACGGTACAGAGTATAAAAACAAATAAATGAAAACAAATGTACAGGGTATTTTGTAGTCGGGACATTCGACTACATTTACTCTGTACCAGATGTACGCCGAGTATATTAAGTTTGTGCAAAAGTATGTTACAAACGGAAGTAAGCATATATTTGGATTTCAATCAAAACTTTTCCAAACTTTGTATTTATTGTTTTCCAATGTTCCAATTCCACCAAATTTGATAATGATCGTCCAATTATATGGTAAAGCTGCCGTGCAAATGACTTCTGAAAACTAGTCCTAGTAAGAAAACCATTTTTCTTTCC
This sequence comes from Lordiphosa andalusiaca, assembly GCA_035044965.1. Lineage (NCBI taxonomy): Eukaryota > Metazoa > Arthropoda > Insecta > Diptera > Drosophilidae > Lordiphosa > Lordiphosa andalusiaca. Next base: position 2,093,283 of record JAWNNM010000036.1, read on the forward strand.
ATTGTTAACTTCTTCAAATTTGACATTTGGTAAATAGCTTCATATAAATCCACTTTAATACAACTCTACAAAATTTTGTTTACTTTTAGAAAGCTTTTTTTTCAACTTGCCAGCACGAGATTGTTGAAAATCAGATGAATATATTGTATGGCTGGCATTGAAACGGCCACAGAAGTGGCGCCATCCATTGGTCAGTTTGGGAATCACTCAACAATCACTGTTTAAGGCGAAAATTAAATTGTTGTAAGCAAATAGTTTAAACACTCTTCTCACATACAACCAACAAGCTGTAAGGGTTAGTAAACGTCCGCTGTTAGTTTTCCATTAAGTTTTTATTTTGATTGTTGGCTAGGTTCAGTTCAAAACAGAATTAAACTAGTTGTAAAATTAACATAATTAACACTAGGAAAACGCTTACGTGACTTTTATGAAAACTTTTAGAAATGCCTGCCATCAACCAAGCAAAAATAACTAAAATAAAAGTAGCTCTACCACTTTCTTAAGATAATAATTTGTTATACGACTAGTTTCACCTTTCGACTCTTGGCCCATTCGTTCTTAGCTTCAGTTTATCTACAGCCCTCTAGCCAAACAGTCAGACCTACGAATCATTGAGAAAGACTCTCAAAGCTCTATCTCAGCAGACATTGACCTTTGTCAGACACAAAACTCGTAGCCATCCAGAGTTAAATAATTATGCAAATGCCGGCTGCTGTTCACTGGTGGCGGCTTCTTCAGCTGGCGGTGATTTGGTCAACAGTTTCCAGTGCCAGCCACAGCGAAGATGAGCTCAATGCCTTACTTACCACGGAAAACTTCATCATTGATAAATTGCGAGACTATATTGATCGACTGGAACAGCAATTGGTGGACCTCAAAAGAGAAACGTTGCTTATAGAGCAAATACATGACCAGGTGGGTGCTGAAGTGGAAGAGCATATGGGCAATCCGCTCAATGTGCTGACCATACTAAAGCGTTTCGAGAGCGATTGGCCCAAACTGGAGCAGCAGGCGAATGCCATACACAACTTGTCCCAAAGTAACCCATACCAGGGCCAGGACATACAGCTGGAGTGGCCCACCGAAGAGGACTATGAATCCGCCTGGAGTAATTTACTGCATCTCCAGTCAGTTTATGACCTTGAACCCTCGAGTCTCTCGCTGGGTGTGGTGAATGGTCTAAAATTGGGGTACGACTTGCCATGCCAAGTATTTTCGGAAAACAATCAAAAACTCTTTGCATATTTACAGCTCAGCAATGTCCTGGAGCGATTGTCTAGAAATGGCTATTAAGTCAGAGCAAAAAGATAGGGCCAACTATGCCGTGGCAAAATTTTGGATAGAAACCGCGCTCAGCAAGCTGCCATCGACCCACAACACCACAGATGGGGCCAATGAGTGGGAACGGGGCAGAGTTCAAATTTTAGAAACTTCTTTGAACCTGGAATACCGTGCAGGTAAATAACTTCGATGAAAGTTGAGCTATTTCTACCCGTTTTCTATACAAATATTGTTCCCTCATCACGAACAGGCGAATATGCCAGTGCCCTGGCAACTGCCGAGGAGCTGCTGTTGCTGCGACCCAACAGACAGACGGTGCAAAAGGCCAAGGCAAAGCTGGAAACAAAACTGAAGTTGCCCCCGGGGAAACGGCAAAAAGCAAAGGAAAAGGCAAAGGAAAAGGCAAAGGCAAAGGCAAGTAGCAGGCAATAATTTAATTGTAAGTTGGCGCTTTGGCTAAATTAGAACCATTCGCAATTATAATGAATGCTAATTGTTCCCGCTCAAGAGCATTTCATAATCAAGAAACTTGTATACCCTGTTCCAAAAACAAATACAAAAACGTTTTTCGCGTTTTTCTAACTAATTTGAAGGACATTTCCACTGAACACAGACAAGTTTTTCTCACTCACTAACTTTTCTGACTCTTCTTTTGTTTGACAGCTGTGCTATATAGATGTCAGATTTCGACAAAACTTAGTGGAATCATTAAAAAGCATGGCAAACTAAGAAATACAAAGTTTGGAGGCGTTTTATTTGAAATCAAAAACGTTTTTCTCACTAAAACTAGTTTCTCGACCCATCATTCCTATTGCAGCTATAACCTATAGTCATCCGATTTTGCCGAAACTTTGAAGAATTGTGCGAAAGCTCATAAAATAAATATATGCCAATTGTCAAGAGGTTTACATTGAAAACAAAAAAGTTTTTCGTACTTAGACTATTTTTCTGACCTTACTTTTCTATGGCAGCTATACTATATAGATGTTCGATTTCGACCAAATTCGGCAAAATCATGGAGATGCATTGAAAACTAGTTAATACAAAGTTTGAATACGTTTGCATTAAAAACAAAAAAGTTTTTTCACTAGAACTAGTTTTTCGACCGATCGTTCCTATGGCAGCTATATTTTATAGTCATCCCATCTGTCCGATTCGTACAAATGTGCAGCGTATTAGTACCAGAAGACTTCGTGCAAAGTTTGTTGGCGATAGCTTTAAAACTGACTGAGGACATAGCATAGAAACAGACGGACGGACATGGCTCTATCGACTCAGCTCGTCATGCTGATCAAGTACATATATATACTATATGTGATCGGAAATGCTTCCTTCTATGCGTTACAAACATCTGGCCAATTTCAATATACCCTCTGCAAGGGTATAAAATAGGGTAGAATGTGCTAGGGAAAATGCATGTGGTTTGAAAAAGAATGCAACTTCGATCCTATAAAGTACCTATATATCCCAGCAAACATTTTATGTAATTATTGATCACACTTGAATCTCCCCAGCAAGCTTTTTGTGAAATTATTAATCACAATCGAGTCATTTTCGAGTCCTCAACCCGATTAAAATAGACATAATTGAGCGCATTTTCTGATCATAAATGATACTATAGTCGGGTTAAAATGGTACCCTAGCAACGACTATTCTTAAAGAGTCGTTTTAAACTCCTTCTTAGCAGTTTCAAATCATTTTCGAGTCATTTGAGAGTCTTTTTTTAGTCGTACTTCATTAAGTCAAATTTGGAGCGTATTCATGAATCATTTTCGAGTTTCTTTTAATCGCACATGATGGGTTTTTTTTTTTGTAATCATCAAAAGGGGTCGAAAATGACTCATCAAGGTGATTTTTGTCAAAATGATCTTCCAAATGTTGGGTGGGTTGTTCGAATCCTTGATCTGATTAAAATAGCTCGTTTTGAGATCATAAATGATAATTTTGTCGGAAGAAAATGGTACCCACTCATCATCGAGATGAGTCGTTTTTAACCCGTTTTTCTGATCAGTTTCGAATCAGATTCGATTCATTCGTGGGTCTTTTCAATTCGTATTTCAATAAATATCATTTTGACCATTTGCATGAGCTATTTTTGAGTTTTTTTTTAATCGCACCAGATAGTAATCATTTTTAAGTCATTAAAGGGGCTCGAAAAGGACTCATCAAAATCAGCTTTTGTCAAAATGATGTTCCAAATGTTGGGTGGGATATCATCAACAGCTTTTTCGGTGAATACAAGTCTGTCTATATGTTAGTTTGTCCTTTTGTGTGTTGGTAAGAGATCAAAAAGATCAATTTATCAGAGTAAATCAAGTGTAGTTGTAAGCAATCAAACATCATGCACAGAGTATTTGACAGTTTCTTGCCTTGCAGAACTCTAAATCCGCCGAACAATTACTTGTGGAGGAGCTGTGTCGAGAGGCCGTCCATCAGATCATTGCGGGAAGTCGCTTAACTTACTGCCAATTGGATAGAAGCAGGCCGCTGTTTTACCTTCAGCCACTCCGCTTGGAACTAATCAGTTCGGATCCTTACATTGCTGTGCATCATAGTGTTCTCACCAACAAGCAAACAGATCAACTAATTGATCTGCTAGATGACATGACACCCGGCCGCCACACGAAGAAGACTGCTTACGATTCACCCAAATTCACCCAATTGGCTCAAAAGAAATTGCTTCACTTAATGCCTCAACTGGGTCCGGTCAGGGATGATGCAAGTTGGAATCACTGGCTGGCGCGTCGTCATAGCCACGAGCATGTGTTGGGACCCGTGGAGGAGCAGATCTCACACTCGTTCTCACCCACGGCACGTGTCATGCTAAATGTGCGTATTGTGTTTTGTACTAATTAACTGATTAATCTGTCACTAATTGGGAATTGTCATCGTTACGGCTGCTCGTTACAGTTACAAGAGGCGCATATGGGAGGAGCAGTGGTGTTTCCCCAACTGGAGCTGAGCGTTAATGTTCCACATGGTTCGTTATTGTATTGGCGGACACGTAATGAAATGGAGTTTTCAAAGGAGCCCGACTATCGCTGCCGCCAGGCTGTCTGTCCCGTGGTGCTCGGCGTACAATTGAGTGAGTAGTGAAAAATATGCAACGCTCTTTTAATTCATCAAGAATCATCTGTCACATAGACTACCTTGATGGGGTAATCATTCAACATCATCATGATTACACGTATTATTGCTTCATCCCTTACGATTTATTACAACGATCGGGACCATTCATGATTTCGTGTTATATAACAAATGAGTTTAAAAGTTTAAGTTTAAGTGCTTTCATTCTGTTATTTCATTACGTTATTTGATTACGTTATTTGATTACGTCATTTTAACACGTAATTTTATTACGTTATTTCAACAAGTTATTTCATTGCGCTATTTCATTAACTAAATAAGTTACTTCATTTCGTTACTTTGTCTTTGTTACGTTCTATCGATACCTTATTTCGATCCGACGTTTTGTTGGTCTAAAAGCTATTCTCTCTGAGCACATCTATCATCCAACATCCTCAGTCATAAATATTTGCCTCTCCGAAATTTGTCATAATTATAGCATATTTCTTACGGCCAATGATCCACCTAATAATTTGACATCAAAATTTTAAATTTTTAGTGCAGCAAGCAATTCTTAGGTATTTTAACTTGAGTTGTAGAATGTTAGATATTATTAGGTTAGGGTAAGTTGCATAAATAAGCCGAGTTTCTCTTAATTTGCTTGAACTGTGTGCCTCTAGTTACTCTAGCTACTACTCCACAGTTGGCCCCAATATCATGACGTTGAGTGGTTAAGTAAATCTCTTAAAACTAAGTAAATTTTCACTTGATGTCCTTGTGAATCGCCGTTACTGATTAAGTTCGAACATCTGTTTGCCAATTGATCAGTCTCGTAGATTGCCATTTCGTAACATTGGGTGTTTTCAGCAGATATATCTGATTAACGTTTACTGATTTTACCTTCTGAATACAATGATTGCAATCATGTTTGCTGCGATGGAATCATACAAAATCTATGATTGGTGAGACCGATTACTGATTGCACGTCCAATTGTTTACCCCAAAACCAAAAATCAACTGACAAACTGATAGCAATAGAAGCCCTTTAAAATTGTGCATCAAATGAGTGAACGAAATGTACTAAAGCCAGAAAAGAGCCTAACTTAAGCAATCAATGCGTAAAGGAGATAATCATCAGCAATTGCAAATCGTAAATCAGTAATCGTAAGTAGGATTTATCTGCTGAAAGCAGCCATTTCCTCGTTCAGTCAGCTCATTACGATGCTATGTTGTCAAGCTACTTCGCCATTTACCCATTTTGATAGAATGTCTTTTCAGCTATTTTGTATCGTTACGGTTCCATTTCGTTATATACGTTATTACGTTATTTACTACTTCAGCTTAGCAAGTCATTTTATTTCGCCATTACGTCATTCCATTACGTAATTTCAATATGTCATTTTAATTCGTTATTTTTGTCAAATTTTATTAGTTTTTATTGCAACAATCTAATCTTCAATTTTACGTGTTGATTTATTTCGTCATTTTAGTACATCTTATCATTACGTATTTTTTTACGTTATTTCATTACGTCAATTCATTACGATATTTCATTACGTCGTTTAACTATGACATTTTATTAAATTTTATTAGTTTTTATTGCACCATTTTATTAATTCAATTTTCAACTCGATTTTTGTACATTTTTAACGTCACTTTACTACATATTATTACTTAATTTTATGACTTCTTATCATTACGTCTTTTTGTTACGTTATTTTTTGATTACTTCATATAGTTACGTTGTTTCTCAGCTTATCATTTTGGCATTTCACCACTGAAAAATTTGTAATTCAATTTGGTTTTTTATTATCGATTCCCAATGCCTCAGTAGACATCGATCTCGACTAACTATGCTGCTTTCTGGCTGTTACATGGGGTTATCAAACGGTCTTCTCTTACAAATTAAGTTTAACGGACTTATTCTTAAAGAAACTTGTTCAGATAGTTTTCTAATTTAGAGCCGACTTCTCAACTTCTACAAAATAACTCTCTGTCATATAAACTCACCAATAACAGTTTGAAATCTATGTATATCTGATACATGGCAGCCATATAGAAGATCATAAATCGTCCCTAAGTCAAATGCAATGTGCAAAAGATATGATTTATAAGATTTATAAATTTTTTTACCTTCTTTATAAGTTGTGTGCATTATTTCAATCATAAATATGTGACCATAATCTATGTATAAATCCGAATTGCCTTGCACAGCAATTAACTCTGGCACTCACTTCAATAACCCAAATATACATTTGAGATTTTCCACTGTTACTTCTGTCAATTAATTTAATAATATTGCTGTTTTTCTTTTTCCACACACACACACAGCTGCCTGGACAGAGCTCAGCTGAACAAAAAACCACAACATCTGCCTTCCCTTGGATCGAGGCGTGCGTGTTTATTTTACCATTTACATTTTCATTAATCTCCTTCGTGTAAATAAAAACACACACGTTGACATTTTATTGAATTTCCACCTTTTATTAAATATGATGTGCCAGTTTTTATGTACACCAAACTGGGAGCGGTCGCACTCGCATATTGGCAATTAAAACCGTCTGTACAAATATGCCGGGTAAATGGATTTCTCAAACATTTCTGCATCGCTGATAGTCACAATTAACACAGAGCTGTGGATTTTTTCATGTTAGCCTCTCGACTTGACTTTTTCAAGAGGAAATAGTTAAAACAAAACACAAGCGAGTCATAAAACAAATGTTAAACATTTGAGACGTGTGTAAATCAAATGCGAATTGGAATCAAAACAAACAATAGATGTTATAATGAATTTTACTTTGGCAATAAATTCAAACTTTATGGCTCTATATTGACAGCCTGATTTTGGGGTATTGAAACATGAGCTGGCAGGATCGCATAAATAATGATATACTCGAAATGTCAACACAAAACACTTTCCAACACTGCCCACACACAGCAACGAACTGCAATATCAAATATCAATCGCCGCCTGGCTAATTAGTCTGATTTAATAAGCTGCCACACAACACGGCAAATCCAAAATGCAGAGAACTGATCGCCGAAACGAGCTTATGATAAACATCACTAAATCAGCTCGTAGCCATAAAACACCTTTAATCGTTATCGAAACCCGTATGCTCTTCATTAGACTGGATAAGAATACAGTTTTCTTCACAGTCCGACTATCTTGAATGTGGCCAAGCAACTAGTTTGCTGCCAGCGAAATCGAAGTACCCTGGCTAAGCGTTGATACGCGTGTGTGCAAAAAACATACAACCACAACAACAACGACCACTTGTCATCACTGGTTTTATGAGCTGATCTCTGGGATGTTCGGATCCAAAACGTTTAGTTCACTGTGAGACGCGTCAAGCTGCAGACGGGCAAACGTTCATTGAGAGGAGAAGATTAAAACCGAAAGCAAGGATAAATTAGTTAAGATGCAGAAATATCTGCTACTGGTGGTTCTGTTCCACAGTCTCGGCCAGTGCTGTCTAGCCTCGGATTACTTTTCATCGATTACGGGTCTGGAGCAACTGTTGCAAACGGAAAACATTTTAATGCGAGACTTAAGCATGAAGCTGAGAGCAACTAAGGCATCTCTGCAACAGCTGGAGAGGTGAGTGGGAATGAAATCTTGAGGCAGGTCTGTGGGAGACAATCAGCTTTCTTTTCTGTTCTTTCATTGTTGTAATGTTTACTTATAAGTACTTGCCTTAACCAAAACAAAGCGATTATTCTTTAAGTTCTAAGGTTTTTTAACCTCTTTAGATCAGGGTTAGGCCTTGTACTATGCAGGGTGGCAAACCGCTTCTGAGCCAAACCAAAACATACTGTACCGAACCGTAAAGCAGAACGGTTCGGCTCCCCAGTTCTGATCTACTTAACTTTGTTTCTAAAATATCCGGCTCGAAGGACCATGCCATGTTTTAAAGTTCGTTTGTTTGGGCTTAAAATCTCTGTAAATATCTAACCTGAATCAACTTAAATCCACGAGCGGCTTATATTCCTGGAACTGGGCTGATAAAGTTTAAGTTAATGTTCCTGTTCAAGGAACCCAAGAACCCAAACCGAAACAGTTTTGAGGGCTTTAGTTCTCACCAGTTCGTCGCTTTACTCATGATAGGGTTTTGTCAAATAGTTACATGTGTTATTGTGCACTTTGAGTCACAAAAAGTAGCAAATAATTTGAGTCTTATTGAGTCTGAGTCTTATTCTATCCAGTTTTAATTCATCCTAGTAAAAGATATTAAGTGGAACTCAATTTTTTAAATCATTTACAAAATGTTAACTCTTTCATAAGTCTTATATTTTAAATACTTACACTCATAAAACAATTCGCCCTGGAAATTATAAATTCTCCTATAAAATCCGTCCTAAGGCGATTCACCCTAAAATTAAGAAGACTTTTTCAAATTTATGGAAAAATTTTGTGAAACTGAAAATTTTCCATTAATGAGAAAATAAGTTTCTTAGGATGAATCGCCTTAGGACGGATTTCATAGGAGAATTTCTAGTTTTCGGGGCGAATGTTTTCTGAGTGTACATTTTTCTTTGGTTCTCTCTACACTAAATTTGTATTGTTTATGATTAAAGATAGAACCCTTTGTTATATATTTAACGCTTGTTTTTAATCCTCTATGCGTGCCACATAATCACCACGCGTTTTGCCTCCAGAGCTCGCTGCGATTCACTTTTAATCGGTACAACCAACTCGCAACTGTGTCTCTGGAGTGTCCTTTTCAGTAAGGAAAATAACCAGAGGTCATTTCAATTGAGAAGAACGTTATGAAGTGATCTTAAACATTTTTGGAAATGTCAATGAAAGCTGAGAGAGAGATGGCACCGTGTTCTGGTGCAAAGTTATACCATGATGCAGCAATACAGGCGGGGCGGTGTCAATGTAATGCATACTTTTGCCAAAAGCTTACGCTACAAAAGTACACGCAGCACTGAACGTGTAGGTACTTTGCGGAGAACTCACACTGATGCCACCTTACCTCTCTTGTTGTATCATGAGTTATACCACAGAGGCGCCACTCAACACAAGGAACTGTTTTAAACGGTTTGAAATGAGACCTTATTAAGGCCCTGTCCCACTTCGATATACCCTTTACTCTGTGGAATTACTGTTCAATTGCCTTTTCTTATGTTAATTAACAGCGCATTAACATTTATGTTAATGTATCATCATTATGTTTATTGTTGATGCTGTTCAAGAATAGATGTACTTTATGATATCGCAGATGCTTTGTTTTATCTGTTACGTACACTGAGAAAAAAATCGACGGTCCTTATCCCAGCCCAAGCGGACTCCTTTTTGAATCATTTCGTTCGTGAATTTTCGTTCACAAGACAAACCCGACGTTCACGGGAAAACACCGTCGTGATTGTTGCTCGCTGAGTGCTCGGCTGCATTCTTCACTGTCTCACGTAGGGTCGACGGTGGAGTCGGTTGAGATGCCGCCTTTCGTGTAAAACACGAGGTCCCTAGTTTCCATCCCCCGCCGAGGAACCTTGAGCTTTTTCTTTTTTTTTATATATATAGCAAGCAAAAAATGGTCTTAGAACATGCCCATGCCGTTCGAAAAAATGTCCATAATATGAGAACCACTGTTCACGATTTACGAAAAAACTGGATTACTACACTTTTGTCAATGAATGGTCTTGATTTCGTTAGATTTTGAACTGAAAAACCGTCATATCTCCCACAGCCTTTAAGTAAGATGGTTCGTACCTTCTAGACGTATTTAGTAAGCAGGAATATTTATCGATTCGCCAACGGATTGATAAAGATCAAATGAACGTGTGTCGAGTTATGATCAATAGACTGTTCGCTGCTGCAACACAGTAGCAGCGCTGCTTTCAGCTGCTAATGCAGCATCCAAATTTATGCTGAGCTTATAATTTCGTTGGAACAGAGTACGTTTAAGTCGGGCGATCTTCTGATATCATTATAATTATTATCATAGTCAAATATTGATGCATCATGATAGAGGAACATGAGCCGAGAAAATAGTCCTCTCCTTTTAAGTAAATCTGCTACCAAAGCTGCTATTATATACAAGGCTGCAAACCTTTCAAATTATCCATGGGGTTCGGTCCGGGGGTTCGAACCCATTTTCAAATCCAAGGTTCGGTTCGCGGAGCGGTTCTTGGAACCCCTGAACCCAAGGTTCTGGTTCGAGCCTTGGTTCGCTTGCACATAAAAAAATTAATTTTACTTTTGATTTATTAATACGTTTAATTGAAACCATCTATCCATTTGCTTTATCATTTTGATGATTTTTTAAGTTTTTTCTATTATCAGCTTTTAGAAACGGAAAAGTTTAAGTCTTCGTTATTCCAAAATTGTAAAACACGGATGTAATCTTGGACAATTTTCAAAAGAATCTCTAACATCATTCACAGATTTTATATTTGATATATGTTTATTGCTTTCATTAATTTCTCGTCTTGGCAATCAGACGTTGAGTCATTTATTGTCGATTTTTGACAACTCTGATTAAGCATATTATATTGGTGAACCGAACCTCATTTTTCGAAAAAGTGGTCCGGTTCGGGTTCAGGTTCCAGGAGTCAAAAATGTAAGGTACCTGGTTCATGGTCCGGTTCGCGAACCCCAAAAATGCCGAACCGAACCGGTTCTCAGGGGTTCGGTTCCGGACCGGTTTGCAGCCTTGATTATATATCGCAATTGTCTATTAAAGTCTTGGTTCAAACGTGAAAAACTTCGTTCAGCAGAAACTCTTCGAGATATCAGTTATTTCTTAAGTAACTGCTTGGCAATCAATCCTTATGCTGAATTCTTCTTCTTTGAGAAATTCAATTTAATTAATTGTGACTAGGACCGTTGACACGAATCATGCATTGTTGTCGGTGAGCATACTAAAAAGTACAAGTTTAATGTCTTAAACAAAAGGTTAAGTTATTTACTTAATTACTTTAATTGTGAAGGAAATGAATGCATTTCCTGAAAGTGCGTTTGCTGCTTGAACTTTCTTGAGAAACAGAAGGGCATTTCACATTCGCAGGCGCCAACTTAGCAATTTCATTTTGTCCTCTCGACAATTAGTTAATTGCAAAATGAAATGAAATTCGATTAAATTATTTATTGTATTGTAGAGGAGACAAAATGGGCTACAAGAACCAAACATTTGTCTAAATAGTTCACATCTCTTGAAATAAAACATTAAGTTTTGCCTAAGTAACTTGAAGTTTCCTCAACTGTGGCTTAAGCTGATGACTTCAATAAAGAGTTTATAATATTTTGAATCAGTAAAGTTTCCAATTTTGGAATTAAGTTAAAAGTTTTTCAAGCATGATTCAAGTTTTATCCAGAAATGACGTGAATTGGTGCTAGTGTTCTCTCGTCAGCTGAACTCCAATTCGCACCTCTCGCTTGCTCTGCCCCTTAACTAAATCTGGCGATAGTTTGTCTCTTGGCTCACTCTCGATTTTTGGCCACTTTTACTGGTTCTGATATTTGTTCGCATTGTGTTTGGCGGCGATCATAAAAACTATTATGTATGTAGGGGCACAAATAAATTAGAATTAATTAAGTCGAATTTGGCGTATGACAAAAGTCATAAGTCGGCTAAACTGGTAATTAATGCTTTGAAACCTGTCGAACAGTGAGCTATCGGCAATTGAGCTGGAACAGGAACTGGCCACTAAGGATACGGAGAATTACCTGACCAATCCGGTGAATGTTTATCGATTGATGAAACGGCTGAAGGCGGATTGGACGCAACTGGAGACACGTGCCGGGCAGCTGAGTCAACAATTGGGTGGGTTTTGTGTCTAACCAAAACTAATCGAAATGTTTTCTAATAATAATAAGTGTGTCTGTGTGTGCTTCCCCATTGATTTTAGACTTTAATCTGAGTCGGCACTTTGATTTGAGCTTTCCCAGCCAGGAGGACGTCGAGGGAGCAGCCTTGGCTCTGGTGCGACTGCAGAACACCTATAAGTTGGATGTGGCCCAATTGGCCGCTGGCGTACTGAATGGCATCAAATACGGGTAAGCAATAACCAGCTGGGCTTAAAATACACTGGCCGCACCACCCTCCCCACTCCACCCACTCCGCTTACTCCACCCCCTTCAATCATATTCATTTATAGCACCGACATGAGCTGGCAGGACTGCTTTGTGTTGGGTCAACAACTCTTTGAAATGGAGGACTACAACAACACCAAAGTGTGGCTGCGCGAGTCCATGGAGCGCTTGCGACGTCAGACCCGGCCCCAGACCCCGCCCCTGTCGGCCACCCTTAACAGCATGGAGCTGGTGGCGCAAAGTTTGTTCCAAATGGGTGAGCAAAGAACCTGCAGGCCCATTCATTTTGGCCAAACTTCATGGATATTTACTAAGCGTCGAGTTTTTAGGCGACTTCGACACGGCATATGCGTTGACTCAACGTGTGCTGGAGCTGGATCCGACGCGCATACGTAACTGGCACCTGGGCGATAAGGGGGTTGTCGTTCCGCCTCAACTGGAGTTTGATGAGGGACAGCCAAGGCATTCAGAACCGTACAGTGTGAGTGAATTGTGGAGCCCGAGACGTCTCCATTAGCAAAACTAATTTTACTTTTTATAGCTCACGCAGGAGTTCGCCCACTACGAGAAAGTGTGCCGGGGTGAGGTGGGCCCCACGGCTAGCCAGGAGCGCCCGTTGCGCTGTCGCTTTGCCCTTGGACGCCATGCCTATCATCTGCTGGCCCCACTCAAAGTGGAGGAGCACTGCCTAGACCCCTTGGTGGTAACCTATCATGACATGTTGAGCTCTCAGGAAATTGCAGAGCTTCGTGAAATGGCTGTGCCGCATTTGAAACGTTCAACGGTGAATCCTTCGGCTGGTGGACAGCGCAAGACGTCGTCCTACCGCGTCAGCAAAAATGCCTGGCTGGCCTACGAAACACATCCAACCATGGTCAAAATGTTGCGTGACCTGCGCGACGCCACCGGCCTGGACATGACCTATTGCGAGCAATTGCAGGTGGCCAACTATGGTGTGGGCGGGCACTATGAGCCCCACTGGGACTTTTTCCGGGATCCCAGCCATTATCCCGCGACGGAGGGCAACCGTATGGCCACAGCCATATTTTATGTGAGACAACCGGACGCTAATCCTCTTTAGCGGTTTAATAGAAAATAATGCAAGCTTCTTTCTCCTGGCAGCTGTCAGATGTGGAACAGGGTGGAGCCACAGCCTTTCCCTTTCTCAATTTTGCGGTACGTCCTCGGCGAGGCAATGTATTGTTTTGGTACAATCTGCATCGCTCTCTGGACATGGACTTTCGCACCAAGCACGCTGGCTGTCCGGTGCTAAAGGGATCCAAATGGAGTAAGTTTGGAAGTGGAAAGAGAAGGAATGATTGTTTAGTGTTTAGTTAACGATTGCATAAGAACCAACTCACTGGGGTTTACATAGTCTGTCTAAGAGCTTAACAAATTGGAAAGTCGTTCAGGGCCGACTATAATTTCACCCCAATGTGTATACTTTTGTACCAGAGGTACACAGCGTATATTAAGTTTGTGGTAAAGTATGTAACAGCCAGAAGGAAGTATCTCCGACCCCTTAAAGTATATATATTCTTGATCAGCATCAACAGCCGAGTCATGTCCGTCTTGAAAAATCAGAGTTTAGTTGTGTGCATAGTCCCGGTTTCATGTTGAATAGACTGCAGCTCCCTTGTCATGCTAGCATAGCTATGATTGTTTGGGAATTCTAAGGCATCATAAGTGCAAAAATCAGTACAAAATATTAAACGCTAAGTTAATAGCAGCCTTTGCGTGTGTGTGTGTGAGAGATAAGACATCTGTTCTCGATCTCGAGTCAGGATTATTTAACTTCAAGTGCAAACCCAGATTGAAATTAGCTTTTAGTTTTGCCCTTTTATAATTAGCCATTTCCGTCTGTCCGTCTGATTCTATGCTATCTCCTCCGTCAGTTTTGAAGCTATCGCGATACGCTCCACATTTGTCGGAACTGGCCGGATCGGATGACTATAATATATATAGCTGCCATAGGAACGATCAGTCAAAAAACTAGTTCTAGCGAGAAAAACTATTTGTTTTTAATGCAAACGTCTCTAAACTCCATATTTACTAGTTTTTAATGCTTCTCCATGATTCTGACAAGTTTGGTAGTACTCGAACATCTATATAGTATAGCTGCCGTGAAAATGTAAGGTTAAAAAAATAATCTTAGTACGAAAAACTTTTTTGTTTTCAATGTAAACCCCATTGAAATTGGCATATACTTATTTTATATGCTTTTACACAATTCTTCAAAGTTTGGTCAAAATCGGATGTCTATAGCATATAGCTGCCATAGGAATGATCGGTCGAGAAACTAGTTTTAATGAGAAAAACTTTTTGGTTTCAAAGAAAATGCCTACAAACTGTGTTTCCAATTAATTTGGTCGAAATCGGACATCTATATGGTGTAGTTGTCATAGAAATGTAGAGTCTGAAAAGTGGTCTTAGGGCCGATTTCTCATCTTCTACATAGCTGCCATGTGTCAGATAAACTAAGATTTTGCTCTGTTATTTGTAGGTTTATGTGACAGTTAGCTCTATGTGGTAGATGAGAAAAGGGACCTTAGTTAGAAAAACTTGTTTGTTTTCGGTGGAAATGTCACTCAAATTAGTTAGAATAACGTGCTGCAAGGGTATACAAACTTCGGCCCAACAGAAGTTAGCTTTCCTCTGTTTTTCAAACTCAGATCCATGTAGTCAAATGAGCCAATAATGAATGACAATGTATAATTCAACGAAAAATGTTCCATTTGGTATAAATTGTAATATAGTATAAGAACCACTTGTACATTTCAAACTCTTAACCTTACCCATGTTAACCCCTTTCAATTAACCTATTTACCTACTAACTTGTTTATATTTGCAGTTGGCAACGTTTGGATACATGAAGCCACACAGACCTTTGCCCGGCCCTGTGATGTGTTCCGGGATCATGAAGTGTCATTAGAATATGAGTTGATAAAATAAATGTTGTGATATTTTTACTAACCATTACAAGTCTTTGATACCCACTTGCCCCCGCACAGGTCTTAAAATCTACACTCAAAATGTTGAGTGTGTTTTCGTTCAGTTGTAGTCGAAAGTCTCACTCAGAAACCGCTACCAGACCGGTGATGATTTAAACAAATGCCGGCAAATTTGCATAAACAAGTTCACGGGCGAAGTTCCAGAGGCTCATTTGAATATTATTGACGTTGTGACAACTGCTCAGCACAGTATCAAGTTGTGGGCAATCAAGTGAAAGTAATTAGCAGAATGAGAGTATTAAATGAGTTCCTTTCTAACCAAGAATTAATTCTAATTGTGTGTAAACTTGTTGTAGGTTTATTGACCTTTTATTATTATTATTACACACGAAGTCTGTGATCCATTCAACCGTACCGTCCACCCTCCAGGGCAGTTCTTTGACCAGAGCTATTAAAGAATGTGTTGAGCTGCTTGAACGACTCCCGCAGCTACATTGAGTGTACGTGCAAGCTTCGCACAATCGCCCCGAGCTTTAATTCCAGTTGCCAAGACAATCGCACAACTCACATTCGAACAGTTCCAAACGAATCGCGGCTTAGACAGCAAGCAGAAGCGCTCGCCGAGCTAAAGAGCGGCAAAAGACGGGTAACCAATTTGAAAATGAAGCATTCGGCCATAAGTGTGAAGTTCTTAGTTTTGGTCCTGCAAGTGATTACAAATAGTGCAGAGTTCTACAGCTCAACTTCGGGCCTAGAGCAATTACTTAAGACGGAGGTGATTCTCTTGAATGAGCTGCAAAATTATGTAAATGAAATTACACAACAGGCGGAGACACTGCAGGGGTAAGGGAAAAGAAATCGTTGATAGAACTTAGCAATCTGTCAATTAATTATAAACAATTTAAAATCAGCAAATAATTTTTTAAATAAATATTTCCTTGAATAAATTAAATAAATTGAAAGTTTGAATTCTGGCAGAATTCTGTCATCAGCTTTTAAGCTGGTTTTATGTGCTCTTAGGCCTATGGCAATTTGATGTTTGTTTTTAGGTTGAGAAGTCCAAGGTTTGGTACTCAGAATGGTAACCTTATTTATAAAGCTTGCTTGATGGAACCTTAGATCGCTAAGACATTTCTTGGTAAAAGCTAGAAAGTATTTTGAGAAAGAGAAGAACATTTATACATACCAGAATGGACGTCAATCATAATATTTATCCTTGAAAATATGTCCAACACAGCTAGCCGATGTGCCTAGATTTCAAAAGTAAGAAACTTATAGTCATTTCCATGAATATCATGTAAGGTTAGATGAGATTGTTTCCTATTCAAAGTCGCAACATAATGCCTTAATTCAGCACTGTAAATATGTTTGTCCGGCCAATAAATTGGAATCATTTTGTAGGTTTTCATCAACTTACACAGAACAAAAAAAAAATCTGATTTCAATACGAAACGGGATTGAAAACTGGATAGTCCCGGAGCAGGCTTCAAGTGATACTGTTTTTTGGGATTAAAAAAAAAGTGGGAGTAAAATCAATCGATTTTCGGGATGGCTCGAGAATATCCGGGACTACCCTGATTTGAATCTGGTTTCTGATTGATTTCTTTTTTGAGTGTACTAAAGTGATTCTTTGAGCAGAACCATTTTCAAGTTGAGGGAATTCGATTCGGTTCCCGATTAATAGTGCTTACAATTTAGATAGCTCGAATTGGTAGGTTAGTATAGGTTCACGACCTGGACCAAGCGTAGCTAAAGGGACTTATAGTTCAACGCAATATTCAAACGGCAAAGTTTGAGAAGCTTTTTCATGGTTAGTGCCTTTAAAGCTGTCGCCATTAGCTAGTGAAGGCGAAAAGTTCGAGGTCCCGAGGAGGGATGGAACCCAGGAAATATAGATCAAGTGAATGTATATAAGTTTACCAAAGGATTTTGGTTTCAAATTATTTATAACAAAAAAATGGGTTCAAATTTATTCACAAAATATTGAGAGAGGATTTTGATGTTGTATATAAAATGTTGACTCGACAAGCTGAAACAAAAACAAAAAAAATCGTCGAAAAATAGCAAACAAAATATACGATATCCTATAATCCAATAATTATTCGAAAATGATACCCATGTTTCAACTTGTTGGACTAAAATATGAATATTTCGATCTATAGGGTTTCTTTTCGTAAGTTGAAAATCTTTTGAACTGTATTGAAATCTGATTGAGCTGGAGCAGAAGTCTTACTTAAATAAAGTGTTGTGCGGAAATTAATTTTTACATCATCTGTATCAAACCTTTTACCAAATGAAGCGAAAAATAAAAATGCTAGACCTATAACGAAAATCTTTATTCTTCCCTGTAAAAATCTACAAAAAAAAGTCATACTTCAAATCATTTTGTAATAAGACAATCGTAATAAGGCTTGTTCTGAGTATGATTGTGCTTAAAAACTACAAACTTTTTCATGGAAATATTAAAGTGATATAGAGACATTTAGTCGGATGAGTCAATTATTTGCTTTGCGAAGTTGTTAAAGAAATCGAATTGGTTACCGAGCCAAGTGGAATATCCATCAAGACGCTGAGTATGAACGGTGGGCCAATCTTTAGGATTGGCCTTTCCCCTTTTGATATCGAATCTAGAATATGCAAAAAAATAAATAAATAAAATAAAATAAAAATAATTTTACTTTTTAGATACCAGACCGATGCTTGTTTCAGATTTAAGAAGACTCTGAATAAAAGCATCGGTCAGATACAAAGTTAAATGATATACAAATCTTAAAAATATTGAACATCAATTCGACTGATGCAACAGATTCATGATGTTGTTCTGCGTACTCAATAGCAGTCTTTGAGCTGATCAAGCTGATTTTAAAAATGTCAGGTTCCATTTTATTCCGACTACTGATGGGGAACTTCTTACTGATATTGACCTATAGAGCGTGTCAAGAATGAGACAACTAAGATAACGCTCATCGGCTTATCCCGCTATTGCATAGCTAGGAGTAGTTCTTAATCATGATACTACTTTTGCAGAGAACTCACACTGACGTGGCCTTACCAGTATTGTTGTATCATGTTCTTGATCATCAATTTAAGTTTAAAGCAAGTCAGAATTGAATCAATGCAACATCAATACCTATTGTTTGATCTCCATGGTTTAAACTGAACTTCTAAGGTCCTTTCACAATCTTAGTCAAGGAGACTACTTTTATTCAACCTTCCTTTCTTAATATCCCTTCAAGTAATACTATTGTTACCTGTGTTTAACACAGTCTAATTAACGGTGAAATCGACTCATCTGCTTTGGTTGCACAAATTAGTCTAACTATTGGATCATTCGAGAATTTAAGTTGAATTAACTCTTTAGTCAAATTGTTGAGCAGTTTATGCGCTTGAGCACCCACGTCGATTATGAATTAACTGCAATTAAAAGCCAACCCCGCATGTAGGTGGGCAGCAATTATGGTTAACCCAAACGTGATTGTCGTGGGTGACCCCGTCTTTTGGTCAAGAAATCCACTTGAAAATCTCCAACATAAATAGTAAACAAGTAAGAAACTCTTTGATGCCCGACAGAAATATACTCTATACCAAGGAAAGTGTTTGGTCAGTATGAATGTTGATGCTGCAATTGCAGCTGAAAGTAGCGCTAGTACTGCGCTGCGGCAGAGAACTTTATTTTGCTCATAACTTGACTACCGCGCATCTGTTCTTTAACAATCCTTTCGCGAGTCGATAAGTAATCTTGATTACTAAATATGTTTAGATAGTGCAAAACTTATATCTATAAGACTGTGGGAGATATGAGGTTTTTTTTCCAAATTGCAGAGGCGGTAGGGGCGTGGCAAAAATTGAAAATAAACTTGATTTGTTTGCAAGTCAAGGAAGTATACATCCCATGCATGTCAAGTCTTTATCTCTTACCATCTCTAAGATATGTTTATGATCTTACATATCAACTCGGTTGATGATGCTGATCAAGAATATATATATGTTTTATGCGGTCAAAGATGCTTCCTTCTGGCTGTTACAAACGTAATTTACTCTGTGTACCTTTGGTATGTAAAAGGAGCTGTGCAAGTCAAATTGAATTTTCCTCTGATTGCCATTCCACTTTGCATGCAAAAGCGAAGCGAATTCTTAAGATAATGCCGGAATTTTATTATTGTAAAATTTTCTAATTTCTTTTAGTTTAAATATAAATTTATTTTTTATTTTCATTTAAAAATTAAATCTAGTCTACAATACTAGACTTAATAATAGTTTAACGAGCACTAACTGCAAGGGCCTTCGACTCGAAATATAAATTTAGGCAGAGCTTTTGCAAGTATTTTGTCTACTTTTGAACACAAATTGCAATATTTGCATTTGATTATCACTGCCAATCAAGCAAGAAAGTTTCGCTAATTTGGCTATTCATGCGGAATGTGGACAAGTGTCAACGAATTGGCAACAGTTCTCCAAATTTGGTGCAATATTCTCACATAAAAGTACATGTATTATACATATATTTGTTTATAGATGGATGTTTGTTTGTTTATCATGCGCATTTCTCAAAACCGGATTAAATATACTTTATTAGAAAGTATTGTAAATTATCAAATTTATATCACTGTCAATCGCCTGTGAAGGCAAACTGGTATTCTCTTCAATGATAAAGGTCAACTTACAAAAGAAGTAAGTGTCAAATAGAAACTAAGTATATATCTTAAATAATTGGCTTTATATAAATATGCATAAGTTATAGATTCACAAACAGCTGCTATTCAGATAATGTCCATAAAAAGAAACCAAACTGGTGTGGGTGTGCCTCTTGTAGGCTAATCTTTAAGCATTAAGTTAATAAATGACTCACACTACTGTTTCAAATGAGCAGCTACTTTCGGTAACAAGTGTGGTTGATGAAAAAGAACTAAGAAATAACAAACAAACCACATATATTAAATAGAGTTCTTGGACTAAAATAGGATGCCGATTAGTCAAGTGTAAGTATTTTGAATGGAGTAGAGCATAGACCATGGATAAGAGGCACCTTCCAGCAGGCCTAAAATGGCAAGCTATATTTTCCAAGAAGTAAAAGCATTCTGAGCATTTCATGCTGTGAAATTTAGTCCTATTATACAAGTTTACAAAAAAAATTAATCTTTTTAACAAGAGAAGATTATAAATCGTTGCTAATGTATTTTCGGGTTCTTTTCGAACCAATCTTGTTTCTACGTAAACTTGGTAGAATAACGATCATGAAAAGCCAAAACAAAGGTATTGCTCTAAGTTCTAAGATACCATTATTTTGATATAAATATGAAAAATACGTTTCATTCGGAGAAAATTTCACTTTTACCCGAGTTTTCAAAATTTGTAAAACCAATTCGCCAATTGAAAAATATCAAAAAAAAAGAAACTAGTTAATAAATTAATGTGCTCGTAAATTAAATATATTTACTCATGGTTATGGTCCAAAACTATACAAATTTTCGAATTATTTCACTTAAAAATTACCACGAAAACTTCTTAGAAGGTAAATATCCGGCAACAAGTGGGATGATACTACAAAGATATTTTACTTTAATTTAATTTAAGATTAAAATACGAATTTTGGAAATGTGTAAGCGGAGTAAGTTTAAGACAACAATGGTATATTATCTAGACAGTTTTGTGATTTTTTTCAATTTTAAACTTGGGGAAATAAGGTAGTTTTTAATCTTGCAGGGAGTATTATAAAATTGTCCGGTTGTTTGTAACGCACAGTACGAAGCATCCCCGACCACAAAATGTTCAATCAGAATACAGAAAGAATTATGGTTTGAAAAAAAGCTTATAAATGTAGCAACAGTAACTAATAATATGAACAAACCTCGTCTAACATCTAACGTCTATGCTTATTTCTCTTAAATATGAAGTGCTGCTACTTTGCAAAGAGTATTATAATTTTGACCAGAAGTTTGCAACGCATAGAAATATTCATTTCCGACCCCATAAACCATATATTATATCGTATATTATATATTACGAAGTTAGCTTAGCTCTCTCGTTTTTTTTTTTAAATTAGCATCCGAAAATACATAAGAAACGTGTGATATCTTCTCTGGTTAGAAAAGTCCCTTTTTTTCAAACATGTGTTATCAGTAAAACTCGGTACCAAAGGGTATTGAATCGGTAGTCTTACGCTTCAGTTAGATATTCAACATGGGCTCGCTATCATTACTTTCCTAAAACTGCAATGATTTTCAGATTTCTAAATACAACCTCTCCATGGTTTCAAGCTCAACGTATTAGCTAATTACCCATTTGGTCTTAGAGCGGCGACCAGCACACATTGCTGTTTGTTAGTGCCCATACTTAGTTACAACATAACTTTCATGATCTTGAGCTGAATAAAATCTACTAATTTAACGTAAAGTCAAAATATCAAAACTGAATTAGCTTCATAAAGATTGATGACTTGGAGAAACTACACACCAAATTTGTAACTTCCAGGCACAAAATGGGCGTGTCCGTTTTAGTTTAACATCTTCTCTTTTCACTTTTGACTGGATTTAGCTAATTTTGCAGTGGTACATGCTGTTGGTGTGTAAAATTTGTTAATTAAATGTACCTTTAACGCTTGAAACGTTTTTTCTTAAACAAATTCAATCATTTACCAGACTCCAGGTCCATTTTGGTTTTTAATTAGCTTTACAAATGGGGAGATGTTTGTTGTAGTCTCTCGAAATTTTCGAAAGCACCAAATATTTAGAAAGAAAAGGGAAGATGTTTAGAAGAGGGCTATTCGAAACTGCCTTATAGCTGATTTACACTAGGAGTGCGTTATGCGTTAATAGCAAACAATCAGCTTTATTCCCATACAAAAGAAGCTGATTGCTGGCATATGGCAGTCCTAGTGTAAATAGCCTATTATAGTTCTATGACGAAACAAGACATATTTTTCCTTATGCTCAGATAGTCTTTTGCTACTGCAGTAAGAACAGTTGCAAATGCAGTCAACCGTTGAATATTCTTCTATTAAGCTCATGGATTTCACTTAGCATCTGGTTTCGATAAAAAAAAGGAGGAAACAAGCAGGGAGAACTTTAGCAATCAACTTCGTTACAGGATGACGATTCCACTGATGTTTTTAGCATCGTTTTTAATTCTTGTATATTTTTGTTTAGTGGAATTAAGAATTGACTCAAAAATATTGTTGAGGGCATCGTTGAACTTTAAAACGATCAATTTAGATGCAAATGCCTCAGAGCTCTCTCTGATACTAAGGAAATTTAGGTTCAGAAGAATTTCAATACATTTCTCAAGATAACAAGAAGAACAAGAACAAGGGAATAGTATCATAGGCTATGTCTTAAGTCTGTGTGCCGGTTCGAAAGCGATTAAAAGCCGTTCAGAATTGGTTAAAACCCAACTCTAAAAAGTTGTTTAAGCTACGAACTTTAACTTCTGTACTGTTGGATAAATTACAGATTCAGAACAGTTTTCGAACCGGTTCAAAAGTTTTTAAGAGCCTTATATCACGGTAACTTCAGCAAAGAAACTGTAAAAATAGTCTATATTTATTGGAGATTTGACTTGAATCTAACTATTTGGTACTATGAACTTAAAGAGTTATTCTCCGGCTACTGCTGAACTACTTCAAAAGGGGTTCAGATTCACACCATTCGATTGGAAAATTTAACTTTTTTTTGGATTTACAAAACTCAGAATGTTATTAAGGTATGAACTTCATCTTTGGTGTATGGAATGTATGAAATACATTTGCAGTTTTCCTAATTAAAAATTGTTAATATCGGTAGGATAAAACTGGCTTATAAAAGCATTCAAAAGAATAGTTTTCGCACAATGCCAGGGACATCTAATAAAAAAAAGGGTTTTCTTTAAAAACTTACACACCCGGTCACCTTTGCTAGTTATTGGCGCCAGCTATAAAGTAAATAGGCATAAAAAAGCTTCTCAAACTTTGCCGTTCGTATATGTTGATAAGCTGTAGAAGTACGTAAGTTACGAAGTTGAGGCGTGAAGCTCGCGCTTTTGGACTGAGTTAGATCAAATTATTCATAATTTTTTGGATTATCTAACGTTTTTGAGCATCTAGCTTGCTAAAGTGCGTTCACAGAGAGGATTTTCTGGCTTCCTTAAATTAGTCATCGAACCACTGTTGAATTCAACTTTGATTGCCTTTTGTGTTCATAAGATTCTTTGTGAGTTTCTTGAAGACTTGCTGATAGTTCCTGGACCAGTAACACTCAGGTGCGACAGTTGCCAACTTTCTTTCTTGTTTTAATCCATTTCAGCTTTAAATCTTATTATACTCTATATGATGCTGGCGACACCATAACAAATGTGCTATTCCAAAAGCATGTCCTGGTCCTGGTATCTTCTAAAACAGACCTTTTTATTTACAAATCACACAAAATTAATTGTGTATCAAAAAATGTATACATTTGTTTCGTTTCGCATACAATCAAACACATTGTCTACCGTATACAAACTTGTTAAAAGAAATGTGATATATTTGAAGTCTTGGTCAAATTAATAGCTCCGATATATTTTTTTTGCAAAAAAACACAAAACAAGTGCTACCACTTAAATGATATATGAGGCGACAATTTGCCGCAATTTAGATAAGGTTTCCCCAAATGACAAACAGTGCAACCGACAAGCGTGAAAACAAATGCCTTAATTATTGCAACAAAAAAAAAAAAATAGAATACAATTTTTGCATAATAATCGAATTACTGTCCCTGGTTAATTACGTTTCGATGTTTGTACACATTTGGAGCTCACTGCACAAGGTGAACACAGAACGGAAAACTGAAATTATGCAAATCGCTTGAGTTATTTGGTTTCACAAATGATTATGCAAAGTATGAATGAAAAATGAAATATTTACCCAGTCGTCGACTGATGCTGATTAATGAACGGAGGGAGGGCTGGAGCGATTTGTTAAATGGATTTTGAATTTACTTTCCCCCTGCAGCGAAATCGACGCCATCAGGCTGGAGCATCGGCTAAGTGCCGCCGCCCACAGCATTGAAGGCTACCTCAACAATCCGGTGAATGCTTTTCGTCTGATTAAGCGCCTGCATAGCGATTGGGAGACGTTCGAGGGCAGCGTGTCGGGCGATGCAAGTCGCACAAGTTGGTATCTTGGTCTTTGTTTAACAAAGGATAAAGATTCTATCTGACCTTTCCTTTCCTCTATGCAAACAATAGACTATCTGGAGGCCATGGCGGGGCATAGAAGGAACTTGAGCTTCCCCACATTGGATGATTTTGTGGGTACGGCAATTGCAATGACGCGACTGCAGCAGACCTATCAATTGGATGTGGCTGAGCTGGCTAGTGGTATGCTGAATGGTATTAAGTATGGGTGAGTTTCCAGAAGTTGTTGTATTGTTATGGTAACTGATTTCTTTTTCTTTTGTTCCCCCGCCACAGCACAGCCATGTCCTGGCAGGACTGTTTCGTGCTGGGCCAACATCTGTATGCTCTGCGTGACTATAATCACACGGTACCCTGGCTACAGCAATCCATGCAACTTTTGGTAGAGCAAAGCTATGGTGAGGATACCGCCTCGCTGGATTTCATGGAGGCCGTCATGGGCTATCACCAGGCCATGGGTGATCATGAAAATGCGCTCAATTTGGTGAATCATTTGCTTTCCATTCAGCCAGAGCAACGGGTGCACCTCATTGCAACTCGCCAGCAACTGGAGCAACTCATCAGCGATGGTGTTAAACAGGGATTGCTGCATGAGACGGTACGTGGTCCGGAGGACTATCACAGCACACAAGAGTTTCGTCTGTACGAGCAGGTGTGTCGCGGTGAAGTGCAACCCAGTGCCTTCTCTCAGCGCCAGCTACGTTGCCGCCTGCTCTCAAGTCGCTTCACTTATCCACCTTTCAAGTTGGAGGAACTTCATTTGGATCCGCTTGTGGTGCAAGTGCATGATGTGGTCAGCAAGAGGGATTTGAACCTGCTTCAGAATATGGCCCGACCGCATATACAGCGCTCTCAGGTGTATACCAAGGAGCAAATAGGTAGCAATACAGTGGCCGCCGCTTATCGCACCAGCCAAGGAGCCTCCTTTGAGTACACTAAGAGCTTGTCCTTGCAGCATTTGAGTCGTTATATAGAAGATCTATCGGGTCTGGATATGAACTATGCGGAGGATGTGCAGATAGCCAACTATGGCATAGGCGGACACTTTGAACCACACTTGGACTGTTTTCCCGAGCATCACGAGCATGTTGAGGGTGATAACGATGGCAATCGTATAGCCACTGGGATTTACTATGTGAGAGTTGCTTTAAATGCTACGAAACAATCATCTCAATTGGTTTTCCCCACAGTTATCCAATGTAGATGCTGGCGGAGGAACAGCCTTTCCCTATCTGCCGCTACTGGTGACACCTGAGCCGGGTAGTCTACTCTTCTGGTATAATCTGCATCGTTCCGGCGATCAGGACTACCGCACTAAGCATGCAGCCTGTCCCGTGCTTCTGGGCAGCAAATGGAGTGAGTTGGATTGAGCTTGAATGAGGGAACAATTTCTAACTCATTTATTTCAGTTGCCAATGTCTGGATACGCATACGCAATCAGGATCATGTGCGACCCTGTGATCTGCAGCGGGATAACGAAATCTCGTTGCCATTCAAGGAATTTGGCTGAAAAGTATTATCATAAGCATTAATTATTTGTATTCCTGGAAATTAAAGTAGTTTTTTTTTATAATTTATGCACTTTCGTCCACTCTGTAGGCTTGGGATTTGTGGCTATCGGAAGTGAGTAGACAGGGTCTGCGAAACTCCTGGTAGCCGGAGTGCGTCCAAATGTTGCCAACTGAAAAATCATCAAAGGTTTTACTTTTACTTGCGAAGGCATCCAAGATTTACTGACTTCTCTTAGAGCCAACCAAAACGGGACAACCGGCATGAAGGGTCCGAACATCCACATCCAAAGAACGGTGCAGATTATGCCACATGACCAAGGCTCCCTTGATGGGTGGTAGAAACACATTTAGCTTGGTAAAGACCGTATAGCCACCCTGTACAACATCAGAGAGCTGTAAAGGGAAATATAGAAACTTAGTCTACAGAGTTAGGTCCAAAGATAATGTTGAAAGCAGAGGCATGCTCGGGTATTTTACAAATGATGAAAACTATTCCGAAGCCAACAAGAACCACAAGAAATCGATATAGTAAGCCGCTTACTGCCTAATGCTGTGTGTGTGTTAGTGGCTTTCTGATGTGCACGAAATCATTCCTCGCACAACAACAAATATTATGCTTAGAAAACACGTTGGATGGAGAAATTGAAGAGAGACACCTTAGAAGTTTGCGGTCGGACCCATTACCATGAAATAGTCACATCTTTCAAACTTCTTTTCACCGAAGAAGTAGTTCACAACAAGTAAAAATTTCCATTCTTTTCTGCTATGGCGTAAAACCCCCCCAAGAATGTTTCCTTAAGCACGTATTTTATCATGGTCTTTTGTCGTATAAAAAAGAATTCCTGTTGGTTATACATGCCAAAAACACAACCCAGAGAAGGAAAGGTTTAATGTTAAACTGATTTGTTGCCTTCCAAGTATATGAAGAACGAACATGGTTATATTTTCAAGTATATGGCTTTACTTTTATCATACCAAAAAGATGATAGATTTGCGCAAGAAATTGAAAAAGAAATTGCATCAACTCTAAGCTTAATTGCCTCGCTTCAAAAAAAATATATAAATTGTGTGTGTTTCTCACTTGTCGTCCCAGTTTCTGGCAGATTTCGGTTGTTTTTGTTGGACTACACCCAAATATCAAATATTGTGCCCACCGCTGATCGAATGATTGCATTTAAAATATTACGGTATGAAAAATGATATGATAAATTATTGAACCCCGAGGCTGAAAACATTCAAAATCCAGTTAACAACAGTAGGAAGCGTTCTTGTCAGCTTTATATGAGTATAAATAGTTCAATTCTGAGAATTAACCGTTTCAAGTGGTGTTTGAACTGAAGTCGATTAGATATTCAAATCTCATTATTTAGTTCAGTTAGTTGTTGTGCGATAAGATATTACTTAAAAAACTAAATAGTTGGCTTTGATATAAGATAAGCGATTCAAAAACTTGCTCAAGTATAAAAACTAACTAACTAACTTCGTCTGTAACAAAGTTTTTCTACCCTGACAAGTGTTCGCTTAAATATTTAAAAAAAAACATTTTTTTCACACGACCACAAATATTTCGACCGATTCTTTGTATGGGAGCTATATGATATAGTCAACCGATTTCGACAAAAATTTGTAGAGTTGAGTAAATGCATGTAAAACAAACAAATACAAAGTTCCAGGATGCTACCATTAAGAACAAAAAAGTCTTTCTAACTGAGACTGATTTTCACACCTATCTTTTGTATGGCAGCTATACCATATAGTTGTCCGATTTTTATCAAACTTGACAGAATTAATAAAAAACACAGAAAACTTAAAAATACAAAGTTTGGAGATTTTTCCATTGAAAAGAAAAAAGTTGTTCATACTAAAACTAGTTTTCCGACCGATTGTTCCTATGGGAGCTATGAGATATAGTCATTCGATCCAGTCCAGCAAAAGAAGACTGTGTGCAAAATTTCAGCTCGATTGCTTCAAAACTGAGAGTCTAGTTCGCGTAGAAACAGACAGACGGGCGGACAGACGGACGGACAAAGCTTACTCAACTCAGCTCGTCACCCTGATCAAGAATAAATATGGTTTATGGGGTCGGAAATGAATATTTCTATACGTTACAAACTTCTGGGCAAAATTTTAAAACACTTTGCAAGGGTATAAAAATAACAAGAATGAAAGTCGATCAAGCCCGACTCTGGCATACTCTGTACCAACGAAACTATACGCTCAGCATAAATGCTGATGCTGCAGTCGCAGCTGACAGCAGCGCTGCAACTGCGCTGCCGCAGCGAACAGTATTTTGATCATAACTCGACAACCGTTCATCCGATCTTCACCATTCTTTTGGCTGATCGATAAGATATCCTTATTACTAAATATGTCCAGAAGGAACGAACCATCTATCTTTAAAATTGTGGGAGATATGCGGTTTTTTCTAAATTGCGGGGGCGGCAGAGATTTTAGAAAAATCAAAAATTTGTAAGGAAACAACCACAAAAACTTAGAATTTCTTGGCTCGCAACAACGACATCTACTATTGCTCAGATATCGTTGGTCCGTCTGTGAGTTTGTTAGAGTGAGGTTAGGGTGAGCTTATCATTTGCCTTTCGAATTTCACTTTCTTTTAAAAACCGTTTTATTAAATGTGGAATTTTTGGGAGTTTAAAGAGAAGGGACATTTTTGTAAAAGTAGCGACATGCCCACCTAGCTTTAGAACCCTTCAGTGCAATGCCATGGAAGTAAATTATGGGGTGATGAATTAAGTCATAACCTGGAATAAGTACCATGTTATGAGTGATTCCAATATATAGTTTGAAATATAAGGTACGATTTGTACTTGATTGAACTTGATAGACCTATGAAAGGCAATACCGAAATTCGTCCAAGTTCAAGTTCAGTTTCGCAATTGGAAATCAATTAATACTGACTCGAGATTAAAGTAAGTGCGGATTTCCAATATAAAAGCGAAATTGCGAAAGAAGCTTACAGCAGAAAAATTAAACTACAATGAGGCTATGCAAAGGCTTCTATCAATTCAAAGTATGATGTCTTGAAATTCCCAAACAGTCTTAGCACTGCGAGAGTATGCATATAACCAATGACCTTAAGCCGACAAATGCTTGCTGGGTTGCGAATCGTAAAGGTTCGTTAAATAAGTCACATGTGGCGCTCGAGAGGAGCTGGTTATGGGGTAACCTCTTCATTTTAGAAAATTTGTTTGGCCTTGGAAGGGTAGGGGCGGTTTCGCTTTCTTTTTTTGAATGTGCAGCTTTCTGTGTTCCTTTGGTTGACTGAAATTTTAGGGACTTACAAGTATTAATCTAGGCCACCCCACTTATTCACACTTACATAAAACATGCTGGTGGAGATGCGATCGCCTGGATAAGTTGTAGGAACATTATGCTCAAAGTAATCCGGATGTGGTTCATACTGTCCGCCCACTCCATAGTTGGCCACCTGCATCTCCTCAACGGCGGCCATATCGAAACCAGATATGGTGGCTATCAGATGTTTGACTGACTTCATCACCGGGCTGCTGTAGTTTAGCCACGTCTGTTGACTGACCCTTAAATCCAGCACAGTGCCCGCACCCGCCACGCCCTGTACAGCCGAACGTATCATTTTCTGCTTATCCGCCTCCTGGAAAATCTGATCGATGTGAATTTCACTCAGCATTCGATGGTAGACATTTATGTCGGGATCTAGATGCACTTGTTCCACCTGAAGCGGGGCTATGGTGAAATAAGCATGACGTTTGGCATCTAAATAACAGCGGAGGGCAGTGTCTTGATGCGACTGGGGTAACCGTTGACCCTGACATAATCGAGTGTAATTGGCAAACCAAGAAGGTTGCTTTGCCTCTGCGGGTGTCACTGGCTCAACTCTGTGGTCCAAGTATTTGCGGGTCTGTTGAGCAGTGTGCGTTGGCTCTAGGGTCAACACTTGATTGAGCAATGTTGCAGCCAATTTGGTTTTACCCAGCTCAAAGTTGGCCAATGACATATATTCGGTCAATTCGAGCATAAACTGGCGTTTATTCACTTCTGTGCGCCAGGAGAGATCCTTCAGCAGCTGGGAGGCCACCTTCAGCCATTCTAGGGCACGTGTGTATTCACCCAGATCATAGAGTTGTACACCAATCTCATAGCAGTCGCGCCATTGCAGTTCAGCATAGGTTTGGACACCGTTGAGAAAGCCATCAGCCATATCGGCAGCGGTTAGATTGTAGACCTGCTGCAGTCGATTGAAACCCTTGACGGCTCCCTGAAGTTCCGCTGCAATTGGATAGCCGTACTCATCGGCCAAGGCATCCACCTTTTGGTGATAGTCTGCGAACAGAGAGAACAAAAAGGAGTTGGTCCATAAACCTTCTTACAGTGCTCGTTATTGTTCAGCAGCGCAGACGGTTCAAGTTTGAGCGCTATTCTACGCACCCTGGGCGGCCTGATTGGCCATTATCAAGTCATGCAGCCCATCCCAATCGTTCACCAAACGCTTGATCAATCGAAATGCATGCAAAGGATGTCCCAAATAGTCATCTAGTTCCATCCCGTGCACCGCCACTTCATGCTCCCGTTTCACTTGCTCTATAAAACTGTCAAGGATATCAATCAGCTCCCAGTGCTTGGGATGAAGGCGAAATCAATCAACATTCAATTACTTGCGATATACGCTGAGCTGCTGCCGTTGTGCCTCGAGGTATATCCGTGTGGCCTTTATAATATCCTGTTCCACAATTCCCAAGCCCAGCATGCTATCCACGGATGAGTAGAACTCGCCTGTAACGAAATGGATAAGCTGCACAAGGCAAAGCGATAGCGCAACAACACTGCAACAAGCACGACGTTGTGACATGGTGAAACCGGAGAAGCTAACTAACAAGCCAGCTCCAGCTCCGGGTAGCCGAGCAACTGGGCCATTTGTTTGACATCCAAAAAAACAACACAGAAAAAGAGTTATATTTCATTTCAAAAAGATGTCACGTATCCAGAAAAAAACGTTGAGCAAACAACATTGTCCACTGACAAGTGTGCGGCTATGTAAACAACCAGTCGATGTAGCTCTCGCTCCCTCCCACTCTACCAGAGTCTGGAACATTTTTCAATCGAATTTCCAGCATTTCAAATTATGCCACAGCCAAATCTAATAAATCCACAGCTGCATCCCACTCAATCCCAACCATCCATATCCGAACCCATCCCACTGGGAGTGCAGTGTTCTGTGTAAATTGAATTTGCGCGGCTGCCGTTGCTAAGTTCGTCCGGGCTGCTGTTTGGGTCCTGTGTCAGTTGCGGTTATGCGAGGATAAGCCGATTTATGTGCATATAGGGATGATATCCGCGAGCGTCTAATGCAGCTTGCCAAATATGCCCGACCTCGTTAACAGCGGCAGCAACCGATGCATTTGTAATCAATATTTTGCGACAACTTTGATTGCTGGGAAATCCGTGTGCATCGCATTGTGTAGTCCTGTTCAAGGCCTATACGAAATCCTTCAGGCCAACGCTACCAAGAACAGCTGTTAGTGACACCTTTGAATGGTTCAAAAAATAGCGGAAAGTTAATTTTGGTCTGGCCGAAGTTTGTATACCCTTGCAGCACGTTTCCACTGAAAAACAAAGAACATTTTCTGACTAGGACTACTTTTCAGATACTAGACTTTTCTATAACAGGTGTACAATAAAGATGTACGAATTCGACCAAACTTAGTGGAATCATTGAAAAGCATGGAAAACTAAGAAATACAAAGTTTGGAGACGTTTTCTTTGAAAACAAAAAAGTTTTTCTCACTAAAACTAGTTTCTCGACCGATCATTCCTATGGCAGCTATAACCTTTAGTCATACGATTTTGACAAAACTTTAAAGAAGTGTGTGAAAGCTTCTAAAATAGATGTATGCCAATTTTAGAGAGGTTCACATTGAAAACAAAAAAGTTTTTCCAACTAAGACTATTTTTATACTCTGTACCGAAGGTACATAGAGTATTATAAGTTTGTGCAAAAGTATGTAACATCCAGAAGGAAGCATCTCCGACCCCATAAAGTGTATATATTCTTGATCAGCATCAACAGCCGAGTCGATATAGCCATGTCCGTCTGTCCGTCCGTCCGTCTGTCTGTTCGTATGAACGCACAGATCTCAGAGATGGTAAGAGATAGAGGCTTGACATGTATGGGACATATGCTTCTTATGTCTGCAGGCAGATCAAATTTATTTTCAATTTTGGCCACGCCCCCTCCCGCCCCCGCAATTTAGAAAAAACGTCATATCTCCCACAGTTTTGAAGATAGATGGCTTGTTCCTTCTGGACATATTTAGTTATTAGGATAACTTATCGATCCGCCAAAGGAATGAAAAAGATCGGATGAACGGTTTTCGAGTTATGATCAAAAGACACATTTTCTTGGTACAGAGTATGTTATAGTCGGGCTTGACCGACTTTCTTTCCTGTTCTAACCTTACTTTTCTATGGCAGCTATACTATATAGATGTCCGATTTCGACCAAATTTAGTAGAATCATGGAGAAGCATAGAAAATTAGTAAATACAGAGTTTGGAGACGCTCGCATTAAAAATAAAAAAATATTTCTTACTAGAACTAGTTTTTCGACCGATCGTTCCCATGGCTGCTATATGCTATAGTCAACCAATCCGGCTGGTTCCGACAAATGTGCAGCGTATTTGTACCAGAAGACTTTGTGCAAAGTTTGGTCGCAAAAGCTTTAAGACTGACGGAGGAGATAGCATAGAAACAGACGGATGGACGGACATGGCTATATCGAATCGGCTGTTGATGCTGATCAAGCATATATATATACTTTAAGGGGTCGGAGATGCTTCCCTCTGGCTGTTACATACTTTTGCACAAACTAAAATACACTCAGAAAAAAATCAAAGAACTTTGTACTTGAATTAAGTAAAAACGCTGTAAATAGTACGGTAAGTAAGAAAATACTTAATTTCAGTAACAAATTCTTATATCAAGTTCGACTTTTTCAATACCGAAATACTTGATTTTGGACTGTAACTAATATAACCTGTACAGATAAAGTCTTAAGGGATGTTTTAAAGAACTGCCGAATGTATTGCTTTGCTGCAGTGTAAAAAGCATAGTTTTGTGTCAAAATTTACTTTTCTGCTTTCAATTGAAGAAAAACGCCACTGTTTCGATGTAAATCCGAAAGCTGCAAAACATTCACCTCTCACCTTTATTGTATACCAACTCTTTGCCTCGGCTCAGGATAACTGAAAGACGAATGCAGCACTGAACCTGTTCTGCCTTCCTCATTCCAATGTGAAGCACACATCATTTCGCATAAGATTTAAGTACGTCTTACCTTTCCGTAAGTTCCAATCCCCTTTCCAATTTAAATGTACGTTTCTCATTAACTTTTATTGCAATTTGTTCTACTATTTAAACTAGACAATATACAAAAGTAGATAAATTCCATACAGTTCTTTGATATAACTAACGAAAGGTAAGTGTAAGTGAAAAAATTTGATGCGTTGTTGTATTTACAATAGGAATAAGTTTGCCAACCATGCAAAGTACTTGGAAAGTAACCAAGAAAGTCGAAACGGAACAAGGACTAGGCAATGTTCCAGCTTCAAATAGATTCGAAGTAAGTTGTTCGCACTAACTAAGCTGAGTCATTTAGATGGCGAAATCGCCATGATCTTCTGCCAAGGCACAGGGTCTGCGAAACTCTTGGCCACGCTCATGTATCCACTTGTTGGAGACTGTCAATTAGAAAACCAAAACAAAATAAAGAAATCCCTCTTGCTGGCTTAATCTTTTGAGACACCTACCCCACTTGGATCCAGTTAGGACCGGGCAGGCAGCATGTCGCGTACGCATATCACCCTCACCGTCACGATGCAGATTCATCCAGAAGGCGGCCGTGCCCTTCTTGGGCCACAAGGCCGCATGCAGCGAGGTAAAGACAGTGGCTCCACCCTGCTGAACGTCGCTCATCTGGAAGGAGTTTGACAGTGGGTTAAGATTGACTGCACTCTAAGCCCCACACTTGACTTACATAGAACAACATGGTGGCAATGCGGTTGCCCAAGTTGAGGCCCTCAAAGGCGCGTTTTTCCTCACGCTGTTAGGGGGGAATAATAAAAAGGACATTTAAGCCAAATCAAAAAGGAAGAAACCAGCCCCCTCACCTACCCTAGCAAAGTCAAAATGCGGCTCATAGTGGCCTCCAATGCCATAGTTGACCACTTGCAGCTCTTCGGCCGAGTCCATGTCGAGACCTGACATATCTGCTGTACGCTGGACTACCGTACCAATCACACGATCCTCCTCCGTCTTCAGCCAAGCCGACTTACTGATGCGATAGTGGGCCGTCTCCAAAGCTCCCGTTATCGAATTCTGAACGGTGGCACGTCGAAAGCGCGGACGTGCCATACGCTTTATCACCTCAATCTCGCTATCGTACATGGCATCATGATAGATGACTATATAGGGATCCATGAAGGCCTCCTCCAGCTTGAGGGGGGCCAAACGCAGGAAGGCCACATTGTTGGTGACATAGCGACAGCGCAGCGGACGCAGCTCGGCGGCTGAAGGCTTCAGTTCGCCACGACAGAGCATTTCGTAGGACTTACGCTCGGACATGTCAAATACGCCAGGATCCGTTTTCGCCACAGGCTATGTATTAACGGAAGGGACATTTAGAAGACAGAAGAAGTGGTTTGAAAAGGGGGCCTTGGGTAACTTACCAGATCTGAGACGGGCATTTCATCAGAGCCATCATCGCCCTTCATTCGCTTCATTTCTTTCAGATGGGCAATTTCCTTCTCGTAGAACTTTTTGTTGCCATTGGCGCGTTCATGATTGGGCAGCAGCTGAAGTAGCTCATTGGTCATGACTAGGGCAGTCTCCACATTGCCTGTGAAAGATTGACACAGTTAGTTAACTTGAAAGTTGTAAAATTTGGTTTGCTCGATGGAAAATTGTACTCAGTGTGCAACAATTGGTGCCTGGAAGTATGCAGTGTAAAAGATTTGTGGTGCACTAACACAGCTGTCTAAAAGTATGCAACACCAATTTGACAACCTCTAATGAATATCGTAACGAAAACAAAAGGTAGGCCACCACAGCAATTGTACTGACAGTGTGGTGAACGGAATATCGTAACTAACCACACCACTGCAGAATAAACCGTACAGCCTAAAAATATGCCACACTATTTGGACAACTTCAAGTGCAAGCAAACTGTGGTGAAACATTTGGTTCAAACTTCAGAAACTTGCAAAGCCAGTAAATTATTCCTTATTTCTGAATTTTCTGACACTTAAAGCCGCCTTTGATATCCTTAAATGTATGTACAAAGCTGTGGCTAGAACCACAACTCCGTGGACCACGTCTGTGACAGGAATTTAAATTTACATTTCAGGTGGCAGCAAATTTTGTGACACATACGCCAAGGGAGGTGTTCGAATGGAAAGGGGTACTCCGAGCATAATGTCAAAGTGTATGTTGCCCGTTTTGCCTGCCACCGGCAGCCCTAACACAATATGGCGGCACTTCCGCCCATAAATTGTTACGCAAAGAGCCAACACCGGAGGGCCACAAAGTAACAAAACGTGTAGATACAGATACGTGCACACACGCTGTATTGTGCAACTCCTTCATGGTCTCCAAAAGTTGCGCCTCCCTGGGTAATAAGATGTTTATAAACCACACTACGGGTCGTCACTGTATGCCAGCGACAAGGCCAAACTTCACAGCCTCTGGGATGAGCAACCATTATTTTGCACTTTAAGCTGGGTGCTTAAACGACCCGCCCAAGAGTGCACCTCACCTGGCAACAGAGTGCCA
This sequence comes from Lordiphosa andalusiaca, assembly GCA_035044965.1. Lineage (NCBI taxonomy): Eukaryota > Metazoa > Arthropoda > Insecta > Diptera > Drosophilidae > Lordiphosa > Lordiphosa andalusiaca. The sequence goes on from JAWNNM010000036.1 coordinate 2,129,102, forward strand.
AAGTGCAATTTCCTGCAGCCAAATGGACCCTCCTCAGAAGTAAACAGACAATCGCTTCGCCACTCACCCTCTTTGTAGGTGGAGAAGGCCAAATACTCCAGCACATCAGCACGGGTGAAGGACTGGGTTTGATTGTGTGGCTCCTCCAGCATGCGGGACATGGCCTCGTTCATCCAGAGTACGGTATGGTAATAGTCATGATTAACATAGGACTGACGGCCCAGCTCAAAGCAGTCGTCCGAGGACATTTCAGTGCTGCAAAAAAAAAAAAAACACTTGTGCTAGTTGCGTCGCGTTGGATTTAGCTCAGCGTCGCCCACCTGTACTGTATCCCATTGAGTTTGCCGCGTGCCACACTGGACGTGTCCAACTGGTAGGTATCCTGCAGACGCAACAGGGCCACCGCTGCACCATTTAGATCCTCATCCGAGGGAAACTTCAAGACATTGCGGTATTGGGTGAGATTTTGCAAGAAGTCTGCGGAATTGGGGAGAGATTGAACTGACATCGTCTAATTACACACGTTCCCCTTAAGTACTTACCCGTGCCCACATCGTGCTCCATCAGGTTCTCCACTTGCCTCCAGTCGGTGGTCAGCCGTTTGGTTAACAAATATGCATTGATTGGATTGGAAACGTAGGCGGTTATATCATCAGCCGCATCCGCATGCTCCCTTTGGTATTCATCCATTTTGCTAAAAAGTTGATAAAAAGTTTTCGCAGACTGTTTACTAAGTGCTTTTGTTGTAGTTTTGCAAATTGAATTATAACTTGGACAGCTGCACAACTGAATCCAAAAGTTTGGACTGCATCAGAGTGAAAATGGAATAGAATGAGAAGCGGAAATTTTATGTTCAAAATTTAATCTTGTAGTTTAAGCTGCAATCGGGCCGAATCCTTATATTCTTACTCCTAACCGGCAAGGAGAAAAACAAGGAATACATTGATAATATAGCTATTGGATTGCATATTTTGATATCAGATCTACTTTGGATGTAGATTTCCCAAAGTTTCCTTAATGAGATGTCATACAAGTGTAATACACCATCTAAGAAGCACCAAAATATATGAAAAGTAGGCTATCTGAGTTCTATGATAAGTTTTTTGACAGCCATCTCACCCATCTCAAATGAGATCTCTACAAGTGAAAGTAAAGTCCCCAGCCATATTACCCTCAGATTTTTAGGATACTCGTCCCGTTCTCTCAAATTGAAACTAAATCTAGTATCGTGTTTTTGATATCAGCATCAATTCTAGATTGAATCAAATTAAATCAAAATATGTAATACCAAAAGATTGACAATTGAAATATTAAAATGATAATTGACGGTATCAAATTGATACTAAAAATGTAATACCAAATGGTGTCTGCCTGATACAAGTTGAAGAGGAGAAATCCGCCCTTAGCTGATTAGATCAGAGCTAGAGGAGCTGATGAACTGCACACTTAAAATTCTCACCTCAGCTAAGCTGCTGGCGATCTGTTCACTTGAAGTCCCAAAGTCGGTGTGCTTTGCTCCACTCAGCTGTCTGAGTGGGGCAGACTAAAGTGATTTGAAGCCACAGCCTATCTCCGAGCTTCTGCTTCCACTACTGTCTCAGCAGTTCACTGAAGTGCAATGTGCAAAGCAAACTACTGGCGTCGATTGCTCGCCTGTTCCGGCGTTTCTGCAGATCTTAATCTGGCCTGCACTTGAACTGCTCATGCGAATGTTCTGAAAGCTCAGAAGCACGCTGGCAAATGACTGCATTTGATTGCTCAGCAGACTCAAGGCTTTGTCAGCTCTCTGATCCGCTTCCGAGCTTACGTGTTGCACTCTCTTGTAGCTTTATGACTTTTCTTGCATTTGTTGAGGTTAATGACATATACCTCTTAAAAGCCAATTCCGATTACAAACCTAGCCATATTTCAGAAAATCACAAAAACTATTACCTGTTCAATAAGTTTTTAGTGACTTTTTGAAGGTGGCTTCACTGTTATCAAATGGAGTCAAGATAAGTTGCAAGCAACTTAATTTTAAAGCCTCATCATTCGGCTTACTTATGTGTCGATTCGCTGATGTGTATCAAAAATACCTTAGAACGGGAAATCCCACCCCAGCAGTCGTATAACCTATCTGGTCTATGCCCCTTTCAACTGATGTTTTTTTCCTTTGAGTATCAGCACTTAAACTTACACTTCCGGTCACCTTTACTAGCTATTGGCAACAGCTTTAAAATAACTTATATTATATTATATTATATTAGACGAAATTTATGTTTCCTTATAAGAAAATTCCAGAGCACACGAAATGGATTACTGATTAATACTTTAACCTATATAATTATACTCTGTACCGTAGGTACATAGAGTATTATAAGTTTGTGCAAAAGTATGTAACATCCAGAAGGAAGCATCTCCGACCCCATAAAGTATATATATTCTTGATCAGCATCAACAGCCGAGTCATGTCCGTCATGTCCGTCTGTCCGTCTGTCTGTCCGTATGAACGCACAGATCTCAGAGATGGTAAGAGATAGAGGTTTGACATGTATGGGAAATATGCTTCTAATGTCTGCAGGCAGATCAAGTTTATTTTCAATTTTGGCCACGCCCCCTCCCGCCCCCGCAATTCAGAAAAAACGTCATATCTCCCACAGTTTTGAAGATAGATGGCTTGTTCCTTCTGGACATATTTAGTTATTAGGATAACTTATCGATCCGCCAAAGGAATGAAGAAGATCGGATGAACGGTTTTCGAGTTATGATCAAAAGAAATTTTCTTGGTACAGAGTATGTTATAGTCGGGCTTGACCGACTTTCTTTCTTGTTTTTAGTTGTAATTATGCATTATTGAAAGAGAACGAAGACCAAATGAAGGGACTATGTCACTTATTTTCCCTAGACACCTGTACATTTTTAAAATCCATCCCGCAAAAGGAATTCCCATACTATTTTTGATCACCAAATAGTTAAACAACTTCGCCATCTAGCACTTTCTCCCTTCAAACATTACATTTCTTCCTACCCATCCATTCACCAGATTTCAGAAATACTTTCAATCAACATCCCTTCGACCAACTTCTCACTCTCTGCATAAAATCCCAAAAAGTAAAGTCAGTTTATCAAACAAACTCTTACATTCCGGACACTATCACACAAATTTCAGTTTTAACTTTTTGTACACTTTCTACCCAAAATGCCGGTGTTTTTGGAAAATTGTTTTAAGATTCTAGTTTTCTGGATGTTTTCCAACATTGCTGAGGTCTTGTTCAGACGCGCGCTGAGAACGGTGTTGAAATATTATGACATTGATATGAAAGTCTGATTTTAAGAAGAGTGGAAACGGGGTGATCCCCATTTTAGTTCTGAGGATGGAAGAGATTCAAAATTCGTGTGTTTAAGCTAACTTTATTTCATGCTTAAATTGGAACAGTGCATAATAAACATATTAATATATTATATATCTATATATAATCTTAGTCTAACCACAACCCAGCGTATTTACAGTCTTGTGTGGGAAACCCTCCAATGGTATTCCTTGTGCCTCTGCTTACTAATACTTTGGTTTTTTTTTTGGTCTTTTAGCCGTTCGGTGTGTCGCTTTGTTGGAAACTTTGCTTAAACTAATTAAAAACTAGACTACTACAACAACTGGTGGAGGGGGGGGGGCAAGCATCTCCCCTTTAAACCACATTCACGCGGTTATCCGGCGGCGGTCGATAGCACCAGAGACTGCCAATGACGCCGAGGCCAATGAAGAACATGGTAAAGGTGGACAGGCCCAGTATAACACCGGTGGTGACATCATGCAATGGCAGACCCGGAAACGGATCCAGCACCAGTATCAGCAACAGACCACAGCACTTGAACAGGCAGAAGACGGTGACCAGGATATAGCCGGAGGTGTAGCTGCGATTGGGCAACCACTCACACTGGCGCGAACGAAAGCCCAGAAAGCCGAGTCCTATGCCGCAGAAGGAGGCCACCAAGCCGAATTGCAGATAAAAGGATTTGCCAAACTGCAGAAGCCGAAGAGAACCATGTCAGTGGCGGTGGAAGAGAATCAGAGGTAGACAGGTGGACTTACATGAGCTATCATATAGATAATGAGCCCGGCATTCATGGTGCTGCCCAGCACCAGCATCAGCGACACTATGGCCAGTGTAATGGTGGCATTGGCCAACTTCTGTGGATACGAGTTGTTGTTCAGTTGGGATTTGCCTTGCAAGCTGCTCAGATCCTGTTCCTGTTCCAGGGATTGCACCCGCGGACTTATCACCGCCATGGTGCGATCATTCTGGGCAGCTGCCGTCGCCGGCTTCACGGTCTCGTAGTGCAAACGCTGGGGCGAGAGTCTGGTCTGACGCAAGGGTACGATGGGTGGCTGATTGATATGCTGTTGACTCTGGTACAGCTGCAGGCGACGCTCGCGCTGCAGTTGCTCCTGATGTGCGGCATTGCGCGGCGTCGAGTGGGCCAGCCGCGGCGGTGGTTGCATTTTCCTGGGTGTGGACAACAGTTCGTGCAGTGCTCTGGTGGCGGCGGCAGCATTCCTTTGCTGCGGTGTCGATGTTCTCAGGGCAAAGTGTTGACTCAACTCGGTGTGACTCAGGCAGGTCTCCTGCTGTCCCGCTGCTACAAACGACTCTTCCGTCACGTCCTCATCCTCCGCCTCGGTGGGTATCATGGCATAGCGATGCGCTCTACCATTGTGCATTTGTATAATCTCCTGATTATCATCCACCAATTCCTCATCCTCCGCCGTGGGCACCATTTGATAGCGTTGATTGCTATTCTTGTCGACAATGAGGAAGGTCTTGCTGCCAAAGTCACTGGAGAAGGCATGCTTGATCTGGTTGGGGGTGTGCACCTGAGCAGGTTTGGGCGGCATGGGCGGTAGGCTGGCAAATTGTGTTTCCTGTTGGGGTTCCTCGTGAAACGAATGCGGTTCCTCGTCGGACTGCAGAGCCAGCCGGGAGCCATAACAATCCAAATGATCCTGGGACTTGGCCAAACGGTGGGCCGCCTGTCCCGGCACAATGGCATACCGGCTGGCATTCACCGTCAGTTCTTCCAGTGGAACCAAAGCATAGCGACCACTGGACGAGGATGGCGGTGGATTCTGCAGCTGCTGTTGCTGCTGCTGCTGCTGCTGCTGGTACTGTTTCCGCGTCACCGAGCGCGTGGACATGCTACGTTGCATACGCAACGGACCCTCGCGCGGATCCCGACAGGGTGTACCGACCCCTGCATTGAAATTCACTTGCAGGCTACGATTGTATATGGACTCGACACGATTGCTGGGCACCGGATAAAACTCACTGTTCTGGCAGAATGCCGGATTGGTATAATTGTGCTGCGACATGATCCGTTCTCCACAACAACTGCGACTCAACTGAACTAAGAGTGCCAGCCACGGCCGCTCCTCGACTTGCAACTTCCTGCGCTGGCGCGCAGTCGAGTGGATCGGTTCAGCGCGTGCGTTCTTCCCCTTCTGTACAAGAAACATAACCATTTACCTTTAGCCTGTACATAACTCACACTCGCACACACACACACATAATTATGACCAAGACAAGCATACAATAGCCGGGGCAAATGTTTGGCGCGTTCCATTTAGCTAGAGAAACATCTGCTCCTGCTGCCAAAATAACTGAGGGTTGAATTGTAAGTAGAAGCAGCCGGCACTGTCAACGTAGCCACCGCGGTGGGTTGGCTTTATCAGCGTTTTTAATTCTGTATTTACCAACTCATAACGACCTAGCACACACACACACACACACACACTCAAGCGAATGAAAACTTCCCCTCTATCAAGCGACCGTTACATTTTCCTGCCACCCGCAGTTTAACATTGGAAATGTTTGGTTCCTTTATGCTGCGGTTGCCTTTTGCCATGCACATGTGTAGTATGCAAGCCAATTTTATTGGAATTCGGACAAAGATGGTAGCCTGACCACAAAATCTAATGAAAACCCCATCAAAATGCAGCAAACCTGGCGTGGAGTTTTATCTCGGTTGGAGCAAGGGTTGTCTGTCAATATTGTTCTTTGGTTAAATTGCTATCCAAATAGCTTGCAGTTTCCTAAATGAACGAACAAATCTTTGACTGTGTGTTGTCAGAACATTTAATTACTGAATCTCAGTTGTGAATGTAATGTTTGTTTTTCTTACAGAGCTCATTTTTGAAAGCTTAATCTTTAGTTTATTATATGAAATTGGGTAGACAAAAAATTGCTTAGGCATATGCCATAAAAATATCTTAGTTTATCTCAGCTGTGAGTTTTCTGTTAACAAAAACTTGTATAGGAACTCCGAAAGCCTACTTCTTGTGCAGCTTCTCATATATTTGTGTGCTACTCAGATTAATTATTCAACTTGTCTGATAACTCTAATATGGAAAGCTCATATATAGATATCAAACAAGTGAAACTACAGCTTTACAAATATACATTATGCCGCTTTGTACATAAGTCAAGATTATAGGCAAAAACGTTACAATTTTTTAAGCAAAATATCGGACTGGACTCATGTTTCATGAAAAGTAAATTATGCATATTTTGTATATATTACATATCTACATAACTTCGACCTAAACACATATTTCAGAATATTTCGACCTATTTTGTCATATTTTGGAACCTGGAGGGATGTGGGGACTCAGCGAATAAGGCGGAGCGATGACTTGTCAGAACTGGAGCTGAGTGACAGAGTGACAGACGTCAAATCACAGAGAATCATTGGCCGCAAGGCTACAAACCGGTCCGGAACCGACCCCCTAAGAACCGGTTCGGTTCGGATTTTTTGGGACCATGATCCAGGCGCCTTACATTTGTGACTCCTCGAACCTAACCCCTAACCGGACCACTTTTTCGAAAAATGAGGTTCGGTTCACCAATTTAAGTAATTTTTTCAACGATACATCCAGGGAAATATTGGAAATCTCTGGAGATTTTAAGTAATCACGATTGCATTTTTAACAAAGCGTTTGCATGTAAAGTGTAAAGATAAAGTATGATAACTAAACTAAACTCAAGATTTAAAACAATGCTTACTTCTTACCAAAAAAAAGTAGCAAAGCAGCTCATTGCAGACATGTTCGAAAATACATAACTTATCGTCTGATTGCGAAGACGATAAATTTATGAAAGCAATAGAAATCAATATACAAATTTGAAATATAAAATCTATGAATAATGTTGTAGATTTCTTTGAAAGTTGTTCAAGATCACATCCATCGACAAATGGTTTAAAATTTTGGAAAGCTGTACCAGCAACTCAGATATCAGTTGAACGAGCACTTTTAATACTAAAGTTTGTTCTTTCTGATTTAGGAGCTAGTATAGAAGAACAGCTCCTGGAAGATATAATGTTTGTTAACTTGAATTAAGCAGTTTCTAAAAGCTGCGATTGTCATCTTATGGATTTGATAATGGTAATACTTAGCCTAAGTAATGATCATTATGATTAAGCATATGGATAGAAGGCATATGTGTTTAATTTTCAAAGCATAAATGAATAAAAAGTCAAGATATTCTTTTATATGCAAGCGAATCACGGTTCGAACCAGAACCTTGGGTTCTGGGTTTCCAAAATCCGGTCCGCGAACCGATCCTTGGATTTTGCAATGGTTTCGAACCCCCGAACCGAACAATTTAACGTATCATGATAGAGGAGCTTGTATCGAGAAAAAAGTATGCTACTTTCAAGTGACACTGCTACCTACAGCTGTAATTGTATATCGATAGGTTTTTTCAATACCGATACGCGTATTTTGCTTCATTTTGTACACTGAACCTAGAAATGAGTATCTTTATGGCAGATAAATAGTTTGGAAGAACTTAGAAATATGTAAAGACTTAAGTTTAACAACAACTCTTCAATTTCCATGTTGCCATTTTAGCAAAAAAGTTTACCTGCTCAGCAATCAATCTTTCTGCTGAAAACGGCCATTGAATATTAAACATACGCTCCCAAGCAGGAATATTCACATCGAACTATGACTTATGCAAGGCTCTAAACAAAGGTACAAATCAATAAAAATCGTCATACATTGGCAAGTGCGGAAAATTTAAAGACACAAAACCGTCCGAATAAAAAAGATGCAAGTTTTTGTAGCGTGTAAGCGAGCAACATGATTTTAGGTACGTAACCTGTTATATTCCTGGTGCAGTCCGAGAAATCGATGGACGAATCATTGAATAAAACTAAACAAGAAAGAAGACGGTCAAGTCCGACAACAACATACTCTGTACCAACAAAAATAAAAGCTGGGCATAAGTTTTGATGCTGTAGTAGCCGCTAAAGGCAGCGCTGCTACTTCGGTGCTGAAGCAGACAGTCTTCTGGTCATAACTCGACAACCGCTCATCCAACGTTCACCATTCCTTCCACGGATCGATAATAATCCCAATTAATAAATATGTCTAGAAGTTACGAACCATCTATGTTTAAAACTGTGGTAGATGTGACGTTTTTTCCAAATTGAATGGGCGGGTGGGGGCGTGTCCGAAATCGAAAATAAACTTGATCTGCCTGCAGACATAAGAAGCGTCAAACCTCTATCTCTTACCATCCCTAAGATCTGTGCGTTCATACGAACAGTCTGACAAACGGAAATTGCTATATGGACTCGACTGTTCATCCTGATCTAGAATATATGTACTTTATGGGGTCGAAGATGCTTCCTTCTGGCTGTTACATACTTTTGCACAAACTGAATATACTCTGTGTACCTCAGGTACAGAGTATTATAATCAATTCGTGAATTTTCCAGAAATACTGATCTTGAAATGGGGCTAAATTTGTTCTCAGTTTGGTGCTTTTAGTAGAGGTGGCTAAGGTTAAGAATATGAGAGGGAAAAGCAAGCACATTTGAACCCGCTCTTACACTCATTTTTTTTCTGGTTTGACATTTCGTTTTCAATGAGAAAAGTAACAGCTGATTTGAAATGTTGTTTGATGGGAATATTTTGCCGCAATTACTTTTGAATGTGTGAAGCTCGTAATTCAAGAGTAAACTATCTTATTATAGAGCCTGAAGAGCTCATAATACAAGAACGAGCATGCTTGTGTTTTAACACAGCGCTATGCTCTTCATTCAAGAATTGTTCTATTTGATTTCATACTGTTTCGAACCTGGTTCCAGTATTAAAGTGCTTGAATCAAAAAAATGGGACTCAAAAATGCATAGTTGAAGTTTTGGCCATTCCTAATGAAATTGATATATGAAATTCTCCCATTTTTTTCTTTGAGTGTGGACAATGTGTTGCTCAGCTTAATGCTTTTTCGAAAAGTTGAATTCTCTATCGACTCAAGTATAAAACTTTTTTTTAAAACAACGATATACTTTTCAAAGACTTTCTGTTTTTAAACCCATCTGAAGGACTCAAGGGGCTTATATCGGTTTTAAGATCATGAAAAGAACTTAGGGTGAATCCAGCTGTGAGCCCCCCCCCCCCCCCCCTGCCGCTAACTGATCAGACGACCCTCGTGGGTCCAGCTGCCTAGTTGGAGAAATGGCAGAAGTTAGACTGCTGTCAGTTGGAAAATTGAAGGCAGCCTTCAGTTTTAAGTCGCATTTAAAAGGCAGGCACGCGCCACAAAAACGATGACGAGGCAATGGGAGTGGAAACTTCTTCGGCTGATTGCCACTGCCGCTGCCGCAAAGGGGCAATGACAGCGCACAAGGATAACGCAGACAGGCAAAACAGCTGTCAGCTGTTGTTGTGAGGATCCTGTCTGCGTCTCCTTTTGTGACAAAAGCCGACGACGTCAGGGGAGCAGATAGAGAGCGAGAGATGGTATATAAGATATATGCACATATATGAATACATAGATCCGGGATGTGTGCGCCGGCATTGTTTGATTAAGGGGAGTTTCCTCACCGCATCCGCATTGCGACTGTTATCCTGCATCTCGATGTTCTTCCTTTCGTCTATATATATATAGATAATGTGGTGTACATTAGGCGCCGCTGTATATGCAACGTGCAACAGCTGCGCTGTCACTGCCTGCCACACGCACGTGGCAAACATAATTACCAACATGCAGCTGATCGAGCTACCTGAGACTGAGTGGTGCCCCCCCCCTACATTTGCATATGGAACTCAACTCAAAAATTTATGCAAAAATTTTAATTAATTAACTGCAAATCGCTTGCCCCATTTACTCACTTTTTCAAATAGCCCAGCTTGTCTTCCTGCACACGTATATAGCCTTCTAGGTTATTGATTAATACGGATTCAGTCTCAAGTAGTTCCTCCATTTCCGCCAGAGCCGTGTACAGCTCACATCTAACTGGAGCGGCGGCCAGCATGAGGCTGACACAGACCCACAGCAGCCACATCAATGTCATCTTTCGGGCTGAAACAAAAAACAAAAGAGATAAAGTGTTAATGCAACAATGTTTGGCAGGCTTCTTGCTAATTGCTCACTAAGTGTGGCCAGTCGTGTGGAAAAACCATCTAATCGAAGAAGCGCACACAGTCATTAAACCCACTGAGCTCGAAATCGGCTTTTATATTGATTAATAACCATCGCCAGCTACTGGCAGAACCAGCAGCTTATCTAAAACAAAACTTAAAGAGCATCGAAAAGTGTGAAATGGAACTGGGAACGGGTGTGGGGTTTTTTTTTTTGTTTTGGTTTTTGGGGGAATTGGACTCGCAATTTATTTTAATGAGCTTTGTATGAGTTGTTCGGGTTTTTATACCCTTGCAGAGGGTATATTGAAATGGTCCAAATGTTTGTAATGCATAGAAGGAAGCATTTCCGACTACATAAAGTATATATATTCTTGATCAGCATGACAAGCTGAGTAGATATAGTCCTTCAGACCGTCTGTTTTCAAGCTATCTCCTCCGTCAGTCTTAAAGCTATAGCAACCGAACTTTGCACGAAGTTTTCTGGTACAAATACGCTGCACATTTGTTGGAACCGGCCTGATCGGATGACTATAACATATAGCTGGCAAAGGAACGATCGGTTGAAAAACTAGTTCTAGTGAGAAAAACTTTCTCGTTTTCAATACAAACGTCTCCATATTTCTGCTTAAATTGGTCAAAATCGGGCATCTATATAGTATAGCTGCCATGGAAAAGTAAGGTTAGGAAAATAGTCTTAGTAAGAGAAACTTTTTTGTTTTCACTGTAAGCCTCTTTAAAATTGGCATATATATTTATTTTATAAGGTTTCACACAATTCTTCAAAGTTTTATCAAAATCGGATGACTAAAGGTTATAGCTGCCATATAAATGATCTGTCGAGAAACTAGTTTTTGTGAGAAAAACATTTTTGTTTTCAAAAAAAAACACCTCCAAACTTTGTATTTCTTAGTTTGCTATGTTTTTTCGATAATTTCACTATATCTGATCGAAATCGGGCATCTATATAGTATAGCTGTCATACAAAAGTAGAGTCTTATTGAAAAAAACCTGTTTTTTTCAGTGGACATGTCCTTTAAATTAGTTAGTAAAGTGCTGCAAGGGTATGCAAACTTCGGACGAGCCGAAGTTAACTTTCCTCTATTTTTTTTGTTTGTTTTTAATATGACCTGCCGTCTAGAGATTTGTTTTATGACATTTGGTTGGCTGTTGTCACAGCAAACATTCAGCTGATTGCAATAAAAAAAAAACGAGTAGGAGAAATAATATATAATTGGATGGAGGAATGAGCAGTGCTGCTAGAAGGTCATTGGTTGTATGCCCTATGAAATGGTACAACAACTTACAATACTGAGTTTCGCCAACTTCCTTAAGTTTCACAGCGAACCAAATCTCTTTGGTAGATTCCTCTACTAACAGAAACTGCACTTTGTGCTCAAGGATGCAGGCATCATCTATTGAGAAACTAATTAAAGATTTTCTAGAGATTGGGCAAACTCTTTAAAAGTTTGTTCAGTATGTTTTTTCCTTATAACTAAACTAACGCTTAACCGAACATTACTTAACCTTTGAGGATCGATACATAATTTCTGGAGTGTTTGCTTTGTCTGTGTGTTTTACTTGGTCTCACGGTGCTTTTTTGAGCGCCTTGGATTTTTATGAAATAGCCTCAATTTCGGCCATGTTAATTTCAATGCAATGTGCCTGGAAGAACCATGAGATTGCGACAATTGTTTTTTCGATTGTCTCAGAATTTGTTTTGAAAAATACATTTAATTCTGATTGAAATAAAGTTTATTGTCTGAAATAGCAACCATTCATAAATATTGAAAAAAAAAGAATATTTATTAACACTTCGTAATCTCTTTTAGGTGGTTTCAAACTTGACCAAAAAACTAAAGACGATTGTGAAGATGTTTCTTAATACCTAAGAGTGGGGGAAATGTGTGAAGTGAAAAGGCTAAAGCTGTATTTTCCAGGGATGCAAACCGGTTCTGAAACAAGCCGAACCGCCAACCGAACCGGCTTCCATTCAGAATTGCTGAACCAAACCGAAAACCACAAATAAAAACGGTTCGGTTCGGTTCAGTTCTCTGACGAGTTTTGAGACGGGAATACTTATTAATTTGGTTATTTGAAGCGTTTCCATGAGATATTTTTAATACATTTCGTTCGACTCTCAACATTCTTAGCAATACCGGATCGATATAACATTTAAGGATGACTTGACGAAAATTTAAGAACATGTAATCCTGTCTTCTGCAATTGCCCTTCGATCTATTAATACACCTTCCATCAAGCTACATTCATTCCTCTAGTGGACAATATTATCAACCGAACCAACCGAAACCATACCAAGCGGTATGGTCAAACTGAGAAGCACAAAAATGTATCAAAGGTTGCATAAGAAGTAGACTATCTGAGTTCTCGTATGAGTTTTTTGATAGCCAACTCACAGTAAACTGAGTTATTGTTCACCCATTTCATATGAGACCTCGACAAGTGAAAGTACAACTCAGGCAAATTTGTGTTATAAGGCTTTGAACTACTTTTGGTAATTGCATCAGAGTCGATCTGCACACCACACGCAAGGTCAAAAATGTTATAAACAACCCAACACGATACTCACGAAACTATTTTGTTATCCTGACTTCCGGCCTTATATTCATAAAATTCTTTGAAAATTTTCGGTAAAGTTCTTGTGTCCATAAAGTATAATATATATATTCTTGATCAGCATAAACTGCCGAGTCGATATGGCCATGTCCGTCAGTCTGTATGAGCGCGCCGATCTCAGAGACTATAAGAGATGTAGCCACATATTTTTGCAAGAAGGTAGTTGTATACCGTACGCAGATCAAGGTTGTTTCAGATTTGGAAAAGGACAGATTCGAGTTAAAATTGTGCTAGCTTGTAATTTCTTTACTAGCACTTTACTTCTTAGCACTTTGTTTCTTTTGAAAATTCGTTTCGAAAGTGTACCAGATATGGCAGCACCAACTAATTATGAGGTAAGTATATTATGATAAATTCCCCTAAAAGTATGCCAATATTATTTCCTTAAAACATATGTATTTTAAAAGCTATTCAAAGTCAGCATCAGACATAATTCGCACTTTGCAATTGCCAGATTGGCGTACTAATTGAAGTTATTTAAAATGAATTAGTAGTAAGTCGAATATAAGAGAATTATGTCCAGATATTTTAGGATAATTTTGTTGGGTATAAAAAGGCTAAAAGTCAATGCTTTTTGCTATGAATCCTTTAGTTTGGCTCAGTACTGAATCATGGCTGAATCAGCTCAGAAATGAAAGGGCTACGGGTACAGAATTCATGGCATGATGTAAATTTCAGCCGTGAACTAAACACAGACACTCCCTACTAAGCTCAACTCAGGAACGATTTCAGTACTAAACTTATGGAAAGAACTGAAAACATACCCGAACTAGGCATAAATTCAGTTATTCCTATTGATCTGGTCTAAATTCAGTCTTGAAGAATTCAGTACTTAAAAGTAGAACAGAAGGGACTGAAAATTGTGGTTTTTTTGCCATACCAACTCCCACAGCTCTTAAAAGCATCTGATTATTTTGGGTGTGGATCTATTTAAAAACTTAATTTCAGTTTGTAATTAGATCGGTACTTGCATCAAAATTTCTCTTCTACGACCTTCAAATGATTTCTTTGAAAATTTGTTTTAAGATATGAGCACTGGATTTGCTGATAGCCTGAGGACTATTGTATAAACTTAAAATAGCTTGTTGTCATTTAGCAATTATCGAACAACCAAAACCCCCCACACTTAGACATGAAATAACTATTTTCCTTTTCGTCCCTTTGGACACAATTTTGTTTGCCTTTAGTTTGTCGATTATCTACAATACTGAAGATTAATAATTAATTTCATAACGGTTAGGATTATCTAGAACACCAACGATTAATTAGGAATTCTAAGACGGGATTTATGGGAGTTTTGATATTCACAACACCTTTATAATACAATTTATTACTAGCGATTAGGCTAATGCACCTTCAACAAAACCAAATCCATTTGCCATTCCTGTTTTTCGGCTGTGCTCCCATAGCTTGTGGCTTATTTAAGGTGCAAATAAATTTTAAGTGATATTAATTAACAACTCGTTGTTCATTCACGTATTCAGTTAAGATAAATGCGCTTTTAAACATACTTTATGGCAAAAGCAAATCAAATTCCATTTGCATATTAAGGCTTATCGTTGGATTGGAAGTGGAATCGGCTCTTGGGCCCTCGAGAGCAGCACAAGGACATGTGGCCAGAGCTGTGTGCGCTGGCTGTCAAGAGAGCTGAATAATTAATTGGTAGTAATTAATTTGTCGGCATACTCACACTCGGTATGGTAATTGCTCATATTAATCAAGCAGATTCAATTTTAAAGTATTCGCAGCTCTTTAATCTTGCTGTATTTAAAACTTGGCCAAAAGTTATGAATGTTCTGAATGCCACGAATTTATGTCAGCTAACACATGTTTAGCGGACACAACTTGACATCAACTGATGAGATAAGTTCTTACCATCAAACAAAAAAAAAATTAACAAAAGAAGAAGAGTTTATGATTTGAAAGACAAACCGGTTCAGTTCGAATTCTAGTTAAAGTTCCAAAGCTGATTAGAAAGGGGACAACTTTTTGGGATGGGCAACGGTTTTATGGAGACAAAGAGACATTTTATTGGTCTAACAAAAACCCATTTTTAGTAGATCTAGTCGAGTTCTACTAACCCTACAGCGCTTAATTGGGGTTCAAAGAACTTGAATATCTGCTTTATATGCAAATGAATCCCACGGATACGCGTCGCTGCCGCTGCTGCTGATGCTGCTGCTGCTGCTGCGGCTGCAGTGCGGTCAAACACTCAACATTTAACGGTACTCCGCCACACAGCCAGGTTACACAATCAAAACATATTGAAATGCTAATATATATATATATATATATATATATATATACATTTGATTGCTTTTGGTATTCCGCCAGCTTTGCAGTGCAGAGAGTGAGGAATGTTTTCTTTTATTGATGAGTTCGCCGAACTTTAGACTTATTGTCTTCCCGGAAAAGGAATAAAATATAAAGTAAAATATATTTCTGCTTACTTCAGCACCAAAAAAAAAAAAACAAAACACAAAAAGTAGGTCGTCCCAAATTATTTTCATTTTGGTGAATTTCTTTATTTATGTTCGAGTTTTCTGCCTTGGTGGCCGTAAAGTCAACTTACTTAACAACTGTTTGCACAAAACAACACTAAATATTTATTACTGTCATTTCTGGTCAATCAAATTAATGGGCAAATAAAAATTTAAACATCTTTTGTCGAAGCAAACGCAAAACAAAGATTTAATAAATGCAAAAAATTATCAATATTAAATACCAATAATTTTGAAGTTAAAATGTCAGACCAAAAATTAGCATCGGCTTTCAGTTGAACAAAAATGTCAAAATTCATTCACATTTGAAAAGTAGAAATCAAAATTTCATATGACAGCATAACTAATTGAAGGAACAGTTGCCAACGTCAAGAGCCCGAGGTTGTCAAGCAAAACTGAGCTAAGAAAGGAGAGTTCTTTAGAGCCAAATGAGTAACTCCATTTTAAATTTAAATAAATAAAATATAGTATATTCTAGAATGTTTACATTGCAAACAAGTAAGAAGTTGGGACAGGCCAGACTTTAACATACTCTGTACCTTCCAAAAATTGGAATTATCACACAAAGTGTAAAGGAGATTACTAAATATGTCTAGAAGGCACAAAACTTTCATTCATAAAACTGAGGGAGAAATGTCGTCTTTTCAAATTGAGGGGGAAGTAGGAGGCGTGGCAAACATTGACAAAACAAAGTAACAAAATATTTAAGAATTCTCTGTGGCGTGGCACCACACACTTGTGCTATGGTGGATTCCAATAATCCAGATTTATCCAGATTTGAATGCTTTTGGGTATGTGGAACTATTTTTCCAACTTTAACCAACACTTTGAAGCACCAGTCTAAGCCAGTCTAGAAGGTGTTCAGCACAAGATCTAAGATATTTGTGAAGCTTTATCTTATACATATATATATACAGACAAGCAGACTCGCTACGCTGTCATCAATACAGAATTGATCATTTATGGTAGTATTTGACTTTTCAGACCTGTGGGTATATTTCTAGAATTGTTCTTCTTGTGACCCCCTAGAGCACTCAGACCGAATCTTATATTATATATGTTCAACTCATTGCTTTAATTGTACGCAAAAGTTTAAACCTTATGTTTGGATTTCCAAAAAAGTTATTTTTGCCTAAACTAACCGAGTTTCGCGTCATTCGGATGCAACAGAGTTTTTAGCATGCAGAGTTTTCCGGGAGCTTTCCCACCCTTCAGGAACATTTTTCAATGTTAGTAAATGAAATCTGAAGTTATTTCACTTACTTACTTCCCTCACAAACCGAGCTTCAATAGGATGTAAAATTGTTTTTATCATGCAGGGTTTTTTATGGTGTTTTCCCCTCCTAATGGAACTTAGGACTCTGACTAGGCACAGAAAAATACCAGTGAGATATCATCAATATTTCTATTCTTGCAGCAGTCCCAGCGTGAGCTTAAAAATTCCATCAATATGCTCTACTCAATTTAATCCCTTTTAAAATCAAATGTGCTTAAGTTGGGAACGGAGGCGGAAAGTATAAATATGTGCGATGAGATGCCTTTCCATACGTGACCATAGCAAGGCTGAAAGATGGTAAATTCTAGTCCCACATCAGACTAAAAACTATTTGTATAATATATTTCTTTGTTATTCAGAAGTTTTAAAGGGATAGGTATCTTTCTGGGAGTGAAAATCTAATTTGTAAGATGCTCAAAATGATTCTGCTTTCAGATTGTGTGTCGAGGTTTTCGACAAAATGTAATACTTATGAACGAAACGGATAACGGAGTAAATTTGATATTGCAACAATGTCCAGACTATTGAAGTCTTAGCGGGGATGCTACGTCTAGAATTCAGACTTTTGGAAATTTTAGACCTTAAGTTGCTAAAAATGTATATCCATACAGTTTTTTGGGGACGTTTTGTAGGGACCATTTCGTTTGCTTTGGCAAAATATAAATTGACTTCCCAGCAAACATTTTATAATGCGGCAGATAAGTAGGTATCGCTTCATTCTAGCGATATTGCATTATTATCGCATTCTCATGTGAAATGAAATGTGACACCTCACCCAGTAAAAAGTAGAACGAATAACTTAGCAACAAACGCTCTTGAAAAAATATTTATTCGTTCTTAAATTTTCAAGAATTTCGATCTTGAAGTCGAGCTAAATACGTTCTTAGCTTGGTGCTTTTAGGCGAGGGAAGTGAGGTATAGAAACTTAGAGAGGAGAGCAAGCACATTTGAGAGAATAACTTTGAGTCTGCTCTTACAGTTTTGTATTATATGGGAGAGGGGTGTGGGGAAGCTAACGAGCGGAGAGCGTGATAGATTTTTGCACTCCTGTTGCTTTGGAATTCCCAACCTGTTATGGCATTGCTGGCATGGAGAGACCTCGACTGTCGAGTTCGACTGATGGTTGACACACAAGGACTGATGCTGCTTTGAGGTGTATGTTCCTCAAGCCGGCTAAAAGTTGCAACATGGCTCAACAATTAGTTTTCCATGAAATAAATTTAAACAAAATGGAAAAATCTACTGATATTGAATTGTTGCATGGTTGGAATCTGTGAAGCTCTTGATTTAAGAGTAAACGATCTTACTCTTGAATCGAATGAGCTCTTGATAATAGGAAGAACATTCTCGGTTTTTGACAATGCTGTTTGCCCATGATACAAAATTGAGCAATCTTGAAAACGAGTATGTTTAGCACTTGATCTAAGAACTCTTGTGCTTGATTTGAGAATGATTCGTACTTGGATCAAGTATTGAAGCTCTTGGATCAAGAAAACCGGGATCAAAAATTCATACTTGGATCAAGAATTTCGCTCTTGGATCGAGAATTTTCACTCTTATCGAACTATTGATCTCGAAAATTCTTGATCCAAGTATGAAATTCTCTATTTTTTCTCTGAGTGTATACATTAACTTCCGGGCAATAAGAAAACGATAGGAAAAAGTCTCTTTTAACGATAGGAAAGCGATTCTTCCTGAAGATAAGAATGTGATTCTTCCTAGAGGCAGGAATGCGGTTTTTTCCCCGAAGATATGCCATGCGAATAAATGGTGTTTCGTGTTCTGTTATATAACAGTACGATTTCGCACCTAAGGTAAATAGGCGATGCCAAAGTATTTTCCTTTGGTAATATTGCAAAAAGTCGTTCAAAAAGTCGTGTCTTCTTAGTGAGTGTTAAGCGATGTATGGCCAATTCTCAGATGGGATGATGGAAAAGCAAGACCAATAATAAAGTATTGCATTCTTGCTCTCAAGGCGACTTTTGAGGGATATATAATATTATGACAAAAAGCGAGACCTAACGTATTTTGTGAGTGTAAGCCACCAAACAATCTCCAAACTCTCCCCCCTCAAGCTATCGCCAAACTCTCGCATTGTCGAGGAAGATAAGTAACACAACAAAATGTTTGCAGGGAATGGCTAGGCAACTAACGTGATTTGTATAGCATACTTTTGGGCAGCAGACAAATTAATAATTTTTTAAAATGGTATATCCTTGCCTAAAAAAGTCACAAAACTGTAAGGGATATTTTGCCTTAAAGTTAAGATGTAAAACTTCAAGATAATGTCAAAAGAGTGAAAGCATAGGTAAATGTTTCCCACACAATTTGACTGAAAACTTCAAAATAGACACTTAAGCAACTTTATTCACAAATGATCAAGCATTTTCGAAAACCGATTCGTGTTCAGCCCAAGAAAAATGCCAAGACCTCTTCAAAACGCTGTTAAGGCAGTTAATTTTGTGTTAGCTTCATTTGCCTCATTTAACTTTGAGTATTTCTTTATTCAAAAATGTTTACACAAAACTGTGGCCTGGTCGGTTAGTGTAATGAAATGTACTTTCATCATCAAGTGGGAATTTCTTTAGCAAGTTGCCGCGGCTTTTCTTCACAAGTCGATGCAACGCAATGCCGCATCAGCAAATTGCAGCTTGCGTGTTGTTGGTTTTGGCCTGCTCAATGCGTCTGCCTTATGCAACAAACAATCATTTCAGTTGTTGTTGTTGTTGTTGTTAAAGTAGCTTCTGCTTTTCCTTTTTCTTCTTGGCATTTGGTTGCAGTTTTCCAAAAGGCAAGGAAATTATGGTTTTGCTGTGGTTTTGCTATCGTACGTTTCGTTGCAATTAAATTATGAAATGTTTTGTGCAAAATGCTGACTAAGCTCATTAGCTAAGCAAAACTACTCACCATTGACTGACTGACTGACTGACTGACTGGCTTACTGTCAGCTCAGGATTTGGTCAGGTAAGCTTTAATATTCTTCGCCAAGTCAGCAACTCTTTATAATTCACCGGGCAGGAAAGTGAAACAATTCCTACCGACAAAGCAATTTACGTTTAGTTTCTGCAATGCGCGTTGATTTAAATGTGTCACATTCGCTTGGCAGATGCAATGAAACCAGGAGAAATGGACGAGCTAGCAACCTGCACAGTAGAGGCTCCCACAAATGAAGTCCAGGCAGAAACAGGAATTAAACTAGCTTGCTTCTATTTTGAGAAATGTCACAGCCAATGGCTGCCTGTCAATATATCCCTCTACTCTTTTCCGCTCCTGTTTAGTGTCCAGTGTCTGCATTTGAATCAACAATATTTTCATATTGTTAGCTTTCACTGTATATCCTTGGCTGCACACATGGACGGACAACGACTGCATGTTTATCGTGAACAGCATATTTCCCTGCTTCCTGCCTCACTGCCTACCTGTTTTCCGTCCTTCCTTCCTTCCTTCCTGCCGTCTCCCTGTTGATCTGTGACAATTGCACTGGACAACAATTGCAAATGAAACTGTCAGCAAAACGACAAAAATAAAAGCCAAACGAAGGCTGACATCATTATTCAGTTGAGAATGTCACAGGACCAACTGCAGGCACTAGAGCGCACTTGTGGGTGAGTGGTGTGAGGTGTGAGCTGTGAGGCTTGCGTGTGTTGACATGGCCTAATCAAGGGCAAACAAGCAGCTCGTCCAACTGCCAAAACCCATTCATCAATTTTATGACCCAAAGCGACTCCAGTAGCTGACATTTATGAGCTGTCAAATAACCAAGCATCCGCAGCCAATTTGGTGCTTTACCCAAATGGCTTTTGCCATTTGTGAAAATGAAAAGTGTGGGCTATAGTCGCCAACTATTGGTGGCGTTAAATGTCAGATGCCTCCTCCACCAATGCAAAACTGACCTACAAGTTTGGTTGGTGCAGAGCCTGGGCTCCCTGCAGAACGACATTTGCCGCAATCGAATTGTGGAGCTTGTTTGGACTCGTCTCTGGCTGTGTTTTCGGGGCCCAATTTGCATCATTTGGCAAAATCGTATGCATAATTAAAATCAAATTGTCTGCAAAGTTTTCTTTGATTTGTTGTGTTGTCTGGGCTCTATGCATTTCGAATTGACTCTGTAATTTAATGTGATGTTTTTCTTGAAGTCTTAAGGCTCCGGCTGTGCTTGTTAGAGACGCCTCGTTTAGCTCAAATTTCGTTAGCACCAACAACTGATGAGTTTGGCTGGGTATAAAAACGGGTATATTTCGTGTGTAAAGACGTTCAAAATTAATTCTAAAGGGAATTGCATTGAAATATTATTAAAATATTGTAGGGAGAGCCTAGTGGCAAACAAATGGGAAGAGCACAAGCTAGTAGAAAAGACGGCCAAGCCTGTCTGTGAAATAATATGTACAAGCCGAAGTGTATGCTCATTAAATATGATGCTGCTTTAGTAGCAGCTGAAAGCAGCGCTGCTGCAGTGAACAAATCTCAAATGCTCATAGCTTGACAGTCGTTCATCCGATCTTTACCAATCGAAAAATAATTCGGACTATTAAATATATCTAGAAGATACAAGCCATTTATCAGCAAATGTGTGGTCGTGATTACGTTTTATCCGATTTGGTAATGAACTTTTCTTGGCTAATTTCTAGCTAATAGCTTGTGAAGGCGTCATTAGCTATGGAAGGTGACCGGGTGTGTAAGATTTCAAGTAAAATTTCACTAGAATCGAACCCACACACACACCACCAGCTGAATCACACCTGGTACGATATTACTTCTCGTTAACTCACATCTCAAAATAGGGATTAAAGAAATATTCCCAATGCCATGTTCAGCTGAGCAGTGAACAGCAATAAGAATAATACATTAAAAAGTTTCTGCTGTACAAGTACTACATTTTTGGATAGAGGCTTCTGAACACCATTTTCCTTTGTCAACATGGATATGGCATAAAAGTAGTCAAAATTTAGTTTGAATATGCTATCTAGTTTACCGAAATTAATAATCGTCCATAAAACCAGATAGAAAGTCGGCCAAGACCTACTGTAACATACTCTGTACCAACAAAATTATACGCTCAGCATATATTTTGATGCTGGAGTAGCAGCTGAAAGCAACGAGGCTTCTCCGCTGCAGCAGCGTACAGTCTTTTGGTCATAACTCTGCAACTGTTCATCCGATATTCACCATTTCCTTGGCGGATCGATAAGCAATCCTGATTACTAAATATATCTAGAAGAAGCGAACCATCTATCTTTAAAACTGTAGGAGATCTGACGGTTTTTTTTCCAAATGCCGGGGACGGAATTGCAGACATAAGAAGCATATTGCCCATACATGTCAAACCTCTATCTGCTTCCATCTCTAAGATCTGTGCGTTCATATGGACAGTCAGACGGATAGCCCGACATGGCTACATCGACTCGGCTGTTGACTTTGATCAAGAATATATTATATAAACTTTATGTGGTAGGAGATGCTTCCTTCTGCCTGTTACATACTTTTGCATAAACTTATTATACTCTATGCAGGAGTGCAAACCAACAAAAAAATTTAAGGATCGAGTTTTTGGGGAGAAGGTTTTGGTTCAAACCTTGGTCCAGTCCATGCATTATACAATTTCAATAATTTAAGTTTTTTGTTATCTGTAATCATTTTCGTGTTCTTCAAATTACATTTGACCTCAAATCTAAACAAATCATTTGGGAATTTCATGAATTTTGGGTCTGAATCGGTTAGTAGGACGCATGGGGATTTTCATGTAATGTTAGATTCTTTCTTTTGACAATTATTTAAAAAGCTTGAGAACAGATTCTATTATATGTGGGAATTTTATAAGTATTTATTAAACGTTTTTCGTGATTTGTTATTAAACTTTCCTGCCCATTTAAAGAGTCATTTGCACTAAACTAACGTTTCTGATGTCTATAATATTTTTTTTTTTAGTCGAACCAATATTTAAGATACGGATCAGTTTTAATTTCTAATGAGGTTCGAACCGGTTCGGTTCAAAAGCGGTTTGCAGACCTGACTCTATGTACCTACGGTACAGAGTATAAAAACAGAGTTTCTGTGCTTACATAATGGAATTCCAACGACGGTGTTCTGAGATCCAGGGCTGCAAGGTCTAGAAATTTAAGGTTTGAGGTTTTTTTGAGAAGGTTTTGGTTCGACCCTTGGTTCAGTTCATGCTTTATACAATACAAATATTATTTCTGTTCATTGTGTGCAAAAATCGCATGTGGAATCTCGTAGTTTTTGGGTCTGCATCGGTTAGTAGAACACATGGGAACATTAAATTAATATATATATTGTTAAGTAAAATCCCAATTCGTGGTTTTCGTGGAGAAATATTACCTAGGTAATGTTACACTCTTGCTTTTGAGAATTAATTAGAAGCCGAGGAGCCTAAAAAAAGCAGATGCTCTTATGTTTTGGGAAAATTAAAAATCCTTATAAACATTTTTTAAAGATTTTGATATTTCACTTTCCTGCCCATTTTAGGATTCAGTCGCTCTAAACCAATAATAAAAAAAAAGTAGGTTCAAGGAACCGAAATAGTAGGTACGAACCAGGTTCAGGTTTAGCGCTTTTCTTTCTGAAGAGGTTCGGTTCAAGGTTTGGATCACTGTAAATTAAAGCTAAAAGGTTCGGTTCAAAAGTGGTTTGCAGCCCTGGTGAGAACATTCTAACTGATTGAAAGCGTTCACAGATTGCCATCAAAATCCAGCCATTTGCTTTCTTAGCACGTCTCACCGTTGTTGATTGACATTTATCCTCTACTTTTAAAAAACTTGGAGTGTCTTTCAGACTTCTACGAGGTTTTATTGAGCATGTCATAAAGTTTGAAGCTATCATACATCTCAAAAGTGATGAAAAGTAGAAAGACTTTTATAATTGATGTGTTTATTTCTTACTTGTTCCAGGTCGATAAACAATGAACAGCAGCAAGTTAATTAGATTCACAGAAAATGGCAACAGGTTATATATTATATATATACTAAGGGCTTTCGCTTCTACTTCAGAACAATAAGTAAGATAATAAAATGCATTTTTCCACATAAATAATAAACTGTAGTGTTTTCAGCATTCGACTTACTAAACTGCACAATTATACTTTATGTTTGCTATTCGTTTTACAATTTGTGCAAATTATGCAGGCAAATTGGTTTCCTGTAACAGCTACGAAAGTTGAAGTTTCCAGTTTCATATGTTAGTAGATGGCTTAAAAATGAGCCCTAATGGGAAATAATGTTTGAAAACTTACACACAAAAACTTTTCAACTCCAGGGGCGTTAATTTGATTGCCACAACTTTAATGGGTTGCCGCCTCACCCAACTGACACACAATTATGAACTTGAAACCCAACTCAATGTGGCATAAAAAGACATCAAATATTGAAATTGTAAACTGAAGGATGTTAACTGATAAAACAATTCAAGTGCATCAAACATGTTTGCTAATTAGTTGTGAAAAATAAATGCTGAACATCCATAAATATTGTACAATTCACCTTGAAAATGTAAGCATAAACTGCCAACAAAAGAAAATCGCATCTAAAACCGGTTGAAAAAGCACATCACTTCAACTGATGAGCTAGGAAGGGGGAAGTGGGAAGTGGTTTATGGTTCACTCTCAATCAATCCAGTGAACACTTTTCCCCCAACGACTTTCATTATTTTTTTTTGGTGTTAACTTTTGCAAATCGTTTTGAGTACTTGACGAACATTCAAACATTGTCAACTGGTTTTTATTGATTCACCAATTTGCATTCAAATGTTGTGTAATTTGATCACCTACCACCACCAGCACCAGCCATGAACTTGAAAACAGTTCAAAATGCACAAATTAAATGATAATTAATTTGAAATAAATCGCAAATTAATTGCAACTGTAGAAGTCGCTTGTGTTAGAGTTAGAGCTCAAAAATTCATAAATAATGAGAGTGTGTGTCTCTAATTGGACAGGAATCTTATTCAAATGAGCGCGCTACATTGGGTTTTTTTGAAACAGTTGGCAAGGCGAGCCAGGAACCAGTTCCAGTGCACTCGAAATAAGGGTAGGTTCCATCCGCGTTCCAGCCAAACAGGATCCAAGTGCAAAGAAATTCAAAAGCAAAACAAAGCCGCACAAAATTGTCTACGTGACTGAGAGGGCTCTTCTCCTATTCTTCCTATTCCTCTGCACATATGTTTGACCGCTTATCGCCGACTGGCTACTTGCTCGTACTATATTCGACTTCATATGGCGGCATGATTTCAATTAAAAACTGTGCACACACACAGAGACACACACAGTCACAGAATGTCCCCCCCGCATTTGCATGTATATATGTATTTCACATTTAAAATAGAAAATTTCTTTCTAATCAAAATCGAATAATAGTTTGTTTGACCCATATATGTATGTACATACATACTTATTCTATGTAGAAGGAAGTTTCGAGATGCCCACCCTGCATCTTGTTATCAAAGCCAGACGGAAACTGAGCTGAAACACGTCAGCTCTTGAGCTCTATCGGTTCTTGTTTAGTAAATCTATCTTACCTCGTTTCGAATTTCCACTGAACTTGTTGCTCGTGCGTTTTTTTTTTTTTTGGGGATCTTTTTTCCGAAGAATGCACTTTCTGTTCAGTCTTTTGTTTATACGGATAGCTCTTGCTCTTACACCGCCCCCGCCGACTTGACTTTTGAGTATTACACACACACACGCGCACCGCTCTGCAATTTACATACAAATATATCTTGCACTTAACCTAAACAAAATTATGCCTATTTATGCATACTCATAAATGCAGACGCGAGATTTATGTTTTTGCGGTCAAAATTCTCAATTTTGATTCCTTTTGTTGTCGCTGGAATCGAGTCGGGGTCTGGACTGCGTCCGCGCACTGAGCACCAGCAATGGGAACTAACTGATGTTATTGCCGCCTGGGCTACGTGTAGATAAAGATACATTTTCAGTAGCCGCACGAGAGAGCGAGAGAGGAGCAGCAGCAACAGTCAGATACAGTATTTTTTCTGCTGGCTTTTGTTTTGAATTTCGTTTCGCTTTTGGACTGGAAATGATAGAGCGCAAGATGCAGATACAATACACAGCTCTCACATTGTGGATTCTATGCGGAGCAGCTGTTTGTGGAAGGCGCCAAATTTAAATCGCTGTGCTGAATGGGACTTTAAATAGATTTGACAGAAATATAAGATTATATATAATATGTTGCTTTAAGATTTGGTCTGAAGAAACTTAAAGTGGAATTGTAATACCGTAATTCCCAATATGACAGTCTTTAGACAAATTACCTGAGTCTGTCCCTGTTCCGAGCCTTAAATTGTGGTTGGGTTCAGCAAATATTATGAATATTTCCAAATGTTTACTTATTACCCGCACTTATAGAAACGAGAGCGTAAGTTAAAGTCGGCCCTGCCCGACTTCGAAATACCCGT
Source organism: Lordiphosa andalusiaca (assembly GCA_035044965.1). Classification (NCBI taxonomy): domain Eukaryota; kingdom Metazoa; phylum Arthropoda; class Insecta; order Diptera; family Drosophilidae; genus Lordiphosa; species Lordiphosa andalusiaca. Next base: position 2,155,344 of record JAWNNM010000036.1, read on the forward strand.
TACTCAAGGCAATTAGTGTTGCGACTCAGATAAGTATCCAACGTTTTTTTAACTCTGCCATTTATTATCCGATCATTATGAAGATTGTACATATTGGCCACATGCACTACACTGCAAAATCTAAGCTCGATAGCTTACAAATTGTAGGAGATATTCAACATTTTTTATTGCGGGGGCGGGAGGGGTGTGTCCAAAATTTGAAACAAACTTGATCTGCCTACAGACAATACTAGCTTACATCTAAAATTTGGTTGCTCTAGCTCTTCTAGTCTCCGAGATCTAGGTGTTCATTCAGACGGACGGACGGACGGACGGACGGACGGACAGACGAACATGGCTATATCGACTCGGCTATTGATCCTGATGAAGAATATATATACTTTATGATATCGGAGATGCTTCCTTCTGCCTGTTACATACATTTGCACGACTTTCCCTTTTTACTCTACGAGTAACGGGTCTAAAAATAGAGAATTTCATACTTGGATCAAGAATAATCAATGTCAGTAGTTCGATTAGAATGAAAATGCTTAATGCAAGAGTGAAATTCTTGACCCAAGTATGAATTCTCGATCCCGTTTTTCTTGATAAAAGAGTTTTAATACTTGATCCAAGCACGAATTAATTCTCAAATCAAGCAGATTAGTTCTTGATTCAGGTGTTCAACAATTTCAAATTCAAGATGGCTCATGCTTGAATCAAGAGCATACAGCATTGTCAAAAGCCGAGATTGTTCTTTCTACTATCAAGAGCTCTTCAGATTGAAGAGTAAGATCGCTTACACTTAAATCCAGAGCTTGCCAGTTTCCAAATTTACAACAATTTAAAATCAGTTGTTTTTTCCATTATGCTTAAATATATTTCATAGAAAATTAATTCTTAAGCCATGTAGCAAGTTTTAGACGGCTCGAGGAATACACAACGCCTCGAAGCAGCATCAGTCTTTGTTCAGTCGAACTGCCGTCTCTCCATGCCAGCAAAGTCATAACTGGTTGGGAATTCCAAAGCAACATATGTGCAAAAATCGATAGGTTACCCACACATCCCTTTTTCATAAAAAACTAATCTGAAAGAGCGAATTCAACGCTGTGCTCTCTCAAATGTGCTTGCACTACTCTCTGTTTCTTAACCTCACTCGCCTTGCCTAAAAACATTATCCTCAGAACGAATTTAGCTCGATTCCTAGATCGAAATTCTTGAAAATTCAAGAACGAATACATACTTTTTATACTCTGTACCAAAGGTACATGGAGTATTATAAGTTTGTGCAAAAGTATGTAACATCCAGAAGAAAGCATCTCTGACCCCATAAAGTATATATATTCTTGATCAGCATCAACAGCCGAGTCGATATAGCCATGTCCGTCTGTCCGTACGTCCGTCTGTCCGTCCGTCCGTCTGTCTATCCGTATGAACGCACAGATCACAGAGTTGGTAATAGATAGAGGTTTGACATGTATGGGACATATGCTTCTAATGTCTGCAGGCAGATCAAGTTTATTTTCAATTTTGGCCACGCCCCCTCCCGCCCACGCAATTTAGAAAAAACGTCATATCTCCCACAGTTTTGAAGATAGATGGCTTGTTCCTTCTGGACATATTTAGTTATCAGGATAACTTATCGATCCGCCAAAGGAATGAAGAATAGCGGATGAACGGTTTTCGAGTTATGATCAAATCTGGATTCTTGGATCTTGGATGCAGTCTCTGATGTCTAGCATTTGTGTTGAACCGAACCGAGATATTAGGTTCGGAAAAGGTTCGGTTCCAGATTCGGTTCACAGTAATATAAAAAAAGAAGCAATAACGGAATCAAACCGGCTTGGTTCAGAACCGGTTTGCGGCCCTGATTTCATGGTCTAACATAGCAAACTTCCCGGATTCAATCACAATCTCAAGATACATTTTACTCTGATTTGAAAGAGATCAAGTCACTGGCATAAATACATTTTTCGCCAACCCACAATCGATATATTCTTATAATTTTCATTAATTTTAACAAAATTTTGGCATCGATTTTATTAGTACTTGCAAAAATAAAGCTTTTCCTCTCCATAGAATGGTAAATAAATACATGGATTTAGTTTATGTTTTGATTTTGTCAATCGCGCAAGATTGACTCAGGAATTATAAATTTTGCACATCATTCGTTTTTCCATTTCTAGTCCTCTTTAACGGTAAAGGAATGTGTTAGACCCTCGTAGGGATATTTGCCACCGAGTATGTACTTGTACTCGCCCGAATGTCGTATACGATATTCGCCGGGCAGCGTCTGAGGGCTGATGGTCCAATAAATTTCCAATTCACTGAATCCCAGTATGGTGTTGGTGCGATGCCAGATCATTCTGTACAACCAAAAAATATATGATTACATATACACCCATGTCAAAATTCAAACCCAAACTCACTTTGTCTCCCAGCTAGCATCCGTGTAGGTGATCTTCCAGCGATCTTCGTTGATCTTGCGCTCAATGGTGAAGTAAGTTTTCTCCGTGAACAGATTGTTGCGTGGATTGCCCGAAATGTAGGTGGCCTTGACTGTCTCATTGATGCCGTACTCCTTCTTTGGCTGCGTCTTCACATAACCGAAATCGGTGCCTATGGGATGACCATCGAATAGAACTCCCGTATTCAATGACAACATCACATCGTTCATATAGGGCGGACTGGGACCCGGCTCAACGGTCTCATTCTTCATCAGTGCCTTGGTCAGACGCTCAAACACATCCATGTAGATGGAGTGCGTGTGCGGACCAAAGATGGTAGAGGCCGCCTCATAACGCTGAGCCTGATATTCCTCCGGAGTGACTGTATAACTGGTATAGATGTTGGTCAGACCGGCAATAATGACTTCGGTATCAATGCCGCCAGCTGCAGAGGCAGCGGCTCTGATCTGATTGCGTAGACGACGTCCGGCCATGGTGGTAAACTCACAGGGCACAGCGGCTATGATGACGTCTCCGATCTTCAGCAGCTGATCGGACACAATCTTGGGTTGCCATTCATAGGGGAAGGTGGCCTAGGTAAATCAAGGTAAGAGCATTGATTGAATGAATCGAGATGCAGTACTTACCCTTCCCGTGGCCAACAGAATGGGCTTCGGTTCGTGACACTTGATATCCTCCTGGGTGGGCGGCACAATGAAGTCTCTGACAAAGTTCCACATGGGATTATCCGTGGTCGTGCCCTGCTCAAAGCTAAAAGCTCCCGGTCCATCTGTAGTGCCAGCAGCAAAACTATAGCCCATAGCCGGCTGGCAGCCTCTGATTATGTCCAATTTACGGGACAATGGATTGTAAGTGCTCCCATTATAGTTGGGCATATCCACAAACTGATGAATGAAACGTACATCTCCAGTCACCTCGCGAGCCGTCGTCTCTTGGCTCTGCTCATTAAGCAGACTGATGGCCGCGTCAGCCAAACGATGACCAATAATCTGGGTGCTCTCCACCATATCGCGACCGGGGCCAGAGGCAAAGCACTCGCCCTCACCAGCGGGGCAGGTGGAGGAGAGTAAGTCGCACTCTTTGCCTGAAATGGAACACTTGGGACCCATGATATTGGGTGAGACATCGCCCAGATTCGAAGAACAGAAGGAGCCCACGAATTTGCCTTTACCCGGCAGCTTATTGGGATTATACTCCTTTTCCAGGACCAAGGCAGCATAGCCCATGTTGTCGCTGGTCACCAGCTTGTTGGTGTTGTTCATGGAAGTGGCATGTACAGCATACCAATTGAAGGCACCCAACAGATTGTTGTCCATATCCATAAATCGAAGTTGCGTCAAAGTCTTGTCCACATCGTGCTCATACTGTGCCCGCTCCTCCTCCGGATTGCGTAGATAGGAAGAGGGTGAACGATTGATATTGGCATTCAACACGATGGACTTTGACAGGAAAATGCGTCCAGCAATCAGATTGTCTGTGGCACGTTTGATGCACTGCAATATTCAAAGTTCACCGGCCGTTCCCATTTCTCGGTTCAATTCTCTACTCACCAAGTACAATCCCTGAGCCATCACCTCAAATGTCTGAGGCACAAATCCGAGTATAGAAATGTCATACAGCAAATGCATCAGGAATCCACCAGGTGCTCCATGCGTATGTGTGCCACTGATGGCCACATTGTCCGTGTGGTAAACATTGCCATAACGCGCCTGCAATCGCTTGACCACCTCTCGCTTCAGGCCATAGCCCATCATGCCACAATCGGCACTGACGAAGGCCACCCGATTGCCCTTCTCATCCTCCACCACAAAGGCGCGTGCAAAGACACGTGTGTGTAGTCCACGGCCCACTTGCTTAATGTTGGCATAGCCCATCTTCAAGAGGATGAGAGTGAAAAGCGTGTTGTTATTTTTTGTTTCAAAGGATTAAGCTGGCTTCGACTTACAAAGTTGATTTCCACTGGAGGTCCTGTTATGTCTGCCCTGCCCACACCCACTTTATATGCAGCATTGGCCAAACTGCAGAGTCCGCAGAGGGCGAATAATGTGAGAAACACGTAGTTTGTATTGGCCATAGTCAGGCTTGGCGCTCAGAGAGAGAGCTGAACTTTGGCCTGTAGTCGAAAAAATGGTTAAGGTAAGACTTGACTTTAAGACTATACATCTAAAGCTAAAATAGTTGCAACTTAGCGTTCTTTTACTTTAAGAACCAATCTACATAAATGAAGGAAGCAATTTGTCAAGCAACAACAACCACACAAAAGATTTGATGAAACGCCGGCTTATGCCAAATGCTGTTTGCCCTGTTTTAGACTAACACACCCTCAATGAAGTTAAGTAATACCCAAATTTTCCATTTCCAATCCTGAAAAGCGTGTATCAAACCCAAAATGCTTGCTTCAAGCTCGAATTTGTACTTGAGAATTAAATGATCCTTAACTTAAGATTTGAAGAAGAAACGGATTGTCAGTGTCAAAGCGAAAGAGCTAAATGTCTCATCGAAGCATACCGAAAGTCTTCTATTAGGGATGCCGGAAATAATACCGATCTACCGCTATCGAGTTTTTTCGAAGAGATATATCGTATATCGAATTGTTTCAGTGATTTTTTCCATGATCCGTTTGAAAAATGCTTTATTTGAAATGGATAATCATCTTTAAGTTACAAAAATTGAGCTACTTTTGATGATATGATGATTTTGAGCGCTACCTCTACATATCAAAAACTATTAAGGTACTTCAAGTCATGAAAATTTTTACAAATCAATTTCGATATAAAAAGAGGAAAGTTAACTTCGGCTCGGCCAAAGATTGAATACCCTTGCAGCTCGTTTTTCTAACTAGTTTGAAGGACATTTCCAATGAAAACAAACACGATTTTCTTACTAAGACTTCTTTTCTGACCTTTCTATGACAGCTATACTATATAGATGTCCGATTACGACAAAACTTAGTGGAATCATGGGAAAGCATAGCAAACAAAGAAATACAAAGTTTGGAGTCGTTTTCTTTGAAAACAAAAAAGTTTTTCTCACTAAAACTAGTTTCTTGACCGACCATTCCTATGGCAGCTATATGCTATAGTCATCTGATTTAGACAAAACTTTGAAAAATTGTGTTAAAGCTTCTAAAATAAATATATGCCAATTTTAAAGAGGTTTACATTGAACACAAAAAAGTTTTTCCCACCAAGACTATTGTTCTAACCTTTCTTTTCTATGGCAGCCATACTATATAGTCGTCCGATTTCGACCAAACTTGTCAGAATCGTGGAGATGCATAGAAGCATAGAAAATACGGAGTTTGGAGACGTTTGCATTAAAAACCAAAAAGTTTTTTCACTAGAACTAGTTTTTTGACCAATTGTTCCTATGGCAGCTGTATGTTATAGTCATCCGATCCGGCCGGTTCCAACAAATGTGCAGCTTATTAGTACCAGAAGACTTCGTGCAAAGTTTGGTTGCGCTAGCTTTAAAACTGACGGAGGATTTAGCAAAAAAAACAAACGTACGGACAAGACTAAATCAACTCAGCTCGTCATGCTAATCAAGAACATATATGCTTTATATAAAATATGATACACAAGGCGTGTAAGATGCATTGTACGAATTCTTTGCTGATTGACAGTCTCAGTTTTCGAAAGGGCATTACTTTGAGAAATTAAAAACGAATCCTGCAAAGGAGGTATGAATTCAATATCAAAAGTGAAATCATACTATTTCATAATGCGCCTTTATGAACCACTGAACTGAAGCAGTACTTATTTTCGAGGGCATCAAGGGTTTTTTTTTTTTTGAGAACTTATCACAATTTATTGACCGCACAAAATATAATTCTATAGTGCTTAGTAAGAGCATTATCATTTTAAAGCCATATCCAGGCTCGGCACTTACAATTTTTATGATTTGAATAAAAGCTTATTTGAGTTTAGGGTAGCTTCTACTTACAAGTTTAGGCAAAGGTATAGAAGTTTTTTAATTATGCCTATAATAAATAAGGTCCTTTCGGAAATTGGTTAATGTTTTTAATAGCTGCTTCAGCTGGTCGTTTCCTTCTGATCAAATATATGTCTTACTTTTTTTAAATCATTTCGAACCAATACTTTAGGTTTGATAAGTTAAGCAACTGGTCGGAGAACTGAACCTTAGACTTTCCAAGGAATTCGAAGCCCCGAACCAAAACTTCTCTAGAATTTCAAAGGTTTGCCGTGTTAATAATTTTTAGTGTTTTGGAGCCTTGATACTAGAAGAGCTCGCCGGAGAAGATGACACTGACCCAGTTCGCAGTTTTCAGGTTTTAATATCGATTTTTACTCAATCTCGCTGCACATTTGTCGGATCGGTTGACGATAGCATTATGGACAAACTTGCTTCAAACCCGATTTCAAGTACGAAAGTCGAGCTAAAATCAATATAGAACTTTCTTGCTTTGATACTCCAATTAACCCACAGAAGTTGTGTTTTTGCTGTTATTGTTCGAATTTCGACTTATTTGATTGTTAGTTTCTTAGCTTTTTTGGACGCATTGCTTTAAGTTGCATCAATCTTGATTTTGCCTGAAGCCGGCTAATCAAGGCTGTTTGACTTGCTTGCATATCAAGTTACCAAATTCCGACCCTCGTTATCTTCAGCTACCCCTGCTAAACACATTTCGCGATTGGCCGCACTTAAGTTAAAAAAATGATTACAAAATCGTTAATCAATTGAAATCGAATGCAAAAAGGCAAATCAAAAGCAGCCATTCATTCATCCATCCATCAATAGACTTAAGTATGGCGGTGTTGAAACGAAAATATGAAGGTGTGCGGTGTGTGGTGTGCGGTGTGCGGAGTGCTTTGTGCGATGTCGGTAATCGTTTTGACCTCCAGCAGCCACGCACCAAATGCATATGGAAGAAATGCGTACTTAAGTCAGCAAAAAATGAAAGAAAAAAATCACTAAACGAAGCCTCTTATCAGACTCAGTCGAGGCTTGTTGTTGTTGTTGTTGTTGTGACCTGAACCGGTTTTTATCAGCTTGCGAAACCCGCAGCCTTCTTCCTCTTCTTCTGCATTGGACGTTGGCCAGCATGAATTTTGAAATCAAAAGTAGTTGGGTTTTCACGTCACACATGACATAAATTTATGTGCTGACTTTGGGTAAAATTTTAATGTATTCTGATTTTTTCTTTTTAGGTATGCAGTTGGCGTATCTCATAGAACTTTTGGGAAGTCCACACACACCCGATCCGACATTGAAATTGATGGCCAAACAAAAGACAACGTAAATTTTACAAATACTACCTAAATGATTTCGATTTTAGTTGAGTAATTTTTGTCAGCTAGCAGCAGGCGAATTTCAATTTCATTTGCTTTGTTGCTTTGTTACAGACCAGAACAACGAGTACAACAAAAAAAAAAAACGTATCTCTTGGATACATGCGGCTCAACGCTGATCCAATTGAGCAAATTACAGAAGATTTCGTTTTGATGAGGCTTTTATAAATTTATACATTTAATATTTGTGAGGTTACTTGCACTTGATTTGGGTAGTTGAACTTGTTTTTGGATGGGTTGCGCAATGAGGTCCAATCCTGGTGACCAGCTGAACAGTTCAGCTGGGAATGGTTAAAGTTTTCGAGCAATTCTATCAACTTAATTATTATTATATCCGATTATCACATTGCATGTCACTTGAATATTTGAAAATTATGGCAATTATCTTTGTGTTTTTTGTGAATTGGTTGTCGATGCGATTTCAAAACATGGCGCTTTACTCGGCTCGCTCTTTGATTTATTTATCTTTCCATTCGAATAACATTTTGGACCACAGGCGAACGCGATAGCGCAGCGAGCTACAGAGAGATAGATTTGTGTGACTTGAAACGACGCCCGCTATGCGGCCAAGTTGGCACTCGACTGGCGTTGCTCTGCCAGCATTGATGACTGACCAAGATGGAAATGGAAGCGAGCTCGAGTCTGGGCTCTCGCCTCGTTATGGCTTCGGTGTGTCGCTTTGCATTTTTCGGGTTTTTTTTTGTTTGTTTGTTTGTTTGTTATTCATTCATTCATGCAGTCATTCCTTCATTGTTATTGTGGAAGAGGAGAGTCCCTACCATCAGCTGAAGAGTGACTAATATTCTCAACATGTGGTGTGCCCTGAACCCAATTGATAACTTGGGCGAAACTATCGTTTGCTATCTTCAATGGAAGAATTGACACTTTTGGGGAAGATTTATCAATAATATTAAAGATTTGCTAGTCTGCTTACCCCTTGAACCCAAATCTTCTGCAGGAAACACTTTGGCTGGCACCCTTTGAGTCAAAGCCACGCGATCTCACTGAATGTCAAAATCGGATCGGTTAGTTGGCCATGTTTTGTCCAAATGGGGGTCTCTAAAAATAATCACTGATAACTTGTCATACTACCTTTAGTGTTTTTCACGCAGATTAGCTACAGTTTATATTCGCAGCGATAAGGATTAGGATTGCCAATGGCAAGTGGGTTTTAGGGTCCAACTAACATTTCAAGAGACATAAATACCAAGAATATTTATGGCATTTTATGGTTTAATATCCAATTTGGTTAATTAATAAAGATGAAATTTTCCTATTAAAAATAGTCATGGCATGCATAGTTTCGGTCTTTAAGATAGACAACTGATTGAAAAATAACTATAGAAAAAATACATAAGAAATTGACCGACCTTCCGAGTGTAAAATATTACTTATTTAAGCAAACTTTCAGTTCCAACCAGAAACCGAAGTTCGATTGACTCCAAAAACCATTTCATGAACCAAGCAGAAAATCTTGGTTTGAGTACGAAAATGATGAACAATGCCAAGTCAAAGATGTAGAAAATGGTAAATACGAACTATTTTTATACCCTTGCAGAGAGTATATTGAAATTGTCCAGATGTTTGTAACGTCTGTCCGTCGGTCCGTCTTTCCGTCTGTTTCAATGCTATCTCCTCCGTCTGTTTTAAAGCTATCGAGACAAATCTTTGCAGGAAGTGTTCTGGTACAAATATGCTGCATATTTGTTGGAACCGGCCGGATCGGATGACTATAACATATAGCTGCCATAGGAATGATCGGTCGAAAATTTAGTTCTAGTGAGAAAAGGTTTTTTGCTTTCAGTGCAAACGTCTCCAAACTTTATATTTCTTAGCTTGATATGCCCTTCCACGATTCTGCCAAATTTGGTCATAATTGAACATCTATATAGTGTAGTTGCCATAGAAAAGAAAGGTTAAAACAATTTTCTCAGTAAGAAAAACTTTTTTGTTTTCAACATAAGCCTTTCTTTTTGAAGGAAATGTCTCCAAACTCCGCATTCACTAGTTTTTAGTGCCTCTCCATAATTCTGCCAAATTTGGCCGAAATCGGACATTATCATATACTATATTATAGCAGCCATAGAAAAGAAAGGTTAGAAAAATAGTCTTAGTAAGAAAAACTTTTTTAATGTAAACCTCTTTAAAATTGGCATTTATATATTTTATAAGACTTCACACAAGTCTTCAAAGTTTTGTCAAAATCGGGTGACTATAGGTTATAGCTGCAATATGAATGATCGGTCGAGAAACTTGTTTTAGTGAGAAAAACTTTTTTGTTTTCCAAGAAAACGCCTCCAAGCTTTGTATTTCTAAGTTTTCTATCATTTCCCATAATTCCACAAAGTTTGGTCGAAGTCGGACATCTGTATGGAAAAGCTGTCATACAAAAGAAGATTCAGAAATGTAGAAAATCTCGCTTTTTTAGACCAAAAACAAAAAAAAACTTAAAGTCCGATGTATGCCATGAATTCAAAACCAACCCTTCCATTTCAGAGCTGATTCCATGATATGAGCCATGATTCAGGTATGAGCCGAACTGAAGGGAAGTTATAAACATAAATAAAATGCTCCCAACTCCTCTCATCGAAAAATAGTTAGGTTGCTGTTGACTTATTTATCAAAGTAACTAAATCGGAAAAAATTGTTAGAAATGAAAATTGATAACAAATTTTCATTTATATAAAATAGTTTTAAAAAAGTATTATTCAACTAAGGGCCGACTTCTCATCTTCTACATAGCTGTATGTGTCAGATAAACTAATATTTTGCTCTGTTATTTGTAGGTTTTTGTGACAGATAGATTAGTTAACGGTCCTAAATCAAAAACTGATCATTATATTAAAACAAAAGCACAAACACATATGACGAACACAACAAAAGCAATGAAAACACCAAAAAACAAAATATACACTTAAGCACGTAGGTACAAGCAAGTCAAGACAAAAAGTGCTTCGTGGAATAACACGAATAACACAGAAAGGGGCTAAAGGTGGCTGCTGAAATTAAAAATATAAACTAATATTAACAAACACGTTTTATCTGAGGACGACACGGGGATCAAGACTATTTTTATAACTTAAAAGAAGTCATTTAAGCTGCGAACTTTAACTTGTTTAATGCGATATTTGTATAATGCAATGAAACAGAATAGCGCGCTTAACTCAAAAAGCGATTGTTGATTCAACAAAGTGTATCGCAGTCTTACCGATGGAACAGTAATCGATGAACCATGATGTATCGACATTTTGATGTATCGATGTTTTCCGTGCCTTGCACCCTAACTGTGGGCAGACCAGCTGTTCGTGGACGCCACCTGCGTAATTATGAGTAATTCGTCGCCTGCAGCTATTGCAGAATTACAATAACACACAGCCGAGTTGGAAGATTGCTCTGGAAACGGGCCCTAAATGAAAAGCAAACTCATTAACCACAGGCAACAGGCAGCGGGTAAATCTATCAGGTGAAGATACTCAGGGAAACGGCAGCAAGAAAATGTCCAAGGCAGTCAATAACATGAATATGGGCATTGTGGAGCCGCAGGAGAGGATGAAACAGTTGTCGCACTACGGCAATCTCATCGAGGTGGACAAGAATACGCCAGTAACGCGGTAAGTGCGATTCTCAGGTCTCAATGCCGCCGAGCACTGAGGCGACCTTGGGTCCAAGGATGTGGTCTGCCAGCTCTCTCGTCCTTGCCAAATTCCAAAATAACCCGCCACCCACCTCTCGCCCCTGTCTTTCTGTGTATGTGCAGCTACTACCGTTCTGGCACCGAGATGCTGCGCATGGCCAATGTCTACCTCAATGAGGGCAACCATGAGAATGCCTTCATCCTGTATTTGCGCTACATGACCCTGTTCATTGAGAAGATACGCCAACATCCTGAGTATGCCAGTGTCAAGTCCGAAGTGAAGGCCATCAATAAGAAGATTAAGGATGAGATTATGCCCACAACAGAGAAGCTGAGATCGAAATTGCTGACCCACTATCAGCGGGAATATGAACAATTTCTGGCCAACAAGGAGGCGGAGAGAGTACGGGAATTGGAACGCGAACGTCAACGGCAGAAAGAGCTGGCCAGCAGGCAGTCGGGAGGCACGTCTGGCATTCCCTCCCTCATCCCTGCCAATCTCCATGTCCAGATTGATGAAAGCAAACAGCCCTCCGCACCGGATCTCTCGCTGCTGGATCAGGTGGTGTATCCCAATGATTTCCCGACGGGCGCCAATCGCAGCACCAACTTGCCCAGCTCCGGTTTGTTGCTGCCATCGGCAGCGGATCCATCAAGTACCGATAAGACCAGCAAGTGAGTGCTAAACCCATTTCCCTTTAGCTCGCATCTGTTAATCTTTAATATCATTGTCAGCTCGCATCCGAAGCCCGCCTTCGATAGAAATCAGAAGCCCCAATATAGCCGTACGGATTCACTGCTGGCTGGCTCATTGCGCATAGTTCATGTACCTGGCGATACCATGGAGAAGTTCCTACAATTGGCACGTGCCAATACCTCAAACAACATCGAAACTTGTGGAGTACTGGCCGGTCATTTGGCCCATAATCAGCTCTACATCACGCATATCATTACGCCCCAGCAGCAGGGAACTCCAGATAGTTGCAATACTCTGCACGAGGAGCAGATATTTGATGTGCAGGATCAAAATCAGCTCATCACATTGGGCTGGATACATGTGTGTATAGTGCAGTAGTTGTGGTTAGATGAAAAGTTCTCACACTTTATGACTCTCTCCCTTTTCAGACTCATCCCAGCCAGACGGCTTTTCTGTCCTCGGTTGACTTGCATACGCATTGTTCCTATCAAATGATGATGCCCGAGGCCCTGGCCATTGTTTGTGCCCCCAAGTATAATACGTGAGTCATCATAGTGATGCTACTTATGCGTCCCAAAGTCACGTTAATCTCTCCCTCTGTCTAGCACTGGTTTCTTTATACTAACACCTCAGTATGGATTGGATTACATAGCCCAGTGTCGGCAATCGGGCTTTCATCCGCATCCCAATGATCCGCCATTGTTCATGGAGGCTCAGCACATCAAAATGGATTCGCAGACCAAAATCCAAGTCATTGATCTACGTAGATAGTATGCTGAATATTTCATTTGAGTGAAGCAAGCGAATTTAGGAAATGAATCATGCGATATAGATACAAATTTTTAGTTGCGGTTTTGAAGAAGCTAAAAAGTGATTAAAAAAGGGGTAAAATAAAATATAAACAGACATCACAAGCATTCGAAAACATAGAGAGAGATAGAGAAGTGGGAGATATATATGTATTTTTGCAACCAGTAGTGTTCCAGTTTAGGATAAATCAATGAATCTAGGGCACCGCGATTGGGCAAGAGTTTTGGCTTTTGATCTTTTATTTTAACAACTTTATGTGATTTACAATTGTGGCTTACAATTTCGTTGAAAACTATTGTATTTAATATGTTTAGCATTTTATACTTTACACACTCATACCAACACATACTTATACAGCTAAAGTGAACTATTTATTAACCAATTATTGCTAACTATTTGCAATGACTTGTTGTATCAAAACAAACCCGTACGTTTTCAAATGCAATATAAATTATGCTTAACTTAAAAGAGAACTTGATTGAATAAATATTAATGTTTAATTTATTTTTTAAGATATGGAATATTTTTAGGCAGTGAAACAGGAAACATCTGATCGCGTTGGTTCACCCCTTCCGGGAACAGAAATTTGCAAAGCTGTCTCATATTTCATTGGGGAAAATATTTTCCAAATGTCTTGCATTACCCTCGAAAAGTAACACAGAATATTGATTTCTGTGCTTTTTGGCTATCAAGTGTAAATTTTTTTAACACCTCACGAGGGTCTCGCAACATGTGGCAGCGCCAAAAATGCTCAGTAAGGCTTTCCATTTCATCTGAAATAAACTAACAAAAGAACAGCGCTTCGGGCTCTGTAAGCAATCTGATTTTTAAACTAAGATCCATTTTATCGTAATTTATCGGAAAATTGTCTTCATATTTAGAATTTCCGAAATTACTATGAAGAGCAGGCAGCGGCAGTTCTAGAATGTAATGTTGAATGCAATCTGATGATTACCAACTTTGTTGAAGAAAAAGCCAGTGGCAGCCCTGGAAGAAGGGTTGCCGGATTTTCAAAAAACGTAGCATTTCGATATTGATGTTTTGTTTATATATCCAAGTCTTTAGAAAAACAGGTAAGTAATTTAGAAAATCTGCAAAATCTAGAAATAATAGCTTCAAAACACTATAAGATATAACAAAAACACATTTTTATAAAAGACTAAAGAATCAGTCTTTTTGGGTTCACAAACCGGTCCTTGAACCGAAACTTTCATACATAAAATTTCAAATATAAAAATCTTAACCCGAGCTGGTCCCAATTATAATATGGGGTCGACTTAAACATTTATTTGATTCATTTTCTTAAGATCTGTCATAACTTTCGCAATATGGCGACTGGAATCAAATTTGGGATAAAATCGCTTATTTTGAGAAAATGCGTTTTGAGTAGAAATCCAAACACTGGTCAAGTTACAAAAAAAATCAAATCTCGTGTATCTACAGGGTTTGCCATTGTCGACGGAACCATCTGGCAACTCTATAACTTTTGACAGCGATGCCAGATGGACTAGTAACATAACGCTTACATTTAAATTACGTTTGAAGCGCCAGTCCATAGAATGGGAATATGATCAAAGGGCCATCGAAAATGGTGAAGATGATCAATTTTAACACAAAATCATTTGCAATGACGCCTCCAGACTTCTTTATGTGCGGCTATATAAAATTAAAGATTTACATCAACAGGCAAAGAACCTCGAAAGACCTGAAGCACAATATTCTTCAAGAAATGGACAACATTCCAGACGAAATATGGAAAAAAAAAGCATGAAAAATGCTGCTTAATCAGAAGGAAGAAGGAGACCATATACCCCTGCCAGGGTATACAAGCCTGAGCTGTAAACTACAATTACCATTACTCAGGTAATTAAAAACAAATCCTGACTACGATTTCAGTTATTTAGTTAGTATTACAAAATATAATTACATTTACAATTAATTGAATAATTTTATGTGTAAAGGAAGATAGTTAAATAATTGTGATAGAAATTATGAATACTAGATCGAGTGCTCATGCTCCCTATTTAGTTGTATGTTTATGTGGTTTTTTTAATGACCTCAAACTTTAAGTAATTGCAGACTACTTCTATAATTCTTTTAAAATTAATACGGTTTTGTTTATGCAAAATTAATTTAATAGGTGGTTTCTCTTTATAATTTGTATAAACTTGATTGGAGTTCTAATTTTCACCGACAATTACATAAACAATTCAACTTTTCAAGCACAATTACTCTACAAGTAATTGTCAAAGTAATAACATTTGGGAACATTCATCGAATACTCGTTATTACAAGTCACTATTACAATTACTATTAATAACTATCTATCTATTAACCGAGTTATTGTAATGAAAAGTAAGTAATTAAAAATGCAAAGGAATAATTATCTTACAGCTCTGCAGAGATTCCAGTTACAGCGCATCAAAAAAAAACTGAAATGTTTTTCCGATCAAAACCAAAGAGCATTTCAAGGATGTGGTAAAACACTGCACAGAATTTTCCCTTCTTTGAATTATTTCCCATTTTTTACATTTCCCGCCCAACCAGGTTTTTTCCCTCAGTTTTGCTTGATTTCTCGTGTGGCACGGGTCCGCCCAGAGCAGTAGCAGCCGCAGCCTTGCCTTGCAACTCCCGGAAATATTCGGAAAACTCATCAAAATAAATTTAATAAATGGTGAAGTAATCACTCGACAGTGAAATACTAAACTTCAATCAAAAATGTGCGTTAAAAATCGATAAAAAGAGCAAAACATCCCGTCCCCCTCATAGAGCACCGACAGCTTTTCCCCACGAAACGGTGCGCCACATGCTGTTACTGGTGTCGGCCCTTAATTAAAACACTTTAAAAGATTGCAACAAAAAGCGCCAAAATAAACGCACATCTTGTTGTTGTCAGTTGACTTTGGCACTCGCAGCTATTCCTGCCACCATCCGCCCTGGTATAATGCCTATCCTGTGTCCAGTTAATTGGATACCAACACTAAAAAACGTTCAATGTCAAGAAGTAAGTAAAGATCCATAAGTGTGCTGTCAGTTTATGTTTTCAATTAGCCCCACTCGCCTGCATAGGGTAATGTTAATCCATAAAGCGGATTGGGTGCTTAAAGACACATTTGCCCCTCACATGAAATTGTTGTATCTAAAAATATATATATGTACATTGCAAGTAGGTACATATGTATGTGCGTAGCGCAAAACAGAATAGAATAAGGAAAAGGGTGATAAGGGGGGCAAACCAGGTGGGCAGATTAGCCTGTTGATAAGAGGCAAAACCTTTCTTTATAAACTCAATTACTAATATGCCTAAGACAACTTCAAAATACCGTGTATATCTAACAAATTTATTTGTTTGCTAACCAGCGGTTAAGTCGTTTGACTTTCTCAACTACAGTTTTACCTCATATCGATAAAAAATCCACTGGCTGCAGCAGTGTGACCAGGCACTGTCATCGAATTTAATGTTGCTGTCAATACTCTCGCGAAAAAGATGAAAAACTTGCCTCCCAATAAGTCATCCGCTGTGATAAGGACGACACAAGTTTGCTCTGAGACAACAGTCCTAGTCACGATTGATTGAAACGCCAATGAGGTTAAGATCTAAATTGTTTTTTTTTAATCTTTGCACAAATTTGACATCATCCGAACTTGTATTGTAAATATTTAGGCCTCTTCGAATTCCATTTCCATTGCATGAAAAATTGAATTATTCATACAAATTTTTTTATAATAAAATAAATAAAGCAAGTGTTAGAGCCAGCTGCTTGTCTTCCATTGTTAGTTCCATTGAGAGTAATCTGGCGGCTAAAAGATGCCCGGAGCATTAACGGCAGTTCAGTTTGTTGCTCCGGTTATGCCAATCCCAGCTTGAGACACTCAAATTCGGCTACTAAACTGACTTTGAGAAATTGTGCCTAAACGTCTACTTTCAAAATTTCTTAGACTTATTGCCCATACACTCAGAAAAAAATAGAGAATTTCATACTTGAATCAAGAATTTTCCATGTCAGAAGTTCGATAAGCATTCTCAAATCAAGCAGAATAGATGTTAAATCAAGTGCTTAACATGCTCAAATTTAGGATTGCTCATTCTTAAATTAAGAGCTTTCAGCATTGTGAAAAACCGAGAATGGACTTTCTAGTATCAAGAGCTTAACAGATTCAAGAGTAAGATCGTTTAATCATAAATCAAGAGCTCCACAGAATCCAAACATAAAACCATATAAAATCAGTATTTTTTTTAAATTTTTATTGAATCTATTTCATGGAAAACTAACTCTTGAACCATGTAGCAAGATTTAGTGGTTTGAGGATCACACAACACATCAAAGCATCATCAATATTCGCCTGTCAAATACCAGTCAAACAGCCGTCTCTCAATGCCAGCAATGCTATAACTGGTTGGGAATTCAAAAGCAACATGAGTGCAAAAATCGTTTACGCTCTCCGCTCGATAGCTTCCCAACACACCCCTCTCCCATAAAAAACCAAACTGAGAGAGCCAGTTTAACTGCCCAGCGGCGGAGAGCGTGTTCTGTAGAAAGTTTGCATTACGCCTGACGAAAAAGTAATGCACTAAAACTGCTTTTAATCTATAAATGCACTGCACTACAATTTTGAAAAAGTAATACGCATTTGTAATTGGAATCCGATGACAGTTCGGCTCTAGCATACATCCTGTATTACCAGTAATGCAGGTTGTGCGCACACCGTTTACAAAGCGGGCATGCAAAGTAAACCGGACTGTATGGGATTATTTCCGGCATACAGAAGGCAAAGTAATGCAGGAGTATTCCATTATGTAATGGCAATTTCCGGCGCTGGGTGCTTGCTCTCCTCTCTTTTTTTTTACCTCACTCCCCTTGCCGAAAAACACTATACTGAGAACGAATTTAGCGAAATTCTTGAAAACTCAAGAACGAATAGATTTTTTTTAATTACGTTCGTTCTTAAGTTATTCGTTCTACTTTTTTCTTGGTGTAGAAGCTGGCATAGGACAGATATGGTGATTCAATTCCGCTAAGGAACTGCATCAAATAGTCGAAAAAATTAGTTTTAATGAATATTTTACATTGATTGATTTCATATTATGGTTTTTAAATCGAACAGATCTTTAAGTAAGTGAGAACTGCACTTTCACTTCGAACTATGTAGACGTATCGCTCAAAAGGCGTTCACTTCTCTTGCACTTCTCCTACTGCTAGCAGCTTTCAGCGTCAAGTGCTTATGGCACCTGGCTGTCCATCATGAGCTTAGCTCTTCGAAAAGACTTCCTCTAAGGAAACGGAAATAGCTTTGCAAGTGCCCCCGTGTGTCTCGGCTTTGAATCGTTTTTGTGTGCCTGGCGCACTCCCCATAAAGGACACCCAAAGACAATCAACTGAACGTTGACATTTGGCTAACCTTGATAACGAACGAACGGAATGTCAGTTCGTGCCAGTTTTGCTTATGTCTTTGTAATTGTTGTTCATTTAATTTAACGAACATTTTGAAGGATAGTCTGCGCATAGCCTAGTTAGCGCTCCCCGAATGGGTGGCCCGCCATGCTTCGAAAAATTTCTTATTTTCGCCTGTTCTGCGACCTATTTTTATACAATAATCAACACGCTTTATTCACGTGCTCTCAACTCAGACGGCAGACCGGGCGTATACACAATATTTTCCTGTGTTTTATTTAGCTCATTTGCGCCCGCACGGCTCTCTTTCTCAATAGGCACAGTTTCTTTTCACGTGTTCTCATTGTAAACACTGGCCGGTACTAAAATTGAATGTCTTTTTACATTTTCCGCTTTTCATTGAGCAAAATCGGCAAGCACTTGATGACCTTGTGACGGCTCACGGTTAAGAAGAAACTGTGTGTGATTCTTCGTAAAGAATTTTGTGCTTTTTATTGGCTTAATTCACATTTTGTTGAGAGCACTCAAATTTTATAGATTAACAAATTGTATGCAAGATGATGTCTTCTGCTTTGGCCAAAGGCTTGTATTAATTGCTTCTATGAATACAGCCAAAGGTGAGATTCTTTGTGAATTCCTCAGCTGGGTTATACATTTTTTCTAATCTCTCTTGCTTTATTTTCATTATTTGATTTATACTTTTTTACTCTCCTTGGGTTCTACACCAAACCCCTCAGAATAGCTTCTTTGGATCGAGTTTTAGAATTAGTAATCCTATTTTTACAAAAGACAAAACTGGGGAAACTCCTGCATCAACTCAATTCTTACTCACAGTTTTTTGCATCGTTTTTTTTTTTGCTGTCTTGAGAGATATTCTAACACAATAAGCTTCTTAGAGCCTCCTACGAATTTGGAGTACAACTCTGATTCATACTACGTACCATTAGAGTATCGTCAAAGATTATCAATTGGCTCGATCGGAATATTGATTAAAGGATCATTATGGCATGGACTTTGTCGAATTCCTTTGACAGGGCTGCACTGGCAGGAATCTCCAGCAGTCGGACAATTTGAAGGAACCCACAATATTAGCTTAACTCATGATGTCCAAAATATTTGACTCCTCAACAAAGCAAATACTTACATGTTTTGCTTTTAATTGGTCTTGATTTGACAATGTCAAAGTTTTCTTTTGAATAGAACTTTAGAACTCGTGGACTCTCCACGAAAGAAATCGTAAAAAAGGCATCCGTCTACACTGTGGACTATGGTTACTTTCTAGTTAAGCTATTCTGACAGCAAACGGACGTCAATGTGCTACCACTGACACGCGGACTGTTACTGTTGTACATTTTTTATTCTCTCTAAAAGTCATTTAATTCGTGTCTATTTAAGTAAAAAATAAATTGACAGTGTTGGTTCGCAGTAAAAACTTTGACTAATTTATTTACAAATATGAAAACATTAAGCTTTATGGCTATTAAATCTAGGTGTTAAATTTCGACTACGATTAGTAATCAATTAGATTATTATTAAAACGAACTGTAATGATTATATAATCCATCTGTAAAACATCTATGATAACTAATTTATAACGATTATGTATAATCAAAAAATGATTGGGATAATTTGCGATTACCTAAAATAAATCGTAAGTAATCAAAAATAATTTTAAAGATTACTTTCAATTATTTGTAATTACTTTTCACTATTTTCAATTGAAACAAGAAAGAAAGTCGGTCAAGCCCGACTATAATATACTCTGTACCAACGAAATTATACCCGCAGCATACATTTTGATGCTGCAGTAACAGCTAAAAGCAGCGCTGCAGTATCGAACAGTCTTTGTATCATAAGTCGACAGCCGTTCATCCGATCTTCACCATTTCTTTGGCGGATAGATAAGTAATTCTAATTACTAAATGTGTTTAGAAGCTACGAACCATCTATCTTTTAAACTGGGGGAGATATGATGTTTTTTCCAAATTGCGGAGGCGGTAGGGGGCGTGGCCAAAATTGAAATTAAACTTGTTCTGCCTGCAAGACTAAGAAGTTTTTGTCCCATTCACGTCTAACCTCTATGTCTTACCATCTCTGAGATCTGTGCGTTCATACGAGCAGACGACAGACTGACATGGCTATATCGACTCGGCTGTTGATGCTGATCTTGAATATATATAGTTTATGGGGTCTGTTACATACTTTTGCACAAACTTATAATACTCTATGTCCCTGGGCAACTTTAGACGGCTTAGCCAAAATCCGTTAGTCTCTGATGAGCTGCCCGCCAAATTATACAAGACTGGCTGGCGAGGAATTGCTAAGGTACATGATATGTACATACTTTGGATTAGTCTTCTCCTACCCATTACAGATAAAATCCTATCATGTATCTTTCACCAACATCAACCATCTTTTTGTTGATTACAATTGAGTAATCATTATTTAACAGCCATGGCAATGAAATTCGTTCGACAAACCCAACAGTGAAACTGACAGCTGTGCACTAATTAAAACATATTGGTCTGGCTATCGCAATCACCTACTACTTGCTACCTCGCACCCACATCACACCACCATCTAATCCTTCCTAAGTTTAATTATTTTACTTTGCTGTCATTGTTATTGTTCTATGCACTTGAAAGCAAACAGAAATAACAACAATTGCATTCAGCAAAAATAAAAACAATAACAAACAGCGAATCAGTTTGAAATGCAAGCCCACATCCGATTCCAAATCAGCTGCTGCTGTCTCGGTCGACGTCGAAGTTGCCTAGAAATTATTACTGAGGGAAAAGCTTTTTATTTTGCCCAGCGCCGAGAATCAAAATTCGCATTCAGAACGGAAAAGCAACGCGCCACAAACGGATGCCAAGTCAGAGAATATAGCGCGCGTTCCAACCAAACCAGACGACAATTTGAAAACGAGAAAATATATCAAAAATATGTTCAGAGAGTGAAAAACCTGGAAGCTTGAACAAATTAAATATACAAAATTAGCTTTGGCAACAGTCAAACAGTTGGTCGGACATATCAACAAAGTGTGCGAATAACAAAATCTGTTTTTTGAAATTATATTATAGCGAAAAGTGAGATATATATTTCTGAATCATTTAAAGTGTACGAAGTTCAAGGTGTTCAGAGTGACTTTTCTGATTGTGTTCATTTAATTTAAAATTAATATCGAAAATGCCTGATAAAGAAGAGGTAATACCAATTTAGTTCAATGATATAAGCTTATTAAAAAAAAATAGATAAAATACTAAGCGTAATCAACGGGAAAGGAAATTAAGAAAAATCTAATTAAAGAGATAATTGTGCTAAAAGTTATTCAACTTCCTTACTTTTCTTTTCTTGAAATGAAATTTAAATATTGATAAAATACTTAGAGTATGTAATTTTGTGGGTTTTTTATTTTTTTAAATTGTGTGAATTGTTCGAATTTGGTCTAGCCATAAGTTAGCCTCATTCTCTATCAACGAAGTTTGTTGCATTACTCATATTGAAAAATTGTGAGTCCTAGCTCACTGTCCCTTATGAGTCCATTAGCAGTGCATTTGTCTGTGTGAATTTGACTCGTTGATGTCATGTTTGTTGTATTACAGGGAATTGCTGAACCGTTATCACACTTATTACAGACTCTTTCTATAGTATAATCAAGTACAATGCGACAAGAAAATTGCTGCTAGCTTATTAATTAATACTTTACCCATCAATTTGGATTCCAGCAATGATTATTAGGGAAAGGATACATTTTAGTAGTAATGAACAGCATATTTGAGTTGAGTAGAGCAAACCAAAAACACAACGAAATGTCGCCATGCAATAGATTTGTAGTTCTTAAGCAATTGCACTTGCAGTTCTGTCTTCTTGTGCGCGGCGGCGCCAAAGAAAAGCCAATTTTTAATGCATCTGCTTTGCACCAGTAGTCGTAAAAGCCAGGGCTTGTCCATCGCTAATTTGTATTATTTGCTTATATAATGGAACTCAAAACAATATTACAAAATGTAAGGCATTGGTGTGTTGTAAGTTCTTTTAATTACCTAATATGTATTCCACTTTTATTGTGACAAAACATCTGCTAAAGTTTCATTAAAGCGACAACTTAAACAGGTAGAGTGTACATTTTTAGTGCATATTGCACTGTGCAGTTGTTAGGGCGATTCTAACTGAAAAGGTTTTAAAGAAAACAGTTTTAAAATCATTGGCCAGCTTGTCAAATCACCCAACTAGCATTAACTTTTTGAATGAGACTCATGTATAACCTTTATTTCGAAAAGTTATAGAAACTGCAATTGTCTTAAAACTTTACTAAAGCTGTGATATAGCGTAATCAGGCGGACTTAAGACTCCCTTCACGTTGTCAACCTCTTTCAATCGAATTACGACTCTAAGGTGCCGAAGATATATTTAACTAGCCTCCTGATCAATTTTGATTGGTAAAAATAACTTCTGAGTTGAAATCTTTCACTATATTTATTAGTACACCATGTTTAATGACCATAAAAGTATGCAAGCTTTGTTTCTTTCTTTAAATATCAATTTTACAGTGGACAATGATAGTCATTTAATAAGGCGTCATCTATATTTCACATTCGTACATCGGACCAGTTTTGGAAATACAAAAAGTTTGTGTAATTTATAAATTATTCCTTTTCAGTAGCATAGCATACTTTAAAGGGCAGTTAGCAAGTTACATTTTGTATGTATAATCATTGTTGTATCATATGAACTCTACTTTAAATATGTTTGTAATTAAATATGCATTGGTAAAATTATTATTACCAAAATTCACCCACACAAAAATAAATGCATAACTCATAACTCAAAGTAGTAAATTTTACGAAAGCTGCATCTAAAATTCTAAATGGATTTTAGCTAGCCAAAGTAGCCTGAAAGAAATGAGTCAATCAACTAAATTATATTTTTTTAACAACAAAAAAACCGAATTATCTTCGCATAATATCGTCTGCAGCATATCTGAGATATGTCGCTTTTCCCACATATTCTCATCGCACTGGGATAGTAGAGAAGTTATGCAGGGCTGCAAGCCAGTTGGGAGTCGAACTGAGAAACCCTTAAAGCTCTGCAGATATAAAAGTGTTACACTTAAAATCGTCAGAGTGGGATTCGGTGGAAAATTCGTGTAAGTTGTTGCATCTAATGTACAAACAACTGAAAGATTACAGGAAGCCCAACTCCTTCCCAGCGATTTCTACTTAGCTTGGTACACTTATCGCACACAGATACTGAAGTCTTCTACAAAATACTATAAGATCTTATGAAAGTGTTTATAAAAACATACTCAAATTTTAAGTTTAGTCCCAAAAAAAAATATATCCAAAAAAGATCCATGGAAAGGATATGTGTTAAATTGACTTTTAATCAGCATTTCATTAAGCTCCGTTGAATGATTAAAAGGATATTTAAAACTTTTCTTTCCCAAATGGATACCGGAAATCATGCAATGGATATTTTTTTAATATACCTTTGTTTCTCTCTTCAACGTCTTTTTTTTTTGTATTCAAAAAACTAAATATAATATTTTGACCTTAGTACAAAAAGTTCAATGCATAGATAAAGTTGTGGTTGTCTTTTATTGCCTTCTCTATGGCTAATAAGTTTTTTTTTTATTAAGGATTGATCAAGGATATCTTCTAATTTTAAAAAATATAATTTTTATTTATTTGACTATTTTCAATTTATTATGTGCTTATCGTTGAATATTTTCATAAGAATTTCTTGGTATTTTCAGCAATTTAAATTTTTTTTTCTTAGTATATATCTTATAAGTCAAATTATTGGTTATTTTTGAGATTTTTGAGTTTTTAATGTGTGGCGCCAAATAACTAATTGGGATTGCAGACACACAAATTTCTTCCTTAATGCAGGAAGTCATCTTTCAAAGATCCCTGGGGTACTTTTTTGTTTGTATTTTACAATTTTGTAAGTTTTTGAAATTTCTGTAGTTTTTGTTTATTTGCATCATTTTTTTAACCGAGTTTTTAGCAAATTGTTTACAAATTATGCAAACTAGAGAGTGACATACTTCCTATTTGTGAAACTAATGTTTATTATGGAAATAAATAAATAAAAATAATACTTAGAATTTTATCTGAAAGCTTTAAACAAACATAGCACAGACAAACACACAAGACAATTATAGAAATTATAAAAACAAAATAGCAATTTAAAAAAAAAAACACATTGAGAAAAGCTCGTTTAGCATCACATGCGGCTACTCTCCAGCCTAATGTCAAACAACAAGTATCACCTTCAATCCCAGAGATTTTTTTGCTTAGTTTTTCTCATGACTTTGTAAAAGTCAACGCTATCTCAGTCTCTCTTGCTCAGTAACTGTTTGCAGTTCTAATTGTGTTTTTGTTTTATATGACGCTCACGATTATCATTGAGCCACATGCTCAGGTATCTGGGATGGTTTGTGCTGCTATAACGGGATTACACACTCACACACTTGGGCCACTCTGTAATTCTCGTCTCTCTCGCTCTCAGTTTCCATGTTATGGTCAATTAGCCAAACGATTGCTAGGGGGCGGACCGACTGTGCGTATACGTAACAAACAAATTGTTCTGTTAGCGTACAACTGTGCCTTTTGGCTTAATTAACAAGTAAAACAGAAAATAATTATCAGCTGTTCGAGTTCATGCTGAAATATGACATTAATGTGGCCTTAAGCTGAAATGGGATTTGGTTTCGATTTGTGGAAAATTTGCCATGTTTTCTCTCTCTCTCTCTCTCTCTTTTTGACAACAATCGGGTGTTGGCGGCACACGCTTGCTCGTCCGATAAAGAACCCGCCGCTGTGACCTTGGAGGGAAAACTGGAAAAACAAAACAATCGTAGTCAGTCGCTGGCGCAAACAAATATGCCTGGAGTTGTACACAAAAAATGGCACGTGCTCGGTTCACTGCAGACATCTGACAGGCGACCCGTCCTAGGCGTCCTTTTGACAGGGAAACCCACCTCATTATGAAATGCAACAAACCGTCACCTGAAAGGCGATCAACCAATACAAACAACAAACATAGTTGGATAAGCACACACACACACACACACACATTTGCTTCTTTGGCACATGGAACGTAGGTGCATAATTTTCCGCTCGTTGGCTAAGCCAAACACAAAAAAAAAAACCTAAACTTTTCCTTTGTGCTTGGTCTACAGTTTCAAGCTGAATCTTATTTTCGTTTGGCCAGACCGACACATTTATACCATCACCAAATATTTTCAACTCTTCGCTTTTATTGTCCATGCTCTTTTTCTTAACCAAATGTTTTTTAATAAGAATGAATTTATAGATTTCAATGGTAAATAAACATTAATTAACTAAAATATTTTGGTATATCAATTAGTTGGTCCTTTTTCTGTTATACACTAGTCGGCATAATTATTTTGACGAAAAACAAATGGTGCAAGTTTTTATGTAACTTTTCAATGGTTTAATATAACTCAATGATTTTTTTTTCCTGTTTACTAAGTGCTAATACAATCTTAAAAATAATGAATTCAACATTTTGTCATATGAACTTGAAAAAATATAAGCTAAAGTAATTTTTATGAGGTGGCATAAGTATTTTGACAAGTACCTTTTAATATGAATAACAAAGTTTAATCTTAAAAAAAGTAAAGGAAAAAAAGAAATTAGTAAAATATATAATTTCCTTTGGTTTCAATAACTTTTTGAAGGCGTTGCGGTACAGAATCAATTAAATTTTGGATGATCTCTGGAGATATCTCTTAAGGGAAGTGATCTCAGAAATTGTCTCCTCTCTGGTTTTATTTAACGATACTGTTCTCTTGCGTTTCATAAGAGACCCAGACGTTTTCAATTATATTTAAATCTGGACTTTGGGGTGGCCAGTCCAAAGTAGTAACACCAACATCCTTCAAAAATGATGTAATCATCTTGGCTTTGTGGCATGGGGCGTTATCCTGTTGCAGAATGAAGGATTGTCCAATAAGCCTGTCTCCAGAAGTAAATGCATTATCATTTAGAACCCGTAAATATTGGCCTTGGTTCATCGAGCCAGTGACAGGAACGAAGTCACCCAGTCCATTATAGGCCACACATCCCCAGAACATAACAGAGCCTCCACCATGGCTTACTTTTTGGCAAACGGGCCGCCTTTTCTGCCTTTGTTCCATTGGTAATCTTACAAAAAACTTATTTTTTGATGAATTATACTCAAAGGAGCTTTCATCTGTCCATAGAACGCTCCTCCAGAACTCCTTTGGCTTATGGAGATGTTCCTTTGCGAAAGACAGTCTTTTGAGCTTGTTTGCTTTTGTTATATATGGTACTTCCTTGACTTTATAAGTCTTAAAATTCACATTCTTTTAATCGTCGACGGACTGTGCGCTCACTAATTGGTGTCTTAGCTGTCAAATTAAATTGATCTGCTGCGGTTTGAGGCTTTAGAAAAATATTTTTTCTAAATTCCCGTACAATGACTCGATCTTCACTGGCCTCTGTTTTGCGCTTAGCACCTGATCTTTTTAAATTGCGCATATCATTATGCTTTTTAAACTTTTTAATTTGGTAGTGCACAGTTTGACGCGACACATTAAACTCATTGGCAATGTCTTTGACTGCTATTCCAGCGTTAAACTTTGCGACCATTGAAGATCTGGTAACCAAACTTAGCTCAGCCGTTTTCACCATGTTAATTAAGAATTTTCAATAACTTTCTATTTTAATAACAACGTTTTATATTGATCAAAGTTAAACACAGAAGTTGTTTGATTCTCGCGGGCTTAAAATTGTGAAAATATTTCCATAAAGATGCTGTCAAAATACTTCTGCCACGCAAAAAACCGTTGTCTGCATGCATTCTTATTCAGCAGAAAGAGAATGCAAAAGGTAAACGAAATAAAATTTTGCATGCACACAGCTAAAGTTAGATTCTTTGTTTTGCGCATCATTTTCGCACCTTTATTTGAAGATTTAAAGCAACACTAAGTTCAATAGTCAAAAAGAGTTTCGTCAAAATAATTATGCCGACTAGTGTAGCAAACGATAACGCTTGACCCCATCTCTAGATTGTTATCCTAATTTTCCAAGCTTCCTCAGCATTTTCGCTCAATTTCTCAAATGTTGTACTAATTTTTCAGTAGTTTTTTTGTGACAGAATACGGAAAATTACAAAAGGGTAGCCATATAAACTTTTCACTATAATAAATCAGATATTTTTACGCATTAAGCGCTTTTCAAATGTTATCCAATCCAATTCTAGGCAGAATTTTGAAAGCTAGCTAAAATATAAGTGGCTTAACTATCTGTGTGACAAATGGCAAACCCATACTTTCAATTCTGCAAGATCAAGTAGCAAATGTGCAAGCATACAAAACTTTCAAATTTCCAGAAAATAAAGTAACTTTTCTATGGCAATATGTTTCAGTCTTTTGATTACTCATTTGCTTTTGCACATAAAAATTGGATTATTGCTGACTTTGTGTTGGCATTGCCACAAAATCGAATGGAATTGACCTTAGTTTTGTCCCCGATTTATCAACCAACAACCTTCCCAAATATGTTAACGTCTGTTCCCGAGTTCAGACAGGTAGCAAACTTGAACTTTATGTTTTTGGTATGTTGTAAAACAATCTTTCATACATTCTGTGAATAAAAATTCTCAAGTTCTGATGTTTCCAGACGATGATAAAAATTTTATAAAGCTTATGGGCCCTGATTCAAATTCTCTATTACAAAATGACCTAAATGACTTATCTTTAATTGTCGTCACATTTGTGTAGCCAATTTGTGTCTCAACAGAATTCAAAAGACCAGGGCCACTTTGAGTCTCCTATTCTCCTTGCCGTACCCGTACATTTGAAGCCTAGACGATAGGCTGAAGAATTTTTAATTCTAGAATTTGTATTGGTATATTTCAGAGCAGTAATGTCATCTATACTTCCCGAATATAATTACTTTTCATTGAAATAATTGCTCCGGATAAAGTTAAGAGGCGATTTCAGAATGGACAACTGCAATTATTGCATATGAATTAAAACCAAGCGTTAAAATGCGGTGGTTCAACTGTCTTAGGAAAATTGCTTTGTATGGTCGTCAAACTGACGATATTGAGCAAAAGCAGTAGAATATGCAACGGTATTTGAGAATACAACGGTCTCAAGAGAACACATAATACCCAAC
This sequence comes from Lordiphosa andalusiaca, assembly GCA_035044965.1. Taxonomy (NCBI): domain Eukaryota; kingdom Metazoa; phylum Arthropoda; class Insecta; order Diptera; family Drosophilidae; genus Lordiphosa; species Lordiphosa andalusiaca. The sequence goes on from JAWNNM010000036.1 coordinate 2,183,812, forward strand.
ACATGTTTTCAATGGCTATAACTGAAGTTGATTCCTATTTTTTTCCCCCTTTTTGCAATTATCAGTATACCCTTTAGAAATGACTGATAATACAAATATGCGGAAATTTTTTCTTATCAAATTTTATTTTCTGTAATAGTAAGTATAATAAATATTTCCCCTCACTGGGCCTGAACATAAAGCTTATTTCGTCCATAAATAATTTATCGATTATCTGATATATTTCGGTTTACAATATGAGTATTCCTATATAGTGTACAATTTTGATATATAAGTTATTCAAAGTTGTTCACATTCGACATCGTATGTGTAAAATTTTGTCTTTAAAACTAAATACTTATGGATGTGCAAAATGCTGAGCCAATGTAGATGAAATTCTATCAGCTTGTTCATGTCGATTAGGAAGTTTTGATAGGCTATGTTTTTTTAGTTGCTGAGCCGTTTAGCAAGAGATTAAAATCGGTTAACAAGACGCTCTAATACATATCTTTGAAATTGTTAAAGCTATGATCCGCACATCTCGTATTTGGGTAGATTTTATGGAGCCAGATTATTTACTGTCTCTTAGTCTGTGCCGAACATTTTATACCTTTGCAAGTGCTCGCTAAAATATTTTCAAAAATATTTTTTTTCCGACAACGACCTATTTTCTGACCGATCGTTTGTATGGGAGCTATGGGATATATTTATCCGATTTGGTCAAAAATTTGTAGAATTAGGTGAAGGCATGTGAAGCAAACAAATAGAAAATTTTGATGATACCATTAAAAACAAAAAGGTTTTCCTAACTGAGACTGTTTTCAGACCTTTCTTTTGTATGGCAGCTATAGCATATAGTTGTATGGTTTTTACCAAACTTGGTAGAATAATAAAAAAAAACATAGAAAACCTACGAATTCAAAGTTTGAAGATATATCCATTGTAAAGAAAAAAGTTTTTCTTAGTTAAACTAGTTTTTCGACAGATTGTTTCTATGGGAGCTATGAGATATAGTCATCTGATACGGTCGACAAATTAGTAGCTTGCAGCAAAAAGAAGACTATGTGCAAAATATCAAACAGACAGACAGGCGGACGGACATTGCTCAATCGTTTCAGCTCGTCACCCTGATCAAGAATACGTATGTATAGTTTATTGGGTCAAATATGAATATTTCTATGCGTTGCAAACTTCTGGGCAAAATTATATGCAAGGGTATAAAAATGTACAATTTGTGGGATGGAAACATAAAACTAGCCATACAATAAAGTTAACTTACATAAAAATATACACCACATTTTTCAAGTACTTAAGTAATTAAGAAAAATTCTAGAAAAATTACATTAAATTTAAAAAAATATCAGACAAATTTCTAAATTTATTAAATTTAAAAAAAAAAAAATTTTAAAACGTTAAGATAAAAAACAAGCAATTTACATCAAATTAAGTTAAGAAACTAGAAAATAAACTAGTATTTTAAGGTTTATAATATAACATAAAGGAACTGTTTGTATGAATTAAGTATATGGGGACCAAAGGTATTATATATTTCTATGTATTCTCCAAAGGGAATATGTATTTCTCAGTCAAAATTGTAAGCCACTGCATGTCTTGTCATGATCATCATCGAAAATCAAACTGTCAACAAGCTCCACTTGGCAACACAAATCCCCGGCATCATCACACTATAATATTGAAAAGGTCAAACACCAAAAAGAAATCCCCCCTAAGGTTTTATTATACAAAAGCCTCATAAGCTTACAGAAAATCAATAATATACCAAATTCAAAGCATTCAATCATTCGGTGCCCAGGACTTAATTATATTTTCCATTATTGTTTTTCATGTTTTTGCAAGCAATTTGACTGATTTAATAATGAAATCTGTTTTTGTTATTCGCAAATGTAAACCAAAACACACACACACACACACACCCAAGTGCCACTGACTCTGGCAGCTGGCCTCCCCCCCAGCTCCCTTCCCCAAGCAGCTGTTGATGTGGGTTACGAATTTCATCGAGTTGTATTTGCATTACGTCAAACGAAAAATGAATTGATAAACGTGAACGAGAACGATGCTAAATGTGTTCTCTTATAAACAACAAGTCAGTCAAAGAGAACGAAGAGTCTGAGGCTAAGAGTAAGCGATCGATAAAGACAGCAAAGATAAAAAAAAAACAATGCTACGCTCTCAACTCAGTTGTGGTGGGTCTTTCGCTCAGCTACTCCACAGTCGGCCGCTCAGTTGTGCCTAGACGGGGGAGTGGAGCAGCTGTCAATTTACGGGTTTGATTCAGTTTAGGTTTGGTTTCTAATTGATGAGCTAATCCAACTTTGGGAAAAAGTGCAAGCTGCCATAAAATACAAAATGCCTTTGACTAAGCACACGGCGAACGTAAGTGAGGGTTACAATAAACAAACACATAGGACACGTGTTGCTTCTGTGTAAAGTTTAAGAGCATATTTATGCATGTGTACATATATGTGCTCACATTTGTTGTGTCTATCTCTCTCTCCCCGCAGACTCCTTCGTTTTTGAAGCGCGCCGGAACCGATAAACTGAGAGAAGTCTTCCTCAAATATGCCTCCCAGCAGAAGGATGGGGAGCACTACATGACCAGGGAGGATTTCGTACGCAAATTCCTCGGTCTGTTCACAGAGACAGCATTTAATGATGTAAGTAAACAAACAAGCAATTTTATCAAGATATTTGGGTCATTGCAAGGTGACTGAGGGGCGCTGCCAACAAAACATACGCCTGGGGTCTGTTGATAAGGTGTAAGAAACCCTCTCTGATTCATGTCTTGCCCTTGACCCAACTTCCACCCACATCTCCCCCTTCGGGAATCACTTGACTGCCGCGTGCACAACCTTTCTCTGTGTTGTGACGTCACAGCCGGTAGCTTATCATTTGTTTGGCTGCGTCGCTTTTTATGGCCGCCGCATGAAATGAAATTGATTTTCAAGTACGCTGCAGACCGAAGTCGAGCGATTTGTACTTTTTATAGACTAATCAATGACCATTGCTACCGGCCACCAAAACGTGAGAAAGTCTAATGTGCAATGTGTATTCCTCTAGGACTCGGTACGCCTTCTGGCTGGCATCGCGGACACCAGCAAGGATGGACTCATCTCTTTCTCGGAATTTCAAGCCTTCGAGGGATTGCTCTGCACACCTGATGCGCTCTACAGAACCGCCTTCCAATTGTTTGATCGCCAGGGCAATGGAACTGTTTCATATGGTAAGTAAAAAATGGAATTAAAGAAGGGATGCAAACCGATTCTATGAGTAATCTGGCCTCATTAAGCGAAAGAAAAAGAATTCTTGCAATCCATATATATATATAAACCACTTAGTCCGACTTTCACAAGACTGACTGACTGATTATCAACTCACAGCCCACACCGCTTATCCTAGAGATCTAAGATTAAACATAGACCATGGTTCAATTATGAAGGCGCGCACCATGTAAGAAGAAAGCTCGGAAGCTTTGTGGGCCAAATATTTTGGATTGTACTCTTCGATATTGAAAAATCTGCCTCCAGGAAGGTGAAAGTGCACGGGAATCGTTATTTTGGACCAATTCGATGATACAGAAAGATACGAATTATGTCAATGTGATTCAATTTTTCATATAGCGTCAATCTCTATACATTTCGCAGCACGTAGGAAGTCAAAATTATGCCTCTACACAGAAAAAAGTAATACAAAAAGATCCAGTTTAAATAAATATTTTTTAATATCCCTTGGATGATTTCAAAGGTCCATTTAACATTAAATGCATATTTTAATATCCAGAAGTAGATATTAAAAACTATCAATTTCGAATATTTTGTAATATTTTGTAAAATGTAAATTTTTGAATGATTTTAAGCTCCGTTGGATAAAAATCTAAGAACCATTTAACATTAAATGGATATAATAGGTTCCTAAAATGGATATTAAAAAAAATCCATAACAAATTGATACCGAAATCATCCAATAGATATTTTGTAATATCATTTTTTTCTCTGAGTAATTGATCAAGGGCAAGTTCTGTCATTCTCTCACCAAGCAAGACGAAATTATTTAAACTTTGTATGCTTCCATTTTCACTTGTCAAAAATTTTGAGATTTAGAACCGGATTTTGGATTTAAGAAAGATGGGAAATTGAAAGCTTGTTTTCTATAAAACTCTGTTAACTAACCTCATTTCTTTTACAGCTGATTTCGCTGATGTCGTACAAAAAACTGAACTACACTCAAAGATACCTTTTAGCTTAGATGGTCCATTTATTAAACGCTATTTTGGGGATGTAAGTAATAACTCTAGTTTCTGTTCTCGGATGTAAACCTTAACCTTCTTCCTTTCTTATTTTACTTGTAGAAGAAGCAACGCCTTATCAACTATGCTGAATTTACGCAACTTCTTCATGACTTCCATGAGGAGCACGCCATGGAGGCATTCCGTAGCAAAGATCCAGCTGGCACTGGATTCATATCACCCTTAGACTTTCAGGATATTATTGTTAAGGTCAAACGGCATTTACTAACGCCCGATGTCAGGGATAACTTGGTGGCTGTAAGTCTTAACACAAACTTAAGTTTACGTTATCCTCATTAACTTTCACTTCTCTTTCGCTTAGCTCACCGAGGGCCACAAAGTGAGCTTTCCGTATTTCATAGCATTTACCTCACTGCTAAACAACATGGAGCTGATCAAGCAAATCTATCTGCATGCCACCCAGGGCAATCGTACAGAAATGGTTACCAAGGATCAATTGCTCTATGCGGCACAAACAATGAGCCAAATCACACCGCTTGAGATCGATATACTCTTCCAGTTGACAGGAGCTGTACAACAGACGGGGTAAGTGCGATTCATGATGAGCTTTACTCTTAGAACGTGTGGGAGAGTGTTTAGAAGATTCAGGGGCCATCAGCCTTGGAATGAGTATCCCCTTTCGGTTGGCTTCTTAAAACTTGTTGTGTCTGTTCCTTGATTAATCGTCCTAATTGTGTCTCTTCTTTCTTTTGAATTGCTTTTAAAAATAAAACTCATGTTTATCACAAGCTGGTGGAAACGTAAAAGAAAGATTGCACCCAGTAGGCAAGTGTTGTTGTCCTTTGAATCGTTTTGTTATGTGTTGAGCTATTCCCAAAAATTATGAGGAGCTTTGTTTATATATCGTGATTATTGCAACTTGGAAAATAACATAAAACGACTGATGCACCATAATGTTTACGATTATCTGAATAATGAAACCGTATAGCTCTTAAGTTAAGTTTAGAAGCTGAGGTTAATGTGCTGTTAATATATCAGAACTTCTTTATGTAGAGTATAGATATTCTTAATCATCAATTAGCCTCAATAGACTGGTCGATATAGCCTTGTCCTATTTGCCTATCTGTGCTTCTTTCCGTAATAACGCACAAATCTCAGGGAAGATAAGAGTTAGAGAACCGACCTGTATGCCACAAAAACTTCATTAGCTTGCAGGCCCCCTTTAGCCACCTCAAGTTTTTACCTCTTTTTAAATTTAATATCACCCAGCCTCATTAAGGACCCTATGGTCCATGTGTGACCCCATCTGGGGTCAGCCGGAACTACCTACCTACCTATATATTTAATAATGAAAATTATTTATTAACCCTCCAAAATATTCGAAATGCAGCTATAAGTAAAAGAGTGTTTGCTGCTGCAGCGCAGCAACAGCGCTGTTTTCTGTTGTTACTGAGCATACACTTTTGTTGGTATCATATTACAGTCCGGCTTGACGGACTTTCCTTATTTTGAATCATATTTTCTTCGAAAGTTCTGTAAGAGTGCAATTATATAGATACCGGGAATCAAGCTTTGAATCGGTACCTTAGGTTTGACAAGTGAAGGAACCTGTCTCAGAATTAACCCTTAAACTTTTCAAAAGGTTCGAACTTCAGAATTTCAGAGGTTTGCTGCCTTGATATTTTATAGAGTTTTGGAGCTTTGATACCGAAATTTTTGAAACAAGTCAAATTATAACTAAATTACTTGAACAATTTTCAAGAATTTATGAAAGTATCGATATTTTTACCCTATAATATTTATATGGAAATGGTACTTTATCAATATAATTTAAATTTCTATATAGGTATCTATGAAATGTCCGGCAACCCTAATCTTAAAACATAGGCTATAATATGTAACGATCTTAACACTAGTTTCAATATATAATTTGGATTGCATCCGCATGGTTTTAGATTCTCTCTCACTTCAAGTAAGAGAGTCGATCAAGCCCGACTTTAACATACTCTGTGCCTCCCAAAATTTGGATTTATCACACAAAATGTTAAGGTGTTTAAAGTGATGCCCATCGCTGTTTCAGCCGGTGCTGCCCAGACTAAACATTTGTTTTCCCTATAACTCGACCATAATTCATCCGATTTGTACAATTCCTATGGAGGATCGATGAATAATACTGATACCTTCACACAACTGTGAGAGAAATGAGGGTGAAACGGCAGAACCTTAGGCTGATTTTGACAAATAATCACTCCCTGAGCATGCAACTGTGAACAACAAGCACTGGATTGGTCTTTAAACTTCAGTTTTAATCAATGAAGATTGTTTGTTTATTGTCGGCTTGCCGACGCGATAAAAAATCGTGCTCAGCCGTCAGTTTATCTTTCAGATCTGATTGTTAATACAGACAGAAGGACAGACGGACATGGCTATGTCGAACTCAACCTTTAGTACAGGCTATCAAAATCATAGAAACAAGGCTAAAACTTTTTAATGTACAACGTGGTTTAAGCTGCAATTCTTCCTTCACACTCGTTGTATACCATTTCGGTACTCATCAGCATACTTAGCTTGTGTTGCAAACATCACGAAATATAAATAGCTGTTCCCATATTCCCAGCCAATGATTGTGTTCAGTCTTGAGTACTTAAACTAATCTATATCTCTTTTTCCCCCCCTTCAGCCGCATTGAATACAGTGACCTGAGTAACATTGCACCCGAGCATTACACAAAGCATATCACACATCGACTGGCCCAGATCAAGGCTGTCGAGAGTCCTGCCGATCGTTCTGCCTTCATACAGGTTCTAGAGAGCTCATACCGCTTCACCCTGGGTTCCTTTGCAGGCGGTGAGTAAAATTGTGATTCTATTGATGTTCCGAATTTCCTTAATTCTAACCTTTTTTTTTTTAATACACAGCCGTGGGAGCCACGGTGGTCTATCCCATTGATCTGGTAAAGACGCGTATGCAAAATCAACGTGCTGGCTCCTTTATTGGTGAAGTGGCTTACAGAAACTCCTGGGATTGTTTCAAGAAGGTGAGACGCTTGTTATGAACTATTGAACGCTTGAAGCTAACATTTCCATTAACACAGGTTATACGTCACGAAGGCTTTCTGGGCTTGTATCGCGGTCTGTTGCCACAACTAATGGGCGTGGCTCCGGAGAAGGCCATCAAGTTGACGGTTAACGATTTGGTGCGCGACAAAATGACCGACAGTCGTGGAAATATACCCACCTGGGCAGAGGTATTGGCTGGTGGCTGTGCTGGCGCCTCTCAGGTGGTGTTCACCAATCCCTTGGAGATTGTCAAGATTCGTTTGCAGGTGGCGGGTGAGATTGCCAGTGGGTCGAAGATTCGTGCCTGGTCGGTGGTACGCGAATTGGGTCTATTTGGACTGTATAAGGGTGCTCGGGCTTGTCTGCTGCGTGATGTGCCCTTCTCGGCCATCTATTTCCCAACCTATGCACATACCAAGGCTTTGATGGCCGATAAAGATGGCTATAATCATCCGCTGACGCTGCTGGCGGCTGGTGCCATTGCTGGTGTACCTGCTGCTTCATTGGTGACCCCCGCGGATGTGATCAAAACGCGTCTGCAGGTTGTAGCTCGTTCTGGACAGACCACTTACACGGGAGTTTGGGATGCTACCAAGAAAATAATGGCCGAAGAGGGTCCACGTGCCTTCTGGAAGGGTACAGCCGGTGAGTAAATCAGTAAACAAAGTGAGCAAGTTTGGTTACACTTGCTCTGCTTGGTTCAGTTGTGCAAAACCTGTCTCTAATTCTTACTGCTTTCTTTCAGCTCGTGTCTTCCGTTCATCACCGCAGTTTGGTGTCACCCTGGTGACCTATGAACTGTTGCAACGTCTGTTCTACGTGGACTTTGGCGGCACCCAGCCCAAGGGCTCAGAGGTTCACAAACTTGCCACTCCGTTGGACAACAGCTTGAGTGGGACACAAGACCATGTGGGTGGCTATCGTGCTGCTGTACCACTGTTGGCCGGTGTCGAGTCCAAGTTTGGCTTATATCTGCCACGATTCGGACGTGGGGCTGCCTCAGCCACGCCCGGCACGACAGCTAGCTCCTGATCGTACTTGCGCCATCGTCTGCACAGTAGCGCCATCTAAGTGTTAAAGTTGTACAGTTAGGCAGAATGTTTACCCAATGTAGAGAAGGAGCGATGCAGGGCATAGACTTGTATATTTTTTGCTAGGATGCGTTTTACACCGAGAATATGCACTGCTGGTTTTTCTAAGGTCTAGTAGGTCGATGTGAAAAGAATTGAGTGTATTTATATAGAGTAGCGTACCTTTCATACCGAAACAAAACCTATTTTTTAAACATTTGACATAGCCGAATGGATGTAATGTAATATTAACAATCCCGGAAAATAAATCCACAAACCGTAATTGTTCATTTGTAAACTTTGCTAAATAGTTTAATGTTGGAAAAGAAAATCACAGCACGTTACCTTTCGCACTCAATGAGCTATTACAGCTTGATACGTTTTAACTATTAGTACGAATTTGTTCAAAACAATTAAAAATAATAAATGGAAAATGCAATGAATGACCTCTTAGCTAATAATAACTAAATAAATGAATAAAAAAAATATATATCTAAAACAAATCTATGTCACATTCATTTCAAGAAGAAGCTGTCTTTGTAAGCTTGTTAGAGCGAATCTAAATTCCCTTTATTATGCGATACCCTGATGCCAGCTATACCGATTCACAGCCTGTTGTGGTCGGAGTCGAATCGGATAACTTTGTGGAATCATGGAGAAGCATAGCAAAACGAATAAATATGAAAATTAGAGACGTTTCCATTTAAAACCCACAGGTTTTTCCCACAAGAACCAGGTTTTCGAACGATAGCTCCTACACTCAGAAAAAAAAACAAGAACTTTGTGATTAAATTAACAAATTACAAATTACAAATAATGTCAAATCTAGCCCGATTAATTCTCTAATTAAGTGCAAAATGTGCTTTCTTAAAATCTAGTAATTTCTAATGCCAGCCCAAAAACATTCCAGAAAGAAACTTAGAGAATTTCAAACAAGTTCAAAATGTTCTTGGCATATGTCCATAAAATTCTAAAGCTATACCCACTTTGTTCTAAAGCGAGGTCTCTGTGTTGAACCAAAGAAAGCTGGAAAAATTCCAGGACCATAGCCAAAGATAAAGTCAAAGCTAGTGTAGTTTAGAAATTTACTATCACACCATAACAAAATTGATAGAACCAGTTGGGAATTTTAAGAACAGACTTGCTAATATATAGTTCGCATTTTGCTTTACACACTTTGTGGAGCTAGAATTATAAGTCTGTTTTATACTCAATCTAACATATTTTGTACTTGAACTGAGAGCTCGCTTTTCGTGAATATTTAAAAAAAAGGGCGGTCTAATGATGCCACCGGCCCATAATTTACACCAAGTGGTGCACTTTTCGGGATGCATTGGCCATTCTTGCAATACTTCTGTCTTCTCCTCACACCAAACACGGCGATTTTGTTGGATTGGGCTATGTATCCATTTAACCAGAAGCTAGCTTCGTCGCTGAACACAATTTTCCGATAAAAAAGTGTATATTCATCACGCGTTAATTTTGATTATACTGTTTCAACAGCGAAGCTGCCGAAAACAACAAGGACTGATTCATGAAAATTCTTCCTCTCATTGAACTAACAAACATTCTTATATCAAAACATTTCAAATACATAAACTAGCACACCGTCTCGTATACGCACGCCCTCTCAAACCTTTCACTCACCCCTTTTCGTTATTGTCAGCCGATTTGAAAGTTAAGCCAATTCAATCGAGCGCATAATGCCAACTATTAGCAGAGTCTCAACATCTGATTAGAATTGTCTGCCCATTTGCAAATCGATGTTGACAGGCTAATTTGAGGCCCCTAGCCCAGTTGCCTTTCTAAGATGCGCCCCAAACTCGCAGTTTCGAAGTCAACAGTTCCATACACAAGTAGTTTACTGGGCAATGGCACCCGCTGACCATGACCGCCAAAACAAAGTCACTACCAGACGACCGTTAGTCATTTGGTGACCCCTAATAACTGGGTGCATTGAACAATATCGGTTACCATTGAGTGGCCAGAGCTGGGCCATAAAAAGCTATAGTCAGATGCCGCAGCAAATGCAGTTTCATTTCCAGCCTGAAAGCGATCAGTCGAGTCGAAGAGAGTAGAGAATGCCAATGAAATGGGGATTAATGTGGGTGACTTGTGTCGTGTTGGTGCAGCTAGCTACGGGGACCTCTACACCATCTGTATCTTGGATAACCCAACTTAAGCAACTGCGACAAGATCTGGGCAAGTGTTATCGATCGGCACCGAACATGTGGTCCTGTTTTCGTGAGCAAAGTGTGCAGAAATTGGATAAGATTATGTCGGCGGATGTGATACCGCTCTATGAAGGTGTACAGCTGAAGGCCGTTTCAAATGTAACGAAATTATCGCCCGATGCAGATCGTAAGGATCTCAAACATCTCACCTGGTTCGATCAGCTGGCCATGAGCTTGTCCAAGGGCCTAAGCACACATACACTGCAAATCAATTTGGCCAAGTTAACGGAACGATATTTGAGTAGAGGTAGGTAGCGCCCCAAGACTTTCACTTTGTGGGCCCCTAATGTTTTCCCCAATTGTTTAGTAGATGGCACACCGAATCAACTGATGGTGGGCAGTGCTCGACTGCGTCGTCATCGCTATAATATGATAATAACCATGATGTTTGGTGTAACCGCCTTGGGTGCCATACTAATACCCATGGGCTTTCAAATGTTGTCCATAGTCAGCGGCAAGGCTTTGCTTTTGGCCAAAATGGCTTTGCTGTTGGCCTCCATTAATGGATTGAAACGGGTAAGTGTGTGCCGTAAGCAAGCCGTGGGCATCCATACTTATTCATTCTACTTTCTCATCCCAGGTGGCCAATAGCGGCTTGCATTATGGCCTGTATCATGTGCCGGGTGAGCATTTGGGCGGTTACTATGATCGCGGCGATTTGCAACAGCCCCGAAATGTACCCATACCCGTGGCAGTGTCTCCCTCGCTAGATATGGGACTTCCTTAGTTCCTTCAAAACTAACATTGGCTAAGCTTTGGGCTAAAGCTTTTATCACCACGTATGCTGGCAATGCTGCGGCCTCACCAAAGCTTCACCACAAAAGCTACTCGTGTTGTGTTTCAAACAGTTTGAACTGTTAATAATTTTTGTAGAAAAAGTTTATAATAAATCTAGGTAAAAATCTGTGTACCACTTTCAATAGATAGTACCGTCAATTTCCAAACGAATCGATTCGCAGTCAGTGCTTGCATTGCCACACAGGACTGGGCCACAACCTGGCAAAAAGGACTCCCCCCTTGTCGTGTGTCGGCCTATAAAAGGAAATGCGCCACTGATAAGGGCCCACATTCTGTCGTTGTGCGGCAGAGTTGACGCCTCGTCCTTCTAAGCGGAAATCGCGCAACTGCATTTCAACTTTGGTTCGCTTCTCCCTTACGGTTTGGGGGGTCTAACGGCTTTCGCTACTTTGAATCCGAAAAGTGTTTTTCACTGGCTTGTGGTTGGTCGCGTGCCTTCGTCGTCAATTTTGCGCTTTAATAAAAATATTGCCTGCGTGATTCCCTCGCTAATCTTCAGAATCAGCTTAGGGATTTTCAAAAAAGAAGAAAAAAACGGACGCGAGTTTGCCGCCCACGCCAGACCTCAGGGGTTTTATTTTTGGCCCTTGGCTAATTGAAAAACCAGTCGCAGTTTCAGGTCCTTTCTCAGTGGCAATTGGCAATTTCACGCCCGAGTTTACTCAGAAGCCGCCGGCATGAAGCTCGTCGCTTATCTCTACTTGTCCATGATTGTGCTGGGTGTGCAGGTGAGTGTGATTGGGGAAGTGAAAGGGGACACGCGTTTGTAATTCGATCAACAAGTTGGGTTAACTTTCGCTGCGACTTATGTTTTAATGACTTGATTCAATTTCGCCTTTTCTTCTTTTTGACTTTTGCTGACGACGATTGATGGGCCCATGTTGTCGCCATTATTAGCAAAGTTTTTGGGGGTATTTCTTTTTGGCTGATTGCCAGCGCGAGAACAGATTACCTTCATTAGGCTGAAATTACATATGCTGGCCAAGATAACAGGCCAATCGAATGACGTATGGACAAGAAGTGTAATTTGTTTGGAAACCAATTTTTATATATTTTATTACACTTTCGGCATCAATGTTGTCGTTAGTATTTTTGGGCAACCAGCAAATTGGGCCATCGGGTCAAAGTTTCTCAAACTGGACATTGACATATGGACAAATGAACTGTTGAAAGAGGTTTGGTGTTGCAGTGAGAATATGTGAAAAATATCCATTGGATGATTTCCATTTGGTATCCATTTGGGAAGGATTTGTCTCAAATATCCTTTTAATCATCCAGCGGAGCTGCAAAATCATACAAATGATCATAATATTGCATAACTTTTGAATGATTCTTAGCTCCGTTGGATGATTATAAGGACATTTGAGACATATCCTTCCCAAATGGATACCGGAAATCATCCAATGGTATTTTAAGCCGAAATGTATTTTTAAGCGATTTTTATTGTCTTTTTAGGGGGAACAAATTAATTTCTTTTGGCTTTCTTTGATAATATCTTAAGGTACTATTTCTAAGCTTTAAAATTAATTATCCTAAATATTTCTGGGTTTTTTTAAGCGAAGATATGTCATTTAAAGATGTGTTCAACATTACCCTCTTTGGTACGCCCATAGATATTAAATGGATATTGTTGAATATATTAATTTCTATGCAATCAGTACAAATTTTGGACAGCCCGTTGAAAATACGATTCTGCATAAAATCCGGGGTTTATAATGAGGATTCCTTACAACTCACATAGCATATTTTTAGGCCGTAGACAATTTAACAATTACAAGCACATATTTTCAAATTGTTAAAGAAACCACCGAATTGCTTAGATTGGCTTGTCTTAAACTTAAGATGTAATACTTTTCGATAACATCAAAGAGTGTTATACTAAAAGTATGGATTTTCCATTAAAGCTTGTCTAATCAGAGTCCAAAATAGGCAGCAACTTTAAGCTTAACTAAAAATCTAGACGTAAATTACCATTTCCGTACACGAATCACCAACAACAATTCAATAAGGTAAAAAAAAAGTGTATTTTTGTTGCCTATTGTTAAGGTCTGTGAAAGTCCTGAAAATCTGATCTGATTCAAATTATATCCGACTCAGCTCGTCATGCTGATCAAGTATATATTCACTTTATGTGGTCGGAAATGCTTACTTCTATGCGCCACAAACATGTGGACAGATTCAATACACCCTCTTCAAGGGTATAAAAATGAGTCTCAATTCCAGTGCAAGGCGGATTTACTTCAGTCTTGATCCGGACTTTAGATTAGAAAAGATTGATTTTAGCAACACACTGGATTGATTTGATTTAAGCTCGACATTTGTATTTTATACAGCTTGGTCCAAAGTTGCACGAGTTTACGAGATGTTACCCCATAATAATCTAATCACAACAACCCCCCCTTAATAGCTTTGTCATGACTGTTTAAGAATTTGATGTAAATTCGATAAGTACAAAAAATTTACAAAAAATGATCATGTTTTTATGTATGTGTGTGTATCCATTTAGCCTCACTGTATTAGTGGGAGAGATTTTCTTACTTTCTCTTTCGCTTGCACATTGGTCATCCGTATTTACTTCAATATCAAGTCAGATGCATTTGATCCTCAAGTAGGGATCTGAGATTGATTACACTATTTTGAGGATTATTTCAATAATTTCGTACTTTCATAAAGATCATCTGATTGCTCATATCATCTGAAAAGATTTGTTATTTCAGTGTTTTGAACTTGCAGAGGAGACAGAGGAAATTCCTTCAAAGGAATCTATATTCCATATCGGTATACTATGGAAGGAAAGTTTTAGTAAATAACATTTACTGAATACTAAAGTCGAAACATCTAATAAATGTAGATGTATGAAACATATCATGATGATATGATCGAGTCCATATATTTAGTAGTAAAAAGTATCCTTTTGATATGCAAATAGTGATATAATGGGGTGAAATTTTATATTTAAATTGATCTTCTTGCAGATGAAGGCCAATTTCATCTTTTTCTTCTCTATTTAGATATGAATATCAGTGACGCAAATCGGTTCGAAAAAGATAAGCCAAACCGAAATCTACTTAGCAAAACGTATCGGTTCAGTTCACTTACAAGATTTAAGAAGTTAAGTACTTTCCTTCAGACAATGATCCTTATAAATATGTGACTTTTGAACGATTCCCTAAGAATAGCTTTACCCAAATTCATTTCAATTATCTTACCTATCCAGTTCAGAAAAGTTTTCAAATAAACAAACACCACTTTGGCTTACTTTTAAACGGAAAAGAGTGCTGTTTTTTTTTTTGGGAAAAACACATTTCTTTCAATTTAAATTAGTTCATTCCAATGCTGAAAAGTCAACATGGCATACGTGATACAGGAAATTTAAGCGGAAACTTCCCTCCTGCAAGCTTTCAAATAAAATTAGCTCTCTGCCTTAACATAATATTACCTTCAATTGTATAAAACACAATCAATCACATTGCCCATTCCCGATCTGTTTGCTCAGCTGCAACTTTGTCGTGTTATTTGCTGCCTGCTGAATCCACAATCCATATTCCTTCTTTAAGTTAAGTCAATAGCCAAGTGTAAATGTTAATGTGTTCCCTGCAGCTTGGTAAGGCTTAGGCCACAGTAAATGAAATCCGAACTGGCCAGCTTTCGAGTCCATGTCAGTGTGTATGAAGGTGTAAAACAAAACGCAACAATCAGGCCATTGGAGGAAGTCTCGAACAAAGTATTGCTGCTGGGCAGGAACTTCACGTAGCGTGCACTGCAAACGACGGCAATTCATTCTGCGGTTGTGGTCCCAGGGTCCTGGTCCCCATTTGCCCATCGACAAGAAAGCTGGCCACTTACTCAGAATGAGTTTGTGCCTGTCCCTGTTTGAGGGCTGCACTTGATGCGCGTTTAATGCCGCATGTTAACAGCAACACTTTGGCACTTTATAAACATTTAAGCTTCGAGCTTCGAGGGGCATCTCGTCTCTGTCCGGCAATCCCTGCACTTTGCCAGTGACAGCAGCATTTTTCACACTTTGCACATGCGAGAGCAGCACTGGCAATTAAAAGTAAGACATCAACTTAGAGAGAAAATATAATATTAACTTCCTAATTGGCGAACTGAAAATGTACAATTTAAATTAGTATCAAGGAACTGTCACCTGCATAATTCACTGTGCGGGTCGCTGGAATGGAATTCGAACCAATTAAAGGGGAGCATTAATTTTATTCTTAAACTCAGCTCAGGATGCCAAGGCGGTGTGCAGTCATGGTGAAGCTGACAATTAAAAATTAGACAATTGTTAGTTATGAGAAACAGCTTAAAGTGGAACAGTGAGTTTTTCAGAAAAAGATGTAGGGACTAAAATCTTCTCTACTTAAATTTTAAGTAAAGTTTTTGATTACTCTGCATTTATTTTGTGAATTAAGATATTTTAAAGTCAAACTGAGAATATTTTTAGATCAAATTGATATTTTATAACGACGTTTTGTCACCTGAAAAACGAAATTATGGAAAATGACCGGTTAATCATCCAATGCAACTGCTAGTTCATTCTAATTTTGTGAGGCGCAAAGCCTACAATGAGAAAAGAACGAGCGCACTCCGTTCCTTTTATAACATACTCGCGCAGTTATTGGAAAAACATCTTCTTGGTAGTTGTTTGCGTAGTGCTGAGCCCTATGACTGCATTCTTCACTGTGATTTATGGCCATTTTTGACGTGAGGTCTATGGTAAAGACGGATAAGATACCGACGTTCCAGTTAAGTAGCAGAAGAAACATAAAATCAAGGTCAAAAAGATTATTTTGATCTTCACAATCGGCCTAAAATTCTAAGCTCGAGTCGTACTAGATCGAGCTCGAAATTCTTAAAACAATCCTGAAAAGTGTTTATCAATCCGAAAAATATCGAATCCGTACTGGAAGTTTAAATAATGATGACTTGAGACTGAAGTGAGTTCGGTTGTCCTTTCTCAATATCAAATAATCCTGACTAGTGATTGAAGTAAGTCCGGATGTCCTATGTCACAACGAACGGGCGAAAGAAACTGAGGGCAATAATATCTCTCTCCTAATACTATGAGGCTAATTGTGTATGTGTCGATTTGTTCTACTATGATGCCTTGAAATTCCCAAACAGTCATAGCAATGCCGATATCAGGAGGACTCTAAAGTCAAAGACAGAGCCGGGGGGGTATGCAAACAACTTAGAGCCTTGAGCCGACCAGAACTGGCTGGTTTGAAAATCAACGAGAAAGCTTGGCTAACTTCGTCTGTGCCGAAGTTTTTATACCCTGGCAAGTGCTTGCTTAAATATTTTGAAAAGAAATATATTTCATACAACGACCCATTTCCCGACCGATCGTGCGTATGGGCTATCTGATATAGTCATCCGATTTAGACAAAAAAATTTTGAATTCAGTGAAAGCAAGTAAAAGAAGCAAATACAAAATGGCAGGATGCTGCCATTAAAAACAAAAAAGTTTTTCATACTAAAACTATAGTTTTCCGACCGATTGTTGCTATGGGAGCTTTAGGAAATAGTCATCCGATCCGGTCGGCATAAAGAAGACTCTGTGCAAAATTTAAGTTCGATAGCTTAAAAACTGAGGGACTATCTCGCGTAAAAACAGGCAGGCAGACAGGATATCGATCCTGTTCATACTTGGAATGGGAAATTCCGGGGTTGGTCAACTTCCGACATCGTTTGGGATTGTTATACATCACGAATATCTCGGTCAAGGCTAAGTTTTACTTTTTTCCATTTTATTTAGCGAGCCCAAAATAATTCTAAAACATGACCTAGCCGTACGACAAAATTGAAGTACTATGAGAGCCACACTGAAAAAAGACATCAATCCGAAACGGGATTGAAAACAGGGACTCCCACTTTTTTTTTTAATCCAAAAAAAAAACAGGATCATTTGAAGCCTGTTTCGGGGTTACCCGTTTCGGATTGATTTCAGATTTTCAAATCGTGCAAATGAATGTAACAGGCAGATGGAAGCATCTCCTACCCCATAAAGTATATATATTCTTGATCAGCATCAATAGTCGAGTCGAAATTGCCCAGTCCGTCTGTCCGTCTCTCTGTATGACACCTAGATCTCAGAGACTAGAAGAGTTAGAGCCTCTAAACTTAAAATGTAGTCACGCAGATCAAGTTTGTTTCAAATATTGGACACGCCCCCTCCCGCCCACGCAATAAAAAAAGAATATCTCCTACATTTTTAAGCATATCCAGCCCAGACTTTGCAGTGTAGACTTTGTGGCCAATATCTACAATCTCACAAATTTTCAAAAAAAATCGGATAGTAAATGGCAGAGTTAAAAAAAATGTTGCATACTTATCTGAGCTGCATGCGGTTATTACTAATTGCCCTGAGTAACGGGTTTTTCGAACTTTCGCTCTCGTTTTTTAATGTGGTAGTCGATTTATAATTTGAGATCTTTAAGCAAAATCGTGCATTGCTAACCAAAGTCAATCTGTACGCCAAGATGGCACATCGACCCTTAATCAACATACACAGTTTTGTCAGCTGTGCTGATCTAATGAATTCCCCGCACATGCTGGTGCAGTCGCTTTGCAATTTTGATGGCAAATTTATGCCAAAACCCCAATTCCGCCGTCTGATATATGGCATCGAGTGCGCACTTTGCATAAAACCCACTGCAATATGTTCAGTATTAAGACATGCGTTATGAGCGTTAGCGTTAGTGTTAGTGTGCGTCGAGTGGTTTTATGTGCAACTAATTTCCGTGCATGTAATAGATTTTTTCACAGTAGAGCATTAAATTATGAACTGCAGTTCATGCGGTTGATGTTGACATGACATAAAATTAATGAACCATAATTTCCGCAATAACAACTCAGAAAATTTCACAAGGGTTGTGGCCCTTAATTAGCTTTTGCCTTTCACATCCAATTCGCAGTTGGGGTGGGAAATTTGTTGTCTACTTTGCGGCTGCCAATACGTATTGCATTTCGATGTTCATTTAACTTATCGGGAAATTAATTAAATACTTTGCATTTGGCCAGGAGCAAACAATATAATCCCATAATGCACATATCCAATGAGGCGTATGCGTAATCGAATTAAGCTTTAATTTTAATGCCAACAATTGAACAATTGCTTAATGCGTTTAAAGCAAATTTTTTAAGCTTAATTGGAAATTGACCTCGAGCCAGCTAAACACAACATTCTATAATTGGAAAAATTTTAAGAGGACTTGGTCGAACAGAGAGTATCTGCATCTTCTTGAATGAACTTGCTACTTAGTCGACCCTCCTCTTAAGTTGTGAGCTGCTAACTTTAACTTATTTGCAAACAATTTCTATATTTCAAACTAAGCGACAACAACCACTTGACAACATTCTCGACTAATTCTCACTTTATTCATTTCATTCAATTTAGACATTTCAATATCAGGATCCTTTCATTTCGCCTTACTTAAGAGCTTTCGCTCACCCTTCAGCCGGATTCCATCTGTATCCGGCATTATGCGCATATTTAAGCCCATCAGTTTTGGGCGGCATTAGCCTGGAATCCGTTAGTCAGCAAAGTTCCTTAGCATATTTTCAAATAGATTACCTATTTTGCCTTTCAATGGCCAAAAATGTATGCAGTAAAATAAACAATTTTCGCTGGCAATAAATGAGTCTAAATATTTGATGAGCCACCTACTTGAAAAATGAACAGAAGCCGCCTGTTGCTCACGCTGGACCCTGGACACGGTCTCTTCAAGTCAATCCTAATGCATGACATATGACTTATTCATGGCCAGCTGAAATGAGCTTTAACAGCATATTTCCGTGGGCTGTCTCATAATTAAATCATGAGACGCTTCTAGCTACAATTGTGTGTGTCAGAATGATGCTGGCTTACAAATTAAAGTCGAAATCTTTTCACTGGCGTAAAAGTCAATATTTGACTTAACCTTTCTAAGTGTTTCCTCTTCCACAATTTATGTTTGTATGTTTGTCACGTGGTGTGTATTTAGGTAGGTGGTATTTTCATCATTTAATTAAGTCAAAAGTATTTTTAGCAATTTGATGCGAGGCCATTTATTTGGTTCACCCTTTCACTTTGGTTAATTAACACCTTTCGTTTGGGGTTCAGCCTTGCAGAGTAAAGTACATAAAGTTAAGACAATCACAATATATATGAATCAATGCAAGCGATTCCTGTGAAAACATGCAGTATGCGAAGTTGTCATGAAAGCCTTAAGAGAAATTGTGAAAAAATGGTTACAACAGCGAAATAAGAGAAAGGCAAGCAAAGTTCAACTACAACTAATTATACAAAATATGGCTTCGACAGTAACTGCCATAGGAAAGTTTGATGGTTTTAGAAAAAAGGGGAAACAAGTTTTTTCATAACTGTAGAGAACAGAACGCCCTAGCAAAGCTAATAAGCCATATTCAAAGTGTTTGCATAACTTGAATAAATTTAGTTAAATTTCTTATGGGTTTTTACCTAACAACTTATCGGAAACGGGATTGAAAACAGGGTAATTCCGGATATTCGTGAGGCGACACCGGAAAAGATTGATTTCATTCCCACTTTTTACTTTAGTCCCATAAAAACTACCCTATTTTCAATCCCGTTTCGGATTGATTTCACATTTTTGTTCTGTGTATATAATATATATACTATATATAGCTCTGTTCTCTAATAGCAATAGCAAATGTTTAAGGGCAATTGGCGCCACACTTTAATGTTATAAGTTGAATAATAAACTTTAGTATTTCAAGAGAGTTTAATTAACTTTCTTACTGATTTTATTCCTACAGCCAAACGGATTGATATCTATATCTCAAATTGAATTGAATAATTGAATATTATCCTAGAGAGTATCAAATATGTATTTCAATACTTATAATATTCATTTGATATGCAATAAAAAAAGTTGAATATTTCCTACAAATTTTATCAGATATGCCCAATATTTACAATCTCAAAAATTTCCATAAAGATCGGATAATAAATGGCAGAGTTGTTCAGGTTATAAAAAACGTTGCATACTTATCTGAGTCGCATGCGCTGTTTGCTTATATAATGTTGAAATATTCAAATTAATGTTAATGCTCTGTTAATTAACATAAGGAAGGTTATTAAACACCAATTCCACAAAGTAACGGGTATATCAAAGTCGGGCAGAACCGATTTTAGTTGATTTTTGTTCGTTTGAATCAGAAAAGCCACGGAGCAAAGATCAAGAGGCTTTTACTGAAACCTACCATCACTCCGTGAGAAAAGTTTCGGTTTCAGTTGGGAATTTTAAAAACAGATTTGCTTTCCCTTGACGCTCGTATTGAAAGTCTATTTTGTACTCAATCAATGATATTTTGTACTCGTACTTTATCGGCTTACTGTAAATAAGAAAAGTACTTGATTTAAGAACGTTTGGTTTCATTTGAATTATGTCACCTGTACAAATAAGTATTGTATCTTCATTTTTCCATCTTTCTGAAAATTTTAAGATACTATATCAAAAAAAATAAAGCGTCTTTGTTGCGTTCCACTAATCTAACCAATTTTGATGTACTGCTAAAGGACATGCGTCATGGACGAATCAAATTGTTCTCGGAATCAGTTCCGTTTGAGCGTTTCAAATTATGTTTGGTATAGAAGCGCAACAAGTGCCCAACAATTGTCAAGTTAATAAAAACGTACCATGTAGTGCCTTTGCTCGAGCTCAGGCCGTTTTTTATTTTACCCTTGCAAAGGGTATCATAATTATGCCCAGAAGTTTGCGGCGCATAGAAATATTAAATTTCAACCCAATAAATCATATATATTCTTGATCAGCTGAGTGACGAGCTGAGTCGATTAAGCTTTGTCCATCCGTCAGTTTTGAAATTATGGAGCTGACATTTTGCACAGAGTCTTCTTTTTGCTGCACACTACTAATATGTCGTAACCGACCGGATCGGGTGACTATATCTCATAGCTCCCATAAGAACAATCGGTCGGAAAATTTGTTTAAGTATGAAAAACTTTTTTCATTTCAATGGATACGTCTCCAAACTTTGTATTCACAAGTTTTCTATACTTTTTTTTTTATAATTTTGACAAGTTTGATGAAAATCGGACAACTATATGGTATAGCTGCCATACAAAAGATAAGTTTACAAAACAGTCGTAGTTAGAAAAACTTTTTTGTTTTTAATGGTAGCATCCTGCAATTTGGTATGTGTGTGTTTCACATGCTTTCGCATAACTCTATAAACTATTGTTCAAATCGGATGAGTATATCATGTAGCTCTGGTACGAACGGTCGGTCGAAAAATGGGTCGTTGTGGGAAAAAGATTTTTTGAATTTTTAAATTTAAGCGAGCACTTGCAAGGTTATATAAACTTCGGCACAGAAGAAATGAGCTTAGCTTTCACGTTGTTTCAATGTTTGGCTCAAGCGCATCAATAGAGCTCCGTAGAGTAGAGATGCCTGTAATAAATTCACTAGACTACAACACGCCCAATTGGCTTCCCGAAATATATGCTCTAATATGTCTTCGCGAATATTCGTGAATATTGGAGTCGACCTTCGCAAATGACCTGGTTTAAGAGCCCTCTTTCCCATTATCACTGGGTTCAATATGATATAAAAATCCCTTTGGTTTTTGCTGTTTTAGTAGCTATCCCGCAAACCTAAGTTATTTACACTTCAGCGAAAAGACACATACTGACAAAGAAAGCGAATGATTAGGCTTCAAAATTAAGTTGATAGTAACAATTTCCTGATAAGGTTTCATAAGAGTTACCCAAACATTAAAAACTATTTTAAAATTTTTTCGACTTAAGAATGTTTTGTACTTAGAAAATCAAAGAATACTTTAATTTTTAAATTCAAAATGGTATAAGTTCTACTCCGATAGATGTAGAATTTCTTGTGTGAAGCCAAAACTAGTAAAACACTTCTTTACATTTTGTGTTGTGTGTGCGTAACAAACCTCCACTCCACTACATACCATCATCTAGCCGGGTTCGTCATTTGACATTTTACAAACTTGCTGGAATCCTTTTAAAAGCTTAGGACTCTGAACTCCAAATCCGCACAGCTCAAACAGATTAGAATTATATTCACACCTTAGCATCTTCCCAGATAAAGGGGCAAAGTGTGTTTACTTTTATGCTTTCAATGGTCACCATTTCCTTGACAACCTTTATAAAGAAAATGTACAAAAACCTGTCCCATATGCTTTGCCGAGGGCGGGTCACCAACTTTCCAAATACAAGTGAATCTGAGGGAGCATCAGTCGCCACTTCAAAAAAAAAACTACGGCTCATTCCCTTAGTTCGGTTTGACTGGGATTAACAAAAGTACACTGTGAATGGCGACAATGTTATTATGCAAATGAATTTGCTTTTGAATGTGTGTGTTCAAAGGGATCATGTTTATTATTTATTTACCGGCTGTCGTCAGTTGGCCCACGCCCGGGCACAATTGACGAATGCTGATGCTGATTTCTTCCTTTATAATGTGGGGGGGCGTTAAAAAAGAAAAGATTTATGACGTCGCTGGGGTATCACAGCGTGTTTTTTTTTAGCTTTAAGTTCTATGCTTTGGCCTAAGCTGCCACTAATTGACAGTTTCATAACGCACTTTTTGTGGCCAGCCCGCTCCAGCTCGTTAAAGGACAACAAGGATTTGGTGGCTCTTTCAAGTGTTGTGCAAACAATTGGCAAAGCGACAAAAACAAAAAAATATATTCTTTTGGCTGACGGCCACACCGCGTCACCATTTATCAAACTCTAATAGCTTGGATAGGACTTTCCGCACTGCTGGTTTCAATTAACATGCCGAGAAAAAGGAATTGCCAAGAGGTGACCTCAAATCAATCATAAAAAGTTGCCCAAAAGTATTTAAGTGGAAACCAAAGTCGAATCCTTTTTACTTCTTTTTTTTTTGCCACTCACAAAGTTTTTCTTTTCCTTTTTAAAGACCAATAAATTTGTATAACTTTAAGTTTACTTCTGCTGTCCGCCATAATATTGTGTAAATTGTCAGATTCTGTGTTGAAGGTTTAATTAAATTTAGAAAACTGTCCTTAAGTGCCCCCCAGCATAAGCTACATTGACCTCATGCAATTGCCTTTTCTTTTTTTTTTGTGCGCTTGTATATGTCTCGAATATGGCGAGTGGCCCGCTGTTTGTGTGTCAACGTCTAAGACGAATGGTGGCCAAGCTTTTCCTTTGAAAAGCTGTTATTTAGGACAAGGGCAACCCGCTGATTTTATCGCCTAGGCATTTGACTTTATCTGTATTCTTAAACGTTGATCTTTTGAGCAGCGAGAATAAAACTGTATTTAAAAATAAACTCCCCCATTTAGTCAGACAAGTTAGCAACCTGCATTTTGAACTATGGGGTTTTATACAGATTGGACGTCCAATAAATTGCAATTCTTTTAGAAATCACTTTTATCTTTTATAAATATAACTAGCAGATCCTACGACTCTCTAGTATTTTGAGCACAAAGCGAGGCAAAGCTTATTTCCGCTGATCCGAAGATTTAAGAACATCTACCAAGGTTGGTCTACAATCGATGGAGCGGTGGTTTACCATTTGTTAATATTAAACTCAAATATCGCAACATAAATTGGAAATTTCTGAATTTTTTTTGACTGTTCGATCCGTATTCTCTATTTATCCCTCATTTTACCCGTCTTTATAATATTCCAATTGCATATGAAAATCTTGTAAATTTTTTTGGAGTTTTAACGTGTTGATCCGTCTACTATTTCGGTTTTTGTGTCATTATCGATGTTTATACTCTGTACCGTATGTACACAGAGTATTATAAGTTTGTGCAAAAGTATGTCACAGGCAGAAGGAAGCATCTCCGACCCCATAAAGTATATATATTCTTGATCAGCATCAACAGCCGAGTCGATATAGCCATGTCCGTCTGTCCGTCCGTCCGTCCGTCCGTCTGTCTGTCAGTCTGTCCGTATGAACGCACAGATCTCAGAGATGGTAAGAGATAGAGGTTTGACATGTATGGGACATATGCTTCTTATGTCTGCATGCAGATCAAGTTTATTTTCAATTTAGAAAAAACGTCATATCTCCCACAGTTTTGAAGATAGATGGCTTGTTCCTTCTGGACATATTTAGTTATTAGGATAACTTATCGATCCGCCAAAGGAATGAAGAAGATCGGATGAACGGTTTTCGAGTTATGATCAAAAGACAAATTTTCTTGGTACAGAGTATGTTATAGTCGGGCTTGACCGACTTTCTTTCTTGTTTCTTATATATTTTTGTAAAATATCGAATCATTGAAGACCAAATGAAGTATATAAATTCTGGATCTGCATCAGAAGCCCAGCCGATATAACCCTGTCTGTTTGCCTGTCCTTATGAACAGTAGGTCAATCAGATAGAGTCATAGACTTTGTTTAATGATACAAAAGCGTAAGACTGATTTCAGAAACAAATTTTTAAAAAATCGTACGTTCTGACTTTCCGTGCGAAGTATAATTACAGCTCCGAATCAGTATTAATATACTCCTACATATACTTCATTAAAAATAGTGTTGGGTAAAGATTGTTCAAAATATGTTCGTTCTTGAATTTACAAGAATTTCTCTCTTGAAATGCAGCTAAATTCGTTCTCAGTATAGTGATTTTAGGAAAAGGGAGTGAGGTAAAGCAGCACATAGGAGAGCAAGCACATTTGAGAGAATAGAGGGATGAAATCGCTCTTTCAGATTCGTTTTTTATGGGAGAGAAGTGCGAGGGTAAGCTATCGATTTTTGCATGCATGTTGCTTTGGAATTCCCAACCAGCTATGTCATTGCTGGTATGGAGAGACTGCTGTTCTACTGACAGTTAAAAAGGCAAAGACTGATGCTGCTTTGATGTGTTGTGTATTCATCGAGCTGGCTCAAACTTGCTTCATTGATTAACAATTAGTTTTCCATGAAATAAATTAAAATTGAAATCTGTGAAACTCTTGATTTAAGGGTGAGCGAACTTACTCTTGAATTTGATGAGCTCTTGATACTAGAAAGAACATTCTCGGTTTTTGACAATGCTGTATGCCCTTGATTCAGGAATGAGCAATCTTGAATTTAAGTATGCTTAGCACTTGAAACAAGAACTATTTGCTTGATTTGAGAATGAATCGTACTTGGATCAAGGATAAAGATAAAGAAAAACAGGATACAAAATTCATAGTTGGATCATGAATTTTCATTCCTATCAAACTTCTGACATTGAACATTCTTGATTCAAGTATGGAATTCTCTATTTATTCTCTGAGTGCACTTGTCGTTTTTTCAAAGTGAATCAAATCTGCCAAATTGCTCATTTATTCAGTTGCTCAGTTGCTTAGTTAGTTGTATTTTATTATCCATATTGGTGAAATGGTTCCAAATATCTATGTGCTTTCTGGTCAAAGACATTCTGAATAAAAAACCGACGAGTCTGCCATACCAGAAGACTGCTTATCACGAGCTAAGTGAACAGTCCCTGATCAGCTCACTGAACTAGTTACTGAACAACTCTCTGAACAAATCTCTAAATTAGGAACTGAACAACACATAGAACAAGAGCGACAGAACAAGAGCAACTGAACCACTCTGAATGAACAAAATCGAACAACTTATGAAGAACATGTTAACTTGCTCAGTTTAGTGAACAACTTACCAAAACACCTCCCCCCTTTGGACAGCTAAAGTGAAAAGTTTTTTCTTTAAAAAGATTTACACACCCGGTCACCTTCACAAGCTACTAACCAGCCATGAAAAAGCTTCTCAAACTTTTCAGTTTGGATTTCGCATTCAACTGTACCTTATGCAGAATACCATCTAAAACGCTGCAATAATTTTTTCTAAATTCTTAAAAATTACAAATTCTTTCTCTTCGTTTTAAGGCTCGACAGTACATTAATAATGCTCATTGTATTTAGTTCAATTTATATCTCTCTTCAATTAAATTTATTTCAGTCCTGGCCCACAGTGAAGCGTTCTTTTGGGCTGAACCCAAACTCGGCTATGCCTTACAATGTGCACAGAATCTCAGGTAATTTGATGCAACCATCTACATGCACAGAAACATACATAGACGCACGTGCGTCAACCTACACGCACATTGGCAAGTGGAAACTTTAAGACAAGTGCCTTTGGCTATTTGGTTTACACAGGATGCACTTTGGCGGTCGCGGGAAGTTTAAATCGCATTTGCAAAATGTTTTTGCATTTCAACAAATATTGGCTTTTAAATTACTTTGGCATAAGTTGGTGATTCTTGAAACATTCTTCAATATAAGACACAGCCTGCACAATCTATTTATGTGTGCTGCCACAATTTATTGACCATTCGAACACAAACCATTCAGTCGTAACACACAAAGAGCACTTGAAGCTTGGCCAACTGAACCGAAATGCGAAGAAACTAAAATAGATGAATAAATATTGTAATTAAATGGATGGCAAAACTTATTAAATTCGTTCGTTGTCCGGGATATTGCCAGAGCAACCGCATCAATGGTAAAATAAAGTAATCAGAAAGTTGCATTTGAAAATCAGTGGCAATGTTTATTTATAATTGCTTTTATTTATAGCCACAAGGACCAAGGGAAAGTAAACTCAAGTTGACAGGCGAATTCCATTCAATAGTCATGGCAGGGGATGATGTTAACGATGAAGGTGTTGAGACTAATGACGTCACGACAACAAATTGCTGACATTTTGGTTTGGTCCTTTTACAACTCACCTTCCTTAAAGGTGTGCACACTCTTGTCCTCTATGCAGTGTTGGCATTATGAGGGATCCAAATGTTGTTAGATATGCAAATATAAATTGCTAGAAATAGCTAAAAATCCATCAAGAGTAGCTAATAAAATAGGCCAAGTGTTAAGACGGAAGAAAATATGTGTTCGGTAGTCTAAAATCAACATCTTCAAGAAAACTACTTTTCAAGGTACTCGGACAAAGCAAATTCTCCAAACAGGGTCAGAAACCCGCTGTGTAGTTCAAAAAACGTCTAATTCAGAATTCTTTGTGTATTTTTGGCTAACTAATGAAATATATTCTTGATCAACACGTCGAGCTGAGTTGATTTAGCTCTGTCCGTCAGTCCGCACTCTCCTTTAGTTTGGTTGAAATCGGACTTCTATTTAGTATAGCTCTCATAGAAAAGTAAGGTCCGAAAAGTTGTTTTTGTTAGAAGTATAGGAGAAAGTTAACTTCGGCTCTGCCGAAGTTTGTGTACCCTTGCAGTTCGTTTTTCTAACTAATTTGAAGGACATTTCCACTGAAAACAAACACGATTTTCTCACTAAGACTACTTTTCTGCCTCTACCTTTCTATGACAGCAATACTATATCGATATCCGATTTCGACCAAACTTAGTGGAATCATGGGAAAGCATAACAAACTAAGAAATACAATCTTTGGAAGCCTCTTCATTGAAAACAAAAAAGTTTTTCCCACCAAAGCTAGTTTCTCGACCGATCATTCCTATGGCAGCTATAACCTTAAGTCATCTGATTTTGACAAAACTTTGAAGAATTGTGTGAAAGCTTATACAATAAGTATATGCCAATTTTAAAGAGGTTTACATTAAAAACAAAAAAGTTTTTCCTACTAAGACTATATTTCTAACCTTACTTTTCTATGGCAACTATACTATATAGATGTCCGATTTCGACCAAACTTGGCAGAATCATGAAGAAGCGTAAAAAACTAGTAAATCAAGCAAAAAAGTTTTTCTCAATCGAAATAGTTTTTATAAATAGCTAAATGTTATAGTCATCCGATCTGGTTGGTTCCTACAAATGTGCAGCGTATTTGTAATAGAAGACTTGGTGAAAGTGTGGTGGCCATAGCTTTAAAACTGACGGAGGATATAGCATACGGAGAATGTTTATACTTTACTAGGTCGGAAATGCATCCTTCTATGCATTACAAACATATGGACAATTTCAATATACCCTCTGCTATAAAAAATGCTAGCAGCATTTTCAAAAATTTAATGGCATTCCTACTTTTACTGCTAAATCCAGCAACATAATAGCCAAAATGACAACACTGCCTCCATGCAGAACCCTTTAACAGTTGATGTGGCCTGCTCTTCCTGGTCTGCAAACGGAAACAAGCAACTTGTGGCATGTGGGTTCATTTTGAGGAATAGTATCTCCACTTTGAATCAATAATGGGAGTGAAGTGAATTGAAGACAGGCAGGAAGCAAACTCTTAAATCGAATTCAATGTTTTGCCGCTCGGACCACAAGAACATCATCTGTTCTAAGTTCACCCAAATAAACTCAACCAGCCCACTAGTTTGCAATTATTTTCCAATTATGAAATAAATCCGTTTTCATAATTTTGTTTATAGCATTAAAAATTCTTTATTAAGAGCTGCAAACACATCACAAACATTTTAGCGCAATTAGTCAGCTCAATAAACAATTAGGCGCCAAGAGGCTGGGCGGACAGCCTGCGGTAGCATTTGGGGGATAAATGTTCCAATTTGTTTTCGCTTGACCCCAACTACAGTTGCCGATGTGACAGGCATGCGAAAAAAGATGTCAAACCGTACTTTAATTGTTCCGGACGGGGATCGAAATGGTCATAAAAATAGTCGCTTCTGACTCGCAGCCATAATCCGGCTAATAATAGCGACCATAAATCAACTAACGATGGTCGGGCATTAAGTGTACATGCGCATGTTAAATTAATTGTTGCAATCTCGAGTCCAGGACGTGTGGGCCACGAGTGGACAATGGGATTTCAATTATGAGCCAACGCCCACACGGGCCAAATGTGCGAGGACCACCAGCCAAGTCAGCCCACACAAAATTAGACAAGTCAAATTGAATCCAGTTTGCACTCCCAAAGTCAACAGTCATTAAATTCAACTTCCAACTCTCCAGATTGCATGCACGTTGCCTCCGAGGCAGGTGACTACATCTTCAAGAAATTGCCAAGCCCCACACCGGTACTGGGTGGCGCTCTCAACAGGGAGGCCGCTCTGCTCGAGCTGGAGGCTGCGGCTGCGGCTGGCGAAGTGCCTGATGGCTCATCCACTTCCGCCGAGGTCTGCGGCCTGTATGTGATTGGTGAGCCAGACACGATTGTGGAAATTACAATGAAGCACTATGATGTTAATTGCGAAACGGGTGGCCTAATGGCGGTAAGTAATGGCCACTCAATGTGGCCCGTCGATTGCATTAAAAAGTTTCACTTTACGACCCTGCCTCCATTTCTTGCAGTTTGTCGATGGCTGGGAGCTGAATGGCGAATACTTTCCGGGCATTAAAGATCATCATCGTGTATTGGACGAGCGTGTCTATGAATTCTGCAATAACTACAAACAATGGTAGGTGGTCTTTTGGTGCCAAATGGGGTAGCTTGATCCAGAATTCTGTTCTCATTCGTAGGCCACGCATTAGCAACAAAAAGTTCTTCCGATCGAGCCAAAATGCTGCCCTGTTGCAGTATCGCATACCCATGCGTGGTTCGTTTGTGGCCAATGTGCGTTTTCATAAGATTACACAACGTAAGTACAAGAATTTGAATGAATGGGAACACTCATTAAAAAAAGAGAAGCCTAGAACTAAAGTTAAGTAGTTCCTAAAAGGATTCTTTTTACCGGAACGGCCAGAATTGGACATAAAACATAAATTTTGAGTAATTTTTTTTGAAGGAAATGGACACCTAAATATAAGGTTAATCGAATCAGTGTTAGCTTAAGTTAGAGTCCCACTGCAGGCAAATATATGTACAGTGAATCAATAAAGTATTTAACTGAATCAAAATTGTGAGATGGCACTCTCATTGTGGAACAGTTTACTATATAATTCCCAAGAAAGATTTTGGAGGATCCGATTTTTGGACGTTTAATGCTTAGTTGTACCTCCCTTTGACTGAATAGCTAACTAACTAATTTTTAAATTTACTGTTCCACAAAAAGAATGACATCTTACAATTTGGATTCAGTTGGGTGGAAACAGTCAAAGTTTCAAAACAGATTTGTGCCAATACTTTATTGATTCACTGTGTATATATATATATTATTTGTTTTGTTAATGCTAAACAAAAAGTTATATTATTTATGAAGTCGAAGATGCTTCTCTTCTGGCATTCCACATTCTTTAGCACATTCTTCCTATACTCTATGTACCTCTGGTACAGAGTATAAAATGTTGGTCAAGCCCTCAGGATGTAGTTTGCTGGATGTATTTGTCGTAGGAGCTGTAAATAATGCTGCTGCAGCGAATAATCTATTGCTCATAACACGTACCGTTCTTCCGATCTTCAAAAATCTTTTGGCGGATTGATAGTTAATAATCCTAATTAATTAGTATGCCCAGAAGGAACTGAAAAAAACAAAACGAATCAATGAGAACAAATTGTGAGCTGTTAAATGAAATGACCGCCTACTGCTCCACGTGATGAGATGTAATTAAACTGTACTCAGGGTCCATTCACTTTCAAAATATAAGCACAATGTTCCGGTTTTCACTTTCTACAAAATTTGTCGAATTCGAATTTGGTGAAGTGGTTGTTGTATAAAATTTATAAATTAAATCGGCATAAAACCTTTCATTTTAAGTTCATTCTATTAAAAGGAAGTGCAAATTTTAAGGTTTGATACAGATTACCTTGATTGTTCACCAAAAAATTACACATGTAATAAATTCGAACTCACTTAAATGAAAACCGGAACATGCCAGTATATACAGATGCCATAAAGGAGATTGGTGTGACTTTACCATAGTGGGGGTATTCGTTGGCCGTTGTGGTTCATCCCAAATAAAAATGAATTTTTTATTCATTTACTCCTACGCCTTTCGACGTCTTTTAACGCCTTCTTCAGGGATTCTGAATTTATTATATTAATAGAAAACAATTAGACAATACAAAAAACATACTCTTTTCTCTACTATACATACATAAGTAAAACTTCGTTACACTGTTAATAAATAATTGATTTTGGTTTGTTAAAGCTGCCGCGTATTTGTAATTAATTTACTCGATGTCAAGGAGATTTGTCAAAAAAATGTTAAAAATTATAAAAATCTTCTTAAACTTGAGAGAAGTTTGATTTATACGCTCCAACAGAGTTTGTATTAAGGTTGCTTAAATTCTGATGAATTGGCCTAATAGCTCCCACAAAATAAGTAGTAGGTTTGTTCAACGAAATGGCGAACATCTATATCAGCTTAGAAAATTAATAAGCTACCACTGCGAAGAAAATTTAAAAATAAAAACCCCTATTCATTTCAAAAATAGAATTCGTCAGGTTTTATAACTCTGCAGTTTTACAGAAATTGTCATACAAATATAAAAAACTTAGAAAACCAAGATTTGTGCCGTGGTTGGTTTTCCTAGGAAATTTATCAAGAAAAAAAATGTTATTAGTCCTTGCACAGAATGCAAAACCAGCAATTAGAGGAATAAAATAAAAGTAGCAACTGGAAGCCACAAATGGGGGTTTAATTCCCTGCTTGTCTTGAATGGACATTAAAGTTCAAGCAAAAAACTATCTATCAATTTGAAACCAAAATAAAAAAGAAATGGCATAAAAACAGACTGAGAGACTGACGGACCAAGAAACAGTCATGCTGTTCAGAAATATAAGTACTTTAGGATATTGCATTAAAAACATCTGAACATCTGAAAACTAAAAGCCAATTAGAATACAACAAATAGTTAATCGACGAGGGGGATTAAAAGCAAACGGCAATCAACTCAAACTGGTAGCTGTATAAGTGCAAATCATTAAGGCAAAGATGGAAAAGAGTTGGAAATCGGTCAAGCCTGACTACACAAAAGAAAAATGATCCAACCAAGATCCCTTTGGAAGGGTCTTATATCCTTTTAATCATCCGACAGAGCTAAAATTCATCCAAAGGATATAAAAAAATATCTTTTGCATGATTTTGCAGCTCTGCGGGATGTTTTAAAGGTTATTTCAGACATACCCCTTCAAATGGATACCGGAAATCATCCAATGGATATTTCTTAATATTCTTTTTTTTTCCTGAGTATGACATGTTCTGTATCACCGAAATTATGTACTTAGTATGAATTTTGATGATGTGAAAGCAGCTAAAAGCAGCGCTGCTACTGCGCTACGGCAGCCAGCATTCTTTTGCTCATAACTTACCCATGGTTCATCCGATCTTTACCAATTCTTCGGCGATTCATAATCAATCCTAATTACCTAATATCTATGAAACTGTGGGAGAAATTACTTATTGTACTTATCGGTCCTCTATATGTCTTACCATCTCTAATTAGAACTAATTATTTAAGGAAATAAAGTTGTGCATACTTTTAGGGGCAATTCTCTATTGTGTTTAAGAATTCAAATAAACTAAATATTTTGCGAATGAAAAAAAGTACCCAAATAAATAACAATTGGTTTCTCCTTCCGCTCACAGCTTGCAATATTCTAGTACAAGACACCGCCGCCGTCTATCAAATGGCCAACTTTGGACAACCTCGTAATTGCACCCTCTCTGCTTTATTCCCGGCTGTGGTATCTCTGGCTAATTTACGTATAGGAGGCAAGAATGTACGCAGCCAAGCAAAAGTTAATTACGATGTGAGTGAGGTTAGAAATATGATTTTGCACCCTGTATTAATCTCTCCCCATCCGGTAGTGCCACATGTTTACCGATCGTTTGGAAATTGGTGGTACGGCTGGTCTCGATGCCTACGCTATGGATCAATCGAGTAGCATTTGTGGTTCTACCAATGAACCAGGACCCGAGCAGGCCATCTTTTGTGGTGTGACCAGTGTACGTCTGGTGTCCACAGGTCGTTATCAGAATCAGGCAGCCGTCATTATACGCAAGGCCGATGTACAGGACCTGGATATAGCCACTCTGATGTGTGAGCTTTAAGCGAATGGTTTTGATGATCTTGGGCAAATTTACAAATCCAATGTAAATGTGTGTGTATAAATATGTATGTACAAAAGCAGCAAACGGTATTCTACTACCCCATTAAAAAAACACCCCGAATAAAAACAATACCCCCATTCTATGATAAACTTAACCAAAGCAAACATAAAGTAATCTCAATCCAAACAAGAATCTTAAGTAATTAAATGTATATCAAACATTCTGAGTGTTGAACAAATAATGATTTATGGATTTTGTTATTTCGGTGGTGTTTTGAAGTCCGGTTGTGGGGGGGCTATAATAGAGTTTTTACCAAACGCTTATCGAACCTTTTAGCGTCCGGCCGATATGTGCTATAAATAAAACAAACATCGATAAAAGCCGAGCATTATGTAATGATTAGATCAGCAAACAAATTAACAGCCAAGCCCCCATCAGAGTGAAAATGCTGCTAGCCATTATGGACGAGGCTCCATCACCCTTAGGTGGTTCCTCCTTAGCCAGCTGAAATATGAGAGAAGAGTTTAGAAAAAGGAATGCAAGTCGCTGCAATTCTGACAATACTCACTCCTTCTTTGAGTAGATCCTGCAATTCGCGACAACGACTCTTCTCCTGATAGTTACTGGTAGCCAAACGACAGATAGCCTTGTGCAAGCAAGCATCATCGCAACCCGCCTGCAGCTTGGGATCAGCATGGGTCATCTTATAGCGCCAGAACTTGCGCAATAGTTCTGGCTTTTCAGCCATCTCCACCAGCAACTTGTCAATACCCGCCGGACTGGTATCATGGGTAAACTCCTTACTAAACACATATTCCTCATACCACTCGGGATGCAAATTCGGATTCATATTAGCCTTGGTAAGATTACATATCCAGGTGTGATGATCGATCACTTGTCCAGTTTTTGAGCTCAACTCGTACAAACGATAATTGGGATTCTTGTAAGAGAAGCTGGTCAAACTGCCACCATTCCAGGACACAGCCATAGCCAGATTTTCTTCAGTGTAGTGCACATTCATCTCATCCTTGTGGGTATGACCATTGAATATGCCCGTTATGGTTCTGCTAAATCTGGCCAAAATGCGATTATACTCCTTGGACCACGCACTCCAGCAGTCACCGTCGCCGGAAGGAATGTGTGTGAGGATATGCACCTTTTCGCCAGCTGCTTCGGCCGCCAGCAAAGTGTCGTGGAACCAATTCAGCTGCTCCAGCACCAGTGAACCATTCAAAAATAGCCACCAATTGTAGAGATAGCAGTCCATGCTATTTAGAGCTATAATTCGATGACCTTCGCTGGGTGACACCGTATAATAGCCGCCACGACGTACAGTCACCTCCGCCTCATCGGGCAGCCATTTGGACCATAGACTCCAGACATGAGCGTAGAGCCAATCTACATTTAAATCATCTGGCAGTTCGCTTTGACCAAATCTTATTGGGAAGGAATGAAAAAAATAGATAATATCATGCATTAAAGTATGTCCTATTTCAAAAAAGCAATGGGAATGAGCACAGGACAATGAAATTAGTAAGTTGTCAGCTGTAAGCTGATTAAGATGTGCAGAAACGCAGGTGCAGGCGAGCAATCGACAACAACAATTTGCTATGAACATCGCATCCCAGGAAGCTGCTTAAACTGCGCAACAATCGTGCGGAGCCATGATCAAGTGGATGGGCAGTCCATGTTAAGATTCGCAGCCTTAGCAGGAGAGCAATCGACGCCAGCAAAACGCTGAAGGGGTCGGAGCAACGCGCTCCGGGTAACTGCTAGTACCTTAAAGGGCCGGTTATGTTTCTTTTCTGGCATGTTGTCCTCGAATTTAATGATATTGATATTGATTTGCAAAAATGGAAGCTTATTACTTCGGATTCGACATTAAGATAAGCAGTGGGTGCCTCACATGAGTGTGCAAGACTTGCAGAGAATATTATTTGATTACAGCTGCCTTTCTTTTTCACAAATTCTATGTTGAATCAAATAGCCATTTGATTGTTCTATACAAATTTTAAGTACGAGTATACATAGTTGTTTTCCCATAAAAATAAATATGTATTTCGTTTTAAACAGTCTCTAACTTTGGCAAATAAGCAGATTAAAGTGCGATAAAAATCGCAAAATTAGATTAAAAATTTGGCCATATGCTAAAATGGCTAAAATATTAATATAAAACCGACGAAAGCCTCAAAGGGATGATTTCATTTAAAAAAAAAATGCCATAAATCGAGAATAGTCTGCTTTAGAGATCAATTTAGACACTTTTCGCTATACTTATACAGCGTTTTTCATTTTTTAAAGACGCATTGACAAGTGCTCTGTCGCATACAGCTCATAAGTCCAGATATTAAAGCCTGGTGTGGCCTCCGTAATTCCTAGAGTGTCAAAAATTTAACAAAACCGTTTTTCCACCATATCTTGGAAACAAGATTTGAAATCAGTGAGCATTAATTTATCATATTTTTACATCGACAAGGCTGCACCTCACAAAGATGGTCATTTTGTCGGCCTGTGTAATCACTGGCACAGCACTCCGATTTTTTGGTCTTAAAGTCTTGATTTTCCATCGATTTGTTATCGAAGAGCAAAATGACAACAAAAGATACAGTTGGGGCAGGAGCAGGAGGGCTTAGAGTACAGAAGAAGAACTCGAAAAACTACATTGTGTGGAAGACTAACTACACACATATGCTGTGTTTGACCCAGCCAATTTATCATTTGAATGAGTTCTGAAACAATTCTATAACTTGGAGCGAATACCTGAAGCACACACTGATTGACATGTGGAAGGCAAACTTAGATGTACAATTGAACAACAGAGCAATACAATCAGCTGTTCTATGCTTACTGTTGTATGACTGTAATGAACATTCGTCTGCGGGTACAAGACAACAGTCAAATTTCTAGAATGTTCTTAAGTGTTTGCCTATTGAGCTTCAACATAGGAACTGCCTACACAAAAATGCCATAAGTTGCAGTGTGGCCAGATTTGACAAATCTGCATGGTCACACTGCCAAGTGCTTTGTTATGATATTTGATTGCTTTCAAATAATTAATAACAATATCAAACGAACTTTTTAGGAAGACTAAACTGATGTAACCTTAATCCTTAATAAAGTCGAAAAGGCGCATGTGTATAACGGCAATGTGCGATACCTTTTCATTCTTGAGCTATCGATAACTACCATATACTTACATATATTTGCGTTCGTTTCTTTTTGGCAGTTCCTTTGTTGTGGAGTATACCAACATTTAAAACATGGGTGCCCAACAGCGTCCTATGAGTGCGTTTTAACTCACGCAAAAAACCAAAATCAGAAACAAGAAGAACAACAAGAAAACGAAAGAGAAAGCAGATTACTGCCGATTTTGTGTGTGTGCTGGCGGCTACAGCGCTGTCTGCACGTATTGTTGTTGCCTTTAATTCCGCATGAAACGTATAAAGCATAAGCATCGCTGATTTGACATAACTTGAAGTTTTTTGGAAGGCCATTTTTTCTGGCTTTTGGACAAAACCCGGTATTTTTTTCAAGATTCAGACTTAGTACAAATCGTTTCCCTTGGTAACTTAGGTTTGTTGCTATCGGACTTTCGATCAGGTAAAGGTTAGGAATGGGAACATTTAGGGTTCTTTTTGAAGTACAAATTAACATATTTCTAGCAAGAGTTTTGCATGTAACATTTAAGGTCATGCAAGGATCTTATGATATGTTTTCGACTTTAGTCTGAAGAAAGTAAAACGTTACCAAATTCTCTCGAGATTATGTAGCTTCTAGAGTTTCATCAATATACTTACACATTCGCCGGATGTGGTTCGTGATTGCCCAGACACGAATATACTGGAATTTTAGGAAAATATTCACTCAACCATCCATCGATCTCGGTCAGCATATCCAGATTCCCCTGCTTGGTGGTGGACCACACATTATGGGGTGGCACATCGCCCGTATGATAGATCCAATCCAACTTATGCCTATTACTTATATGGTCAAAGGCGCTCAATATCAAATGCTTGGGTGTGTCACAGTTACGATAATCACTCCAATAGCCTGCTCCTGTTGAACCCGCATTCGTGGGTAAGTCATCACGACAGCACATGGGATCCTTGCAATCAGCCAGTCCTCCCACTTTGTACTCAGGATCGTAGTGAATGTCCGTCAAGTGGAGTACCAATTTATCGTCCAAGCTAATCCCTGCCATCTCTGAATTCGATTCCGTGGGAAACTCTCCTTTAATGGTCAAATTCAAAACATATTCCTCCTGTTCCATCTGACAGATCCCATAGGGAAGCATGCCGCAAACGGATTTCGATTCAGCAATTGTCTCGTTCATTATATAATCAAAGATGGGCCAGTTGAGGTCAAACAGGCCGGAACAAACCTCCTGCGATTGTATGCTGAAGTAATTGCAAATGCCAAGCATTACCTTTTTGGCTTCCTCATCCCGATTGGGACCGTTGAGCTCGCCATTGGGATGTGTGAAGCTGCGGTACATGACATTTACCACGGAACGACACATGGTGCAAACGAAGAACTGATCGGCCGACGTCAGATCCCCCAGAGATTCGGTGAAAATATCCTTCTGACTGTGCGACCACCGCAACTCGGCGCCCAATTTCCTTAAAGTGGACGACTCGACGCCTGTTTTAAGATACTCGAGATACTCATGGCTTATCTGCTCGGCAACGCTAGCTGCAAAAATATTTGATGTACCCACTTGAGCCTGTCAACGAAAAACTCCGATATTTGATAACGGACTACGCACCAGAAATGGCAGCTCTCAGGCTGTCGTCGTTCGTCAAACGGCTGGGTATGCCATTCAAATTAAAGGCGCTGCTTAGAGCAAGGAAACCCGCTCCCACTATTAAAAGGCTCACGAGTAACCTCATCACTGAATGCCACTTGAAATGATACTAAAAGCTTGGCGGCTCAACTGCTCCCTAATATATAGCACTATTCGGGGAAAGGCTTATCAAGACCCAAAATGATCGATTGCGATAAATGTGGTACACAGAGAGAAAAAAGTCGGACTAAAATTATGTTTGACCGGACCCGACTAGTAAAATATTAACTTAAAGAAAACGTACTTGGCCTCAAATTGAGTGCGGACAATCTCAGAACTAGTGGAAAACACACTTCAAGTTAGTAATATCAATCCTAATCAAATTATTGGTCTTTTAAACCAATACCAAGGAAAAAACCAATGGAAAGTGTAAATCTAGATACTGACCACACAAGCATCATATTGCATACTGGGCTTGCAGAGGGCTTTTCAATGTACTTAGTTTATATACAAATGTGTAGAGATTTCTGTGTAAATGGCCAGGATCGCCTTTCATATACCCCTGCTATACTTAGTTCTAAAAATTCATTTAGACTTGACACAAACTAGTTGCAAATATAACTTCACATAGAAATAATCAAAAATCAACACCAAATGGTCATGATTTGTACCACTAATTTTCTCCTTGTTTTAGTTAATGGGTTTCCTATGTTTCGTACTCATTATACCCTTATAATTTTGTCCAGAAGTTTGCAACGCATTGAAATATTCATTTCCGACCCCATAAACTATATATATTCTTGATCAGGGTGACGAGCTGAGTCGATTGAGCTTTGCCCATCTGTCTGTCTGTTTCTACGCGAACTAGTCTCTCAGTTTTAAAGCCATCGAGCTGAAATTTTGCACAGAGTCTGCACACTACTAATATGTGGGAACCGACCGGATCGGATGACTATATCTTATAGCTCCCATAGGAGCAATCGGTCGGAAAACTAGTTTTAGTGAGAAAAACTTTTTTCTTTTCAATAAAAACTTCTCTAAACTTTGGAATCGTTGGTTTCTTTTAATGTTTTTTTATAATTCTACCAAGTTTTATTAAAATCAGACAACTATATGGTATAGCTTTGAAAAACAGTCTTAGTTAGAAAATCTTTTTTGTATTTAATGGTAGCATTGTTTGTTTCACATGCTTTCACATAATTTTAAAATTTTTTCATCCAATTCGGATGACTATATCACATGGGTCCCATACGAACAATCGGTCAGAAAAAGGGAAAAACAGTTTTTTTTGGAAAATATTTAGATGTTAGCTTAGCTTTCTTGTTTTTCAAGTACGATAATACTGATATCAAGTATTTTGTACTTGAAAGTCGTTCTTGATTTAAGTATTATGAACTTGTTGGTAGTAATTTAAGACTCAGTAGACTCTCAAGTTCGGAAATACTGAGCTCAAGTACGGAATACTTGATTTTTTTTCTCTCTGTGTAGTACTTTAATTGCTAAAATTGTACAAGAGATTTTTTTTATGGCGTTGCCGACAATAAAGCTATCGTAGATTTTCTATGTCCAAGGGTAAGGTGTGTGTTTCATAGAGGAAGGTAGAGTTCAAGAGCACTTAGTAGGTTATCGAAGATTAACAGTTATTCGATTTCAGTAAGTATTATGCTTATTTAGGAAAGCGATTAAATGACGAGTTAGAAAACAATATTTCTTTAATCGCTATCAATAATTCTCTTTGGTTTGTGCTATGTGCAGTGACTGTGCCTATATACCAGCGGCTAAGGCTAAGAGCGAACCATCAATTCAGATACAATGATATCAGATATATATGATATCATATATGCATCTCACGGTAGCGCTCTTCGCTTACAGTACCGGCTTCGTCATCTTTATAAAAGTACGGTCCAATGATGCCGTCGGCCTGAATGAATTTTGATTATAGAATTCAATAAGCGTTGTTCGTTTGTCAGTCGATTCATGGTTAAATTATAGGCCAAGCTGATAACGTTTGACAGTAACATGTGACACAGAAACCAGGGTTCGTAAATAACACACGAAGTTAAAACGATTGAGTTCTAAACAATGTTTTAAACAGTAAGCATTGTTTTGATGTCAAAATAAATGTCAGAAATTTAAAAATAGATAAATAACTAATAAATTTTGAGCACTTGGAAAAAAATTTGTTCCCAATACTAACATTGGGCGTGTTCAGCATAATGATTGATCGTTGAAAATGTATCAGAAAAAATTTATGCATCGGAAAAAACCTGCTGAGCGCAGTGCTACATTTATGCGCAATGTTGCGATCAGCTCTGCGAATTGTCCAAGAGCCAAATTGTTCATGATACAACAACTAAGGTACGGCGCTCACAGTGTGCGCCCTCAGCAAAGTACTCAAGACGTTCAGTGCTTCGCGTACTCTGCAAGCGTGAGGTTCTCCGCAAAACATCAGTGCTTAAAAAAAATGTGCGCCGTATCTTAGTTGTATTATGCAATAGTTTATTTTGTATCAAGAACCACTTTGGCAATTGGCTGTTCAGTGGATTCCCAACTGCTTAAAGCGGTGAACGCATGAGGAGACATTCAAACAGCGACTTTCATTAGCGAAAAGCGTACTGAAGGTTGA
Source organism: Lordiphosa andalusiaca (assembly GCA_035044965.1). Lineage (NCBI taxonomy): Eukaryota > Metazoa > Arthropoda > Insecta > Diptera > Drosophilidae > Lordiphosa > Lordiphosa andalusiaca. The sequence continues at coordinate 2,224,480 of JAWNNM010000036.1, forward strand.
ATCGGGAGATTCATGAAACAGTACTGTATAGGCAATCATAGGCCCCTTTTATCCTTAAAATACCAAGACCTCATCTAGCCATCCCAGACCTAAAACACCGTCAGATCCACAAATTTTAAGTTAGAGCCTCGTTATATCTATCTACTCTGAAAAGTACAATCAGATCGGACAAAAAACACCGGAGTTATAAGCGAAACAGTTGAGCTGATAAGAGCACCCCCCCCCCCCCCCCCCCCCCTGTTGTTGGTCAGGACTAGAAAAAAGTGTTGCCTACATTTGGGATGATAATTTTGTTACATTCATCTACAAAAATTCAAAAACAAACGAACAGGGTATTTTGTGGTCGGGAAACTCGACTGCAGCGCCCTTAATTGTTTTCTGTGTGCTTAAGCCAAATAATATGTATATTACTTAAAGTAAATTTGAAATGGGGTATTAGAGTATTAAAAACGTTATTGTTTCCGAATTGTTCGAAATGTAAAGTGCTTAAAATGTGAGATAGCATGTTTTCTGTTAAGTTAATGTTAGCGTTTTTAAACTGTTGGAAATGCCCCGTGCAATAGAATCACCCTTTACGACTCGTACTTTCAATTTCAATTCGAAGGTCAAGATCAAATCAATCATTTTGAGCTAGATCGACTAGTGAAGTCAACTCTATGTATATCAACTGGTCCAGACTACTTGAATCCGAGAAAAGTTTCAGTAATCCGTTGATGTTCACTCTAAGACTAAGTCTAAGTCCAAAGGTGATAGCGATAAAGTGGTGGTTGCTGGGGAAGCACAAGGTTCGTTCAGTTGCCAAAACTTGCATGTTTTAATTCACGTGCTGGTAATTTGGTAAGCTCTATCAACAAATGCCGGGGCTATAAATTTAGTTTATAATAGTATAAAAATATATACTGCAATAGCGACCGTTTTATGATGCTTAATTCTCGCTAATACGGGTAAACATCTAATCACCTGATAAGATGCCGGATTCAGGGCCTGCCAAAACAAAGTCTATTATGGGGAATTAGTGATAAGCGGCAGATCAATACAGTCGATAGGGATAAGCGCCTATTTTTATTTGGCAATTGTATAACTTAGAGTAATGAGCATTTTATAAGCTGAATCGAACCGAAAGCACCAGGACCAGCACCGAAGTAAAGCTTAGAGCACTTAGGGCGGCGGCACCGTCATCGCTTGGAGTGGTGGGAACATCATGTTCAGTGGTGGTGGTGTCATCATCTGCTCCTGGAGTGGTGGTGTCTCCTGGTGCTGTGGTGGTGGTGGTTGTATCTTGACCCTCATTGTCCAACTAAAAGAAAGGGGTAGGCGATTATGAACAAGTGTCACATGGGAGGTCAGTTTCTTTCACTTACAGCCGTGAAGAGACGTTTCTTGAGCTCTTCGCAACGTTCACGACGATTGTTGATGGTGACACTGGCCCGACATAGAGAACCGGCCAAACAATGGCGATCACAGCCGGCATTCACCTGTGGATCAGCTGAGGTCACCCTGAAGCGCCAGTACTAAATACCCCAGAATGAGATTAGAGCCATATTTCTTCAACTTTCTTTCACAGTCCACCTACCTTACGCAACAGATCTGGATGATCCGCAAATTTGTCCAGCAGTTTGTCCATTCCCGCAGGACTCAGATCGTCGGTAAACTCCTCGGCAAAGTCATACTCCATGAACCAAACGGGTTGTTGGTCCGGATGCAAATTAGCCTCAGTCAGATTGTACATATGAGTGCGATGATTTTTCACCGAATATGTCTGAGCATCTGCATCATACACCCTCCAGTTGGGGTTCTTGTAGCTAAACGAGGTCAAGGCGCCGCCATTGAAGGCCACTGCTGCGGCATGTCCCTCCTCCGTATAATGCACCGCGAATTCATCTTTGTGCGAATGTCCATTGAAAATGCCAGTGATGGTATCATGGAAACGGCTAATGCAACGATTGTACTCCCGGGCCCACACCATCCAGCAGGTGCCATCGCCCGAGGGAATATGTGTCAGGATGTGGACCTTCTCGCCAGCCGCCTCGGCAGCCAGCAGAGTGTCGTGCAGCCACTGCAACTGTGGGATCTTGTTGTTTCCACTATAGTACAGCCAAAAGTTATCCGTGTAGCAATCGTTGCTGTTCAAGGAAATGATGCGGAAACCCTTGCGTGGTGAGACGGTATAGTAGCCACCCTTCAGGATGGTAGCCTCGGTGTCAGCTGGCAGCCATTTGGACCAGAGACTGTAGAGATGCTTGTATAACCAGGTGGTGCTAACATCATCCGGTACTCCCACGGGACTAAAACTAAAAAAAAAGATTAAAAAAAATTAAGGACTCATCTAAGCTGAGAAGTAATCTAAGGACTTACAGATTAAGAGGATGCGGTTCGTGATTACCAATGCAGGGATACACGGGCACCTCTCCAAAGACCTCATGCAGTCGATTGCTGACCTTGGACAGCACTTCGGTATTCTTCTCCACAGATGTGGCCCACACCATATGATCTACAACATCACCCGTCTGATACACCATGTCACACTTTTCCGTAGCCACAATATTCTCTAAGGCGGACTCAAAAACATTCCAGGGTAAATCGCAGTCACGATAATCTCCCCACATACCCGCCGCCTGGCTGGTACCCTCCACCGTATCCTTGTTGCGCTGACAACACATGGGCTCCACGCAGGCAGCCAAACTACCCGGCTCGTACAAAGGATCATGATGTATGTCGGTCAACTGACAGATCTTTACATCATCCTCTCCGGCTTTGGGTAGCTTGTACACTTTGGGTGCGGTCAGTGCCTTGCCACCCTTATCCACAGTCAGTGTCCAGTTGTAGTCCATATTGGTGCCCGTATTACAGAAACTGTACTCCATGAACAGTGAGCAAAAGGTCTGCGAATCAATCTCGGAGTGGCGCATGATGTACTCAACGCTGGGTAAATTGGAATCGATGAGACCCCCGCACACCTCTTCGGTTTGCAAGTTCAAGCGGCGGCACACATCCATGGCGATTCTCTTCATTACCACTGGAGCATTTTCGCCATGTAGCTCACCATCCTCCTCACGAATGGTGCTGGCAAAGACACGCATAACCGCACGACAGGTGGTACAGGCGAGGAATTTGTCACGCTGATCCAGTTCAACCATATTCTTGGTGAACAGATCCTTCTGACTGTGCGATTTGGCTAGCTGGGCGGTGATTTTGGTGAAAGACGGTGTCTCCACACCTGTCTTCAGGTAAGTCATATATCCCTCCTCCAGCTGTTTGGCCACATCATCGGCTATGGCGGATAATACCTCATCGCTGAGCTCGAAATCAACTGGCACTCCTGGCAGATTCACGGCGGACGCCACTAGAGCGCCGCACAGCAAGAGGAGCAGGTACTTCATAGCTTCGGCACTTGCTAAGCAACTAAATCCAACACACGCACTTAAGGTCCACTTTATAGCCTTTGGATGGCTTATCCTATCGCTGAACCGGCCATTGACAAGTTTTTATTTTGCCGTGGTCTGAAGTGTGCGATAAGGATTATATGTACATCAATTGATCGCAAAACATTCTTGTGTACTGCTAATCTTTCGTGCATATTTTCAATGAGGCAAAGCGTAATATGGCCCATTATAAAAGTTCTTCGCGTGGGAGCCAAATAACGTTACTACAGGGGTGGAGTCTGGAGCTTACAACTCTATCTTCTTTCACTTTTCATCCTCGTCTTTAAAGTGCGGAGTGAAAACAAATTAAGTTCCAGTACTCACATCGACAAAGTCTAACATTTTGAAAAAACCCGTGAAGAGACCCTTAAATTCTGAGAGAAGAGAATTTTGTAAGCATCAGGGCTGTAAATCGGTTCGGTTCGAACCGCTCCGAAGTCGGAGATTCCGGGCTTTTAGAGAAATCGGATCCGAACCCGAACCGAAGCAAATAAATTTTTCCCTGCCGAACCCAAACCGCAGTAACCAAATTTTCAAAATACAGAATAGATAACTTCGGCTTGACCGAATTTTGTATACCCTTGCAGCACGTTTTGCCAGCTTGTCTGAAGTACAATTCCACTGAAAACATACAAGTTTATCTCACTAAGACTACTTTTCTGACTCTACTTTTCTATGACAGCTATACTATATAGATGTCCGATTTCGACCAAACTTAGTAAAATCATGTGAACGCGCAGCAAACTAAGAAACACAAAGTTTGGAGGCGTTTTCTTTGAGAACTAAAAAGGTTTTCTTACTAAAGCTAGTTTCTCGACCGATAATTCCTATGGCAGCCATAGGCAATAGTCATCTGATTTTAACAAAACATTGAAGAATTGTGTGAAAGCTTTAAAAAAATATGTGCAATTTTAAAGAGGTTTACATTGAAAACAATAATGCTCTTCTCACTAAGACTTTTTTCTAACCTCACTTTTCTATGGCAGCTATAGTATATAGATGTCCGAGTTCGACCAAACTTGGCAAAATCGTGGACAAGCATTAAAAACTAGTAAATTCGGAGTTTGGAGACGATTCTATTAAAAAACAAAAGTTTTCTCTCCACAACTTGTTTTTCGACCGAACGCTTAATCAACTTAGCTCTTCATGCTGATCAAGAATATATATATATATTTTTTTGTGGTCGGAAATGCTTTCTGTGCGTTACAAACATCTGGACAATTTCAATATATATGAATGGGTATAACAAATGGGGCATACCCCAAACAATACTTTTATAGGTAGTTTAAAGAATACTCTGCGTAAAATTTCAACCCGACAGCTTCAAAACTAAGGGCAAGAAATATTTTCTTCTTCTTTTGAAACTCCCTTCAATATCAAGGTCAAATCCTTTCTATTTCTATTAATTTATGTAAATTCGGTTGTGATTTTCCACGGTTAATAATAGTGATGACTGCATGCTCAGTATGGCTGCGTCTTTGAGTCCAGCGTGACTCGTTACTCGTTATTTCTAGCTTTCCCCCAGTTGGTCACACTGCAGCGACCAGGGACAGCTATCAAGCATTATCGAATTCATATATTTCAAATTACTGCCAAAGAAAAAGGAGAAGCAGTAGAAATGTCATGTTAATTCGAGTGCTTCAGCATATGTTCAAGAAAGGATTTTGATTGCTGTGTTGTGTGTGAGTGTGTTTGTGTTGGGGCGCTGGCCAAGCTGAACGCAGAGACACCTTTTGCGACGCGATAATAATTACGAGAGGTGCGTGAGTGTGAGTAGCGAAGCCAAAGCAACAAGACAGACACAGGAAGGAGGCAGCAGCAGCAGAGGCAGCGGCAGTGACGCCATTTTCTGTGCGAATAAAGAGCAGGTGGGGCTCTCTCTGTGGGCTCTCGTGACCAAGCCATGAGCAGCCTAATCAATTTTCTCAATCCGAAACTCAAACCCTCTGTGGACTGCGATGCTGTCTGCGAGGATGGCTACACAGCAGCCAATCTCATTGCCGATGATGCGGAGCAGCTGGAGCGTGGCTTCATGTGCTTCGCCGTGTGCAAGCCACCCGTGGAGATTGTATTTGATTTCCCCAAAGCCATCGACATGAAGGTCATCAAATTGTGGCCCAGCTCCGGGGCGTTGCGCTCCACGGGCTTCGAGGTGCATGGAAAATATGATGGCATCTGGGAGCGTGTGGCCTATGTGCGTGACCTGGCCAAGAGTGTGGACTCGGTAACATTTTGCTATCAGAGTGACTACAATTCGAGGAGCAGTGCTGCAGCTGCCCAGCAACAGCAGAGCGAGAAGGTCTTCTTCTTTAAGACGGCCCACAAGATTCTGGCCAACACGAACAGCGTGAAAATCGTGATCCGTGCTACCGAGCGTTGTCCGCCCGTGCTGCGCAAGGTGCAGATGTGGGGTCTGCCAGCTCGCAGCCTGGACAAGGCAGACCGTGAGCTAATGAAGACCATTTGGAGTGAGGTCAGCGATCCGTATGGTCTTAGGGATCAGGCCCAACAACAACAGCAGCAGGGACAGCGTTCTCCCTCTCGTCACATACCCGAGTTGAGGGATCAGTCCACTCTGAAGATACCCGAAGAGTTTCTGGACTCCATCACCTGGGAGCTGATGGTGAGAGAGAGGAAATATAGGTCTTTGTCTTTTCCAGTTTCCTAATCAACCAACATCTTTCAGATCTTTCCCTCTGTTTTGCCCTCTGGCAAAGTGGTTGACCAGTCCACCATTGACAAACACTCCGAGGAAGAGGCCAAATGGGGTCGTCAGCCTTCGGATCCTTTCACTGGCCTCGAGTACACCACACAACGCAAGGCTATATTGAATCTTGCGCTCAAGGCGCGCATTGAAAAGTTCCTGATGGAGCATTCGGAGCAATTTAAGGCGATGCCCCGTTCGCTGGGCAGTTCTCGGATGCGTCGTCGTCACGCCTCACAGTTTGCCAGTCCCCTGTATCAGCCGGGCTATGTGGCAGCGGGTGCCTACTCCTCACTGTGCAGTGTCATTTACAAGCAACAGCGCAAGACCAAATCCACGGTAACTGCCACAGCCACCTCGTCGTCGGCGCTGGCGTCCCTTTCGCCAGCCTCACCGCCAGCTGCCAAGCGGGCCCGGCACAGCAGTGGTCACAATTTGGCCAGCGCCACTGTCACGGCCAGCAGCATCCACCAACAGTCGCCGCCGCCGCCGCCAACTACCTCGACGACATCGTCGTCTTCCATTGATCAGGCCCTCCAGCAGGCTCTTCAGAAGATAACGCGTTTCTCCCAGGTGGGCGGATCTCAGGCGTTGGATACACACCCGCCCAGCTGCATTAACTGCAGAAGTGGCCAGTTCAGCTATGAGATACGCACCTGTCGGCATCTCGTCTGCCGCGAGTGCCTGGTTCTGTTGTCCTCCAGCCAGCAGTGCGTCTGCAAGGTCAGCTTCCGTGGCGCCGATGTGGAACGCTATCACAAGCTGCTGTAGTGTGGCCACGTCATTTGTATTTGCTAGTGCTTTAGTTTAAGGTTCTAATTTGTAAGAAACATTTTGTTGCCAATCCCTACATTGTGTCTTTTTCCACCTACCAACTTGCAATACTTTAAATGTTTTTCATTGTTTATTCAAATTTGTAATTTTAAGTTCCAAATGCTTTAGCCTAGTTTTGTAATCCATATCAGAAATTAGGGACAAAGTGCAGAGAGAAAGCCAAACTATATTATGTACACTCGGATTGGTATTTACCATTTGTTTTGGATTGACGGCAGGCGCTACCAATTTAAGTATGTATCAGTATCAGGTCACATTTAGTCATAGAGAAGAATTACTATAAATACTAGAGCATAAAATACATAGAAGTGCTGCGCGCGCATAGATTTTGTAGAAACTTTATATACAATCACCCTGGAAAAGACAAGAGAAGAGGAGCTAATTAAGCGCAAAGTTTATATATATATATATTCATACGATATGATTTAGAGAATAAAGAGCAATAAAAACTAAACCGAAAACGTATCGACACTCGATCAAGTAATCTGTTAGCACCTGACTTCTCCAAATCTCGACCTACTTAGAGAAGCTTAGAGTCACAAGCTGCTCAAGTAACATGGTAGAATGGGTATCTAGCTCTGGATTGGTTTAAGGTTTGATTTAAGACCGATTTTTATACTATAAACTAAAACTGAATGATTAGGAATTGTAAAGTATTGCAGTTTCGTCTTATCAACTAGCTCCCAGTGCGGGAAAGGAGCCTTGAGCCTGTGCACCGTTGCCAGTGGCTGGGTCCAATTTTGGCATGCTGTTCTCAAGATATCTGATTGTGGCGAGTTGTCAGCCAAAGGATCCGAGGGATATCGTCTTCTAAGCCACATTGTGGCCGGATCGGAGGCGAATCTATTGGAGTGGACCACTAGACGGTCAAAATACCTCCTGATATTCATATTGACCCGGACGCATAATGGAAAAAATGTGCATTTTACGATAGATGGTTATATGCTTCTCTCGACAGGGAGCATCAGTAGTGCGACACCATTTTCTTAAGAGTTTTAGAGCATGCAGTAACCCGTAGGAGGTGAACGCACTAATCTAGCGTCATGTGCAGACTCTCCCTCGATGAACTAGGATCACACTGGCCCAACTTCGCTAAGTGACAAAGTGACAGGGTCCTTAATAGTTAACTTCCCCGAATCGAGTAGATGAATGCCATCATCATCTCCAAATCGGCATCCGGTTACCATTTAGACTGGATATTCATGAATATCCTTTTGAATACTCTGTACCAAAAATACGCAACAGTACAAGGGATGGTAAGGAATCAACATCAACAGCCGAGTTGATACAGCCTTGTCCGTATCTACCCAAATACAGAGTTTCGTGCGTGAGCAATTCTGACCCTTGATTGTTTCGTGAGTATATTTGGCTTGGCTTGGCCAATGCACTGGTCAAGTGAGTGCTCCACTCGCTTTTCCTGTTTAAGCGGATTGTTGAACTACATAGAACTGAAAAAATGAGTGCAAGTGAGCCGTTCATGACATGAATGAAAATTTGCTCACGCGCTCACCTCTAATAGATACAGCAACAAATCGAATGACCAAATATTTTGAGTCACCTTTTTCTTAAGATCTGGACAGTGACAAAGAAGGTGTGGAACTGTCGTTTAAGGAGGTAATCTAGTCTAGAATTGTGAAAAATAAATTATTTGTTTTGCATTTTAGTAACATGCAGAAAATTTCAAGTCAATCGGGCATATTATTTTCACATGTGACTCTTTCATCAGGTAAATTTACAGTATTGTTGAAGCTTTAAGTGCGTTTTTATCGATACTACTTTTTCCTTTTGATATATCTCAAGTTCTAATGCACCGATTAACTTGAAAATTAGTGTAGACCTTACATATGTAAAAATTTAGATTTTTCATATAATAATAATAAAATATAAATCTGTGGAAATAAAATAAATTTAAAATAAAAAAAAGCAATGCTATTTAAATTGGCGTTCTTCTCAAACTGCCCTCGTCACTTAATTATTTTATTCCCTCGCAGACTTGACAACCCTACAAATCGCGCCTGTCACCAAGTGGGCAGCCCATTTTAAGCTTTTTGAAATTTCGTAAACAAATCGAGAGATCACATTTTCTTTAAGTTTAAATGGCAGAGCCGGAGAGTGCCACTCCAGAGCCGAGACCCAGGCGTCCACTTCGCCTGGGCCTATCCACCCCAGGACTGCGCAAGAGCAAAGAGAATGACACCAAGGCAACACCTCTAACTCAGCCGCTGAAATCCAGCTCCAGTTGTCGACGTCTGGGCTTGGGACGTCCCTCCAAGCAACTAACTCAAAAGAGATTGGTATTTGCCACTGCTGAAGAGAAGATTCCGCAGGAAGTAACAAGAGACAAGGAAGCCACAGCCAAGAACAGTCGCATTTCGGAGCTGGAGGCAGACATTGACATCTGGCGGAGAGGTTTTATAGCTGCCATAGATGACCTTCAGGCTTTGATAGAGCCACGGCTCACTAAGACAGCGCTACTGACCCAACTGGGCATACCTCTGGAAATGCTCAAGTATTTGGATGAAGACTGAATAAACATAACAAACTGTATTTTAGGACTACAAACGGATAACAGTTTGAGTCTTCTTAGTATTTATGCGGGCGCACCGGCTTCTCTGGATCGCAGAGCTTGGGATCTTGCAAAAAGTCCACATCCTTGTGATAGGCGGGCATAAGTAGGAATTGCTGGGCCTTCAGAATGGCACGCTCCACATCCTCTTGCTTCTGCTTGCATAATCCGGTAATGTGGCGGCCGTAAATGCGACCAGTGTAAGGCGATTGGAACTGCGAGAGCAGCTTGACATTCTTGTAATGAGGAGCGATGTTGTGCTGGCAAAGAATGCACTGCTGGGGGTCTTTCTGGAAGGGATTTGTTATGTCAATGGGTTCGTCTCGTTGGGCATCGCCTGTTGTTGGTGTTGTTGTCGCGACTCCCTCATGGTTGCGAGTAAGCAGGCGTGCCGATGTCAATAACTGACGCTGGCCCGTTAAATTGGCCGCTGTAACTGTAAAAACATTAAATCACTTGATTTTCTGTCATAAAATTAGACAAATTACCATTTTGTGCTATAAATTTACTTAATTTCAGCATTTTTGCTTTGCCGAAGATTTAATAACAATTGACAGTGCTGTAAAATCCAACAGTTTGAATCGAAAGCTATCGATAACTATCGCTGTCAGCAAGGGGCACACTTAAAACATCAGCTGTCTGGCTGGCACATGTATCGAATTGCTTACCACAAATTCTTAACAAAATGAAACCAAAACCGCAGAAAAGTCAAGGAAAATCACTTAAAACTTCTGCACAAGGCCATAAGAAGCCCATACAGCAGCAGAGACCTAACTTTAAGCAGAAGTACAAGCCTAAGCAGAAAACGGTAAGTGATGCTCACATCTGCTTGCACTACTTTGATTGTATATCCTTTTCTAACTGCAGGAAAAGCCCAACAAGCCAGAAATACGCAAAATGATACGCCAACAAAAAGCCGCCCAAGCTGAGGCCGAGCGTGAACAAATCAGGGCCGAAAAGGACGCCCGCATCAAGCAGTACAAGAAGCAACGCCTGGAGAAAACGAAAGCCATCAGCAAACGCACTCAACGTGGCCAGCCACTGATGAAGGATCGCATGCAGCTGCTCCTCAAGCAGATTGAAGAGATGAAGCGACGGTGATGCAATAATGCTAAGAGACCTACACAGACTGCTGGGGATTTTAAATAAACACCGGAGCGGCTGGGATGCGATGAGATGATAGCATAACAGAGATCAGTCATTCCCGCCAATAACCTTGTTCTCGTTCTTCAATTCAAAAAGTAAAATGGCTGAGAAAGCTGAGAATAATAAAGCAAAAGAAAAGCTTACTTCGGCTCGCAGTTGCCATGCTTAGACGAAACAGAAGCATAGCTGTAAGTTAAGCTTATCGCTCGACCCTAAAAGTTCTACAACTTTGTTAAGTCCTAACGCAATTCTTAAATCAAGTTTAAATAGTACTACAGAATAATGTAAATATTGCCCAGTCGAGGAATGAATGCAGAATGATGTCAGGTAGATTAAGAGATCGGCGGGCAATTGCAGAAGTCTTCCAGGACTACATTTCGCATTAAAATGGTATTAGGTAAACGATTCAAATTCCCAATTTAATAAGTATCATTAGCAATTCATTATCTATTCTGTAAACTCGTCAGTGAACTGAACGAAACCTAATCGAGCCGTTTTTCTTTGTGGTTTTCGGTTCGCTTCAGCATTTCTAAAAGGAAGTCGGTTTTGCATCCCTGTAATAAACCTAATGCTTCGTCTCCTTCTTCAATGTGTCCCAAACTTTGCCTTCCTCTAAACCCTAAAGATAGTAATGTGCGGTTTCCACTACAGCGCATTCTTACAATCTTATGTCGACTGCAGCTTTAGGGTAGCCATAGGGTAGCAAACATGTTGCATCTAAACTGAATGCACCTGCATCGATAATTTTGCCTATCGTTATGGGCATCGTTGCAACTTTGCTTACAAAAACTAGTTTTTCGACCGATCATTCCTAGGGCCGGTGCCAGTAAATTTGCAGCGTACCAATACGCTACAAGATCGTGCAAACTTTCGTGAGATAGCTTTCAAAGTGACGGAGGAAATCGCCTGGAAACAGACCGACATGGCTATCGACTCAGCTCGTCATGCTGATCAAGAATTTATATACTTTATGTGTTCAGAGATGATTCCTACTATACTTTACAAACATCTAAACAATTTTTAAATACCCTCTGCAAGGGTATAAAAACGGGATCAGAAATTCATACTTGGATCAAGAATCTCTATTCTTATCGAACTTATGACATCAAACATTATTGATCCACTAGTTTTGACAGTGGACAGATAAAGTTTGTTTCAATAAAATAACAACGCTGAATAACTCCTTAAAATTTTTAAGAAATTGAGCTCATAATTTGAATTATGGAACATGTGTGCCCAATATTTATAATCTCTGAAATTTTCATAGATATCGAATAATATCACTAGGCAACAAGGTTCAGTAAATTGATGGGTTGTTAGTATGTATAGATGATTTTAGTGTGCTAAGAACGGAAATGGTGCATCACGTCTGTCGTTTTTAAGTTCACATAGGGGGAAAGTCATGTTCAGAAAATAGATTATTTCATCTCAAAATATGAACAGAATGTACTGTCAAATGAGGACAATTGAGCTCAGCACCGAAAAGTATAAGTACGGCTTCAGGGCAATAGCTTAACGAGCTAACACGTCCTTGTGAGCGTCTTGGGCTCTACTCCCCCCCAAGGAAATCCGAAATTTTTTATTTCTTTAGTTAATTAACTAAGGCAGGTGGACCTAGAAGCGAACCTAGACCTGGAATTGCACCTGGAGTCGGGAACTGGACATGGAACTGAAACTGGACTTGGATTTGGTCCCAGGACTCCTCAATTTGTTTTTTTTGAAGCTTAAATTCTTTTTAAAAACGTAGCATTCCAACTCAAAACAAGATTAAGCGTTCTCATAAAAAAATTCTTGACGTGAGAAAATACGGTCATGATTGGTTTTTGACAACGAATGTTCATATATTGAGTCCAATGTTCTCGGCTTTTGTACTCTGTGCATTGTGAGCTTAAAGTGCGTGGATTGAATCTGTTCTATTTTTTGGACTCTTCATGATACTATAGGAAATTACCATTCCTAAGCTTTGAAATGAAATTTCCCAAATAATTCCTTTTGCTCATTTTAATCACATTTGTCGCACATTACTTGTCAGAATACTGTATAGTTATGGTACTTGCATTTAATCCATCCAATCCTGTCCAGAGTGGCCAATGCCCAGAATCACCCTAGCGTACCATTTGATTTGGCTGTGATTGAATCACTGAGTCGTACAGCATGATCTTTGATGTCTTCGTCATCTACTGTATCAAGATGTTATTCATCTGGACAAAAATCGCTATCGCCATCAGCAGAAACAGAAAATCATTCTCGCTATCCACACTGTCAAAAGTTCTAGAGACTTGCGAAGTCGTTGGTGTTAGATCTATATTTTCTTAGTGTTAACAAATGGTGAATACAAATCTTACAAGTACATTTATTATCTACCCCTCTATAATAACAGCCAGAATCTTAACCAATGTGAATATCTGCAATTAAAAAGACAAAAATATAATTCCAAAAAACAAAAACTAAATTTGTATTTATTCAGATAAACTTACTATTATGATGAATGTTGATATGAATTTTGGGCACTTTAATGGGTAATCTTTTTGGTTTAGGTTTTCGTTTGGGTGAAGCCAAGACAACGCCCAAGCAGAGTAATAGGATAGCCAGCCAGATCCACTCAAACCGGAAATATTTCATTTTGGATTCTTACAAATATTCCAATCTCGAATGCCAGAAGTTTGGTGAAAGACTGAGTTCCAAATTAGAATTTGAGTCACCAAATCGATGAGGTCAATGAGCTGCTGGTTATCAGTTGGGATTTTACGTTCGAGTCGTGCTTCTCAATAAGATGCTAAAGTAAATCCCCGTCAGTGAGTAGAAATACCCTCCCAACAGCTGTGAAGAGATAAGAGCTCACTTAACCCATTGTTGGCCCAAAAATAAAATTGAAAAAATTATAATAGAAAATAAACATGCATAAATTGCATTATAAGCAACCTAAACAAAACATTAGAGCCTGTTCCAGTACCTTCAACTCCCCTCCCTGTTCTTAAATAACCATAACTATTCATTATCGACACATAAACGAGGCACTAGCACACACTCGCACACACGCACACACACACACACCCCGGGATGCAATGCTCGCACTCATAACTTCAAATTTTTATTAAATAAACAGAACAAAGCAATGTCCCTGTACAGAGGGGTGGGGCAAAGGGGACATCCTTTTGACCCACAAAATTGAATATGTGAAACCCTTTTCCCTGTTGTGCATCCTGCGTAATTCAATATTTGACTAGATGAGATTTATGGCCACAGGGTCTAGCGACTTCCGCGACGAGAACGACGTCGTTTTATATTTGTATAAAGTATAATTTTTGATTTAGTGCGATTTTGTGTCAACGGGTTACGCAACGTGTGTGCGGGGGATGGGGTGGTGGAAATCGCAATAGTTTGTCCACATCGTCCAAGTGAAAGTTCCGTCATTGTTTACATTGAGGCGAATGGCTGCGGATATGAGACCACATGCTGATTGTTATTTTCTTTTCTGGGTGAAATTCTCAGCACCCTTGAAACGGAAGCGGAAGTTTTGCCAACGGAATTCGCATAAAAGTTTATTTTTATTATAATGCAGAAAATATCAAAAAAAAAAAAGTGAAAATTTCCAAATCGAGTTTCCAAAACGTGGCTGGCTGGCAAAGCAAATTGCTTTGTTTGCGAATTCGCGCGGGAATTAGCACTGGGCGAGGGTTGACAGGTACAAGATGCAAAATGCCAATTCTCCTGATAAGGCGGCAAAAGTGTTTTTGGCATAAAATCCAATTTGCTGAGCTAGAAATTTGCATAACGCGACAGTGAAAGAAGCAATCAAAGGGTTGTGCCGCACGGCCGGAAGCGCGAGGCATGAAAATTTATTACAGGTTGCATTAAATTTAATTTTGAAATGAAAAAGCGTGCACGGATATTCCAAAGGGGGGAGAACTATAGAAATTGCAGTCCTTGATATGGGAAGAGACTCGGATACAAGACATTGTTAAGCCGAAATTTAGCTAGCGGGGGAACAAATTATGTATCTAGGAAAACTGAAAAGTAGCTAAATGAATGTAGGACTGATTCAGCATAATTCTCAATGGCTGAGACTGAGCCTAAACAATGGCAAAGAATCAAAAAAAGGTTTGGTTGGAAAATCATTTGAGTACTCTTATGATTACTCTTCTTAGGATTCTAATCATCCAGTCCCACAGCATTTGAATTAAATTTCGAAAAAACATCTTCAACATTTAAGTGTGTAAAGTGCTGCACATCGCTGTTCCAGCTGGCTCCGGTGCTGCCCAGCGCAATGGTTTGTTTTCCCTACAGCTCGACCATTGTTCAGCCGATCTTCACTTCACTTTTTTGGGCCGATTGATAAATAATACTGATTTCAAAATATATATCCAAAAGGCACGAACCAGTTTTTTTTTTATAAAATTGCGTTAAATATAGTATTGGGCAAAAAACGCAAATAATTTTTTGCACTTACAGAACGATCTTAACTATGATTAGTCGAACTTTACATAAAATGCATTTTTTCAAACATTTCAAGTTAAGACAAGTTTAAAAACTGCCATAATCCCATTCCTGTTCTAGAGCCGCCATAAATTCCGGAGAGTCTCAACGCTTAAAGCCTTTACTTAAAGATAAAGTTTCGAATTTCGCTTACATCTGTTTGGAAAGTTCATATTTTACGAACTTTCTTCGAAAAGTTGGCAAAAACGTATTTTTGTTCAAGGAACGTCCCTTTCTTCGCTGAGTGTAAAGTGTTTCTAACAAAAATTCCCGATCTGTCTTTAAGTAAAAGATGAAGCAGTCCGCAAACTATTCGAAAACTCATTTCTGTTTTTGGAATCTTTCGGATGTTGCGCCCACTGGAAATATCCCAAAATTTTGCGTATTGTATCCTGCAGTTATTTGAGGACAGTGACGAAGTAAAGGAAAGCTAGAAGCCCGGAGAACGCCACAAGCCTTAAAATTCGAATTCGTCGAAATCCATTGCGCAAGCTGAGAATCATGTCTCGAGAGATGAACATCAGCAGGGACAGCAAGACACACTGATCAATTGCTCACAAACGAATGAATCAAAAACGCACACCAAAATCGAGTGCATTATTTGCAAACAAGCCGTAGATTTTTCAAAACAAGACTCATCTCCAGCTCACAATGCAAAAACGACTGGTTCATATACCGTGTTCGAATTTCATTTCTAACGAAAGATTGGACTGCTGGTCCAATCCCATACCTGAATCCATTGGACTACAAACTGTGGTCCGTTCTCGAGGCAATGGCTTGATCTACTCGACACCCAAATATAATAATTATAATTTCCCAATGCATAAGGTGCGCTCCATGAGGTTTTATGGTTTATGTTTGAAGCAACTTGATTTGGTCTAGCTTATCCTTGTAACTTTAAACATTTTGCTACAGCAAGCTTTTTTTAGAAACAATTTCATAATTGAATTGCCAGAGAACATTTCGTGTTAATGGCAAGAGTAGACTTCACATGAAGTAGCACCTCAGTACAATGAGACTATCATCCCGAAAAGGAAATCGATGAGCGACTCACAATAAATGAAAGTTAAGTGATGACAGGCATATTAAAAGGTTTGTGGACAATTTACGGAGTCACATGTCTTAATTCCGGCAATGATAATTATTTATGCAAGGGATATTACTAGAATTCCTAAAATATAAACGTCTTAGCTCTTGTTAATGTACTGAGCCGAGTCGAACTGTTTTGGTTTGTAGATTTCGGATCGGTTTATCATTTTCAAAGGCGTTTAGCGATCGTTTCAATTCAACTCAGTCCCGTTTTGAGTTCAACATATAAAAGTGCAGAAAGATCTGCTTTCCATATTGATTTCTTGTAAGCAAATCTAAAACAGTTGACAAAACGAACTGCTGATTGACAATTGATTACGGGAAATGCTAAATGTATTGCGGTGTTCTTGGCAACGAGCCTTTCATTTTTTCAACCCAGCTGTGGTGCAGCGGGTAGTGTGTATAGAAATGGCAATCCATGTATATTTTGACTATTCTGATTAGGTTTTGCTTATTTTGAAAACTTACCTTCCGCTCTTTA
This sequence comes from Lordiphosa andalusiaca, assembly GCA_035044965.1. Lineage (NCBI taxonomy): Eukaryota > Metazoa > Arthropoda > Insecta > Diptera > Drosophilidae > Lordiphosa > Lordiphosa andalusiaca. The sequence goes on from JAWNNM010000036.1 coordinate 2,241,198, forward strand.
AGGTTTACTATATCTATTTATGTATGTATGTCCGAAAATTTGACTTAATTAACTCGACGTCCCCTCCCACTCCCTCTCCAACCCCACTTGTGTGACCAACTTGGGCACAACTTACTGGCTTTCGAAATCTTGTTAACGATTCGGTATGCTAATTAAATTCTTGCAATTACAAATAAACAAAACAAGTAACCGAACAATCAACCAACCAACCAACCCAAAAAGGCGAATTTTCACTTTCTGCTGAGATAAAAAATCTGGCTGGAAATTAACACCCCGAGCGTAGAAATTTTTGCTTTCGTTGGACCATGAAATGGAAGGACTAACTTTTCGTCGGAGAATTTATGGCCATCCTTTGGGGCTGGGGCGCTCCATTGGCTGGTCTTATCTTTTGCTGAAATATTAACGGTTTAAGCTTAATTACAAATGGCGCCGGGCAAATTAACTGGGCTACAGTCCAGCGAAACTGTACGCGGGCAAAGCCATTAGGGTAATTATTTACAACAATTTTCAAATTTTACACATGAGCACACAGAAATTACAATAAAATGTTGTTTGGCCATGCACTTTGCCATCGCTGCTGCGGACACATAAATTTCCCGAGTGAGGACTGTAAATCACTGGGACACGCCTACCCCTAGACAAATGTGCATGTAAATTTTACAATTTTCAACAATTTGCAACACTTTTTGGCAAACACGTGACTGCAGAACCCCTTCTCCGAGATGGGCATAAATTTCAATTAAAAATTGGAAAGCCATGAAAAATAAAACTGGTTCAAAGGACATTTTTGGCAGGGCAGGTGCTGTGAAGCATGAAGGGTTGGGTGGGGCCTTCTATTTTTTAATTAAAAAGCCATTTTCCCCCCAATAACCGACAAATGAACGAAACTCTCCAAGTGAAGTGCTGCTATTCCAACAATTTATGCTAATGAAATAGTTGTCAGCATATTTCACACTTCAACGACCCAGCACTTCCGATAGTCATCTGCAATCAGCCTCAGCGCCAGAGACAAATGTCAAAACTATAATCTGACACTAAAACCATTGAGGCACTTCAAATGGCAAACAACAAACAGCCAACCCATGCCAACCCCAAGGACAATGAGGGTTGGTTGTTGGTCCTTTCACCAATTGCTCTTTAACTTTCGCCCAGCGACTAACAAGCGACGCGTGCCGTTTCCTGTTTTCACACGCGGTCAGAAGTACAGTCGTGCCAGCGGCATCCACGCAACTGTACCTCATTACATAACCTCAACCTCTGAAACAAAAATTGAAAAAAAAAAAACATGACATAATTCACTTCCAGCAATGTGGGAGAAGTGTCATCCCTCTGGTTTGTAGTTTAAAGTCGCATCATTCAAAAATTCAAGTGACCATGCAAGAATTTCCCATTTTCCACATGGGCCATAAATCAAATTGCGTTTACGAGGGTGCGAAGTATCCACATACCTTTTGATGAGTTGATTGAAAAATTGTGCGGCTTGTCAGCGCCGCCCGTTGACAGTTATGACCATTTCCAATCCAATTTCGAACAAGGTTTGAGTTTTTTTGGGGCAAAAACACAACAAAATAATCGTATTAGGGAATAGCATTTTGCAACATGTGTGAAAATGTTTCCATAAGATAAGAAATCTAAGAGCACATGTGCCAAGTGTGTGTGGACATCTGATATGATTAGCAAGGACTAACGAGGAAGGTTGGTATTTTGGGAAAAGCTTTTGAAATTCAATTTTTAAATTGGCTTCGGTTTTCTTTTGGTTGTTTGTTTTTTTTTTTTTTTTTTGGTTTGGGGTGTGTGGTAGGTAGGGTAATAAATCTAGTCGAATGTCTTAACATGTCAACAACATTTATTTGCCTTTTCAGAGTCCAACTTTGTTTAAATGGACTATGGGTAGGAATCTATATGTTATGGAATAAAGTTGTACAAATTGAAAAATATGTAATATGGGTCTTTAGAACAGCGGTGGGCGCAGATTTGTTCCCATATTTTGTATTCACTCAGAGAAGCCGAAGTCTCCAAGTGCGAAGTAAATGTTGCCTCTTGTGTAGACGTTTCTTCTTTCTGTTGTTGTTGTTGTTGGACTGCCAATGTGGCGTGAATATCTCTGAAGATTTTCGTTTTAGTTGAAAATATCAGAAGCTATCACGAATCTTTGAGCGACTTAAACTATATTTCATATTTAAGGCAAGTTCTCCATAAAATAAACTGCAAACTTGTAACATATTTCCCCGAGAATCATGATAAATAACTTGTCAACCCCAAGCCCGTTCATAGCAAAATCTCAAAATTAATTAAAAAAGATTTCCGTCACAATAATGATTGAAATAATCGATTTTGGCCGCTTGAGGTGCAGTGGGTAGTGTGTGTTTTTGCCGGCTGTGCAAGAGGTTGTGGGTTAGATCACGCCTTGGGGTATCTAATAAAACAGACCCGGTTACCTGCACTAGCTATTGCAGCAAGCTTTGAAGTAACTACGTAGAGAAAAATTAGATTATTACAAAATATCCATTGAATGTTATCCCGTATCCATTTGGACTGGTTATGTCTTGAATATTCTTTTAATCGTTCAACGTAGTTAAAAATCATCCAAATGAAAAGAAAAATTATTATAATTTGAATGATTTTTAGCTCCGTTGGATGACTAAAAGAATATAAAAGACATATCCAGTCCAAATGGATCTTCTTATCTGTGCTTAACCTTCTGAAGGCGTACAGCTGTAGGCCCGATTCGCACAAGATAACAGATTGACAGGAGTTCGGCTGTATTTATCTAACATTATTCAGCAAAACACCGAATCGTTTGAATAGAAACATGACGCTTTTCGAGATTCTAAAATATGGTCAAATTGTAATAAAAAAGGTCATACGGTCATATAGCGGATATTTACTTAATTGTGAACTAAAACTAAGCAGGGGCTAGATTTCTGAAACTCTGAAATGGCTAAACCTAAATGCAGATTACGATAAAAACGATAGCTAAGTTTCTGGAAATAGCTTTAAAAAAATCTATTTTGGGAAACTGTTTGAGCTGCTGTAACTAAGGGTCGATTTCTCATCTTCTACATAGCTGCTATGCGTTCGTTGGGCTTAGGTTTTGGGTTTTAGGTTTATTTGTAGGCTTTTTTTGACCGAAAGCTCTATGTAGCAGTTTATCATTGATTCTAATAGGTGAGTTTCGACGTCGATTTCCGCTTATACTTATTTTTTTGAATATATGAGATAAAATGAGAAATATATCTGCGGTTACCAGATCCGGTCGGAAGAAAATAAGCATTAATTGATTATTTTGAATAGCTAAGCCTTGACAAGTAGCTTTTAATTCGTCAATCCGTCCGAACTAGATCAATGAACAATAGTGTTGTACTAATTGAATTGGAAATGAGAGCCTTTATAAACTATAGATATATAGCTAATGTAAGAATTAATGTAATCGCAAATACAAATGAAGAAGAAGAAAATTAATAACTTAGAATATTTTATCAGCTCTAACTGAATTTATAAAATTAACTTTCAATTCAATTCAAATAACACGGAATCGATTAGCTTTCAAAGGCAGGAAAGCAAAATCAAATCAGAGATGGGAGGACGAGGACGAGGACATTACCAATCTTGGACAAAGGCAACGGGTAGTTTACCCTAAAAAAAAACCACTGATGTGCAAATAACTTTACATCTTTCATACAGCAATCTGAAAGCCACACGAAAACCTTAGGTTTTATAAATTCCGTTAGGATACAGAAAAACTACGTGTGCTGGTGGAAATTCTAAAAGAAAATTTAAGCTGAATATCAATATAGAATAGCTATATTTTTCATTTAGAAAACAGCTCCTCACACGTAACGCACAGTTTTTATAAATAACAGCCTTAGAATTACAAATGCCGAAAACAACATATAGAAAATATACTGGAAACGTATTTTTGATACCATTTATTTATCTACTGTGATTTGCGGCAATGCCGTGCGAGTGCTTGATAGTCGAGTGGGCTAAGTTGCCGTCCGATACAAGCTAAGTAAAATGTGAGTTTGAATACCAGACAAGGTAAGTCGAAAGAATAAGGAATTACGTTTCTCAGAAGGAAAACTTGGCCTTGGACATTCGATAGTAAATTTTTCATTTCTGGAAAAGGACTCGACGATTTTAGTTGTTTACTTTAACAATTTAAAACAAAAAATTGAGTGGAGCGGCGTTCATCTTTATTCTCATACCAAAATATCATATCTTCAATTGATAATCTTTGCAAAACCGAGAGAACCAATCAGATCCGAACGAAATTATTTTCCGTAACGGTTCAAAACAGATTTCCCTGAGCCAAGACTACAGAAACTTAAACTAACTCACTAACCTAGTGAGAATTAAATTTTGATCTATTTTGTTTGAAATGTTGATATATTCTTCTTCAAAAAACGAGCTCCTTTGACCCATGGTGTATTAGGCAAACATTCAAGACCGAAGCAACAGGAAGCGCGAAAAGGCTAAAAGCTGATGAGGGCAGGGAAGTGGGGACTTTCTTTCTGTCTACAAATTCCTGTTGGCAAATCCAAATACAAAGCCCGAGACTTTGATTTATAGCAGCGGGGCGTGGTATTTTTAATTTACAGGCACAGCAAGAGGCATCTGCCTAACTCTCTAACCCTTTACTCCGCCCGCCTCTTTGCATAATTATGGGGTAGAAGTCTTGGGACTGGGTGGCCACCCGTAATTTATGTGGACAAACATCTTATTTAAGTTCTGGGCTCTACCTCAAAAACTTCAGCCACTCTCCGCTTGTTTAATGAGTGTTTTTGTAATTGGCTTGGGGGGGTCCTTGTGGGGATTTTCGGTCAAGTTTTGGAATTGATATGCTTGCTTCTGGTCAGTTGATTAATTTGCGGTGAATATGTAGACGAATACCACAACGCCAATCGCACTCAGTCCAAACCACAAATGATGACTGCATCAAGTGTCAGCCCCCCCCCGGCAGGGGTACACGTCGCGTTCTCCACACAAAACCGCTTTCTATAAAATTCTATGACTTCGTAACTAATTAGCGAAAACCATAAAAACAATGAGCGTTGAGACCACAAAAGCAGAGCAACCCTCCCGTCAGCTGCCACCCTTCCTAATGAAGTTTGACATTGACGCGGCGCGGCGCGGAGGTTGAGTTTCAGTCAACAAGTTGACTTCGTGTTGATGATGACAACTGACTGAAGACATCGTTAAAGAACCATAAAATGCATTAAAATTAAAAACGTGTTAAAATGTTAAAAAAGATTACTTGTTATCCTCAAGGTTTTAATGAGGTTTTAATGAAGCGTCGCCAAAAGCCAAAAAACCAAATAATTTGCGTCTCATTTGCTGCTTCAAGAAACGCACCGAAAAAAAACGCGTAAATTATAAACAAATTGTTATTAAAAAAAATATGCTGTTTGTGACTTTTGATGCTGCCCATAAATTATGTAAATTTTCCTGCGAAATTAAAAACAAGAAAAAAAAAACTGAAATGCTTCACTAATAGGGGTGAAAGGTCACACTTAACAGCGGGTAGTCGCGAAGGCGTGTCCATAAACACATCATAAGAATGGGAAAAATATGCCTTTTATTTCGTATTTTGTAATTTGTTTTTTGGTTGTAAAATAAACTGAAATATGAGAAAAAAATTGCCACATTTTGTAAAAATGGATTTTTTATTAGATTTCCTTCACCCTCAGGGGTTGCCCCATTGTCGTCGCTCAGCCGTGGGAATGGGTTTCGGCATTAAGCCTATGAATCCGCTCCACTAAACTCAACTGTACAAATTGGAAAAGACAGCCAGCAAGTATTTCCTAATCTCACGAAGCACACATCCAGTGAGTAGTGGATCTGCAGGGCAAAGCTCACATAAATTAAGTAACCAACTCGAGCAGACATATGCAAAGGCGTGACAATGAACGACTCAGGTGAAATTTATTGTGGCGTACAAAAAATAAAATGACACCCAAAGAAAAAAAAAGAGCTAGAACTGCGCTGACAGTGTGCTACAAAATTGTGCTAGAAGAGGAGAAGCTTTGAAAAGCGGGAAATAAAAACTTAATTGAATGACTTTAAGGCTTCAAACGTCGCTGTAGTGTATCATTTCAGGCTCTTGATAACACACTCAGATAAGTTATACTAACAACTTTTACGCATACACGAAAAATTGGTTCCAAGACTGTACCTAGCCATAAATCGAACATAAAAATACTTCATGGTGGTCACGGTCGCCATGTCGGTTTGAAAATATGCCGGAAATAATATGGTGGATTAATTACTGTATCTGTAGATGTATCAGTCTCTTTCACCCATTGACTACGCATAATAGTCCCAAACCACTTAACTTAGAAATCCAATGTTTTGCATAGATCTTAAATAAGATATGTAAGAGAGTGCTATAACAGAAAAATGTTCTAATTCGAGCCTAAATTGGCTCGAAAATACTCGGAATGTTGTGCTGTGAACTCGGTTTGTGGCCAAAAGATGGAAAACTTCGACAAGGACGGAGAACAAAACAGATGTGTAATACCTATTAGCAATGGTCACTCACCACCAGCAGAAAAAAGGTATCGTTGATCATAACCCGTTGTGAAAAAGAAGAAGCATCTCAAACAGCAGCAGTAGTCCACCAGGATGCGTAGTCTGCATAAATCCCCACTTTAAAGATGTGTCCTCAATGGAGTACCTGCTGCTTATAGATTAGTCTTGCTGACTTTCAGCTTTTCTGTGAATTTGCTTCAGTTTTCCTTAGTTATCCTAGCCTGTACGGTCCAATGCTGTTGTAAGTACAAAGATTGGTTCAAAAGTGAGGAGGTGATTGGATTTTGTTACTTCTCCCTTCAGACACGAGTTCTGATAATACATTTTAATAGCATTTCCGAAATCTGTTCTCAAGTGAATTGCTCTTTTAAAGTATCAATAGAAACTTAGCCACTCTTTGGGGGCTAGTGGATGTGGTAATGGTTACACTACGGATAATGCTGTCATCCAGCCTTTCCATTTTTGCAGTAGCCCCAACTCACAGATCGAAAGTATGGTTGTCAAAAGTTTTGTAAAGTGTATGCCCTGTAAGAACTTTGATGCTTCAGTTGCAGCTGTATGCAGCGCTGCTACTGTGCTACTGTGCGGTGAGCATTCTTTTGCTAATAGCTCGACTACAGCTCATACGATCCTTAGCATTCTTTTGCATAATCAAAAAATTATTATCTATATAATTAACACCAGTCTTAAATGGGACGAAGCTCCGCAATGTAGTTTAACAAGACTATTTCAACATTTCAGACTTGATCAAGGTTTCATCCAGTTTTTCGGGTGAACTTTCATAAATCCAGCCTTGCTGTTCAGTGTAATTAGCTGAAGGGTGTCTGGCACAGAATCACGATGAAAAACTCAACTGCAACTTCTTTTGTGGAGACGCTTAATTTTTAATGCCAACTCGTGAAATTTATGGTGCAGCCACAAATTTGACTTAATCTCAGAGACTTGCCGCAGGGCTTAAAGACTCAACCGTGCACGTAGTGACAACGAGGCAAAGTTATCGCGGATAGGCGAGACTGTACCCATTCAAAGTCAAAGTCCCCAATGAAATCAGAGCTGATTTAATTTCAACTGTCAGAGAAGAAGTTTGCACCAGCAGCGGCAGCGGGGTAAGGAGGTGTGATAAGGGCAAGTCCTGATGTCATTGTCTGCGTAGGATATTCCGGGCGAGACATTCCTCAATACAGCCATCAATCAATTGGCAGGCTAACGAGCCACATATCCTTTTCAAAGTGTGTGCGTGTGTGTCCATGTCCGTGTCCTGCTGCATTTTTGAGCAACAAAAAAGCGCACACAAGCACGTAATTTCGCTTAGCCCTGCTGAGGTTTGAGTCTCCTCTCTAGCCATTGACAGTTGACCAAGAGCGATGGGCTTGAAAAAGTGTCGAGTCTCAAATTGAAATCTAAAATGGGTAACAGGTAAGGGATATGGCCATATAAATTACGTAGCCACGCCCTCGAAAAGGCTTAACAGCAACGCAACCATAAATATTTATTAATGAAATTAACTGAAGCCGCTCGGAAAATTAAAATATCAACGCGCCAACGTCGCTGCGTCGTTCAAATAATTAAAATTCATGTTATGCCTGTGGTGTGGGAGGGATGGGGTTGGTGCCCAAAATTTAGATGATCACGCAGTTTCCACTTGGTAACATGGAAAGCAATAAGGCCATTAAAAATATTTGTGGGGTGTGGAGCCCCAACCCTCAACTCAACAGATGCCCCAGATAAAAGGGGTTCCAAGTCGATTTGCATATGCCTAAGCAGAAGCGCAAGCATTTTCATCAAAGGGGGTTTCCACACATCTAAGTTGTGTGGTTGTTGTAAGCATTTTATGGAAAGGCTTGGTTCACTCATCTCTGGCAAGGGAGTTACCGAATTTTTCAAATTTTTACAAGTTTTATAGGATCCATTTGCCAGCTCCTCTTTTGTTTTTGTTGATAGCTTACTCAAAATGAGAATAAAACATTCAGATTATGAATTGCTTAATTGTTGAAATGTGCTATTCTCTCTCTCTTTTTATACCATAAAGGATGCTGTGTGTGCGCCTCAGTCCACCTACGCTACTACTACTTGTGTTCTCTTATAATCGGCTAAGGAACATTTAACCTAAAACATGTCTGTCTGTTCGTGGGTCTGTCCCTATAAACATACAAAGATCTTTGAGATATTAAGAGATATAAGTTCCCTAAGTACGGAGCATACGCTTCTTATACTTACACGCTTATCCAGCTTGTTTCAAAGATTTGCCACTCCTCCTGCTGCCCTCGTAATTTAAAAAAGAATCGTCATACCACCCACAGTTTTTCTGTTTCTACGCAAATTAGTCTCTTAGTTTTGAAGCTATCGAGCTGAAATTTGGCACAGAGTCTTCTTTTTGCTGCACGCTACTAATATATCGGAATCAACCGGCTCGGATGACTATATCTCATAGCTCGCATAGGAACAATCGGTCGGAAAACTAGCTTTAGTATGAAAAGCTTTTTTCTTTACAATGGAAACGTCTCCAAACTTTGTATTCATAAGTATTCTATGCTTTTTCATAATTTTGGCAAGTTTGATGAAATTTGGAAAACTTTATGGTATAGCAGCCATACAAAAGATAGCTCTTGGTTAGAAAAACTTTTTGGTTTTAATGGTAGCATCCTGCAATTTTGTATTTGCTTGTTTTACATGCTTTCACATAATCTTACAAATTTTTGGTCAAATCGGATTACTATATCATATAGCTGCCATACGAACGATCGGTCGGAATATGGGAAAAAGAGTATTTTATTGAAAATATTTAAGCGAGCACTTGCAAGGGTACAAAAACTTCGTTACAGACGAATATTGATCAGCTTTCTCGTTTACTTATTAACTAGCTTCGAAAGAAAAGTCTGCATTCAGAAAAAATTCCATTCAAAATCAACTGAAATCAAGACCATTCGTTGACAAATGTAGAGTAATCCCATTTTTTTTTTGTAAATCGTGACAGTGGTTCTCATATAATGAACATTTTTTCGCACGGCATGGGCATGATCTAAGACCATTTTTTTCTTGCTATATAAAAGAAAAAACTTAACGTTTCCCGGCGGGGAATTAAACTAGGGACCTCAGTGTGGGACCTCAGTGTAAGCAAGCTTATCTCTGTGAAAATCTGTTTTAACACTCACAGCTTATAACCATCAACAGAGATTCTTTAAACCAACTAAGCTACAACTCCTATTCATCTGTCTTCTAATCGAAACTTATAAAACAATTTCTTTATTTTTCAGAATTTTTTTGATTAACATCATTTGTCTATTTACCTGTCTGCATAATAATTGAATCTCAAATTGGCAAATCTCCGATTTTTGTGTCTTTTTGGTCCTATATCCCGTCTCTAAGCTTCTGCTTCCAATGCTGTCTCAGCAGCTCTCTGGAGCGCGGTGAATACAGCAGATTTGTTGGTGTCGATTGCTCGCCTGCTTTGACGTTTCTGCAAATGTTAACCACTCCTGTCGCTCATAGCGCCGTAATGGGGAATGTTGCGCAGAGCGCGTTGCCTATAACAAATTTCTGGTGTCGATTGCTCGTCTGTTCCTATTCTTCTGAGGATCATAAACTGACCCGCCGCTCTACTGGTTCATGGCGCCGCAATTGAGTTTATTATGCCGTCTCAGAAATTCGATGGGATGCGTTTTTTATAACATATTTCTGGAGTCGATTGTTCGCCTGTTCCTGCGCTTTTGTAGATCATTTTCTGACCTGTCGCTCCACTTGTCCATAGCGCCGCAACTTAGATGGTTGCGCAGAATCAGTAGCTTTCTGACATTTCGCCAGCCTTCCGATCCACTTGTAGGCTTTCCTGTTGCATTCTCCTGAGCTCTGCTTGCAAAAAAGTTTCTTATCTTCTCATTACAGTCATTCATCTTGCACTTTTAGAGGTTGGCGATAAATTAGACTTTACTTTCTAGAATGTTTAAAGTTCGACAAATTTCCTCTAATCTACGCCTTCTATGCCCAACTCCGTTTGAGAATTTCTGTGTGAAGACTTTTTTCAGCACACAATCATACAAACTTTCCAATTTCTAAAATAAGTCACATGAGATAGTAAGATTTTTCAACAAAACGCGCTTCATCCTAATAAATGGAATAAATTATGCTTGACCCACCCCCCTCACATCTCGAACGGCGCCACTGTTTTCAAGCTCATAGTTTCCGCAATTTAAAAGTGATAACCAAAATGTTTAACCAAAGGCCACGTTTACTCCTGTGGTACGCAACCATAAATTGCATTTCCAGCACACTCATGTGGTTTCTCGACGTGTGTGATTAAGTGGTTTTTCTGGTTGCAAATGATTTGCCATCACTTTGAAGTGGCGCCTTATTTTAATGAGCAACAAATTCAATTTCAACTTTTGGCTCATTGTTTCCCAAAAATTAATTCATTTGCAATTCATGGTTTTCCATTTCGTTTATTTAGTTTCCAGCGAGTCCTCTGGGGAGTTGAAAAGTTTAAGAGGGCATTCAATTAAATTGGCATAAATTATGCGCCAGATCATGAACACTTAACGCACCGTGGGCCCCTAAAGGACCACCTCGGATACATAAATCAAGTATTTTTTGACAGTTGCAAATGCAAATCAAGTGTTAGCAGTACCCCCACCCCCAACCCCAAACTGCCAACCCCAACCGCCACATAACTTATACAATTTCAAAGCCATAAAATCGTTTTGGATATGAAGCGTGTCCAGTTTAGCATATTTTTCTGGCTTTTCCTATTTTTGTATAATTTCGTCTTATTCCTTTTATTCTCGTCGGCTTGTAAATGAGGTGTTAATGCGCCGTGTGTTTTTTACAAGCAATTTATTGGTGGCGTTTTCTTGGGCCGAAAAATACCAACAGCTGCCCAGTGCAGGAAATGCGTAAATCAAATTTATGACTTTTTAATGAAAGCGCAGATAGATTGAAAATTTATAACTATTACTTACGCTCGATTAAATAATTTTTACATGTTTCTCCCCCCTTGGAAGATATGTTCCATTCTACCTCATCTATTCTAGTAAATCGCAATCATTTGTTAAGCTTTCAAACCCTTTGCAAACAATAGCGAATGGTATCTAATGAGGCGGCCATAAAAATCATACAAAACTTGGTCCACTGATAAATGACACAGGGCGCCTAGGAAGGGCGTGACGAAAATCCAATCAAGTTGTATAAATATTCAGGCTCAGCATATTCCTCATTGTCACCCATCAGGCCAAGACAAAACTAATATAGAAATTAGGTGTGTAATGTGCTGAGCTGGCCATAAATATTTCTTATTTTCGGCAAAATATTTGCAAAATGTTTCCACTACACTGGGTTAGTGCGCACTCCGAGGGGTGAGTTGTGTGTCTAGGGAGGGGTGCTCATGGTGGTGTCCATTTCAAGTGTTTGCCGCAGCTGACATTTGTCATCATGATTCGACCATAAAATACAAACTGCGCGCCCATAAATAAACATTTGGCAAAACAAAGTGTAGTTATTAGCAAAAGAGAGGAAGAGAAGAGCAAAGATGTTTATTTGGGCTAGACAGGCTAAGGACCAAACTATCGAAAGTATTTTCTGAACTCAATTTCACTGCGGAGTCACATGTTTTGCGCATGAATTGGTTGAATTGGATTTAATGAAATTTGAATATTTCTTCCAAGGTCTACGATCACAAAATGTGATTCTTAAAACACTAGAATCTTATGCTAGGTTTCTTACCGCCGTGATTTTGTCATCGACATCACGATTTATCGAAAAGATGAAGAGAAGGCGTTCGCATTGGCAACATTATTGCATTCTTGTGTTCTTGCATCCATTGAACAGCTGACTGGGATTTGTTGACATTGTAAAAAGTTAAGTTGGTGTAAATAAAATAGAGTGAGATGATGGATTTCTGTCAAGAGTGTAGCCAGCTTTCCAAGAACACTACCTTCTTGGAGCAGCTTTGTCTTAATGTTTCTGTAATAATACATTTAAGCATTAAACAATCAAATAAATTTTCTTTTAATATGAAATGAGAAACAATCTTTAAAAACATGTCAAAAAATGAAAATATTAATGAAAAGGTGAAAAACTGTGAACAAGGGGAGGCAAATTTCTGGTAATTTTCTCTGTTTTTTTTTTTGCGCTTAAAGTTTTACAGCTGTTTATTGTGTTCTTTAGTGCTGGCAGTTGTAACGATACTCGTACGATAGAACAAAATTATCGATACCCTGTCAAGTCACTGCTCGAAAAGTCACGGATGCAACCGCATCCAAAATGGATGCAACTTGTTTGCTACCACTAGCCGCAATGATTTTTGTATGCCGTGAAAATTGTATCCGACACAAGAATGCAGAAATGCAAGAATTTTGTGAATAATATCTACAATAATTTTGCTTCAATCTAGCAGTTCAGCAAGAGGCAGTGATCATAATTTCATTTTGGTTTTATTCACATATTTCAGGTACTCAGTTACATTTATGCTAGGTTCTCACCGCCGTGATTTTATCATCGACATCACGATTTATCGAAAAGATGCGAAAAGATGTTCGCATTGGCAACATTACTGCATTCTTGTGTTCTTGCTTCCGTTAAACAGCTGACTGGGTTTTGTTGACATTGTGAAAAAAATTTGGCGCAAGTAAAATGGATTTAGATGATGGTTGTTATTTAATAGCTTTGGATAACGACGAGGCAATATTTCTGCACCTGTAGAGAATACAAAAAAACAAATAAAATTTTCTTGAATTTTATTTTTACAGTATTTTCTTGTATTTTGTTACAAAGCTTCATATTTAAACTTAAAAACAATTAGTATTTGGCTTTAAACAGCAGCCTAAAATAATCATTAATCAAACCTGCATGTTTTGCCATGGCTATTTTCTTTTGATTTTTTCGCATAAAGTTTCACAGCGGTTTATTGCTTGTGTTAGTGCTGGCAGTTGTAACGATACCAGTACGATAGGCAAAATTATCGATACCCTGTCTAGTCACTACTCGAAAAGTCACGGAAGCAACTACATTCAATTTGGATGCAACTTATTTGCTACCACTAGCCCCTATTATATTTGTATGGCGTGAATGTTGCATCCGACACAAGAATGCAGGAATGCAAGAATGTGCTGTAGTGAGAACCGGGCATTAGAATCAACTAGGGAAAGGCAAGGAAAGCAAGTATTTTCATCTTTACATCTTTTTATTAACTTCAGTTTTTTTAGAAGAATCTTGTTATTTGCTATTGTTGTCATTTTAGTTTGTCGCCCCTTCCCCAGGTTTTTCTTCATTTTTTGCACAATTTTTCATTCCACCAGTCGAAGGACCACAACAAATCGCAATAATTGCAAAAACATAGCTAAAACCCCGCCCCTATTTGATCCCTGCTTATCGCATTGCAATTTTAATAACAATTCGCACAAAAAGAAAAGATATTACGCCGTCAAGCAACCCGTAAGACAGTCAATGTTTATATTGGCAAAGACATCAAACATCTCCGAGCGGAATGTTATCAAGGCTCGACAGCCCAAGGAGGAAACAATAAACCATTTGGCAATTGTCTTTTGTCGGAGACTCACGTCGTTTGCCGGGCATAAAGTCAAATAATAAAACATTTTAACTTGACATTTGATGTTGGTTTTTATTTGTGTGGCATTGCGGCCGACAAATAAAAACAAAAACCCCAGCTCGTTGGCTGAGGTGAAGCCCGGGGCAAACACCTTCAAGCGCTTTAATTTTTATGATTGAGCCACAAAAGACGAAACATAAACGAAAGGACACGCTCTGGCAGTATGCGGGGATAACAAGAAGCTGGTTGGCAAAATTTATGCAATTAGAAATTAATATTATACAATTTGATGGGTTTCGACTGTCACGACACGCGTTAGAGCTGTCATAAAAAGTGGTTCGACTGTGGCAACTGCATTTTTATGCCACAATTTGAATTTTTATGCCCCCGCCAGGAGACAGTGGCAGGGCGTGACTATGCAGTCGCGTTGCTTCTATGGCAATTTCTTTCATTTTAGGGCGCATTTTCCTTAAATTAATATTGCAACAATGGCCGCTTTATTTCTTAACAAATTTGACTCGCTTCTGCATTGATGATAAACTTTTATTAATCATTTAATGCTTGGACAGGGACTTGGATGTATCGGATGGTGGTGGGAGGTCGGCTAAGATGTTGATAAGCCACAACAAAACGTGGGAAACGCGCAACTGTCAAAATAATGTCCAAACTCAAGAGCAGCCTTAGGGGGATTAGCCAAAAGATACAAAGTCATTACAACGCAGCGCATTCATAATTAAAAATATTTACAAAAATCAACTTAAGTCCTTAAGGACACGCAGTGGAGGGGTGAAACAAGTGCAGTGTGCGTAAGGAAAAGATGTTGTTAATTAGGCAATAAGAAAAGTTATGAGGGGGGGAAATGGGGAGCGAATGGCTGGAAAAGAGAAAGTACAGTTTGGTTGTCAATGAACTTGGCGGACGCAATGCTTTATTTGAAAAAAGAGAAAGTGGAGCGATTTTATGATTTTCAATCAAATTGAAATCCAACTGAAAGAACAACCGTTGTTATACCCGTTACTCGTGAAGTTAAAAGGGTATACTAAAGTCGACAAAATGTATGTAAAAGGCAAAAGGAAGCTATTCCGACCCCACAAAGTATATATTTTCTTGATCAGCATCAATAGTCGAATCTATATAGCCATGTCCGTCTGTTCGTCTGTCCTTCTGACCGCCTGTCCGTCTGTCTGTATGAACACTTAGATATCAGAGACTAGAAGAGTTAGACTATTATTGTCTGCACGAAGATCAAGTTTGTTTCAAATTTCTGGCCACGCCCTCTCCCGCTCTCGCAATAGCTAAAATTGAATATCTCCTACATTTTTATACCCTTGCAAAGGGTATTATAATTTTACCCAGAAGTTTGCAACGCATAGAAATATTCATTTCCGACCCTATAAACTATATATATTCTTGATCATGGTGACGAGCTGAGTCGATTGAGCTTTGTCCGTCAGTCTGTCTGTCTGTCTGTTTCTACACAAGTCTCTCAGTATTAAAGCTATCGAGCTGAAATTTTGCACAGAGTCATCTTTTTGCTGCACACTACTAATATGTCGGAACCGACCGGATCGGATGACTATATCTCATAGCTCCCATAGGAACAATCGGTCGGAAAACTAGTTTTAGTGAGAAAAACTTTTTTCTTGTCAAAGGAAAAGTCTCCAAGCTTTGTATTTGTAGGTTTTCTATGCTTTTTTATAATTTTGCCAAGTTTGATGGAAATCGGACAACTATATGGTATAGCTGCCATACAAAAGATTGGTCTGAAGAACAGTCTTAGTTGGAAAATTTTTTTTGTTTTTATTGGTAACATCCTTAAATTTCGTATTTGTGTGTTTCACATGCTTTCACCTAATTCTACAAATTTGTGTCCAATTCGGATGTCTATATCATATAGCTCTCATACGAACCATCGGTCAGAAATTGGTTCGTTGTGCGAAAAAACGTTTTTTTTTTTTGAAAATATTTAAGCGTGCACTTGCAAGGGTCTTAAAACTTCGGCACAGACCAAGTTAACATAGCTTTCTCGTTTTTAAATAAATTTTGTCAGCTCTCAGTACCAGGCTCTAAGGATAACAGTACATTTAGAACTGATAATAGTCTTATTTCATTGTTTCTCTGGTTTAAACACCTCCTCAAACTGAAATCTTTATGCTTCTCAGTGGTAGATAGAAATTGACTTTAGATTTATAATATTATGGTGAAATTTTCTTAGAATCCTTCGTAGATTCCGGTTCTGTGGGACGCTTATCACATTTTTTTTTTGGACCCCAACAAATGGACTTGTTCTTACCTATTTACCTGTTTCTCATATGATTTTCTTAAATTTTCAGATATTTTTGAACCGAACTGGTCCATTTTTCGTCTTCACATTCGGTTCAGCATCGAAACGCTTACACTTAGATTTTTGCTAAACTACTTGGGAGGTGGGAACTTCTTTTGGTAGAAGAATTTGTAAGAATAATACAATAAATAATGATTTCTGGAATAAGATTTCACCCGAATTATAAGCTTAATCTAGCTCCAATCTTAAAGACACAGTTTAAATTCAAGCCAAGCATTTTCTTCACACGAGTTTACTATCATAACGCTTTCCGCTTTCCAATGACAGCTGCTAAAGTATTTAAAGTTTTAGTAAACTGTCCAAGACACCTTGCAGCTATCGATAAAACTGCAACCCAAATAGCCTGGCTGGCTAATCAACAGCAAATGTAAAATAAAATAAAAGAAAAAGAACAAATCGCTTTGGTCCTTAATCTTCCAGTTGCTCCCACTCCAGCAGGGCCAATTACAAATTCAGGAAAATGCGCGCTAACAAAAAAAATAATAGAATAATTTTATCTCAACGGTCGAGGAGGGGTTGGTCCCAAACACACACACACACAGGAAATTGAAACAAATCTAATAAATGGAACCAAAAATGTGCGTACATCAACGTGGCCATGAAGATGCAGACAGGTGGAGCGGGGGCGAGGCACTTTGCATAGCTAAGTGAAATCGAACTTTCACTTTTCCTTACAACTTCTGCTTTCGTTTCATTATTTTTTGGGGTTTTTTTTTTTATTTTGCGTCTGCGGCCATTGCCAGGCGGCACACGTAATGAGAGGCTGGACCAACAACTGGAACCCCTTTGCACTTTGCTTTTGGCGTCGTTTCTTTATAAAATTAGCATAATTTCGTCAACAGTTTTCATTATGTCTGCATTTTAAGTAATTTTTTTTGTAGCATATTTTTCGGCGCTGTCGAGCCGGGCAGGACCCCAGTGCAATTAAACGTGTAATTACTGCGCTACTTAAAAATGCCAGGCAGGACGAGGGTGTAATTGGTTGTTCTTTCTTTTGCTCTCCTTTTTTTCACGGAAGTTTAATCTTGTTTTTATTTGATTTTCGTATTTATTATGGTTGGAGCTATTAGCGCGGGGAGGGGGCGGGGAGGGTTTGTTTTGCTTGTTGTGACATCCCCCCCCCCAACCGTTCCAACTGTTTTAGCATTTAATTATTATTATTTTTATACGACTTTTATTGGAATTTTGTATCGCAATGAAGCCATCAAAAGCTCATTGGACACTAATCTGTTCGTTTCCCTATCCTGTCTGTCTATCGCTTTAGTTTTGCCCTCAAAGCAAATGGACCGGACTGCACTTAAGGATACACTCAGGACACACTCAGCCACTGCCAGACGTTTTGTCTGATGCAGAAAACAACACGAGAACAAAAAAGCCAAAACGGAAGCAACAAAAGCTTCGATATAATAAAAATGATTTCCTTAAAGGAAAAACGAAAATTGGCAAAAACGCGAAGCGAAAGTCTATTAGTGGGCTAGACAAAGGAAACCCCCTCCACCCCTCTCTCTCTCTCTCTCTCTCTCTCTGTGTGACTCTGTTGAATAGTTTTATGATTTTGATAGCATGTGACAGCGCAGAATGGTTGCCAGGACATGGCCATCAGGCTAAAAGTTATTTCATTTAAGTACATCAATTCGGTTTGGTATCTTTTCCGTTTTTGCTTTTTTTTGTTTGGCCGATAGCCTAATGGCCTAGCCCCAAGTCAAATTAAATGCGAAAAGCAGGCAATTAGCCTGGACAATTGATGTGTGTTTTTGCTTATCAGAGAGGCAAATTGCTGGGAAAATTACTCCGGGATTAGACCGGCTGATGTCTTGTACATAATTGGCTTTAAAGTTGGCCCCCCCCTAGCCCAAAACACTCTGGCAAAAGTTCTTCGTTAAGGACATGTCTGACATTCAGCGTTGGAAATTTTTGCATACTCATCCTGCTGGCATATCCTGCGAGTGTGTGAAAGGAGTCGTAAATCTTTTGTCGTTGCCTCTCTCACATGTCTGCATCATAAATCATATGCAGCCAAAGTATCTTAAAAACCAGATATACACAAGAGTAAGCAAAGCAAATTTGAACATTTTTACGCTTTGACGGGTTGTTGTCGTCTGTTGGATGCAATTGCAAAGTGGGTTTCCACGAGGTGCGGGCATCAAAAGAGTGGGAAACATAAAGGAGGAGTCGACTGATTGTAGTTTCTAACAAATTTCTAATAAATTAAAGCTGTTCCAGATTTCTAAGCTGTTCCTTTATAAGCAAACACCACCCTCCCCAAGGAATACTTACAATCACCAAGATTGAGAGCTTACAACTAATCGTAACCCCTTCACAAAAAGCAATCTCGGCACCAGCTTGGCTGGAGGGTAAAACTATTTTGACAGTCGACCCATCAGCTGCGTCAACGTCGCACCCAGGAGACATTCTGCCAATTAACAGTTGCATGTTTGTACAAAATAATTGGGTTGCGTGACACAAGGATAAGGCGAAAGGAGGAGCAGCGGCAGCAGAGCTGTGCTAAATAGTAAACAAATAGAGGCGCTTTATTTTAAGTAAACAGACACACACACACACACACACACACACACACACTCCGGCTCCACAATTATAGTGATTGCGCTGATAGTGCGTCATCATCGTCATCATCATCAAAGTCTGCCGCAGGACAGGGGCGTTGCTAAAGTTATTAACGCGTCGTGTGGCGTCAATCAACTTGGATTTGCATGTAGAACACGGCCTGAGCGGACCACCCTTCATTTCATAAGCCCATTTTTTGGGGGAAAACCTTCAAGATTGCTGGTCTCGAAATTCATGTTAATTTAATTGCCACACCAAAAACACATTAGGAATAGTTCCATGCCACCAGCAAAGACCGCCGGAAAAGGGGTTTTCCCTGTGTGTGTGCCACCCAATGTTGTTTGCCTTGTTTGCGGCTGCTCGGTTGCCATTGACAAATTTGAGGGCGAAAGCATCTTTAATTAAGTTCCGCATCCTTCATCATCAAAATGTGGGATTTTAATTGCGTTGGCTCATGTGAAATGTATCAGCATCATTTATCGATAGTTCCTCACATTTGATATGCCTTGAAAGGGCTGCACATCAAAGCCAGACACATATGCGGCCCCCAAAATCAAATTAGAATCTTAAGCCCAAAGGCATCGATGGTGCCAGTATACACCATTTAAAGTTAGGATTTGAATTGCTTAAATGATGTTGGTGAATCATTTAGAACTCCCAGTTAGCAGAATTCCAAAGCACACGAATATAACTGGCTAAGGCCCGATTTCTCAAAGTCCGGTTGGTCAACTTGACAGGCAGTTTAACCGAATTTGAGTGTCTCATGATGTGTGTGGCGTAACCGGAGGAACAAACTAAAACGCTGCTCACCCACCGGTCAATTTTAACCGCGAGCTCAGCCCCGATGAAATTATCGATATTTCTTTAATCGATATACAAACAGCTGGCTGCACATTGCTTTGTTACACCCTATTCACATTGAAAATGGGAAAAGGGGGATCATGAAGTTGGGCGTGTGTATGTAACAGGGAGAAAGAAATCATCGAGTTATGATCAAAAGACTGTTCGCTGCTGCAGCGCAGTAGCAGCGCTGCCTTCAGCTGGTACTGGAGCATCAAAATTTATGCCGAGCGTATAATTTCGTTGGTACAGAGTATGTTATATTCGGGCCTGACCAACTTTCTTTCTTGTTTATGTTATTTATGTCGTCCCAGATTGGCAAAATCTTAGACTGTGCGGTGGTTTGCTAATCGGAACCATTAAGAAATCGGTCCTAAATAAAGTTCACGGAACTGGATTTGCTCAAAGTGACCGAAAATATTCCGAAAAACTTTAACTTGCAGCAAAGCCAAAGACAAGATCTACCGACAAAACTACTGATCAAAAGTCTAGTTCTGCAGCATCAGCCAACTCCCACCCAGAAGGGTTTTGAAATAGTTTCTAGATTAATATTGGAAAAATTGTATTGAATTGTTAAAAATATTGTTTTCGGGCCATATTTTTTTATTTTGGCATGTTTTTTTCTTTTTTGCCCTACACTTTAAGTGAAGACAACTACTTCTATGTAGAATAGCTACTTAGGCCCTCATGTTCTCTTTGATCCACTGGTCGAAGGCCGTTACATTTGTATAGACAGAAGGCCAGTCTTTCAGCCCGCACTCTAAGCCAAAGGACACAATTCCGTCTAGAACCCAGGCATTATTACGGAATCGCATCAATGGACCTCCAGAATCACCCCTACAGCTGTCCTTAAGAACCTCTCCACCGGCGCATATCTGGGTGGGTACAATTCGGACAGTCCAATTACTGGTCTTAAATTTTTGTATGCACTGTTTGGCATCCACTTGGTGGACTGTTACTTTTTGCAGAACAGGACTCTTTTTGCCGTTCCAAGTTGTCTTCCCCCAGCCGGCTACCAGATAACTTTGGTTCGTTTGATTGACATTCGGACCTACCGCCGAGGGCAAGCAAACCGGACGGATTGCCCTTGTAAACCTAACTTCCTGTGTCAGACGCACTAGGCCAATGTCATGAGCACGATCGCTCAATGAAAATGGGTCAAACATTTTGTGAGCACGAATCTCTGTAATGCCCACACTGTAAGCTGCAGCTGCACAGTCACCTGTAGTGTTACAATCCCACGTACTTCTCGTATCGTGTTCGCCCAATCGTACGGACACCCTGAAAAAAAAGCAAAGAAAATTATGATTTTTCGTCTTTATTTTCAACATTGCAATGTGTTACTTACAGTGTCCCATAATTCGAAATAATAGGTCCTTTTAAGCAATGGGCCGCAGTTAAGACATAATGTGAATTGATCAATGATCCTGAACAATTGGTTGTGATACCTCCGCCATCTCTACGCAGATATTCCATTAAGACCATCCATGGGAATTCATTGAGCTTAGCATCCTGTCCGCCTACTATCCTGAATTTTGCGGTCAGAGCACCACAATTTGGTGGCCGTGGTAGAAGGTCATTGGGCGATTGGCTCTTCGCTTTTAGGGGTTTGACACGCTTCGCCTTGTTGATGTTTGCCTGTTGTAAAATCTTTAAAATGTCATCCATAGGTCGTGATGTGGCATTCAAATAGCTGAAATTCTTGTCTTGGGTACAGCCAGCATCTTTATTGGATGTCTGACAATCTGAAATGAGAAAAACCATAAAGGTGCATGACAGTTAATGGATTTGGAAATTTTGCTGATTTTGCAGCAGATAATGATGCATCATATGGTTTCTAATTCTGAACTTAACAACACTTACGTCGAGCTTGGG
This sequence comes from Lordiphosa andalusiaca, assembly GCA_035044965.1. Taxonomy (NCBI): domain Eukaryota; kingdom Metazoa; phylum Arthropoda; class Insecta; order Diptera; family Drosophilidae; genus Lordiphosa; species Lordiphosa andalusiaca. The sequence goes on from JAWNNM010000036.1 coordinate 2,262,890, forward strand.
AAAAATGAGCACCAAATAAACAAAATAAAATTGTCATAAAAAAATGCATTTTATATTTTAAAATGGATCTCAGTTAATAATGTGGATCTTTACGCTGTTTCTCTTGGTTTGAAATGAATTGATAAGTGGCGAAGTCTTTTTATACTCCCCAAAATATGTGTGCTATCCGAAAACCGAATAACTTGTGAGTAATAATTGGAAGATAAAAATAAACAAGCAAATCTTTGAAATGATTCAAAGAATATTATAATGATGACGTTGATTTTTGAATTTCGATGCATTTAAAATAATCGTCTCTCCAGAAGGCCAAAGGCCTGGAAGGATAATTCCTGCTGTGTATTTTATAAGCAATTTACACTGAGGTGTGAGGGTAACCAAGCGTTGCTCTAAGAAATTTCTAAAGCCTGATTTTCGCCCCTATTGTCATCAAGCTCTTGAAATAATTGTCGGTAATGTTCATGTTTTAGTTAGAATAATCCACCGAAATATCTGTAACTTTTCAAGACTACATTTTGTTTCTCTGGACATAAGAGGGAACAAACTGAAATATTCTAGATGTCGGCCAACTAGCTTAACTAAGCAAAATCGGACTGTCATTTCAAAATCAGTTTCTTAAGATAAAGGGTGATTTTTTAAGAGCTATAGGAAAGTTTTTCTTAAAAAAAAACACATAAAATTCAGAAAAACGCATGAAATCTTTATTTGAATCGATGGTACGGTTCGTGACCGTGACTGCGCCTCAAATGGTCCATCCGCTTAGTCCAATTTTGGCATACTCTTTCCAACATTTCGGACGGTATCTCACGAATAAATGCTTCAATGTTGTCTTCCAATGCGTCAATTGAAGCACGCTTGTCTGTATAGACATGAGCTTTAACATAGCCCCACAAAAAGTAGTATAAAGGCGTCCGGTCCCGAACGTGAAATAAAATGTTCACCGAGCTCGCCTCTCAATAAGTTGCGCGTGCTGTGTGGCATGTGGCACCGTCTTGTTGAAACCACATGTCATACAAGTCAAGCTTTCGGATAACATCTCACGGTAGCGCTCACCATTCACAGTTACGTTACGATTCGCATCATTTTTTAAGAAGCACGGTCCAATGATGCCATCAGCCCATAAACCGCACCAAACTGTGACTTTTTCTGGATGCATTGGTAGCTCTTGCAATGCTTTTGGCTGATATTCACTCCAAAATCGACAATTCTGCTTGTTTACGTACCCATTGAACTTTCGTAACAGAGCACGCATTTTGATAATAAAATTCAATAATTTGCAAGCGTTGTTCGTTTGTAAGACGATTTATGGTTAAATTATAGACCAAACTGAAGATGTTTGACAGTGAAACAAAACACGAAACGTGCGTGAGCTGCTTAAACCAGTGTTGCCAAAAAGATAATAGCTAAAAAATCACCCTTTACATCTGCTCGTAGGTAACCAAGATGACCAAGATGAAGAATGTTAATTTCGCCGAAATTTGTATACCCTTGCAGCACGTTTTTCTAACTAATTTGAAGGACATTTCACAAGTTTTCTCACAACGACTACTTATCAATGACAGCTATGCTATATAGATGTCCGATTGCAACCAAACTTGGCAGAATCATGCAGATGCAGATGCAGAGAAAGCTAATAAATACGGAGTTTGAACACGTTTGAACGTTAGAACTAGTTTCTCGACTGGCAGCTATATGTTAAAGTCATCCGATCCGGCCGGGCTCGACAAAATTGCAGCGTGTTTTATACCAGAAGGCGATAAAACTGACGGTGGAGATAGCATAGAAACAGACGGAAGGACGGACAGACGGACAAGGCGAAATAAACTCAGCTCGTATGTACTCTACATATATCTGCACAATTTCAATATACCCTCTGCAGTGGTATTAAAACCAGATCAGCACATATTAAATTTAATCTGCGTACAAAAATATGTGTGAACGGGTTGTAGAACTTACAAATTTCGTTCAAAAAGTATATGTCAGAGCTACAGATCAGGCTAGAATCGGGCGGGACGTAATTGAATATATAGGCTGAATGCAAATCCCCGAAATCTTATCATATTCCAATATAATAGTTTGATTAAGCACATCAAAGGAAACAAAATATCGAAAAGTTATTTATCGAACTAACAGAATGGTCACACTTACACATCAACAAAGGAATTTAAAAACGGGCACACGTATTAAAGAAAGTTTTAGGAATTTATTTTTATATTTCATCGTTTTTCAGTTCGTTTCTTCATAAGTAAACTGAAATGTTTTTCTATAATTTTGTAAAAAAAACAAAACTATCTTTAGTTCTTTATATTCCTACATGTATATTTAAGGTCGGAAAAGCTTGGGTCGGGTTCGAGACGGGACGGGATAGAATTTAAAATTTTTTCCGGGATCGGGATGAGACGGGATGTCAGACGGGTTGTAGTCTGAACACAATGAAAGATGAGCAGTCGTCCCTAAAAGTACATAGTATTGGGGATTATCAGAGTTCCCCAACGCCCTCTCTTTTTTACTCGATTTAAGAATTTCCTACTTAGCTTACTAAAAACACAGATTGTACCTAATTCAAGAAACAGATCTTAATTTTTCGTCTGAGTGTAGTCCATAACTCCTTTAATTGTATTCATTTCTGCTACCCAAGATTATTCATTGATCAATTTTGCTGGTTAAACAACTTTGGCGAGCGAGATGTACAATGGACGCAGTGCGGTTTGGAAATGCAAATTATAAATTAAATTTCTTAATAAATTTGTGTGACCAGTCGCAAAGCATAAATAACATTTATTATTCCGGGTAGTCCATTCCAATAGCGGTCTGCTTTTTCTAAATTTAAATCACCGATTGGACAACTTTTAATTTTTAAAATTCGTAACTGATTTTCCTTGACACATGATGAGTATTGAATAGTTAAGCTTTTTCGTTACGTAAATATATTTTGGGCTTCTGATGATGCATTAAAAGACTGATATGCTTTTCGGCATTTGGTTCATATAAAACAGCAAGGGAGGATAAAGAATATTTACTGTGAAATAAATAAATAAATAGTATTCGATATTTAATTTAAAAAAATAGAAAAAAGTTAACTTCGGCTCGACCAAAGCTTGTGTACCCTTGCAGCACGTTTTTTTTACCTTATTTGAAGGACATATAAACGGAAAACCAACATGTTTTTTTTCACTAAGACTACTTTTCTGACTCAATTTTTGTATGACAGCTATACCATATAGATGCCAGATTCCGAGCAAACTTGGTAGAATCATCGAGAAGCATGAAAAACTAGTAAATACGGTGTTTGGAGACATTTGCATGGATAACTAAAAAGTAAAGAACTCGTTTTTCGACCGATCGTTCCTATGGCAGCTATATGTTATACTCATCCGATCCGTCCGGCTCCGACAAATGTGCAGCAAATGTGTTGGTGGCGATAGCTTTAAGACTAACGGAGGAGATAGCATAGAAACAGACGGACGTCCTTCTATGCATTACAAACATCTGGACAATTTCAATGTACCCTCTGCAAGGGTATATATTGCAATTGCTAGCTTAAATATTTTCAAATAAAATACTCTTTTTCCCATTTTCCGACCGATTGTTCGATGATATAGTCATCCGATTTGGCCAAAAATTTGTAAGATTATGTGAAAGCATGTGAAACAAACAAATACAAAATTGCAGGATGCTACCATTAAAAACAAACAAGTTTTTCTAGCCAAGACTGTTTTTCAGACCTATCGTATGTGTGGCACTTATACCATATAGTTGTCCGATTTAAATAAGACTTAATAGACTTATAAAAAAATAATAGAAAACCTACGATTACAAAGTTTGAAGACGTTTCCATTGAAAAGAAAAAAGTTTTTCTTACTACAACTAGTTTTCCGACCGACTGTTCCTATGCGAGCTATGGGATATAGTCATCCGATCTGGTCGGTTTCGACATATTAGTAGTGTGCAGCAAAAAGGAAGACTCTGTGCATAATTTCAGCTTGATAGCTTTAAAACTGAGAGACTAGTTGGCGTAGAAACAGACAGACAGACAGACGGACGGACAAAGCTCAATCAACTCAGCTCGTCACCCTGAACAAGAATATATATGGTTTATGGGGTCGCAAAAGAATATTTCTATGCGTTGCAAACTTCTGGGCAAAATTATAATACCTTTTTGCAATGGTATACAAAATGTATGGACGAAGCTCTCAATTTGAAAGAGATCTAAAACTAGCAGATGCCACTAATGATTTCACCCCAACCCCAAACCTTGATAACTATGGTTCCGAAGAAGCATTGGCGTTGGCGTGGACCTAGAACATTCTAAAAAGTAATATGATAGAGCCGCTTAAAAACAGTTCTTTTCCCCTTTAATTAAATTCGTATATATGTACGATGGGATTCCTATATTTGTGTGGTAATAATCATTAAGCTCGTTAGGTTCAGCGTTGTTGGCTCCGTGCGCAAATTAGCGATCGGTTCAGAACTGGTGCTGCATGTTTACCAGCCGCGGCCTGAAAATTAACCGCCAGCTTAAGTTGTCAGTGCAGTCTCTGAATCTCTGATAGATCGAATTACTCGTAATGCCATCATTGAATTATTATCAATTCAATTACAATTTTAACTTCTGGCAATGTATCGAACCAGCAAAGTGCATTTGTTTGATTTGCTGAATGCTGCTTGGGTTTTAAAACCACATAAAATGCTTTCTCAACTGATACGTGCCAACAGTCTAACGGGGCAACGTCAGCTGCCACTCCATGTCAACTGTAAAATGCCCTGATTAATCCACTTCACGCGGTTCGACGGTACAACCGATATCGTCGCCCTAAAGCCCCCCAAACCATTCACTGGTCATCGTGGGCGAGGCGGCAGAACTTTTGCAGAAAAAGCGAAACGAAACGAAACTGTGACAGGGAGCCAAACGCTTCGATATTGCTACGTGCGCACAGGTTGATTGCATTTACGTGTTGTTTCCCGGCATCGCTGCAAATGTAATTTCCAACGTTGCATCGCGATACACTTGGGCAATGCGACAGGCAACTAATGCAAAAGTAATGCAAGTTGAACGCAGGCAAACCGCACGCCGGTGTTGATAAACAGCTCAGCCGTTTACAACCTTCACCCCCTCCGCCAACTGCCGAACCCGACACACAAAATGAAGTTTCAGCTAATCAGGATGCACTTCGCTAATTAGAAAATATTCACACGCATGGAGGGCGGGAAATTAGGGATGTGTGAGGACAGGTCAAGTATCATTTCATATTACGAATTTGAAATTTTAGCCAATTTAATTATCAAATAATCTATTAGATTGTTTTCTGAAATTTTAAGTACATTGTTCAGAGCTGATCTAATGGAACTGCCTATGCCTTTTTCGAGCAGATTTCTCCGGTAGGATTCATTAAAACAATGAACTATTTCAGTTTTATATTAATTACTGATTTCATAAAAGATGACCATTTGTCGGAATGCAGACACAATTTTCCCAATTCATCAAAAACGTACCAGCGTCCACTTTAAAAATTCGTAATACTGAACTCAAAATATTTATTTTCTAGTTTTTAGGAACTCGCCCTTAAATTGTTTTTGTTTTTAAATTTAAAATAAATTTTCAGTTTTTCAACAGTTTACTCCGACTTCTTACTCAACCCGAAATGACTCTTTTTTTTAGTAATTAATTTCGTAATTTTAGAAACTCAAATTCAGGGTAATTTTTCTTACAATTTATCCAAAAACTTTCTAAAATTTAGGGCAGCTTTACCCTAGAATTAGGAAAAGAAAGGGATGTCAAATGGATGGATAGGATGGGTCGACTACCTTTGAAGTTAGTAAATCGCCACAAAGAACAATTCTTGAATTTTGAATGACTATTTAGAAAGTCGCCCCAAAATATAAAACAATTAATTTATAAAATAGCTCTAAGATTTGAAAAATACCAAAAAAAAAAACATCGCTTGTAATTCTCAAGTTTGGAGATAGTCGAATGTTTGAAGTATCCCCGAGGTCCCGAGCTCAAATCCCAGGTAAAGTAAAGTTAAAACAAGAAAGAAAGTCGGTCAAGCCCGACTACAACATACTCTGTAACAACGAAAATATACGCACAGCATATATTATATTTTGATGCTGCAGTAGCAGCTGAAAGCAGCGCTGCTTCAGTGAACAGTCTTTTGACCATAACTCGACAACCGCACATCCGATCTTCTCTATTCTTTTGGTGGATCGATAAGTCTTCCCGATTAGTAAATATGTCCAGAAGTCAGGAACCATCTATTTTTAAAACTGTAGGAGATATGACGTTTTTTCTAAATTGAGGGGGCGTGGCCATAATTGAAAATAAACTTGATCTGCCAGTAGAAGCATAAAGCATATGTCCCATACATATCAAACTTCTATCTCTTACCATCTCTGAGATCTGTGCGTTCATATACGGATAGACAGACGGACATGACTCGACTGTTGAAGCTGATCAAGGATATATATTCTTTATAGGGTCGGTGATGCTTCCTTCTGGCTGTTACATACTTTTGCACTAACTTATAAAATATACCTACGGTACAGTGTATAAAATTGATTAATACTAAATATTATGTGTTTTTACAGTGAGGAAAGACTTTGGTTCAACCAACGGACAGAAAATGTTCAAATAAATTTCGTTATTTTGGTTCGAAGAATGAAGAAAGAGCTTGTACATATTGATTTTCTAAGTCCAGTCTTTGTTGTCTATGCTGTGTCTATCGAAAATATCGTCTAGTTTCGTACTGATTCAAAATGAATTGATATATTCTTTGGGTAAAACCCGTCACTAATTCCGAATTCTGATTTGGGTGCTCACACATACTGCAGATTTCAGCAAGCCAGTCAATAAACCGTTGTCACGCCCCCCCCTATGCGCCTAGTTATCTCTGCCTGGGATCTAGGAATACCGCAGACATACTACATAATCGGAGACAGACACAAAAAGACAACGGCACGTCGGGAATTCTCTGACTTTGGCACAAAACTTTAAGTAAATCTGCTTATCTTGTTGGAAAGTTTCGCTACGTGCCGCCGTCGTGGCATTGGTCATGGTCGCGTTCGCGTTCGCGGTCTTTGTTGTCACTGAACTCACCCCTCCCACCCACCAAACGAATCAAGTGAGTTGAATGCACAGCTATCATAAAGTTGACATAAAGTTTTGTCAATGTGAGGGCATTAGTTTTGGTTTTTATCGCACATGCTCATTGTCAATCAACATAGTCGGAGGTTTACTTTGATTGGAACTGCCCGCTGTTGCCAAGTGCCCTCCACACAAACAGTTGTGGACACAGTCGATGGGGAATTAATTGAAATTCTTACGTCCGGCGCTTCCTTAGCGTCTGCAAATATGCCTACACTGATAAAAAAAAAAATACAACGTTAATTTCAAAACTAAGCAAGCACTTAGATGATTCCTGTTTTAAGAATTGAAAACTTATTGTTATGAAAAGATTGAATTGAAGATTGAAGAATGAAAATTAATAAAAGAAATGCCAATTTTATTCTAGCATTTTGCTCCAACTAATCCAACACACTAAAAGAAAGAAACTAAAACCTAGACGAAACGATGTCATAGTCAACTGAGACAACAAAATCTGATTCCACAAGATTAGGCCAGAATGATACTTACAAATATCATTAATATTCAAGGGTTGATGCTGATTATCTATGCTTTTCGTGTGCTGAATATGAATCTGTTTTTGGAAATGATCCATCAGATCTAAGTTTTGATTAGTTAGAGCCAGAGCTGTAATGTAATTATTACTTTACGTATTTAATTACTTTTCATTACAATAATCACGATTATTTCGAAACAATTCCTGACAACAGTTCTTTCAGTAATAGTAACTCTAGCTTGGAACTATAATAATTCAATTATAATTTAAAATTGTAATTCATTTTACAATTCAACAATTTAAGGGAAATTTTTGAGTAATTGTGCTTACAAAATTCAATTATTCAAGTAATTGCAGGTAAAAGAACATGATTTTTTACGAATCAAGTTTGGAAAACACCAAATTTTATTATAAGAAAATATATCTAATTGAATTATAGCCCTTTCAATTCTTTACAAAGCGAGCAATAAACTCTTAAAGCCTTGTGTGTGAGAATCGTGGGTTAGTGTTTGATTATTTCAAGCATTGGATGTAAGAGCATTTTAACAAGTATATGGTCTTAGTTTACACCTAGAAATACATTAAGAATTCCACAACTAAGGCACAAATAGTCAATAATCCCACATAGCTGGTACAAATATTCAACTAATTGTAAAAGTAATTTAATTTTCTTATCATTTCTGAATTATCCCTTATTATCGTAGTTCCAAGTTACAATTACGATTACTAAAAAATTTAAATACATTTTAATTGTCTGATATTTTGTAACTGATGGTAGTCGTAGTGTTGGTTTACAGCTCCGGGTTGTACCTAAAGTTTCTTTCAATGTATGTTTTTATTCTTTTTAGGCACTATTTGTGATAAATCAGTACATTAACTTCACTTTATTTGAGAGTATCGTAAAGTTTTGCATCTTAGCTTCAAAAAAACTGTCCCAAACATTTCTGCGATTTTTTAAATAGAAGTATTTTACTTTGAAAGCAAATGCTTAAAAATACTAAGTTGCCACAGCCCAATAATATGCTATATATTTTCATCATAATTGGGTGATATTGCAGTTTATTACAAAATTTCGACCAAAACCATAGCCTGATTATAAGCAGTACTCAATATAGTGATATTTTTATGTTTAGTCATTATTATTTTTTTCTAAATTACTAAAATTTTACAGCTTACTGTTACAATTTAAATACAACTTATACTGTAGGCTATATTATTGTCATATTGAACAAATCTCAGGCTATAAGGAAAACAGCACAAGTGTGCTTTTATTTCTATTATCCGAAAAGCAATTCATAACTTTTAATATATTTGTGGAAAATGCGATTGGTTGAACAATGAAATGTGTGAAAAAATCAAGTTGTCAATATATTATATCGACTTACTGACCGTTGCCATTTTGGACTTTTAAAAACTTTTGTGATTTTGTTTTTCTGATTTAGCTATGTAATCGAACTGACAAATGAATCGATTCTCGAATCGATGTATCCATTTTTTCCCTGTCTGAGAACATCGATATCCTTTTTGAGAATCGTTTAAAATCGAAAATATTCTTTACAGAGGGAAGGTTGTAGAAGGGCTGATATACTCTAGTATTTGAGATTCTTAGTCTCATTTCAAGCTACTTTAATTATGAGCTAAGCTACAAGCTCAACGATCCTTACACAATCAAAGACTTGGTAAGAATGACTGATGACAACGTTTATCAAAACTGTTTACTCTTCTACATTTTTAACCTAAAAGAACTTTGCTTGAGATAGTTTTTCTACACTTACTAATACATGGTTATGTAGACTTGGATTCTCCGGAATGGACTAGTCAATTTAGATTGTACCTCTGCACCTTCAATGATGAATTACCAAGAAGGTAAAGCAGCCAACTTAAGAAACAGCTGTTAAAGTTCACAAGAGGACATACATAATGGCATCGTCATGTATGTGAAAATACTAAACTGTGATAAAATATAATAGATGATCAATTTGTTGTGACTGACGAATCATTAATCAAGAATTTCTTTTCAATAAATATTATTTTTTCAATTCACTATTCTAACTCACAAATATTTAAGTCGGTCAATATTTAACCTGTCAAAGTATTTAACTTAACTTAATAAATTTTTAGTATGACGCCAATAAGATATACTTAATACCCCATTTTGTACTCATTTCTTTCTCAAATTGTTCGTATTTATAATTCATATTTCAAAAATTAACTTGAACATACGCATTTCTTTTGAACAGTGCACAATTCTTCTTCATGCATGCGTTAGTTGATCCCTTTCTGGTTGGGTGTCTGATATTTGCATCTTCATCCCTGTGTGTGTGCCGATGCAGGAGTTGGGGTAATTGTACGCATTGCATTAATAGACGATACCTGAGTTGATTGTTGAAGCAGAGTTCAATTAAGCTAACGAGGATGCGAAATATGAGCTTTCCACTATAAGAGATACACCAAGAGTTGGATTAAGCTTTAAGTGTCGTGGCTCTGCGCTCAATATCCGAGAGCATAAAGTACTTTTTTATTATCCTCTCTCGCACTCTTAAAGTGCATCTGGGTGTGTTTCGGCTCCTTGTCGTTTTGCCGGCCAAGTGCATGTACCAATTTATGTTCAAATGCTAATTTTTGGCCATGTCGTCGCACAACGCGCGAATTACTCGATTTTGGTCTTGGCCCGCAATAATTCCCGTCTCCATCGCCGTTACGGTATCTGGCCTCCTGATGGGGTTTTGCTGTGCTGCAACTGCCAGATGCCTCAGCTTCTGGCAACTTTGTGGCTCGCGATAATCCTTGTTGCAGTTGTTGTTGAGTCTGGTTGTTGCCATTAATGCCATCCTGGACGGAATGAAAAAAAAAATGCTATTATCTTTTGAAATTGTCTGCCAGGCGTCGGCTGCTCCAGGAAATATGGATTAAAATGTTGCCCAGGATGCCTGTGTGGCCGCTGCTGCGTTAACTTGATTTTTTAAGTGCCTCTTCGTCGCATTATGAACGTTAAGGCGTTTGCTTGGCCCCCGCCCGACGGTTTACAATTTTTCTGCATCGCTTTTCATTTCTGCTCATGCATACAAAATTAGTGCAGACGTCGAGAGCTCCCTCCGCCCGCTCTCTTTGCCAACATTCACAAAACCGTTTATGGCTTACAGCGAGTTAATCGCACTGTCATTGTTGGGAGGACTGGAAGCTGAGGCTGGGCTGAGTTTACTCTGCCAGCGGCAAGAGCAACGCAACGACAACTTTATGGTTGCAGCAAAAAAATTATGAAGCATACTTTTTTGGGCAATTGTGTCAGATACTTGAAGTAAGTAAGCGGCTTACGATGATGATGCCACTGCCGAAGCGTTTTGTGCTTTCGAGCAATTGCAATAGGCAATATATAAACATAGTATGTGCGTTTGTGTGTATACGTTACTCTTAGCGTTAAAATGGTATACTAAAGTCTTGTAAGTGTATGTTACAGGCAGCAGAAAGCATCTCCGAACCCATAAACTATATGTATTCTTGATCAGTATCAACAGACGAGTCGTTTGACATAGTCGGACTTTGGCAAAAATGTGTAGAAATAGAAACAAAAACTACAAAATTTCCCTTGCAGAGGATATATTGAAATGGTCCAGATGTTTATAACGCATAGAAGGAACCATGTCCGACCCCATAAAATATATATATTCTCGATCAGCATGGCGAGATGAGTTGATTTAGCCTTGTCCGTCTGTTTCTATGCTATCTCCTCCTTCAGTTTATGAGCTATCGCCATCAAACTTTGCACGAAGTCTTCTGGTGCAGGATCGCTGCACATTTTTCAGAACCGGCTGGATCGTATGACTATAAGATATAGCTGCTTTTTTGTCATTTTATTTTTTGTTTTTAATGCAAACGTCTCCAAACTCCTTATTTATTAGTCTTTAATGCTTCTCCATTATTCTGCCAAGTTTGGTCGAAATATGGTATAGCTGCCATAGAAAAGTAAGGTTAGAAAAACAGTCCTAGTGAGAAAACCTTCTTTGTTTTCAATGTAAATCTCTTTAAAATTGGCAAATATTTATTTTATCTGCTTTCACACAACTCTTCAATGTTTTGTAAAAATTGGAAGACTATTGGTTATAGCTGCCATAGGAATGATCGGTCCAGAAACTAGTTTTAGTGAGAAAAACTTTTTGGTTTTCAAAGAAAAAGCCTCCAAACTTTGTATTTCTTAGTTTTCTATGCTTTCCCATAATTCCACTAAGATAAGTTGAAATCGGACATCTATAGGGTATAGCTGTCATAGAAAGGTAAAGATAGAAAAGTAATCTTAGTGAGAAAAACTTGTTTGTTTTCAGTAGAAATGAGAAAAATATGCTGCAAGGGTATACAAACTTTGGCCAAGCCGAAATTAACCTTTTCCTAATTTCTAAGACTGTTTTCCAAACCCCTTCTTGCAGGGGTGCTTTTATCAGCTCAACTGTTTCGCCTATAACTCCGGTGTTTTTTGTCCGAGCTGATTGTACTTTTCAGAATATATAGATATTGGGCCTAGCTTGATGTATACTAAACCACGAGGCTCTAACTTGAAACTTGTGGATCTGACGGCTATTTAGGTCTAGGATTTCTAGAGGAGGTCTAGGTTTTTTGGTGATAAAAGGGGGACGGGGTGGAATTTTTCGAATCTGAAACAAACTTGATCTGCGTACAGCATAAATCTACCTTCGTGCATAAATGTATGGCTCTATCTCTTATAGTCTCTGAGATCGACGCGTTCATACAAACAGACAGACGGACAGACGGACATGGCTATATCGACTCGGCTGTTCATGCTGATCAAGAATATATTTACTTTATGGGGTCGGAAAATTTTCCTTCTCCCTGTTACATACATTCGCACAACTTCATGATCCCCTTTTCCCATTTTCAATGGGAACGTTGTATAAAAAGATACAAAAATAACAGTATAAAGACTTGTAATGAAAAATTATATGAAAAAACATTACATATATGACTATTTACGATTAAGATAAAAGGTTAAAAGACAATAATATAGGCTAGAAATATGAGTTTGTATTTAGATATATAGGCTAATCCTGTCGCCACCAAAACTTTTTGGATTCTATTTTTCTAAAGCTAAGACGTCTTTGGAAGATATGCTTGTGTCGAATCTGAACTCGCTTTGTTCTAGTATAGATTTTTTAATTGCTTTATCTGTAGCCCTGCAGTATCTATGGTACAATACTGGTACACAGTTTTCATTTTGCACTAGTTGCTGCCTATCTAGATAAATAAAGGCCTCTGTTGGGATGCATCCAAGTTCCAGTGTCTTCTTGATGTATTGCTCATTGGAGTAATGCCTAGTGTTATTCGTTTCCAATGAATAATTGCATCAAAATATATAAATAATTCCCATTCTCAGTATCCAATTGAAACTATCATATGCGTCTTTTAATGTAATGCTTTCGTGATGCAAAAAGTGATGGCAGTGATTTCGCCATTTCCTCTCGAACTTACGTTAATAGTATTTGCCCTAATGTTAGGCCACATCCGTGAACTTCCGGTTTGATTTTTAATCAACTGTTTGCCGGTTTGGCAGCACGTTCAACCAATTTTTGGGTAGGTGTGGCTGGACCATAAAAACTGATTTTAATGTTGACCGCCGGCGCTCAAGTGCAGGACCTAAGTCGCACCCCGCCCCCAACCATCTTGGGCCACTACTACTCCCATCCATGTCTCGTCTTTGTCTTTTACAACCTTTTGTCAGTCGTTAATTTTTATGTTTATAGCGCAAATTTTCGCCTTGCTGCACACACGTCTGCGTCTGCGAGAGCTGAATTTGGAAACCGCAGAATGCCACACCAATTGATGGGGTGGAGCGAGCGACAAAGAGTCCCAAACGACGTTCTAGGTAGTTAAAACAATAACAATTAGCTGCAAGCCAAGTCGTTGGCAACACGCAAAAATTAATTAGCGCTCACAAAAGGAAATTTGAGGTTGAATTGAGTTCGGTGGGCGCAGCCGTAAAATGCAACAAGGAAATCATAGAAACTGGCAACAATTCCATTAATTTAAAGCAACGCCACACGTTACACATCACGGGAGAAATCTAATCATGGCAGCAAGTGAAAACTTTCGACCGGAAAAATTGCACATCCAAAACTTTGCCTGACAAAGTTGGACCCAGCCCGCTCTCGCTCTCGCTCCCACTAGACAAGCATTGGCGAGGATAATTGCGAAAATGGAAAAGCCAAAACTTAAACAAAAACGCAGACGCTAATGAAATTTCGATAAACTTTTGCCAGGCACTCAGCTGCAACAATGGCCAACAGAATGGAACGGCAAGTGCAATTTTTGCAGACAAATCAAAACAAATTATGATTTATTGAATTTTAATTTAGTGGCAAAGCAAAAATTTCCCATAAATATTTGAGCGCACTTGGGTAGAGGGAAAACAGAAGTTATGTTCATTGCAAGTTATTCTTCCAAATTGTGTGTGTGTGTGTGTGTGTGTGCAACCCTCGAATCAAAAGTGGGTACAGTTGGCTTTCAACTTTTTAGCTCGACGCGTGCGACGCTTACGCATGACCAGCAGCAGGACCAACGCACACTGGGCGATGTCGAGAGGCAAGCGGAGTGAATTTTAAATGTTAAAGTCCTTCGAGTTTATATTCCCAGTACTTAAATTTGGTTCATAAAGTCAACTTGTGGTAGAAGTTTAAAATAAAACCTGGATGATTAGACTTTTGGGGTGAAGAACTTTTGAGATTCAGTTGAATTCGGTAAAATTTCTTTTGTTTTTGTTAATATGATTCATTGACAATGTAATGCATTAAAAATGGTCTGCCACTTTCTGCCCGATTTTGCATAAGTCTACTTTATTAGTCAGCTACAGTTTTTAAAGTCCCACACCCAGAAAGACGATTACTCAGCTCGTCATGCTACTTATGTGTACTTTCATTTGGTATAATTCAAACCTTAAAAGATAGCAACTTAATAAAAACTTACTATTAACTTTTATTTTTTGAACACTTTTTCCCACTGTGCAATATGATCAACAGTAGCTGAAGGGGGGCAGCTGCCCGGGAGTCGCATTGCAGCAAAGTTGTGGTTTTTTTTTTTTTTGGCAAATGTGCGTATGCAAATTTGCTGGCCACATGTCATTTTTGACCAATTCCGCTTCAGGGCTCTCTAATGCCTAACGAAAACAACAACAACAACATCAGTAAACAATAACAACCCTCGTTGCGGTATTAGGGTGGCTTCGCCACTTTAAAGAAACTGGGGTGCTTTGTGCAAATAATTTTTGCAACTTGTTTTACCCACTGACCTTGAAAAAGCGTATACAAATTCAAATTCGAATTAACTGCCAAGCAGCTGTAAACCCTAAAGCCCACTGGGGTGGATCAGGTTGCCTTTCCGTTCCTCAGTCTCCCTTTTGCACTTAACTCAAACCTCAGGCAAAATACTACAATTTGTGCAAAATTTGTGCTTATCAATAGGCCGCTTATCGCGCGAAATGAAAATCCATTATAGGTTGCTATTGCCTTTCCATTTTGTACATGATTCGATTGCCTTTCGCTAATCGTTCACTCCCAGTGGATTTGTTTTTTTTGTTGTTCTGATTGGCATTGTTTGGTGAAATTATTTTGAGAGCTATCGATTTCAAAAGAAAAACAAATTGCACTCAAATTGAGGCTGGACGTAAATACATATGCGCTCGTACCATTCATACATATTCAAATAAGGGAAATGAATTGAATTTATTAGTCCACGAAATTGCAATATTTGTCATGGATACAATTTATGTGGGAAACATTTCATTGACTTATGACAATAAAAAGAAATGATATGCTCCCCTTTGAACAAAAACTCTTTTATTTTTATACCCTTGCATAAGGGAATTCCAAATTAGCAAATAAATCTGATGAAACTCAGATGTCATATAATATAATGAAGTGGAAATTTACCAACCAAATGGTTACAAAAGAGGGCGTCTTTTTCTATGGATCAGTTATGGAACATCACTCAACTAGCATTAGCTGCGTTCAGCCGAAGAACTTGCTTCCTGATCAATCCTACTTTTCCAGATCTTTCTGCTGAACTCTAGTGACACGGTATCATGATGGACAATTTGAAGTATCATGATAGAGGAGCTTATATTGAAAAAAAAGAAAGAAAGAAAAAAAACTTTACTTTTACTATTAACCTAACCATGAACCGAACCTACTTTCAGAACCAGAAAATTTGACCTTTTGGCCAAGCGACTTCATTTATCTGGCTGATTTTGTGCGCCTGAGTCTTAAAATGAGCAGAATTGTGTAATAAACTAGAAATATACCGACTTAAATATATTCTGTACTGACAAGAGTGTATGCTCAGTAATAATTTTTATGCTGCAATTGCAACTGTAAGCAACGCTGCAGCAGCGAACATTCTGCTGCTCATAACTCGACTACCGGTCATCCGATATTTACCATTCCTTTGGCGTGTCCATAAATACGAACCTTCTATTTTTAAAACTTTTTCAAATAAAACTTGATATAAAGCAGATCTGACTGCAAGTGAAAGAATCATACATGTCAAAACTTTAGCTTTTACCATACCTGCAATCTGTTTGTTCATACACGTCAAAACTCTGTCTCTTACCATCTCTGAGATCTGTGCGTCCATACTGACAGACAGACGAACATGGCTAAATCGACTCGGTAGTTGATGATGCTCAAGAATATATATAAAAAAAGTCTTGCGGTATTTTTATTGAATTTTCAATTGTTCATAAAATTGGTTATAATAATGCGATTTAAGTCAAATAGGCGCCGTTTTGTTCGATGACGAGTTCCCAACGGGATGCCAACTTCATAATGCCCCTCTCATAGAAGCTCGCTTCCCTATTGTCAAAAAACTCTTAGAGCCAATTTTCACAGGACTCTCTTGTGGCCAACTTCCGACTACCAAGCTCGTTCGCCATGGCAGCATGAGATGCATTGTTGCCTTTATCGTAGTAGTACTGTTAAATATGCCGTATTTTCTCTTTATTTTGCTCCAACAATAAATCAAACACGTGTTAGCGCGTGAAAAGAGCTTTCCAAAAAGCTCTAGCGTGAACCGATGCGACGAATACAACTAGAACTACGCGCTTGCAAAGACAAGCTTGCGGAAATACCGCTAGACTTTTTTGTATATTTTGTGTTGTCGGAGATGCTTCCTTCTGGCTGTTACATACTTTTTCACAATCTTATAATCCTCTATGTACCTCTGGTACACAGTATAAATACTCTCCTGGATAACATTTAATTAAGGTAAAGATTGATGGTAAGTATATTACGAGATCGGCGGGCAATTGCAGAAGACTTAGAGGATTGCACGCTGTAACATTTGTCATCATCCTTAACCGATGTATTCATCCGCCATCGTTATGGTAGTTAAAGTGTGGACCAAATATCGTATAAATATTATCTAACGAAAACGGTTCAAATTTTCTAATTAAGATGTATCATTAGCTAGAGAAAAGCGTTTCACGTATTAAAACTCGACAGAAATCTGAACCGAGCCGATTTTTTTTGTGATTTTTGGTTCGGTTCAGCATTTCTGAAAGAAAGCCTGTTTGGTTGGCATCTCTCGTCTTGATATCAATCTTCTTGAGTGTAGATATTATTCAAATTCCGTTCACCTGTTCAGTTTTGGTTCAAACTACAAAGTGGTTCGGCTTCTGGAGACTCCTTTTTTAATAGATACTAGTTGTCGAGCAGGGTGTGGTGCAGCGGGTAGTGTGTCACTAACTTTCATTGAAATTTTCATCTTTACTAGCTGTCAGCGCCCGCTTTGAAGTAACTAGCCACGAAGCGCGTCTTAAACTTTGCCGTTCGGTTTCGACTCTTAGCTCTGGGTAAATACCTCTTGTGCGATAATTTGAACCACTTAAGCCAAAATGTTTCTAAACATCAAAAACAGCCAAAAATGTTTTCTAATTGCAAACAAAAAAAAGAGTCAATGTTGTGGTTGATTGTAAAACATATAAAACTTAAATCGATTTCAGACTGAGATTATCAGGGCTGTTCTCGTTTCCGAATTCGATCGATCGGAATAGGCAAGAGATCTGATATCCAAGAATTGATTAGAGAAATCGGTTAAAGCTGTCAGCCATGAAAACTGTTCATTGGAGAGGATTCGAAATTATAAGATAAAAGCCAAGCCAAACAATCGGCTTTTCGAAAAGGGAAAAGTTACCAATTCCGATTTCGCATAATTTGATCGAAATCGAAAACGGGAACAGGCCTGTATGTGAAATATACAATAAATGATTATGATTTGAAATCGATCTAAGCTTGGCCTTCTCAATTGTCATTGAACATAGTACAAGAACAAGAGTAAGCATCAGAATTTGTCTGTCTGGGTGCTCTTCTCCACAAAAGAGTACATTAGCTATACATAATTGATACTAAATATAATTATTTTCCTCTGATTTGGCTGTGTTCCCCAGTATCTAATCAATGACACAACACACAAGTTGATAACTGCAGCCACGTTTTTTTTATTTTTTGCACTTGTGGGCGAGAAGAAAATGGCCACGTCATGAAGCACGCTTTCTGCACACGGCCTGGCTGTAGCAGTTCCGGTTGAAATGGTATTTTTTTTTTTTTGCATGCAGTGCAACCATCTTGAGTTGTTGACTAAGCCGGAAAGTCAGCACGCAATTGTGGCTCATGATGAAATGTCGCATTATTACGTAGTCAAATGGAATGTAGAATTTGCATTTACAACGTAGTTTTCTTATCACTTTGTTCAGGTCTCTCAAATGGGTCAAACCCTGTATTTCCTTTTGTAAATATTGTTCCCCAGAGTGGAGGCCAATCACGCACCAAAGCAATTTATCAATTAGTGACGCCCATTCAATGAGGATTTTGGACCCAAACTGATATGGTCCACTTACACGTAAAATGCACGTCAATTTGGCAATTTTAATGCCGCACAATAATTATTTTTGTGTCTGTGTGGGAGCGTGGGGGGCGGGGGGGTGGGTCAGGGGTCATCAAATCCGTATCCCAGTAATAACTGCGTGCCAGGATGTAATTAGAATATGACAAGCAAACCGGGAGCACCAACTGTAACCATAACAGTAAAATGGGATCATAACAGTTAAGAGAGTGCGATTATGATATGAAGGAGCAGGAACAGCATATGGGAACTGGGGGCTGAATCATTGTCTCCGGGTGCGTGCACTGGTCATTAAATAATAATCCACTTAATATTAATTGCCCCGATTTGCTGCGAACTTGCCATAGTTCCAGATGAGGAGGGCCTCATAATTGCGGTCATTTCTAGTACATTTGTCAAGGTGGCTAAGGGTTACCCACCCTCTCTCTACCTCCCTCTTTCCGTCCATCTCTAATTGTATAAACCCTTTTATAAGTGCCACACACATGGCCCTTAAAAGGTGACTCTGCTGTTGCTTTTAAGCCAAAAAATTTGTTGTATTAATTTATGCATTTTAATAAAGGCGCTAAGCAATTACGCACACATTTTACAGGGTGGTGAAACTATTTTTGGAGGTGGCCAGATGTTGTCAAAGGATTCGCCATTGTTTGGCCTGCAGACAAAGCCTGGCTCCGTATGAATGTATAACCCGTCTGAGCTGCGAGATTGTGTGTGTGTGTCCAGGACATGCCATAATATGTATGCAAAATAGCAATTTAATTTCGTTTTATTGCAATACCATTTGCAGCCACTGAAAAGCCAGCTGCGCCCATAAATAATCTCTGCTCCTGCTTCGACTCCGCCCCCGCCTCCCTACCGCGCTCTCACTCTTTGTGCATGTGAAATTTTAATGAAAAGTCTTATTGTTTGCGCTATGTTTTCATTGGCAAGGCAGCTAAGGAATGAAACGAAAAAAGAAAACAAAATCGTTGTTTGCAATAAAGAGTTGAGTTATTTTTCATTAACGAATTTGCAAGAAATTCTCACGCATGGCAGAGGAGTCATTGGGAGCTTGTGGCTTGTTTAATCCTGAACAAATTCATTTAGTACTTATTGGCTTCGCGCGGAGAGTCCTTCGATTTAAAAGATGGCAATGAATTGTGCGCTTGAATGCATAAAGAACCGAATGAACGGCGGGTTATGTTTTGCACTGCCCAGAACCGGTTCTGTGAAGGATTTTAAGGTCTCTCCAACCGAACCTATAAAATTTGAATAAAGAAAAAATTTAAGGAACATTTTTTTTCTTGACCGAAAATACGTTTCAGACTACTGGGAAAAATGCAAACACACCCTTAAAATTAACAAAAAAATTTATAATTAACATCTAACATCTTTGGTTAAGTTGTTGAAGCTAAAACTATTTTTTTTTTTTTGATTTTACTAATTTGAACGTAAAATTCTAGATTCTAGATTCAAATTTTTTTTTGTTTCAAAAGTGCATACACTTTAATCAAAAAGTCATTCAGTTTGAATTAAAAGTAATGGCCTTTGATTTCGAAGTACAGGCACTTATGTTTTGATCAGGACAGCAAGCCCAATTCTCTTCTTTGGATTCAAAGTTTATCCATGGGTTATGCTAGTTGAATGTTTTTAAGAGAAGGTTTTGGTGCGTACCTTGGTTCGTCCCATGTTTCAACCAACTTCAATTAAAAATCAAGACTTAAAATAATATTGAAAAGATTTTTTCTTTATTTATTATATCCACACAGAAAATAAAAGGTTCGAGAAAAGGATTCATTTGGACTGGATAAGTCTTTAATAACCTTTTAGACATCCAACGGAGCTCAAAATCACTCAAGTGATGATAATTTTGCAAAACCTTTGGATGACTTTCAGCTCCAATGGATGATTTAAATGATATTTAAAACATATCGATTTCTATATACCCTTGACTCAAGGAAATTAGTGTTTAATAACTTCTCCCTATAATAACCGAGCATAAACATTAATTTGAATATTTTAACATTATGTAAGCAAACAGAGTATGGGGCTCTGATAAGTATGCAACGTTTTCTACAACCTCTATGACTCTGCCCTTTATTATCCGATCTTTGTGAAAATTTCAGAGATTGTAAATATTGGAGCATAATATAAACTTAATATCTTCAAAATTGTTATTCAACATTTCTTCAACAGGAAAGTGAATTTTTTAAAATCAATATTAAGGTATCTTAGGAATCAAATCTAAACTTTTGGTTTGGTTTATCGTGAGCGCTGTTCATATAAGTTTTATAAGAAACAAATGTAGTTTGAATAGGTTAATTAATGTGGCTGCAGAACACAAAAATGTGATCAAACCTAGTTGGACACGCATGTATCGCATGGTATCTTCTCTGGTTCAAAAGTGAACTTGACTTCCTGATTTCAAATAAATGAGTACGTTTTTTCAAGGTTGTTTGGTTTGGAACAAGGTGACACTCGGAGATGCATTACTTTGACAAGCATTCTGAGAAAAATATGGTGTATTTTCGGCCTCAGAGTCTATGGCCGCAAGACGGTTTTAAACCGATGTTTTTACTGTGAATTGAGCATTGAAACGAGTCTCTTAAGAATTAATAGTTAAAGGCTAGGGTCGGTTCAGCAAAAATGGAATGGACATCAGAAAAATGTACATTCTGCCTAGCGATTTCATACTGAGTCATGACTGAGTCTTCCAGTGGACAGAAAAGTATTATTTAAAACCTAGAATAACGCTTAGAACTACTTATAAAATCCCCACCCATAATAACGTCTGCTTATTACATATTCTCGACTCCAAATCTTTTTCAATGATTCATGATTCAATGATTCAATTCTTTTTTTTTTTAGTAATTTTTGTACAAAACTACGAATTGGAGTTTTACTTATATTTTGAATATTCCCATGTGTTCCACAAACCGCTTCCGGCCCAAAAAAGATTCGATTCCTCTATGATTTGAGTAGTTTTAAGGTCGAAAAAGATTGTTTGCTGAACCAAAACATTCGCTCAATAACCTTAAATTGCTAAATTTTGGTTACTACCAGCAAACCTGAGATTCGATAAAAATAATTTCGGCTTGCAGCCCTGAAGACAACTTAGGGTATTTTTATTCAGTTTGGAAGCTGAGATTTTGCACAGAGTTTTTGTTGGTTAGTTGTTGGTTCAGTTAAGTATTATTTATAAATATATGCTATATTCTAAATATATGCTATTTAAAATTTAGCTTTTCCTTTTCTGTGAACCAAGCTCAGGACTTGTAAGGCCCGATTACATGGCAGGCGGCATGTTATCGCAGATGACAATCGAGCACGCGCGAGACAGAGCAACATTGCCTTAGAATTTCGTGGTTCTTGGAGAACACTTCCTATCAAAAAATTGCGTTTATATCAAAACTATTTTCATTAATGAACTGAAACATTTATTCTCTGTTTAGATATGTGAAAAAGTCCTTATGAACAATTCGTACCCTCTCCACAGTGACAGAAAATGAACCATGGGTGGGAAGCTATGAAAGATAATAATCTAAGGCTGCAAGCCTCCAAAAATCATACACGTTGTACACAGTAGAAGGATCGGCTATCGAACAAATTTTTTTGGTTACATTTTCATGCGTTGATACAATTTGGTAACTATTTTCGATACAAGAATCGGTTAAAATTACCGCCTTGTTGGATTATTGATCTTTAAAATCTTATGAGGAGTTTGGAAGGTACTTTTGAATGTACTATTGCTGTGGTTTATAGGCATTAACAAGTTACCTGACACCCAAAATGGAATCAAGTTGTCGATGCAGAAGTTTATATGTATATATTAACCTCCAAAGACTCTTCTGAGTTGTTTACTTCCGCAATATGTTAATTTTCCCTGATTCTCCACCCTCAAAAGTATGAACAAAGGCGAATCCAAAGTACATGGCTTTGCTCTAGCTGGCTATCAGCAAGACCAAACACTCGATTTTGATTAGTACAAAACAAACACTGGCAAAATTTCAGAGCTGATTACTCAACAAAAACAGACGCCCACTACCCATTTAACTGCATTTTGAATGCCCAATTCCCGTCATAAACTGCCAATGTCTGCTGATCAGTTAATTAGATAGTATTTTTCATTTATTATTTCAATCGGTTAACATAAATTTAAAGATACATTTGTTTTATTTAGCGAACTCGGCTAACTTATGCATGATAACATTATCACAATCGTATGTATGGAAGGGAGGGTACGGGGGATGGCAAATAAATCAAGTTAAATAATAAACGAGGCATTTGTCAACCAAATAATTAATGCTGTTGCACTGCGATTTATTGGCTTTTGAACAACTTGAGGAAACAAATAAATTTGAAAGATTTAACGATCGAAATGAAAGATCGCAGTGCGTGGATGAGTGAATTTGGGCGAAACAAACTTCTTACTGCTTCTGCAGATACTCGTCGAACAGATACACCGACAGGGATGGATCCGGCACCTTCATCAGCTTCGCCAAATCGTTGGCATAGCCAGACAACTTGCGCACCGTCTCAGCCTGCTTGCCCAGGAAGTTCTCCTCCAAGTAGTGGGCCAACTCGGGATCGCGTTCGGTGGCATGGGTGGCACGGGTATGCACATGAGTGGCGCCCGTAGCCAACTGCTTCTCGTTGTCCAAAGCCAGAGCCAGCGAATGCAGTTCATCGACTTCCAGGGTGGGACGCTGAGTGCTGACGGAGGCGGGCGACTCATGACGGGTATTGAAGTCAACAATGCCACCACGACGGGTGATCTGCTTGATCAGAGCAATGCTGTCGTCAAAGGAACGATCGGAGAGGCCGTTGTACAGCTTCTGGAATCCGGGACGATTCTTTTGATACGAGTTGAAGTGGGTGGCCAGTAGCAGGTACTCATAGGATTTGGTCAGCTGGGAGTTGATGTAGGCCTGCACCTCGGGTTCGATGTGCTCAATGCCAGCATAACGGGCATTGCAAATGGAGTTGGCTGTGTCAAAAGGGAAGAATAGAGGGTTAAGATCCAGAAACATGCATAAGGGAAAGCAGAGGTAGGGGGGCTGGCTTACTTTCGCCTGTGAAAAAGCCCGTGAGCGCTTGTTTATATTCGAAATATATTTAAAGGCAAATTAAATTCTCTTTATACACTCGCTCTCTTAACTGCACTCATTTCGGGGTACTCACCAGAGAAGGTCGATGAAGAGCAGGCGGTGACAACGCTGTTATGGCAGACCTCTTCCTGTTCTTTGGCCTGCGACACAGCACAGAGGCTGGCAATCAAAGCCAATGCAATGAATGATTTCATGTTTAGTTTACTAAAAGTACGATAGAAATAAATGGAAGGAATTTTAAATTTCACAGTATACAGTCGAAGCAGCAGGAGAGGGGAAAAGCAAAGGCCTTTTGCGTCGTAGAGTTTTCTTGAAAATTCGATTCTGTCTCTCTCTCTCTCTCTTTGTCACTCCCTCTCCCCAAAACAGTACACACAATAACAACACTTCGATGCAAATATCTTTGTTTCTTCTTTTTCGTTTTAAATGCAATATTGTTGCTCCTAAACACTAACTAACCGAACTTAATATGATTGAATCAAAACTTACTGTAAATTAATTCAATTTAAATTTCGTTTCACTTTGCTTTGTGTGTTGCTTGTTGGAACTCAAATCGTCAACTGCTGTTTATAGCGTCGCGTTTGCTTCGTTTCTATGCGATCGATACTGCTTGGCGAGTGTGTGCGTATGTGTGTGTGTTGAAGAGCGAGTGAGTGTGTTTTGCACGCGACGGCGCCTCTCTGATGTAGGGAGGGGGGCTTAGGTTGTCTGTCAAACAACATGGCTCTGGGGGCAACATGGCCGCAACTCTTGTTGATTTTCCACTGTGACTCACACACTGCAATGCTGTTTATGCACTCAGCTCGCTGTGTAGGGTTGCCAACGCTTATCAAAATCTGAGAATTAAGGTTTTTTTATAATACCACCACAATGTGAACGGAATGTTGAACCTGACCAAGAGTACAAAAAAATATGCTCCTGAGCCTTTTCTGACACTAAGGGTTCGGTTCGGTTAAATAAAAACTACACGCTTTCCAAGACCTGTCACACTGCCTAAAGATTTTGTAAAATCTTTTCGAAATGGCGCTACAAAGTCTCACAATCCCTTTTTAAAGTATTTTTAGATCCCTTGATGGCACTGATAGAGAATCATCGGAATCACACATTTAAAATTATAGTCGATGCAATCGACGAATATAGATGTAAAATATATTCAAAATGTTGTATTACACCCATTAATTATTGCTGACCAAATCTGAGTTTCTGTACAAAAGTATTTCCACTTCGACGACCATTAGGTGTCAGGGAATCAAACCAAATCGTATTGTGGTTCCATTCCGGTAATTATGATCCTGCTTTGGTTTGAATTTGTTTAGTTATTTCATTTCATATTGATCCCTAAATTCAGGATATCCTTAATTGATGAAGCTAAAACGTTTTGTGAAGATATAGCAGTACATATACATATGTACTGTTCGCTGTGATCTCAAGTATTTGATCCAAAAGATATACGTGGTAAAATCTTGGTAAATCCGGGATTTCTACGTCAATCAAATCAAAACGTGCCATTCTTCCAGAAACCTTGTTGCTTGTTGCCAACTCCACTCTGACAATAGTTAGACAAAATTTTGATTAATCACCCACTAACATATTGTCATTCAAGTGGCATTAAACCATCATTTTGGACTCGACTTAATATCTTAACTCCCGGTTGACTTGGCAACCCCTGACGTAATTTCTCATCAAAACAAAAACAAAGAACAGCTGACGCTGACTCAAAGAGCGGCGGCCATACCAGCGGCCATATTGTACGACTCTGAATTATCTGGAACAGGCAAATCGCTTATTGAGGACGTGTGTATTAAATTAAGTACCGCCTATCAACTAGACTGTATTCAATTATCGTTTAATATTACTAACCAAAATCACAAAAGCAACAGATAAGAGTCCACACTCTCGCACACACACACTCATACCACAGAGCTCTTTGCGAGCGAGTGAGAGCGTCGCGTTGGACTCGAAGCATTTAAAAGTGTTTTGTTCAACTCAGGCCACGACAGTTCGCATTCACATTTCACATAACGAACAAAGCGCTTTGAGTAGATTTACTCTGTCAAGAAGGTACTAGAAAACTCAAATCAAACTTAAACCCACATTAATTGAAATTAAAGCAAACATTTGCCTTCTATGCCAGTGTGTGTAAAGGCAACACAGCAACAACATCAAAATTCTTGAAACTCGGGTCCGCCTATTTAACATTGAAAACTGAACGAGACGCCTCATTCTCTTTTGTGCATTTCGAACATAAGCAGCAAATAACTCTTGATAATTCATTGATTTGTATCAAATTCTGTTCTGTGATTTTGTGTAAAGACTTTCCCCCTCGAAGAACAAAAGATGGTGAAATTACTAGCAAGTATTCTGGTGCTGGCCGTTGTGGCCCAACAGGCCTATGGCGATTTCAAATGTAAGTATTTTGTATAAAATGTAATATTGAAACAAAACAAAAACATAATAACTTCGACGCAATACGAAAAGAGCGTGCGTGAGATAGAGAGAGAGAGAGAGCGGGAGTAACCTTCCCAGAGTGTGAGAGCATGCGCTGGGTTAAGAGTGTGGACTCTCTTAATAATAATCACACATTTCTTTGAAATCAATTTATTTAAATACTTCCGTTACGCTTTTGGTTAAACATAAAACCAGTTTTGGTGTTTTAATTTTGTTTATAAATAACAAAATATTATACTTTCATTTTTCATGTAAATTCCCCCAAGCTTGAGTTACGCATTCGATTTTTTGCACACGGCTTAAGCTTGGCGAGAGAGCTTTGTTTTTGGTTTTTTGCACACGGCCCTACATCAAAACAAATGCCGTTACTATGGCGGCCTCTGTAGTTGCGCACGTTACCAAAACAGCCGTACTTACAATACAGAGAAGCAGAGAGCGGCTGACGAAAGAGTGAAATAAGTCTTGTAACTGCACTTTGCACACGATTCTTTTAAGATGAAAACAAAACCAGCTCATGCAATACTACAGTGGTCTAAAAAAGTAATCTTCCAATTCCAATTACAAATACTGGTAGTTTTCGACATTGACTTAAACTAGGTTTTAGTTTTGTACGTGATCTTTAGTTGACTTTTCACTAACAGGTTTGTTCCCGTTTCCGGAGTTCGATTTCGGAGTAAGGATATAATAGTTTCGTCTGAAACGTTTTGTGGCTATTTAAAATAAGTGGGAATTTGATGTAAAAACCGAAAACAAGGTCCTTTTACGATTTGATTGAAATCGAAAACGTGAACAGGTTAGAATATAAGTGGATTTTCGATTTTTGATTCAGCCTAGGTAATTTTAAACAAAGTTCCTTAATCTTCGAACCAAGAAGATATTTAAACTGCTATTTATGGCCCATGCGGGCCAGTCGTGGCCATGGCTAATCCAGAGAAAGCCAGTGTTCAGGTTTTTATCTCTGGTAGAGTTATAGTCGCCTCTGCTAGTGCTCTGATGCTACACCATATGAGGTTAAGATAAAGGAAAACTAGTTGAAGAAAACTTATTTCAATCACTGTAATTCTTTATGTAATTCCACTCCTAATCCTTCTACTACCCAGCCTTACCGAAAGATTCAAAGTTAGACGAATTAAGCAAAAAGAAGAGTGTGGTAAATGAGCTAAGGAAAAAAAAACAAGAGTCAGCTCCTCCACTAAAGGTCAAGTCTAATGAAAATCAAGATCCACCAGGTGAATCTTTGTAGGTCCCTCAAAAGTTTAGCTATTCTAAAGGAAGAAAAACTCGTGGTAGTTGTAGTGCTTAAACTAAAAATCTTGTTTGCCTTACAGGCTCTTTGGAGGTGCCCGAAATACCAAAGAGTTGGTCAGACATGAAGGATGCCTGCATTGCTGGCATGCGTCATCAAATTCAGGAAGAGATTAATGCCTCATACCAATACTTGGCCATGGGTGCCTATTTTGCTCGCGATACCGTAAATCGTCCCGGATTTGCTGAGGCATTCTTCAAGGCTTCCAAGGAAGAGCGTGAGCATGGTTCCAAGTTGGTGGAGTATCTGTCCATGCGTGGTCAGTTGACCGATAATGTCAGCAACCTCATCACCGTGCCGGTTAGTATCATAAATAGAAACGAACTGTACCATTTGAGATTCGAGCACCTCTTTTGTTCCACAGACCGTGGCCAAGCAGGAGTGGAAGGATGGCGCCGCCGCTTTGGAGGATGCTCTTGAGCTGGAGACCAAGGTCACTCGCTCCATTCGCAAATTGATCCAGACCTGCGAGAGCAAGCCCTACAACCACTATCATCTGGTGGACTATCTGACTGGTGTCTATTTGGAGGAGCAACTGCATGGTCAACGCGAGTTGGCTGGCAAATTGGTAACCCTGAAGAAGATGATGTCCACCCACGGCGAGTTGGGCGAATTCCTGTTCGACAAGAACTTGTAAGGTGGTGCCTGGACCCTACCTCCCAAAGGCCATTCGCAGTTTACTGTGCCCCCATCTTAAATTCACACACAAGCAAATCAAATTCATTTCGTATTTCTGTTATCTATGAGCTAAGACCCGTCTCCATTTTAGTCCATCATTAAATTAAATTGAAAAGTTGAAGTATCTTTCTTTATTTTTTTGCCCCAATAAATTACTCAAATTGTTACGATTCCATTCTGAATTGGTCAAGCACAGTTAAATCTAGCGTTTCCTTCTTTGGTTTTTCCTAATCAATTCAATACTACTGCGGGCCTCCTTATCTCATAGAACAGATCTACAAAGTGGCGACAAATATTTATCAGTTGTGTACAAAAAAAAAAGTTCTACAATTTGTGATTTATTTACAATATATGTTAAGTTTCGTTATCACCGGAGGTCTGTCTGAGGAGCATATTATATAATTTCCGAGAATTCGCTTAGTTCTAAGTGGCAAGCGTAGGGTAACAACTACAAATCATCATCCAAAAAACCATCTACTAATGAATAAACTATAAACAAAAACACACAAACATATATTTTTCAGTCAATTAGACAATGAAGTTCTGAAATCAATAAATAAATAACTTTATGTAAACCAAACCAATTACAAGCGTTTATGTTTTAAATAAGTGAGCAGGAAGAAGAAGTGGGTGAGAATGAAAAATCTTATCAATGGTTTTGAATCGAATGAACGCTTGAAATACTAACTACTCAAGGGCTTCAATTAATCGGACTAATTGGGGTTGATTGGTCAACTGTTGCACTTTACGAGGGTTGTTTTTAATGGTATTACGATAGATAAGAAGGCAGCGATTTTAGTTTTACGGAGAATACTGAAAGCGCTTTCCATTCTTGATACCAGCTCTAGAGTTAGACCAGCGTCGTCAAGTCAAACTGAATTGAGCCACCGTCCACTGTGAGAAACGGGACCCACAAAGCAAAGGCTTTTCACCTTAGAAATCATTTAAGTATTAGAAATTATGTATCATATTTTTGAAGGCGCGACAGATAGCAGATGCTATAAAGATTTCACACTCAATGGGTACCCCATTTGCTCACAGTCGACCAAGAACAACTTCATATCGACAATTTTTGGAAGTAGTATAGACATTTTTTGTGCAGAATTAAGTCGATGGTTAGTTTAATGTTAAGAGGCATGTTTGCTGAAAAGGTTTTAGCCTTAACCTTTTGTTATGCTCACTACGGTATAGCTGTCCTGTACGTTTGCTAGGGCTTTGCGAAACTTGGCTTTAGTGTATTTAAGAATGGAAAGTCAAAAAATTCTTTAGTCTTCTAAGCATCCGCTGAGGCTTAAGTCTATCTTTTTTAAAAGTGTGGAAACATTGTTTAGAATTTTCATAACTTAAAGCTCGGTACTGACTCAATTAATACTTTTCATGAGCAATATAAAAAAGGACGATTCAGGGGGCCCATTCAGCAGATAAATCTCATCTATCTAGTTATGTGATTATCCAAAAAATATCGATGTTGAAAAATATTACAGAATCTGACTTCATTTACAACCATCAAAGAGCAAACTGAAAATTTAAGAACGAAAGCTTAAAAAATATTTAAATTCGTTCTTAAATTTTCAAGAATTTCAATCTTAAAATCAAGCTAAATTCGTTCTCAGTTTAGTGTTCTTAATCGAAGGGAGAGAGATAATGAAATTGAGAGAGGAGAGCAAGCACATTTGAGAGAACAGCGTTGGGTCCGCTCTCACAGTATCGTTTTTAATGGGAGAGGGTTGTGTGGGAAAACTACTAAGCGAAGAGTGCCATCGATTTTTGCACTCATGTTGCTTTGGAATTCTCAAGCAGCTATACCATTGCTGACATGGAGAGACGGCAGTTGGACTGTTGACAGGGAAACACTGCTGCTGGTGCTTTGTGGTCTTGTGCATTTTTCGAACCGGCTAAATCTTGATAAATGGTTAAACAATTAGATTGTTGGTAGATTGGAGTCAGGCTGCCCTTACTTTAGATTCTTGATTCAAGAGTATACAATCGTACTCTTGATTCTAACGAGATCTTGATACAAGAAAGAACCTTCTCGGTTTCCTGCAATAAGAATGAACAATCTTGGATGTGAGTATGTTTAGCACGTAATGCAAGCATGTTTGTACCTGGTTCAAGTATTGATGCTCTTGCTCTTCGCTGTTGGATTTAAAATTTCCATTCTTATCGCACATTTGACTTCAAACATTCTTGTTTCAAGTATGATTTCTATTTTTTCCTAAAGTGTTCGACTTTTATTAGTATAACCAATTGATTTTTAATAAATTGGCAATATTATTGGAGAATTAGTTCTCTACCTAGGCTACTGTTTCGGTGGCTTCAACCTAATCACAGTGTCAGAGCGCTAAGAAACCTCTATTCAGATTAAAGGCTCAGGTACAAGCTTTCATTCTTCTCACTCCTCTACTTTTTTATCCTGGATAGGTGATGTTTGACTCAAGATTGAAAAAAGCACTAACCTCTAATACCTATAAAAAGGATACAAACTTCTAGTAACTGGATACTCTATTAATAAATAAGACGTATGGATAATTTAGTGAAACATTTGGTTAGCCGATCAACCCCTTTTAAC
Source organism: Lordiphosa andalusiaca (assembly GCA_035044965.1). Lineage (NCBI taxonomy): Eukaryota > Metazoa > Arthropoda > Insecta > Diptera > Drosophilidae > Lordiphosa > Lordiphosa andalusiaca. The sequence goes on from JAWNNM010000036.1 coordinate 2,293,493, forward strand.
CCATCTCAATTTTCGTTGATAAGCCAGCACTATGATCACGTCTTGTCTGTCCATCAAGCGGGCGCTGCTTAATGGTTTGTTCACATCGCATATTCCTTTTGATAAACGTCCCCAGTTGGTCTTCTTATTGACCCTTTCATGTAGCCCAAGCAAGCACTGGGCTAATCTGATTTGGAAACACAAAAAGCTAACCATAAAAGGGGGCGATTCATGTGTGACGGGCCGAGACGAACCTGGCGATGGACAAGGACGAGCGTAAAGAATAATTCATAAGTCACTTGTAAAAATGTCGTGCACTTGCCGGGTGCCTGCTTGTCTGTCACTGCCCCCAAGGGCTAATGTGTGTTCACCCCTTTGGTTTGTCGATGATTGACAGGACATGGCATGCATTGAATTATGATAAATTGTGGCAACTGTCAAATGGCGGTGATGATGTTTCCCCATTCGAGTTCGAGCATGACCAATGGGTTGTCAATGCTTCGTAGCATTTTAAACAATTTTATAAGCTAATATTTGTGAACAGATGTCCGGATGGGGCGGGGCAGGGCAGGGCGTGGGCATGGGGTTTAAAATTGCATCAATCTGACAATGGACCGCAAATTTTTTAAGCGGAATTTGTTCAGTGTCCAGAATCCTGTCCAGCATACAAATGGACCATGACGATTGGCGCACTATTAATCTTGGCTTAGTTTGAGGGACATGCCAGATATTTGTGATGATTTTTATTGCATTCTGTGCTCCTTGACATGCGAGTATCTCGGCTCGGCGCCTCATCGGAACGTGCCAGTGATTTATTCTGTGTATATGTTTTGCCGATAAAAAGTTTTGTTCCCGCTACGCTTATCGCATTGACATTTGTTGTTATTGCTTGCTGACAAATTTGAAACGGCCGACAGGCAGCTGCCCCTGCCCTTGCCCAGTCCCGTCCCGCCCTCCCCCACCCTCCTTTCAGCAGACAATGGGCATATGAAATGAAAACGCATAAGGGACTGCAATTGAAAATCCTTTTCTGCCACATTTGATTTAGAGCCGTTCAGGAACCGGTTCTCCGCTGAAGTGTCTGGCCGCGCACGCCGCAGGACATTCGTCGGTTGCATTGCAAAAATGATTTATACTCGAGCACTTCCTTTGTCTTGGTGAAAGCGTCGGCACTTTCTCTTTGCCCTCTCATACTCATACTCATGCTCGACGCTGTTTGCCGTTCACACTATAAATCTTTCGGATGACTAGCGGAGAATGACAAGCATAGCATCCTCCCGGTTAAGTCCATCCTAAAAAACCGGTTGTCGGTGCGTTTTTTATTTGAGCAACTTTTTATATCAATAGTGTCAATAAATCTGCATTGGGTTTCTGAGGCCATTGAGCAAGCTGAGTCTATGGTGTAACAAGATGATATGGTAGATATGGGGGAACAAGTGGGTGGCTCATGTCAACGTCTAAGGCAGCGGGCAAATGGGCAAAAATAGTAGGTTTGGGTTGTGAGTGTCGCTAAAAGCTGCCAAGTCCTTCTTAAGTTTAAGAATGGGCCAAGTTAGTCAGGTGATTTGTTGGATTGATCCATAGAGATTAATGACCAGTAGGGTTCTCGGATATAATGTCGATATATTGATATTGTTGTTCAAAAATACGATATATCGATATCGAATATATTTCCGAGGCCATATATCGAATATGTTTCAGTAATAGTTTTCGCCGATGTGCTTTTCGAATGATTTGGTGACCTACTCCTGCATGGAACGCCTTTCAAGAGGCTTCAAAACATGGACAATTTTCAAAAATATCCATCCATTTTTGAAGTTATTGTTGTCTTCAATACTCCATTTATGCGCAGGTACATAGCCTCATTATAAGCCTCCGAGGCAGACCTTCTAGAATTATTAACATTCCGAAATAGCTTGAATAAAGGTTCGGTTCTATAAAGTATATGCGTTATTTAGTTAGTTTCCACAACTTTGTCAATACTTTCACATGTTTATCTGACCGGCCAACAAATAATGTTTGTCAGTGCTAAATCGGAGCATTATCATTTCAAAAGCATGATCCAAGCGATAGCAGTTCTTCGATATGTATATGACATATGACTAAAATCATAAGACAAATTGTAGGCAAAACAAATCTCATATTTTTGCGATATTGGTCAAGAAGTTTTTCAATTATACCTATAATTTAGAAATGATGTCCATATCGGGCTTAGTGTTGAATGATTGTTGACTTGCTTCGTTAGCTGGACGCTTCTTTAGTCCTTAAATATATGCCTTATTTCTTTTTTAACCAAAAAAATGTATCCAAGTTTTATGATTCCGATGAATCAAGTATTCAAATCAAAACCTTAGTTTAGATAGAATTTACTAGAATATATGAGAATGTTCCAGTCGGGCTTGTATCCGCGGACCGCACTTTCTTGTAAAATATTAGAAGATTTGCGAGTTGAACATTTGAAGTGTATTTGAAGATTTGTTCTTAGATTTTGAACTCAATTAAATAGAAGCTTGTAAAACTCAAGACATCTAATAACCTTAATTATTACCTTAATAGTTATATATAATAACAAGAGAAAACCTTAACGACCCGACTATTCTTTTTTGAAAATTTTCCAAGTATTAATATTGATGTTTTTAAACATAAAACATTGATATCGAAGTGATACTTTAAAAAAAGAGGAAAGTTAACTTCGGCTCGGCAAAAGTTTGTATACCCTTGCAGCATGATTTTCAAACTAGTTTGAAGGACATTTCCACTTCCAAACATACAAGTCTCTCTCTAAGACTACTTTTCTGGCTCTTCTTTTGTATGACAGCTATATTATATAGATGTCTGATTTTGACCAAACTTAGTGGAACCATGGAAAACCATAGCAAACTAAGAAATACATAGTTTGGAGACGTTTTCTTTGAAAACAAAAAAGATTTTCTCACTAAAACTAGCTTCTCGACCGATCATTCCTATGGCAGCTGAAAACCTACAGTCATCCGATTTTGACAAGAGCTTGAAGAATTGTTTTGAAGAGGTTTACATTGAAAAAGTAAAAGTTCAATTTTCTAACCTTATTTTGCTATGGAAACTATACTATAAAGATGTCCGACTTCGATCAAACTTAGCAAAATCGTGGAGAAACATGGAAAACTAGTAAATAAGGAGTTTGGAACCTTATGCATTGAAAACAAAAAAGATGTTCTCACTAGAACTAGTTTTTCGACCGAACGATCCTATGGCAGCTGTATGTATTAGTCATTCGATGCGGTCAGTTCCGACAAATGTTCAGTTCGTGCACAGTTTGTTCGCGATAGCTTTAAAACTGACTTAGGAGATACAATTTATGTGGTCGGAAATGCTTCCATCTATGTGCTACAAACATCCCGACAATTTTAATATACCCTCTGCAAGGGTATTAACAAAATTTCTCTAGGTAGTTTCTCTTGTTCTTAGTTCATCAAGTGAATCAGCTTTCTTGTTGCCTTTTATGATAATTTATAGTCGTGTTTAATTCTTCCAGAGACATCGGAGAGCAAAGGAAAAGAGAGACACATACGAAGTTGTTGTTGCAATTTCGCTAAGCACAAGCTGTTTTACGCATTGGAATGGCTATGCGTAATTCAGTAACAAACGCGGCCGATGCTTATGGCTTACGTGCACCCCTGGCTTAAACCAATCCAAAAAGTCGCTTATAAAGCCTGACAGGTTTATTTCAAGCTCTGTACCTAACTTGAAAGTCAAATGATCCTGACTTGAGAATGAAGTAAGAGCAAAAAGAAATCGAGAGGAAGAATGTCTATCAGACCAATACAGTAGGGGTAAGGGTTTAGAAACACTGGCAGTCTATTTAGACTGAGTAAAATACAAGAAAATATTGACAGCTTACTCTGGTCATACAAGACACAAGTCGTCTGGTACTAACAGACGTTCACACAGGTATGGCAACAACTGGCACCTAAAAATATGACAACCTGCAATATTGCCAAACTCGACTTCAAACATCATTTCCGATCGATCATAGCCCGCAAATATCGGACTTTTTGAGCTGTAAGGCAGCTTGTTTTCAGTCAGCTGGACAGCTGTTTTCCCCACCTGTCCGCAAATCTTCAGAAACCGCTATACTCAAGTTCCCCGCATGTCGCTAACAGACATTTGCCTGGACAAACCACAACATAACTGATTAAAATTCTAGCTGCATTCGTCAACAAAGCCAATCGACTACCCCCCCATCTATTTACAGATTGTCGCCTTCACATTCCAAGCTCAAAGCGTTATTGAAATGTCTTAGCAGCTGTCCAAACAGCAGCCGCCCACCCCGCCGTCCCCCCGCCCCCACCGAGACCACCACACACGGTTAAAGCTGAAGGCTTCTGCTGATTTAGCATATTGACTCCTTGCCTGGAACTTATACAAGATTTATGCGCCCGACGCATGCCAGGCGACGGCACAGATAAAAAGGATTCATATAACTCACGCCCTGGGCCAGGAGCCAAAGGAGTGCAATAAATTGGATTTGCATATTAGCACACCAGCAGTGGACATGTCTGGTGGGGGTTGGCGGAGCAGAAGAAGATGTTTGCACCCTTGACTGCGACGCAGCTGTGGGAATTCCTTGGAGGTCAGGGTGACCACTCGGTTTGGGGAGGACAGCCATTAGGCAAAAGATCTTAAGAACGGAATGTTGCTTAAATTGGAAATAAATCATTAAAAATATGTGAGTGCGGGGGGCGGGTGGGTGTTTTAAGATGTGTGCCGAAAGGGTTTGCCACATTCGTATGTGTGTGGGGCAGGAGATCCCTTGTAATTCCCTTTGATTTATAAAGATAGCGACACATTGTCATGTTTAATTTGCAGGGACAACTTCACTCCACTCCAGCAATTTGCATAAATCTTCTCGAGCAAAAACTTTCCCAGTGGTCAGCGACTCCTCTCTCCCTCCCACCCTCATAAACAAATATGACTTATGTCCCTTTCGGATAAACTTTTCTAATTATGCATACCCAGACGTCTTAGTTTTATGCTCTTTGTTTTTCGGCCAGATAGTTGACATTTTTTAACTGACCATTTTCATTGACACAAGGCAAAAGTTTTGCCCACCAACTTTGGCTTTGACATTTTTGAAATAAAGATAAAGGACCCGGGCACTTTTACTTCACCCCCGTCTGTTGTGTGTTTATGGGTCTCGCCGCTTAGTTCAATGGCCACAACATAAGCGTACGAGTGGATTGCCAACACTACGGATTTCCCTGGAGGGTCATCCTGCGGTGAACCTGGGGTGGCGCAGGCCAGTTCAATAAAATCTCTGATTTGCATGCTCCTAAGACTGCATTAAAAACTAAAGAGCTGCGTCAGCGTGTGAGGTTAAATAGATTCTGTGCCGGCATCTGGGCAGACGCGGGATGTCTGGTTTGTCGCTCAGTTATGCCGCAGACATGGCTTGCTTTTGATTTAAGCGCATTGTTTGTGTTAAATATTTGCCATGCCGGCCACGCAGACAATTGCAGACACCGCCACGTTCCGCCGGCCACAGCTGCAGCCAAGGCCCGGGGAGCCAAAAGGCGGAACTCCGAACCGCATCATCGAGAGCAAAGACGTAGTTTCACGTTCGCTTATGTACCCAAACCCAAACTCCTTCTGGTCTTGGTTTGGAGATGCCAGCGTGATGTTCAATTGCTGCACAAAGTACATTTTTCGGGCAAGGCGATGGAAGTTCATCCTAGGTGATTTCAAGGAAGTGCTTAAATTAAGTGCGAAACATTCGAAATTTAACAATCGATTGTCATTAGAGAGCAAACGTTCTGGATTTTCTTATATTTGTTGGCTTACTGGAAGTACGAAAGTTACTTGATTCAAGAACGTTTGTTCTCAATTAACGGTCTGGTTCTAATAAAGACATTAATCAGGATAAAATTTAAACCTTTTGTATTTAAAATTTAGATAATGATTACTTCTACACCCAAGAAAGATATTAAATCATTAAATTGAGATCGAAACGTTCTGGTTGGAGGTGGAAAACTCAAGAAAAGCGCGTTCCTAATTTAAGCACAAACAATGGGCAGCACTTTGTTTGAAAGGTTCAAAGTATGTTTTGGTCGGGCTTGACCGACTTTCTTGCTTGTTTTCTTTCTAGTAGCTATTAAGAATATGAACCCCTCTTGTTCGCTGCAGAACTGACCTAAACCTTCCTTCCTGCCCTTCGACCTAATCGCCAGAGCCTGCACCTTTCAAATATTTTTGGCATTCTAGAATCTAAAAGCTAAAGCGCTATTGAAATAGCCACACACTCCTGGAAAACGCAGAAGTTAAGTTAATTCGTCTTAGCTGGAGTTGCATATTTCTGATCTCTCTCAAAGAAAGAAGAAAGAAAATCGGTCAAGCCCGACTATAACATACTTTGTACCAACAAAAAATTTACGCTCAGCATACATTTTTATGCTGCAGAAGCAGCTGAAAGCAGAGCTGCTACTGCGCTGCAGCAGCGAACAGTCTATTGGTCATAACTCGACAACCGCTCAGCCGATCTTCACTATTCCTTTGGCGGATCGATAAGTAATACTGGTTACGAAATATGTCTAGAAAGTACAAACCATCTATCTTTAAAACTGTGGGAGATATGACGTTTTTTCTAAATTGCGGGGGCGGCAGGGAGCGTGGCCAAAATTGAAAATAAACTTGATCTGTCTGCAGACATTAGAAGCATATGTCCCATACATGTCAAACCTCTATTTCTTACCATGCCTGAGATCTGTGCGTTCATACATAGGGACATGGCTATATCGACTCGGCTGTTGATGCTGATCAAGAATATATATACTTTATGAGGTCGGAGATGCTTCCTTCTGGCTGTTACCTACTTTTACACAAACTTATAATACGATTAGCAATTTCAAAAGAAGAATTGCAGTCTGATGATTTGCGAGATCACATAGTATTAAATGGACCACAAATCATACTTGGAGACTTAATTAAACTTGGGATATCAATTATTTTTTTCCAAAATCAATGTCTAAAGGTAAACGCTTTACGTCTTAGTGCTCTTCAGTAATCTGACCTAATAGAATCATTTTGATACCCTGTTTCCATTAAAAATGGGAAAAGGGGGATCATGAAGTTGTGCGAATGTATGTAACAGGAAGAAGGAAACATTTCCGACCCCACAAAGTATATATATTCTTGATCAACATGAACAGCCAGAGACTATAAGAAAAAGAGTCACAAATTTTTGCATGAATGTAGTTGTATACCGTACGCAGATCAAGTTTGTTTCTGATTTGGAAATTCCCCCCATATTCTTAAAAAAATAAATGAAAGGAACAGGATATTTTGTAGTCGGGGAACTCGACTTCGCGAAACCAAAAATTTGGCGAATGAAATTATGAAAATTTATTTATGAAGCTTCAGAATGTTTGCAACCTTACCAAAGTGATTGGAATTAACTATGAATTTGAAGTTAATTAGGCGAAGGAACTTAAGCTATTTGGCATAACTCAGATGGTTTTGCTGGATAAACTTGTCGAAGAGTTTGTGACTTCCAATATTCTAGTAGAACAACGCAGTGAGTCAGGGAGTAAGTTGGTCTAGTCACAGGCTTTACATGGGAATCGAAATCCAGAGTTTTTGCACAGAATACGATGAGAATGCGGTATTATTGCCCAAGGTGGTGATCATACTAATTTTTGGTTCTTTTCCGGAATTCGATAAATCTTTATGTGCATATTATTCTAAACTAGCTGACCCCGTCAGACGTTGTCCTGCGTTAATATGTGTTCGAGAGTTACCCGAAAGAGATGACCGATTCGGACCATATTTGTTATCAGCCTTCCTCTATTCATGACGAATGTCTTTATAAAGTTTCATCCAAATCGGTTAAGATTAGGTCAAGTTATGGTGCAAAAAAGCCGTGGATGGCAAATTACGCGATCCCTGTGTGGCCTACCAGAATCAGCAATAGATATAAACCACCTACGCTGTTACTACCACACTCACACGAAATTTCGTCGAAATCGGTCCAGCCGTTTGGGAGAAGTGAGGTAACAAAGCCATGTACGGAAAAATTTTATTTATTAAGATATCTCAATTTCCTGGAATATTTAAGAAAAGCTATATTAATTTTGGAAAATTTGTAGGACTGATGCTTAATAAGCGAAGCTAATCAATATCAACGCCACATATTCGTGCTTGTAAACATTCCTCACGCTCGCATCTCTAACGGCAATAATCGAGCAATCCTTGGCGTCTTGTTTGATTTCCGCTTTTTGACTGGATGTGCACACAAACTTCTACTGGCAGAGGTGGCGGGGATAGTCGGGTTGGAGGTTGCCTGGATAAAGCTAAACAGCTTAAACTTCACACGCAGACACGTCTGCCGTTAAGTGCGATTGGGTGGCAACACTGCACCCCCCCACCCACTCACTCCATTCGCCCGCGTAAGGCATGAAGTGCATTAGCTGCAATTGAATTTGTACATTGTGTGGTCTTTGGATTTGGACGTCTTTCGAGTGCAATTTTGCTTCACAAAATTGGATTTGCTGTGGCCAAGCCGCTGTTGTTTCTGACAGCTGGTGCCCGCGTTCGGGTTATGGGCAAAATTAATTAGAAAGCCGGGCAGGTGGTTTTAAGGATAACAGAAGCTAATTGAAGGGCCGCAGCTGGAGTTGGAGAATGGATTATCTGGAGTGAAACAATCGAGATGGACACCCTCTCCCCTGCGGGACTACTTACCAACTACTTACTAACCCTTCTTAGTTGTTCCACCCCCCCGCCCCCCCCTAACACTGTGCGGGTTGTGTCCAGCCGCCAATTGAAAAGATGGACATCGATTGAGTAAGTTTTTTTTTGGTTGATGATTATAAACGACAATGGCCGCACTTTATTGAAAGATTTTGTGGTTTTCGATTTACAAAATTTGCCAAATTTCAATTGATTTTTGTTTGTTTTTATAAAATATATATAAATATATATATATATATAATTAGAAGTGTTAATGTTTGTATATAGTAAATGTTATTTGTTTATATGTATATATGTATAGTTATTATATTTAATAAAGACAAATACGCATATTATGTATTATGTATCGTATGTATGTATGTGTGTTTTAAGTGCTAAATGGGGGAATACAATATCAATATGTAATGCATGGGTGTGTATGTATGTATGTACTTATATAGCGTTTGTTTTCAATTTTTTTTTTCATTTTTTTTTTTTGAAATTTTCTTTTTTATAATTTATAATGTGTTTGCCAATAATGCATTAAAGTGTGGGTGTGTAGGTGTGTGTGTGTGTGTGAGGGTGTTTGAATGTTGTTTATTTTAGTTGTAAATAGTTTTATGTTAGCATTGAAAGAGGTTTTGGTTTTCTTTTGTAACTTTTTTTTTGCAAAAAAAAATTATTGTTTCTGTTTTACATACATATTTATATATAAAGGTTGTTAATGTTTAGTGTTTAAATGCAGTGATAAATTTGTATCAAAAAGCTGGCTCATGATTAGGATTAGGGGGTTTTCGTAATGCAAATCTACAAGTTTATGTTGTTCCAAGGCGGTTTAACCCTTAGGTGAGCGACAGAGGGCAAGTCGAAAACTTTAAACTTTAGAATTGTAATTCAAAATACTTCGTTTAAGTACAAAATGATTGATTTTAAAGGCTAAGTTGAGAGTCAAAATTTTGATTCTAATTTTGTTTTTCACTTTATCTGGGATCTGGGATATCTTAAGTACATTATGGATGTGTATTGTACCACTGTTCCACTGTAACATTTTAGAGATCATTCTCTGGAAATGGCCTCATTTGCTCAGAGCATTTCCTCTTAAGATTTTAAGTTTGATTCATACGTGTTGAATGACCAAGCAAAAGGCTAAATGATCTGGCTATTTTCCCGCTGAAAAGCTACATTTCTTATAACCAAAGTCACGAATTGAAACAGCTGTTGGTTGGTAGCGTTGGTTGGTGTCTTCATTGAAAACTGAAACCTACGCCCATGGTTTTCCAATGGCCAAGAAAATCGAAACATTTTCTTTCTTTTTTGTAGAATTTTAAAATTCTATCATTTATTTTCAGAATGATTACCGAAAACTGGCTGCAACAAGCAGGAAAATCCATGAGAGCGCGATTCTTGACATGCGAAAAGCGCAATTTGACTCACAATTGCCAGCAAAGCAGCTGGTCTATGCTTACTATAGTGTGACCATAGTATTCAATGGAAAAAGAACAAATCCCATTTTTTTAAGAATTTGTATGTGTGCCACTGAAACAAGGGTATTAGCCCTAAGCTAAGCCTAATTTATTCTTGAAACTGGAATTTTTAACATTTATAAACAAGTATTTCGAACTCTCAATCTAAGTTGAAGTAAATCTTAAGTCAATTCAGATATAATCTTAAGAAAAATGGGTCTTCTAATATCCTTTTTGTTAACGTCCCATCTTGCTACTGATCTTTCAGCTGTGTTTTCGCTGTGTTAAGATTTTAGCGAGTTGCCACTTTTAGATATCGATTAAAGATGGGAGTGAGAAAGGATTTTTTCGGGATTCCGAAAAAGAGACGGGATTGAATTTTAAAATTTAGCTCGGGATCGGAATGGGATAGCTGGTTTCGAGACTGGGACAGGACGGTATTAATACACAATCCCGAATTTATTGTCTAAGCAATGAAAACCACTTATCGAAATGTTCGCTATCAAAGGCAATACGATGCAGAACGGGCACACTTATAAAAGCATGTGGAGATGGGTGGGATGCATGGACTACGTCTTGGAAGATATCTAAACAGCTGTTTTGCTGTTACTGGCAATGGTGTCAAACATTTTCATCTTTAACTTTAATCTGGTCATGGAAGTTCTTTTTCATGGAGCATATTTAGAAGATTGTAATTTTTTGTTAAATGTTAGATAAAAATCTTTGATTGGTCGTTTTTAGCACTCTGATCTGAATAAAACCCTTTTGAAATCTCTTAAAAAGCTTGTTAAAACAATGCGGAACTTCATTTTGTAAATGCTTGGTGGTATAAAAGAGTCCTTCACTGAAGTTCCAGCACTGTTGATTGAAGCGAAATGTTGTTAAAAGAATGTCAAACATTGACCACAATTCCTAGCTTCAGCAGCGTAGAGTAAGTCTCTCACACAACGGTTTTTATCCGTTTCTAAGCAGTTTTTCGTATTTTGAGCGCTTGCTACATTGGAATTCCCAAGCAGTTAAAGCATCGCTTGCTTAGAGAGACTGCTGTTGGATGGTGCAGTAGGTAAGAGTGTGGTTGCTCATGAAACAGCTGTGCGATCTACCAGCCTCCTTTGTGGTGTTGTGTGTCTCTGCTTTAAGTTATGCGAAAGCATAAGATGGCCTCAAGCCGGCTTAAAACAGTGTGTTTACTTGGATAACGAATTTAAAAACATATTGTTAATTCCTAATACTGTTTGAAGAATGCTCCGTGAGTTTGAGCTTCGTTAACATTTCAAAAATTGAAGGATTATGGTAGATAAAACTAATTAAGTATTGCTTTGAAAATTTGTTTGATTCAGTTGTTGTACGACAAATAAAAAGCGAATTTAAGGAAGCCTACAAGCCATCAACTTTTCATTATGTGGCTTAAATTTTGAACTTTTAGTAAACTGAGTTTCGATAAGCTCAATTTTTTAGATAAGAGAATCAACTTTTCTTTCGCTTCAAATAAATATCCAAAAAATGCAAAAAAAATCCTTATAGTTCGCAGAGTTTGTCTTTCCTCAAATATCGACTATCGATAGCTGGGAAATAACTATTGTTTTCGATGTTAATACCCTGTCGCTCGCCTTAGGGTTAAGCTTTTCCTTTTTTATTTGTTATTTTCTTCTTCTTCATATTTCTCTTAAATGCAGTTTCGAAGCAAAAGTTTTCTGAAATCTATTAAATCAAATGTACATTTGTGTTTTGTGATTGGACTAAATTTGGATGACCATACAAAAACTATTGCGGACTTTTGGTTTTTGGAATGTGCTTCCTTCAATTTGCTTCCTGCTGCCTACTCGCCTTCAATTCTCATCTTTTTTTTTCCATCGTTCATTTTCAACTTTTGCGTTTTATTTAAAAAATCTTTTCACAATAAAAACAATTTGTACTTTCGAAAAGGGGGGGAGGGGCGCTTTCGGTATTTACTTACTTTGCTTATGTTTGATTTTGCTAGGATTTATTTAAGGTTCGTCTTCGTCTTTTTACTTTGTTACATTTGTGTAGGATGCAGGAGTGCTGAGGTTCATGTTTTTTGTATCTTTGAATGTTTTTTTTGTGTTTTTTTTTTTGTTTGTATTTGTATGTATGTATATTTGCTTTACGTTTTTAACAAGGAAATTAAATGATATTTCTTCAAAGAATCTAAATGGAGAATTGCCAGGCAAAGCAAGGACCTGCCTGGTGTTTCTCAATGCTATTCGCCGGATCCTTGCTCTGGCCCTGTCAGCACATTTGTCTATTTAGCAAGTTTTTTTATTTTTCAAGTATTTTGTGTTTTTTATGTTTGTGTTTTTGGTTTTTTTGGTTTTTGTTTCAGGTCCAAAATCAAATTTGACTAATTCAAGGAATTAAAGTTTCATTGCATCTAAATAAGGTAAAGTGTATTTTTGTTTAAATATTATTATCATATTATTTTCATAAATTTTCTTTTCAATAATAGAAACGAAACAAAAAACTTAAACAAAATTCCACTATGGCTCTTCATCGTCGTTCCCTTCATAAGCATTCAACCAACTCATTCAAAGTGTGAGACAGACAGTGAGAGAGGGAGAGAGAAACTAGTTTAACTAAAAAACAAAACATAAATAAAACCATGGCCGCCAGGCCGCGCCCAGAAGTGGGCAAAGATATACAAATTGTACGGTACGGGGTCCTGCAGTACGCCTTTACCTGAGCAGCAGAAATTCTTCTAAAAGAGTAGACGCAATCAGGACCCAGGACGAGCACAACAAATCCTTTGCCCCAATTGAGTTCGCGGGCTAAGCTGAGGCTCTACATAAACGTAGGTGTGTGTGTGTGTTGGCGAGTGTGTGTATATATGTGTGTGTGTGTGTGTGTGTGTCTTATAACGAAACATACCAAGTTCAATAATGACGACTTTCAAATAGATTATACATAGTACAATGAAAACTTCATATACAATATATGCCATATATAATAGATATTTTCCATATTCATAATGCGTAATAATGCAATAATAATAGCCATAAAGATATAAACTCTAAGTTGTAGTATTTCTTTGCTGCATATTGAGTTGAGTTTCGATTTCGTTTACAAGTTAGGAGCAATCTCTGGAGGTTAGTCAAGGAGGAGGAGGTGGAGGAGGTCTAACTGCTAAATTTCACTACACAAAATTGCATTCGAGTTACATAAGTGTGTCTTATGGCAGCTTTGATATTTGTATTTTATATATGATTTTTGGCAGCATTTCATCAGTTTATATATATATATATATATAAATATGTGTGGTATTTGATATTTTGTTTAATATATATGTGTGTGTGTGTGTGTATATTTGTATGCTTTTAGTTTGGAGACATTTAAAAAAGAGTCGCTTTTAGTTTGTAGAAGAATTGCATGCATGTTAATGCTCACCAGCATAGGGTTTTGGTGTTTGTTTTCTATTATTTGATTAGACTTGGTTGTAATAAGTTGCCCAATAATAATTGTCTTTGTTGAGGGTGCTTTAGGAATGCAACTTCTAAGTTTTCAACAAGTTGAATTTATACTGCTGTTGCCTCCATCTTGAAATATAAACGTAGCTCTCTTACATAAATCGAGCACAAATGAACTTAAAGTGCTTGAAATGAGTACAGTTATGCTTTACTTAACTACCGACATTTAGACCTTTGGCTAGCGTGCAATGGTGCAGTGAGCTAGCATGCCATTTCAATAGTTGTTTGATTCCCAAGCCGTCGCTGGAGTTTTAAATAATGTTGATTTCCTTTACTTCAAAAGATCAGTTTGAAATGCTCTCAATAAGGAAACGATATTTACTCAAATCAAGTTTATTCGTTTTCAAAAAATTGTTCATCAAGTAAGTAAGATCAAGATACCACATAAGAGAAAAATAACCGTTAATGAATCTGTTTTTGAACCTTGGGATAAGGCAATAAATTTCACAATTTATATCTCCGAAATTTTGCAATTTATGTCTACAACATACTAAGTTTAAGGACATGAAGCATGAACAACATGTTGCCTTAACTTGGGCCTTCATGGACCATACGCGCGACAGTGCATTAAGTCCTCGGAAAGAACCCAGTCGAGCATGGATTAGACCGTAATTGCCATAGCGTTAGTAAGGAGTTAATTTCTGAACCATATACTTTGGTAGTTTGTGGCTTCACTTTAACTGTCATAAAAAACGCTTATGAAAAGTGATCTTACACTTAGGTGACATATTTCATTAACAGAACTGACTGAAAAGTTTTGTTTGTTACCGTACAGACTTCTGTACATGCTGGACATAAAGCGCCCTAAGAATCAACACAGCTTAGCTTGGCTCAAAAATAGGGTATTTTGGAATAATAATAGATCAACTTCTGCCAAGGCTATCAATGATGTTCTTTTTAGTTTAAAAGTACGTTGTAAGTTACTTTTTAAAAAGTGAAATGAAAACTTGGTCCTAGGTAAGGTAAAAGTACTCGAATTTGAATATACTGAGGTAAGGAAACGGTATACAAAATTCGTATCTAGGAATGTACCTTAAGCACTTTCCAAAATTGATTAGAGCCAGTTGGGAATTTCAAGAACAGACTCGCTTTAAAATATTTCTTGTCTCTTATGCATTCATGCTTAGACATTTTGTACTTATACTAAGAACACGCTAAGTTTTAAATGTTTGTGTTACTTTGGGTACGACAATCTCTTGATACACGAACATTTTTTTTTTCATTTCAATAATATTGATTGGTTGTTGTTCGATTTACGATTATTTTGTACATAATTTAAATACTTTCAAAAACAAGACATTCTTGAAGTTTTCAGAACTAATGCCTAGTTACAAATTTCAAGATATTTTTTGATTATTATCGATGGTGTTTCAGTTCAGGCTTACTAGCGAAGGGTTGGGCGTATGGTCTGTTTTGGGAAATGCCAGATCACACAAGGAATCTGTGCGGAGGGGCTCGGCTTTTAATCCTAGATGACATTCCGTCAAAGATTGCTTAAAATAAACGGTTTAAGTCCTTTTAAATATTTTCAGCTCCAAATCCTTTCAATTATCATGCTTTTTTGAGGTTTTCTGTGTAGCAAAGCTTTGTAATAAAATTTATATTTATTCAGTCATCAATTTGATTTCATAATTTCATGAAATCTCAAAATAGAGAAACTAATATTTTTGTCAAAATTGTCGCATCTAAATTGACTTAATGACTTAACCATTTTGGAATTGTCTTTCATAGTTAGTTTCCTGAGATGTAGATGACTTTTTGAAAATGGAAGGAGTTGAAGTCCTTAGGCGTCTTTAAAATTTGAAGTATTTGTGTCTTTGAAATCAAGATGGTGGACAACTTCATGGGGGCTGTTCGAACCCTTAGGCATTCCCTTAGCCATCCCACAAAGTCTGATTATTGGGTAACTTTTATCTGTCTCTTCACTTTGGTTTACCCAAAACTCTCTCTCTCTCTCTCTCTTCGTTCTATGCTGATGAGCGGCAGTATATTTCGGTTATTTTGTATAATAAATTGCTCTTGAATTTTACTATTAAAATTTCGTTAATAAAATGCTCGTCATTTGTTGAATATTTGTTTTGGTTTAACATTTGGTTGGTTTGTATGTTTGACTCGTCGTCGTATGTATGTATATTTTGTAAGAATTAAACTAGAAAAATTCTAATTTGAGGTATGTATTCCATTAAATTTGTAATTGTTGTGTTTGTGTGTATTTGGTAAGTACTAAAACTCTATGAAGCATGCTTACACACTAAGAAAGCTTACTAACTGATCCTTATAGCTACTTAGGGTGGCCGAGCGGCTGCCTAGTGCAGCTGTCGCCGTAAGACTTGAAGCGACACCGAAAGCCATAAGTATGTGTATATAAAGAATTTACTTTCAAGCAGCCACAAAACTACTTCTTTTCCTTTTTTTTGTTTGTTTGTTTTCCAATATTGCTCTGTGAGCAGAGAACTTAAGTAAGGGGGAATTTGTTCTGCGGATTGAGTGTTCGTGTAGAATTTTGTCACAGTTATGAGTTGATGTTAATGATTGTTGACAACTAAATCTAAGTTTTAAGCTTAATGAAATATATCCCAAAATTTTAGAAATTTTCAAGCCAAAATCAAAATACCACATATCATTTCTTATGCTCACATTTTTGAATTTTCGTTTTCGTTTTCGTTTTCTTTGATTGGAAAAATATATATAAATAATTATTTTCTTATGCGTAGGTTTTTCTTTGTGTTTTTTTTGTTTTTGTTTTGGGCCAATGCTTTGCTTACCAAAATATTCTCAATCAATTAAATATCACATATCTGGGAGCTCTCTTAAAGGAATTGGAGGAAAAAATAGGGAAATCACAAAGCAAACTGAATATTTTCATGATTGTTTTGGGGTGTGACATTGAGGCGTATACTTAATTTTAGATGCCAATTGCTTAGAGGAGATATTATATGCTTGTTTGTGGCTGGAAAGTGTTGATTAATGTTAATGCAAGTGTTTAATTGGTGTTGCTGTTCTTACTTTGAAAACAGGATGATGACGCTGTGTGTGTGTGTGTGTGGTGTGTGTGTGAGATGACCGATGACTGACATGACATGAGTGTTGATGACTTTGTATAGATGACGCTTTGAATGTGCTCTGTTTGATATATTTTCTAAATTACATTTGATTCTTATTTATGTGTTGTTTTTTTTTTATTTTTATTTGAGGTATTCTCGAGCCACACAACGCTCCTACAACGCTCTCGTGTGTTTCCATTTCGTTAACAATGAGGTAGAATTTTGTGTTTCGCTTGGTAGTCTCTGTTTGGTTTCTTTACTTTTCTTTTCATTTGCTTGGAAGTCCTTGAATTCTTTGATTACTTCAAATACCTGAATTGCTTGGATGTTTGTTTTTTTTTTTTAACCCATCTAAATCATCACATCATAAGTAGTTGGTAGTGTTTATACGTTATTTGGGGTTTAGTTTTAATTATTTATCAGTCAGTCAGTCTTGATTTGCTTACTCTGGTTGTTTACCTTCGTCTTTTCACATCACATCATCACACAATCATCATCAGTCCTATCATTGTTGTTGTTGTTGTTGTTGTCATGCAACTTACGACTAGGCCTTAACGCTAAGGAATGATTAAGTTATATCATAGAGAACAAGAACACAACATCGAGGGATTCGAAAAAAAAACGAGGGGCACACACGTTGATGTCTAAAACCTAGGTACAACACATAGACGACTTATGAGACTTATAGAGAAATTAAGTAAATGGCAACGATTGTTCGACAATTCATATTTCGTTTCATATTTAGCATGATTTTTGTTGTTTGTTGAAAGAATACATAGTTTAGTGCTTAGATATATATATTATATATATGTGTGTGGGGTAACTTATGTGGTAGTTGGGGGGTCTAGACTACCGCGAGTCCGGGCCGTGGCCTTTGGAGGGGCCGTCGCTGGGGCCGTCGCTCGTATTGCTTGCTCAACACGCAATCCTACGCTAAGGTTCTCATATATGTTCTCCGATGCAATGATTAAACCGATCGTTGGTCCACTTACCCAGCTATCGGTTTAGCTTAAAATTAAAGCGGTTATGTGTGCGAGTGCCTAATCTAACGAGTAGTAAGTTTATGTTTAAATAAAATTCGTTTCTAGCAAAACCTGTGCGCCTGCCTGAACAGGATTTTCATATGCTTCTTCTTGACATTTGCAATTTTACACAAACAAAAAACCAAAAAAAAAAACTCTACGACTAAACAAGTGCAGCCCACTAATATTTATAACCCTATAAAAATGGTTCAAACTCAAATCAGGATAGCCTCAACTCATAGAACGTAAAAATAGGATAATTGTTTTGGGGAAATTGATTTAAGATTTACGTTTTTGTTTTTGTTTTGTACTTTGGCAAGAAATTGTTGTAACATAACGAGAACAAACGTGAACAAAAATTCGACTACAACATTGACAAAGACGCCCCATCGAGGCGTTCAACTTAAAATTCAACTAAGAAATTGATTTAGTGCTGGCAAAGACTGGCAGGAAGGGGCAGGGGGATGGGGGGATTGGGGGGCATGTCTAGGCTAAGATAGGGGGCGGGACTAATAATAATAAAAAGGGCGTATCTAATTAAGTAGATACTCTATAAACTATTTTATGCTGCGATTAACATGTTCCTACGTTGTATAAGTTACTATTTAACCATAGATGTGACTTAACTGAGGTAATTCGGGCAATGCTAAAATTATGTGCAAAATTTGTAGGAATTATTTGGTGGTGGCTCTTAACGAATCTTGTATACCCGAGAAAAGTTTAAGTTCAAGTTGACCCCTTATGTAAAGCAAATGTTTCAAGTTGAAGGGCGAAAATGTGAGTGGATTTTGAGTTTTTACCTGAGGGGTTCAAACAGCTTGCACAGTAAATGCTGAGAGCTTGAAAATGTAAACTCAAGAGAGCTTCAGCTATTATTCAGGGACTATTTGTAGATTTTTCATCCTCAAAAAAGCATCTACTTTGAGGTACTCGGAGGAAAAAATGTGCACAAAGAAAGAAATATCTGAATAGCATTTTGATCTGGGAGGGTTAATTTGATACTTTTTCATGGCATTTCATTTTGAACCTAAAGAGAAATGGACGCCTAGACAAAGGTAAGCATGGAAAGTGACAAATAGTGTTAGATTTCGAAAATTCTAGCAACCTGACAAAATATTGATATGCAAAAGAAGCGCATCTAGGGGAAGGGTTGAGGTGCTGAAGCCTGACCTCATCCCCAATTTTGTAGTTTATTTCCAGCTATGAAAAAATTCCAGAAAATCTGGAAAATGTTAAGATTTGAGCTCTGGGAAGGGCTTCAGACCTCATAACTCCTGGATCCCCTTTTAATGGTACGAATTTTTAGAAAACAACTTAAGTGAGGTCATGGCTATCAACAGCGAGCTCTAAAGCAAATTGATGTTTGATGTATCTCAAGCCCAAATCAAAAAGAGTATTAAGCTACTGCTTATGCTGTCTTTCAGGTGTGCAGAGCTAGGTGAAAATTTGTGTTGAAAGTTTTAAGCTAGGTTAGATTAGGTTGCGATGACTGAGAGCGAAAAGTCGCCCTCTCACTTAGGCCTCTTTGGGTACATTGCGATGCCATATTTGTTCCCTGCTAACCCATTTTGATATAAGGGGGGGTCCTCGTTTCTGAACCATTGTGTGGACAGAATGAATTTTAGTAGAGCTGGGATCTCTAGCTCTCATGTATCCGATAGGTGTGTAAGTTTTTAAAGTTCCACAGTGAGAACGCACCCACAACTTCACTCATACACAAAACCCAAGTTTTGTTTATACGGGATTAAATCAATCCCAAACGTTGTCAGAAGTCAATCCCGGATTTTCTCATTTCAAGTACGCATATGGATTGACTTAATCTCGAATATCTCGGTTCTAGTGTAGGAGTTTAGAAGAGGATTGACTTGATCTCGGTTGTGGCTTGAAATTTCAAACCGAAGGTCGAAAAAAACTAAATTTTTTGAGCTTGATTTTATCTCGCCATTTTTTGTTTTCTTTGTAGTAAAGGTGACCGGGTGTGAAAGTTTTTAAAGAGAATATTTTTTCATTAGATGTTTCAAGGTGGGATGCACGGAAGAAAAAACTTCGGGATATCCAAGATATAAGGGATAAAATCAGTTCCAAACGTTGTCAGAAGTTGGTCAATTCCTGGTTTTTCTCATTCCAAGTACGAATGGGATTGACTTAATCTCGGATCTAGTATACAGAAGTATAAAGATCCATTTGGACTGGAAATGTCTGTAATATCCGTACACGTACACAACCGGTCACGTTTTTAAAGAAAATGCTTTTTCATTAGATGTCCCAAGGTGGGATATCCAAGATTTAAGGGATAAAATCATTTCCAAATCTTGTCAGAAGTTGGTTAATCCCGGATCTTCTCAAGCCAAGTACGAATAAGATTGACTTAATCTCGGATCTAGCACACAGAAAACAAGACATTTGGACTGGATGTGTCTCTAATATCCATTTAATCATTCAGCAAAGCTGCAAAATCATTCAAATGATCATAGTTTTTCATATCCTTTGGATGGTTTTTAGCTACTTTGGATATTTTAGACATATTCCGTCCAAATGGAAACCGGAAATTATTCAATGTACATTTTTTAATATCCTTTTATTTTCTCTGTGTTTGGGAGTATAGAATAATATTGACTTGATATCGAAAATCGCGAATCTAGTACGACTTTTGCTTGAAATTTCAATCCAAAGTTCGAGATGAGATCAATATAGTTGAGCTTGATTTTATCTCCTCATTTTTCATTTCTGTGTGTATGTATAGCCAGAATCGTGAAATAGAGCCACATCCAGAGGTATAAAAAAGGAGGCTGCTTCTAAAATCTTCAACACAAATGCTGCTGTGCTGGTGCTGCCCTATACAGCTAGCGTTTCATTATTCTCCACGTAATAAACGACAGAATCGTTGCACTTATTGAAACATTTTCCCCCTTTTGGGTCAACTTTGGTAACATTTCCCTGGTATACACCCCATTCCACCCAGCTATATATTCCCACTACATATTGCTAAGCAAATACAATTCGGTAAAGGTTATGCAAACTCGGCAGTTTTATCGTCCGGCATTTTGAGTGCTTTTAGGATTTTGTGTATTGTTTTCATTCTTTAATACAAACCAAGGGAAACATAATGAACCAAATCGGAATATAACAAAATAAAAACGCAGCAAACAGTATTAAAAATATTTCATTTAATCATTTGAAAAATTCAACAAAAATTCAATATTAATTATAATAATAATGATAGCAGAAAAGTTATGTAGTTTGTGTGTTTGCAATTAAATTTATTTAGTGTTTCATGGTTTTTTTTTTTGTTGTTGTGTCATAATAATAATAATAATCGTAATAAAAAATCAACTAAAATATTCAACTAAATTACATTAAAAGTAGACAAGTGGAATTGCCAAAAATATGCAAGGGTGTGTGGGTGGGGAGAGGGGAAACAACTAAAAAGGTGGTAGGGGGTGGGGGGGGGGGACATAAAGGTACAAAGTATTTCTTGTTTATTATTTATTACACATTACAACAAAAAGTGAGCTAAAAGAAATGGGGCGGGGGGTGGTTAATTTTGGAGGGTTGCGGCGGGGATGCGTACAACTAAAAACAAATATTTGCTACGCTCTCTGCTATTGCCTTTGCATCTTAATTAAACAATTACAAAATTATATATATATATAAACAAAAGAGAGGAAGAACAATAAAACAAAAAAATAAGTTGCGCAAGTTTTCCAGTTCAAATTGCCTAAACTTTACCAATTTGTACATTTCTTCATCAGATGATCTGAGAGAGCTCGAGGCTAACACTGGAAAAGTCCTCGAAGATGTTGTTTTCGATGCGCCTGGAGCTTTCAAAATTAGTTTTTTGATTTTTTGTTTTTTGTTTTTTAAAGAATTTTGGTTAAAGTTTAAACATTTTGGCATATGATTGAAGATCAAATCAGATTTGTGGTATAAAAAAAGCGCGCAAATATTTTGTTTTGTTTTGTTTTTTTTTTCTAAACAAAAAAACTGCCTTCATTTGTTTATAAGGTAAAATTGAATATTTGATTTAGGTGTAAATGTATTTTGTGTTTAGTTTTTGTTTTTGTATTATTATTATTATAATTTGCATTTTATAAAACATTTGTTATTGATTTTTGCTAAGGAGGTAATATAAATTACAAGTTAATGTTATTATTCATTATTAGTTCTGTGTGTGTCTGAGTGGTAGGTAGAGCAATGTGAATAGGGGAAGTAGTCTGACTATTTGTAGGGTGGTTCATATGTCTATTAGATTAGTTTAGTTTTGGGTACTTTAATAAATTTCTCTTGTGTCGTATTTTCTTGGTGGTTGAGGTGGGCAACAGTTTTCTGCGTTTAACTTATTCTTCTTCGTTTTTATCTCTTTTCAACTGAACAAAAGATTCAAAAAACGAAACAGCGTATCTTTAGTAGGTAGAATCAAACTAAAACATGGGCTCTGACTTACACTTACTTTTACATTTACTTTAGTTGGTGGTGCGGTGCTGCTGCTGCTGCTGCCTAAGATCTCTCCTATAGTATTATAGCTTTATAGAACTTATATCTGCGCCTAAGAATGTATGCCAATTAAATGTCTATATAACTCTATATAAGGGTCTGGTGTGTGTGTGTGTGTGTGAGTGTGTTTTTGTGTGCCTATAAATAAATTGTAATTGTTGTGTTTTGCTTATATAAAACCTTAAATTTAGACGAAAACTATATATATATATATAGCATGTATATATATAATTCTCTCAAGTAAATGCCAAAAGATTTTGAAAAGGATTAAGGGTTAAACCTACTGCATTATTTCCAATACAAACAAACAAAAAAACAAATTTGTGTGTATATCACTCAGTGTGTTGTTTATGCCTTTCATTAATATTTTTAAAACTTACTTTTTTGTTGTTGTTGTTTGGTTTTTTGGTATATAAAATGGCGGCAATCCTAAATGCCCAAATGTGGGAGTTGTTAAAAATTAGTTCAAGGTATATGCAAATCGGTTTTGTATTTCTGTCTATGATTTTCAAGCTATTTATAGCACTAAAAGTCACCAAGGGATTCGAGGAAGAGTTGGGTCAGGGGTGAGGGGTGAGGGGTGGGAGGCAAGGGGGTACCAGGAGAGAGCATTCACAGTTGTATCAATTTGAAGTTTTAAATCCCTGCAGATGAAACACAGTATTGAACCAGAATTGGAAAACTAACTGACCGAACTTTTTTGTGGGGAAACTCGAGTTGATAAATTGGTTAAAAATTGCAAAAATTTTTGGCATACAGAAAGCACACAAATGTTAAATCGAGTGTCCACAAAGCAACTTTTAATCACAACGCATCTTGTGGTTCTATATTTTTGGTTAAAGTACTAAACTTTTCAGCCATGCTTCTAGTTTCAGAACATAGAATTTTGACTTCAAAATGTCCAAAGTCTCTCAACATTTCAAGTAAAATAGTTTAGCATAGGGTTGCCCCCAAGAAGGGACACTTTTCGTACTAAAAGTACTAAACTTTTCAGCCATGCTTCTAGTTTCAGAACATAGAATTTTGACTTCAAAATAACCAAAAAATCTCTCAACATTTTGAGCAAGTCTGCCAAGTAAAATAGTTTAGCACAGGGTTCCCCCCAAGAAGAGACAGTACTATCCGTCTCTCTTTAGCACTCACTGAAGCATTATTCGGTTTGAAATGCAGAGTGTGCAATACGGCTGAGGAATCCTGGCTTAGAAGTAGAAATTAGTAGTTCAAAAGCTTCTTCGCTCGTGCGGCAGCACAACAATAAAGGAATTATAATGCAAAAGCTCCAATATTTGTCGGAAAAATAAGACGAAAGCCACTTAACAGTGACATATATTCCTGTGCAGATACCGAAACTTTCTTTGATGTATGCCAGAGGTGCCCACAGTTAGCTTACGGTCGCCTAGACAGCAATACAATTGAAATATATAATTTGGAGAAGGAGTAGACCAATTATTGTCTGATGCTGTGCATGCAAGTTTTTTTATAACTGTCTGATGCACACGAAATCATTCGTTGCACAACAATAAAGTTTACTTGAAGACAAAGCAAATAATACAACAATAAAGGTAAGGCGGCGTCAGTGTGAGTTCTGTGCAAAGTACCTTCTAGTTCAGTGCTGCGTGTACTCTTGAAGCGTAAGCTTTTGGCAAAAGTACTCATCACACTGACGCCGCCTTACCTGTATTGTTGTATCATGACAACGCCTAAGTACATATCTAATGTTGTGTTAAGGAGAGAAATGAAAGAGAGAGAGGGAAAGACACATACAAAGTTGTAGTGGCCCTAGTTCTATGCGCGTATAGCTATGCGCTTGGCAGTGGCTTCGCGTATAGGCTGTGGGCATCTCGGACTTGACAATATGTATTGATACTTTACTTCTACTTTTCTTCTACTTTACTTCTACTTTACTTCTACTTTAAAGTAAATGTTAAAAGTTGAGGCGAGGCACCAGCTTTTCAGCTCAGGAATTTTCTACTTCGATCGGACTATCTTTTTAAATCTAACGAAGACAACCTTTTTAAGTCGAGTTTCCCCTAAAGCTGTAATTTCTCACTAAACTAAGGTTTTTCGCCACATGAAATTACAGCTTACTCAATGTTCGAATGCATTAGTTTCTTGGCTTTGCCATTCGCAACTGGCCAATGGAAAATTAAATTAGATTCTATCACGCTGCGTTGAGAATTCAAAATGAAAATTAGTTGAAGAAACATATTTGCTTAATCTAAGCGCATTCACAGTTGCTTTTTGGGTGGGTTTTACATTTTTTAGAAAAATCTGTTCCTCACGAACAAAGTGTTCACAACTTGAATTGGGTGTTTTTTTAATTTTTTTTTTTTGATAGAATTTATCAGGGGATTAGGGGGTTCACAGTTTGGCTGTTTCTTTTTTTTTTTTGTTTTTTTTTCAATCGAGGCAATTTTGGTAGATTTTTTTTTAAATTTTTTATAAAAATCTCGTTCATTGTGAACAGTCACAGTTTGAAGGCGACACTTTGGTATCAAGTTGTCCTTTAGTTGGTTTGCTTAGAAGCAAACAGTTGGATGACTTGATACATTTCACAGATGTTTTGACGAAACTTAAGCTGCTAGATTTTGAGTTCGTATCGAACAGATTTAAACACAGAAATGAGGGTTCGGGTAGGTAAATTGTTTTTTTTTTTATTGTTCGCATCGAACAGAGTTAACACAGAGGAATTGGGGCGGGGGGTTGGGTATTGAGTTCGTATCGATAATTTAGAAGAGGGAGCTGAAGGCTAGGAAAAAATAGGTTTGAGTACGAATTTGTAGACAGGCCCTGCTTAAAGGACAGCTCAGAATTATGAGCTTGTTTTGGGTTGAGCAACAAATACTCTAATCGATTTACTTGTTAAAAAGTCAAGCCTGATTTCGACCACAGTTGGATATGGAGTGTTTTGTGCTCACCAACACAAGCACATCTGTTTTAAATGAGTCAATGAGTGAGTGAAATTCAGTTCTGTTTTCAAAATAGAGCCACAGAGTTTGCACAAAGTTAAGTAACAAGTGAATATCAGGCAGGTGGATCCGCAATTTTATATTTGTGTTGACAATATACACACAAATATCACATTGTGGATGAGCATCTTTGAAATGCGGCCTGACATTCACACAGAGGACAAAAATAGGATATAACAAAACATTCATTGAATGATTTTGGATGGGAATTTTTCTTTAAATTCAGGTTTTCATCCAATAGATATGCAAATCCAAACCAAATAAATCTTTTTGGGAACTTCTTTATTGGAAGTTCCCAGTCCTTGTCTTTTCTGGCCTTTCTACACAGAGAAAAAAAAGGGGAATATACAGACGAACTTCTCTATAATGAACTTCTGTGCAACGAAGTTTAGTTTATGGCGAATTAAGTTACAGAAAACTGCAATTTCGAACGATATTAAAAACCAAGTTTATTGAAATTCGATATACAGAAGTTCGACTGTACTTTGATTTGTTGAAAGATTTTTGTATATATTTTTGAATGTTAAAATACTCATTTTCAGCATATGAAGCTGAAAATGAATGCCAAATGGCCTATAAGTGTGATTCTTTCTCTGTGTAGGTACTGTTGTTTTGTCAGTTGGCCATAGAAACAGTGTAAATCAGCGGTGGGCCTTAAATATTTGGTATTTAAAACTCATTGGAACGATTTTCGTTCAAGTCACACTACAGTAACTCATGTCTACTATAATAATACAGCCGGTGGTGAGGGCACAAAGAGCCATTGAGTGCCCATGGCTGGTATAAACACAGCAAAAGTGTACCGTAAGGTGAAAAAATCGTAGAAATGTGCAAAAATCCAATAAGGGGTATAAATTTGGAAATAAATAAGAGAAGGGTTTAACTCATAGAGAGGGTTGCTGGAGGAGTATATATATAACAGGGGTTTTAATTTAAATTTTAAGTTCGTAACGAACATACTAAACACAGATTTGGAAGTTCGTTTATGAAACACAAAACACAGGGTAGAGATTTTAACACAGTTTCGGCTGTTTTATGTTTGTTTTTAGTTAAATTTTTGGAAAATATTCATTCACAATAGTGTGGGGGGTGTGTGTTGGGGATGGGTTAGTGGGAATTTGGGGGGTGTTGTTTTTGGTGACTTTTCATTTTCCATGCACAAAAGTAAACACAAAAAAACAGGAAACATTGAACCGCTCTATAAATTGTGGGATATGGGGGGGGCATACCTCTAAAATGTATTCTTTTTTTGTTTTTAGTTTATGTTAAATTTAGAAAAAATTGTTGCCTTATTACCTACTAAACCTAATCATAGTGAGTGTGTGTGTGTGTGTGTGCGTTGAAAGCACACGCGCATACGCACTTTTTTCCTTTAGAGATCCATCACATACGGCTGCTCTACAAAAACAACAACAACTCTACAAGGGTTGGACAAAATGAAGAAGAAAAAAAAACCTAAAAGGTACATACATATATTAATATAGATTTATATATAGATATATATATATGTATATATATATAAAAACTGAAAAATAGCTAACCTACTGCTTACACACTTATGAATTAATGATCACGCTGCGCCGAAAAATTGTGGATTTTTTGGTTGCTTAATATAATTAGAGTGAACATGTTGTGTGCCGCCTAGCTTGTTGAAAATCACCGATTTGCATATACCCTTTGCTATACTTGTGTGTGTGTGTGTGTGTTTATGGGGAGGGGGGAAGGGCAGGGTGTTCAACTGAAAGTTTTGTCTCACTAAAAACTAGATGTAATTACCAATCGTTTCGGTAAAGATGTGCAAACTTATCATTTAGATTTCGTTTTTGTAATGTTTTATTTTTGTAGCAAAATTTGTGTTGTTTTTTTTTTAAGTTTTTTTTTTTTAGTTATTGAGCAGCACAGCAATTTTCTTTAGTTTTAAACAAACTTTTATTTGCTTTGCCTTCAATTTTTGCTAGAAAAAAAATCAATGCAATTTCCAAGTGATGTTTTTTTTTTTTTTTTATACATTTAAAAAAATAGAATAAAACTAAAAATTATTAAAACAAAAAACTCAACAAAAATTAACAAAAAATTGTTTATAGTTTTGCATTGTTTTTCTCTCAGTGTAGTTGTTATTCTGTGTTCATAAAATTTTGTGTTTTTTGTTTTTTTTTTTTGAAATTTTCGCTTCTCGTTTCTTACAATTTTACTAGACATCTTCTTCTCTTTTACTCAGTTGTTCATGCTGAGATAATCATTGAAGAGCTGCATACAAGCGGCAGCCCCACCCCCGTTGGCCTCCTCATACAACTGGGCATAGGAGGGTGCCGGCTGGCGTCTCCCAGCCAAATTGGTGGCGGCATTATGCCGCCAAATATTGGCCGCCTCCAGCAACTCACCGGCTGAAGATGAGGAATTCGAACTGACATCGGAGGCATCTGCTTTGGTGTGACTGCTGCCGCCGCCGCCGCCGCTGTCCTGGTTGATATTCAGATTACCCAACAAATCGGTAAACATATCATGACCCTGTAGTCGCGTGGATGATGTGGACGACGGTGATGATGTGGCACCGCCGGGTAGCTCCCAAATATTGAGCTTGCCATAGTGTGATTGGCTCCAACTGTGGTGACTGCCATTCGATGAGGAGGAGCTGGTCAGGGAGGCGGTGGGTGAGGCGGCATGCTGTAGATCCTTGAAGTTTTCCCTAAGTTGGGTTTGGCCGCCGCCAACATTGGATGAGGTTTGAGTCCAGAGCATGTCCTTGCTGTTGCTGGTGGTGGGACTGAGCGAGGGCTGGGAGCCGCTGCCCGAGGAACAGCCGCTGGTGGAGGCAACCGAGACGTTGCTGCTGTTGCAGCCCCAAAGAGCAGAAATGGCCTCTGCCTGACCCATGGTCGGTTGAGTCCAGGCGCCATTTAGCTTGGTGTTGCTTGAATTATGGCTAATTAATAAGTTACTAATACTGCTGCTGCTGACACCGGAGTTGCTGTTGTTGTTGCTCATTTGCTGCTGTTGCTGCTGTTGCTGGAATTTGCTCATCACATCAGCCATGGCCATGAGGCTATTGGAGAAGTTTAGTTTGTGTTGAGCAGTTGGTGGTGGCTGCTGCTGCTGTTGTTGTTGTTGTTGTTGGAAGTTGGCCATGCGATAATTGCCCTCATTGGTGCGTTGAGTTGAAATGGCTGCCGTGTTGGCAGCTGCTGGTGTTGGTTGCTGCTGCTGCTGCTGCGGCTGCTGTCTTACCTGCTGATGCTGCTGAGCATGGGGATGAGCTCCAATTAGTTCGGGATTGATTTGTTGCTGCAGCGGTGCCGAATAATCAATGGCTGCATTATAAAGCTTCTGCTTGGAGGCCGTTGGAGCACCCGTCGGTGACCCCAACGGGGCCTCATGTTATGCGAGCGTTTGCAGCCGCGTCGCCGGGCTCTTGGCATAGCAGAAGCTCAGCGGCTTCACAAAGTGAGTATCCTGGGTGTTGCAATAGGGGCAGGTCACCCCATGTGAATAATCACTATAGAAGCTGAGACGCTGCTGAGGATGCATTAGCATTTTGAAGCAGTTATTGCACTAATAAAACAAACAAAAAATAAAAGAAAAACAAACAAAATTTAGTATAATTGTCAGCTGAGCTTGAAGAAAAGTTAACTCACCTTAAAACGCTCCGAGCAGCAGGGCATGGCCGCAAAAATGTCATAGGCATACATGGTGCCCAATACCAAACTAGAACCATCCCAAGGCTCATTACAGAATCTGTATTCAAAAGCAAGGAAAACTATTTTAGCAACCATGAAAAGGTTTATTTTTATGAAGGATAATTCACCTGCAGCTGATAACGCGACTGCTGGAAGTGCCATCCAAGCAACTCATGCACACACAGGTCAAGTAAAGAGTACGTCCCTCGTATTTAACCTGCAAAAGTAAAGAAGGGGGAGAACATTTTTAGTTTAAGTTGACAAAAGGAAAGTTCGCAGTCAGCTTTAGACTAAAGGGGTGAATGCTAGGGGAGTGTAGGGAGCCTGTTGAGGCGGTCACATACAAAAGACGTGGTTAACGTTAACCTAATAATTCATCAAGATGCCCAGGGTAGCAGGAGGTAGGACCCTAACAAAGAAAAATTGTTGCAATCAACAAAGTCTACTGATGAAAGTATTGAAAGACTCTTGAAATGGCCATAACCCACCCAATATTTGAAAGTTAATTTGCATTAAAAATCACCTTGATGAATCTTTTCCGACTCCTTTTAATGATACAAGAGAGATGCCTACCATATCCCACCCAACATTTGGAACACCACTTTGACAAAATCAGCTTAGTGAGTCTTTTTCGAGCCCTTTTAACGGTTCAAAAATGATGACTTTCGTGTGCGATTGAACGAAGACTCAAAAATGGCACATGCATATGCTCAAAATGTTATTTATTGAAATACGAATTGACAAGACCCGCAAATGACTCGAATCTGATCAGAAGAATGGGTTAAAAACGACTGCCCACGAAGTGTCCCGACAAAAGCATCATTTACGATCAGAAAACGAGCGCATTTATGACTATTTTAATCAGATCGAGGATTCGAAGAAGACTCGAATTTGATCAAAAATTACATAAAATGTTTGCTGGGATTCGATTAATAGAGACTCGAAAATGACTCATGAATATGCTCAAAATGTGATTTAGTGAAAAAATGACTTATCAAATGACTCGAAACTGATTGGAAACTGATAAGAAGAGCGGGTTCAAGAAGAATCGCGGCAAGGGTACCATTTTCTTGAGCCGAAATAAAAGGTCCATACAGAACTAAAGTCAGAATTGAAACAGAAACAATAAAGCCACCTCCAAGACCCCCAAAATCCAGCGTCTGATTATTGCTGTGGTGCTGCAGCGCAAGCGCAGCCGCATTCGTTCTCGAATTTTCAAGAGTTTCACACTTAAAAACGAGCTAAATTTGATCTCAGAATAGACTTTTAAGGCAAGGGAAGTGAGGTAGGAGAGAAGAGCAACCACATTTGAGAGAACAAAGCGTTGAACTCGCTCTCTCTGTTTTGTTTTTTATGGGAGAGGGGTGTGTGGGGAAGCTATCGAGCGGAATTCTTTGGAATTCCCAACCAGCTATGTCATTGCTGGCACGAAGAGACGGCTGCTCGACTGACTTTTGACAGGCAAAGATGCTGCTTTGAGGTGTTGTGTATACATCGAGCCGGCTAAAACTTGATACATGGTTTAACAATTCATTTTCTATGAAATAAATTTAAGCAAAATTTAAAAAAAACAACTGATATGAAATTGTTATAGGATTTGAGTCTGTGAAGCTTTTGATTTAAGAGTAAGCGATTTTACTATTTAATCTGATGAGCTGTTGATACTAGCAATAACATGCTCGGTTTTTGACAATGCTCAAGAATGAGCAATTTGCAATTTGAGTATGTTTGGCACTTGATTTACGAACTATTCTGCTTAATTTAAGAATGTTTCGTACTTGTATCAAGCATTAAAGCTCTTGGGTCAAGAAAAACGGTATCAAAAATGTATACTTGGATCAAGAATTTGACACTTGGTTAAAGAATTTTCATTTCCTGTCGAACTTCTGACATCGAACATTCTTCATACAAGTGTAAAACTCTCTATTTTTTTTGCTGAGTGTAGCTGTCCTCAAAGAACTAAGCTTTTGGCACAGCCAAGCTGCTGCGGTTTGCCACCATCAGAGCGAAGAGGGCTCTGTCTCTAGTGACAAGAAGTAGAAAACAGCAGAGAGGAGTGCAAATTGTGAGTGCAAATTGTGTAGCACGTGACATTTCCAATATATATATTTTTTTTCCATTTTTGCGAGTCAATTCCAAATGTATATGGGCATTTTATTGAAATGAGAAACTATAATTTTGAACCTGAAAGGGACCTAAAATATAACGCCAAAGTATGAAATGTTTTTTCATGGCTGACGCCAGTAGCTGGTGAAGGTGACCGTGTGTGTAAGTTTTTAAAGATAAAACTTTATCTATTGGATGTTCCAAATCGTAATCGATTCTTTTGCTGCACAACAGGCATACACAGTACCCGCTGCACCACACCCGATTCTATAACTTACTAATCCCTATGTGGGACATTTTAATATGGAAAATTAACATAAAGAAACGGTCCCCAAGTCGTATTGAAATAGAGCCTTTAGTTTCTTTGATCCTGTTGAGGTATGCTTTGCGAAATTTTTCATAAGAGTGTAACTTTGAAGCCGGAGAATACTAAATTCTATACTAACTTCTTCCTTGATTCCTTACATTAAAAGCTTGGAAAATAACTTTTAGTAGATTTGTACATGTTGGTTTTGGCAATTTCAGTTGCATCTATGCTGAATTTTTCTCTACCTAGATTGGTAGTATTATTCATCTTAATTTCGCAACGGCAACCATACCAAATGCCACATTTCCGGGCCAAAAAACGGTAAGCCAAGATACGTTTTCGCCATAACTGTAATTCAATTTGCTTGCTAACAAAGTGCAAGTACCTAGCCGCTGCCTTCCTTTACAAGCAGCATACCAAATGGGATACCAAGGGCCAGCAAGACTTTTACAATTTAGTGCATTTTTGCATGCTTAGTGAAGAGAAAAGGGATACGAGAAACCTTTTGCGACGCGACATAATAATTTCAAATAAAATGCAAAATGCATAAACTAGCCCCAGAGATTGCATTCTCGCCCACGAGCGCCAAGCAGAGGCGACGCACAAAAAAGAGTTCCAAAAGCAGCCACTGCTGGCAACCATGACAGTGGCAGCCGATCCCAGCCAGCCGGCAGTTGGCAATGAATTATAAATCCAGGCTTAAATTAAAGCACCAAAAATGGGGAGCGGCCCGAGGGCGGCCAGGCATAACGTTAAACTGGGAAAGCAGGAAAAACAAACCCATGAAGCGTAGGTCGGCCATTTCTCTTCCTTTCTTGCCACGTGGGTGGAGGAGGGAGAGACGACGACGACGACGACGACTGACTGCATCATTTTGGCATTTTCTGCATTTGGCTTGGGCACTTTATTAGGCGCGCTGCTGTAATTATGTTGACTTAAATGGGTCATAAATTGCTCAGAGTGGGGAAACCTTCCTCTGCTAATTGCAGTTGAAAGTTCTTTGGCTGGGCGCACGTGGGCGAGTGAAAGCCGCGTGGGTGCGCTAGCTTCATGTATGTATGATCTGTAGAAGATTTGACATTTATAAATGATGTCTGACAACCCATAGCTCACCTCAATGCAGCCGCTGGAATGCTGCTTGGGACTCAAAAAGAAAGAGCCATCGACCAGCGGATAACGATCAAAGACGAGCAACGGATCCTCACACAAAATGCAGGCCACGCGGCTCATTTGCGACTGGGCCAGGGATGAGAGTATGAAGAGGCGTGTCTCATCGTTGCCATGATTGCCCTCGTCCTCGATCTGGAATGAAAACAGAAAAAAGGGGGGAAAAATGTTTTTAGTTTAAATTTTAGCTAGCGAATTTCCTAACGAACGGTGGTAAGACATTTCGCCACCCCCTAGGGACTGCTTCTCTCTGTGTGGGGGAGAAAAGTTTAGTCAACCCAATGAACATTTTCAATATATGACACACTGGTGTGGAAGGCGGACTCTGTCTAAGCGCCAACAAATGAACCATAAAATCCAAACGTGCCAGCAGCACAATGTGGGGGAGGGGAGACCTCTGTTGTCTAAGCCAAAAAGTGGCTAACACGTTGGCCAAATTGAATGCACACACACAGACACACAGGTGGATAGTCAGCCGCCAGCAGTCCAGGCCAATTCCCAAATCGATAATCAATATGGCGAGCCAGCTACCTTCTAATAAAGCCATCAAAAAGCCAAAGCCCAAGGTGTTGAAAGGATGCACAAAATATGGCCAAATGTACTAAGGGGCCACCAATCAAAGCCAACTAACCCAATGATGTAGCCATCCACCTGGTCGAGACGAAAATAACCGCACACAGCAGACACAGAGAGCTGAATTATTTAGTGAAATAAAATTTGTATGGCCATATTAGGTTAAAGGACACGTATTCCTCATCAATTGCAGCCAAGGAATGTGAAGTGCTAGCTTTAGAGTACCCCTTAGAGTATGTTGCACAAATATTTGTACAAAACTTACACAAAGAATTCCCTCGAGAGGTCGAAAGCCGAATTAATATTTGCACGAAATGTCTCAGCTCATAAATCCAGGCGAAACAATGCCTAAAAACATGATTCCAACAGCTGCAAATTCGATTAATGAATGTTTGCAGTGAAAATTAAGACAAACAACAGGGATGAGGTGATGCGAGTGGAATCCCACTTATTGAACAATAGCCAGCACAGAGGTGGAGGACGACGACGAGGGCCTACAGCAATTAAGTTGATTGCTCAAGGAGTGGGTGCTTAAGCTGGCGTGTCTAGGGTTACACAGTTACAGACAATAACAATAACCATACACAATGATTATTCCCCGAATCGCCGTAACAATACAAAGTGCCCATCCAGACGAACATTCCGTCAAGTGCAAAAACTCACTGAAATTCTTTCTTAATTTTTTGTTGTTGTTTTTTTTTGTGATCAATAAACATTTCTTTTTCATGGGGCTACGTGACGAACTGCTAATTTCAACGTACCAGCAAAAGGATTTGGCCAAGCACTCCAAAACCAACTTATAAGCATGATTATTATTGGGCATTAACTGCTCAAGTCAAAAGTCGAAGTGCAATAAACTCAGTCCAACTCAGACACTAATGAAGCCACCATTCAGTTGTCATTTCCCCTTTTGGCTTGCATTGAACGCATAAATCAGCGTTTCCCTTTTCGCTGACCATAAAACAGTGGGCCACAAATCAAAAGGCTTCCGCCAAAAACCACACCCCAAAATATATAGAGCAAGTCAAGTCAAACAATGCAAAGACAATGGAAAAGGGGACAATCAGAGAGTGGGAAAAACTCTATTCAATTGAAAGTGCTGCGATATTCATAAACACATTAAATTAAATGGCATTTCAATGTGTGGATGGGAGGAGGAGGGGGGTAGGAAGTTAATGCATTAAAAGTTGTAAACAACTTCTACATTGTGCTGGTTAACAGCATCAAGAATGGATTGGGTCCTTTTAACAGTAGCTTTTTGTCTTCAGAATGCAGCATGTTGTTACATTCATTGCTTTAAGCAATTGAGAACTGCAAAAAGTATTGAAAACATAGACGAGACATCTTTAAGACTTCATACCAAACTATAACCCTTGATTAAAACTCTTTTTCGTACATCTAAAACAAGCAAATAAGTCGGTCAAACCGAACTATAACATACGCTGTACCTACAGAGGTATACATTTTGATGTGTAGCAGCGAACATTCTTTTGCTCATAACTCGACCAACGTTCATCCAATCTTTACCAATTCTTTGGCGGATCCATAAACAATCTTGATTACTAAATATGTCTAAAAAGTACAAACTATCTATCTATAAAACAGTGTAAGTAATTGCAGTGTCGATAGGGGGCGTGGCCCAAATTGAAAATAAACTTTATCTGCCTGCAACTAAAGCAAGTTTTTGTCCCACGCAAGTGAAACCTCTATCTCTTACCATCTCTATATCTCTATATGGCTATATCGTCTCAGCTCTTGATGCTGATCAATCAATGGTCTTCAAAACTGCAAGCCAGCCTGAGAAGCTTTTTAATGGCTAGTGAAGGTGACCGGTTGTGTAAAAGCGTTTGGGGAAACCTTTTTGCTAAAAGATAGCGTCTTGCTCGGAGAAAGAAGCTGGCGATTAGAAAATAAGAATGTCCAATCCAGTCCGAGGGACTTCAAATGCTCAGAAAGAATAGAACAAAGTGAATTGTGACTCATTATAAACTTGGCAAACCGCAGTCAGTCTAAATCAGTTTTGACCTTACATTTGTATATAATTATCTTTGCACTGATAGGTTACACTTCCAAACCAATTGGAATGAATAGTTCTTAATATCATGTTTTTGATATTAAAACATCCATTTGTCATAGACTTTGAGTCTATTTGAGTCCGGTTTTCATCAAACTTGGAGGAATTATAAAAAAGCATAGGAAACCTATGAATACAGAGTTTGAAAACGTTTCAACTGAAAAGAAAGAAGTTTTTCTTACTTAAACTGGTTTTCCGGCCGATTGTTCCTATGGGGAGCTATGAGATATAGTCATCCGATCCGTTCGGTTGCAACATATTAGTAGAGTGCAGCAAAAGGAAGACTCTGTACAAAATTTCAGCTCGATAGCTTTAAAACTGAGAGACTAGTTTGCGTAGAAATAACTCAATCGACTCAGCTCGTCACCCTGATCAAGAGTATATATAGTTTATGGGGTCGGAAATGAATATTTATATGCGCTGCAAGCTTCTGGGCAAAAGTGTAATACCCTTTGCAAGGATATTAAAAACATCCATTCCAAATGGATACCGAAATCATTCAATGGATATTTTTGTATATCCTTTTTGTTCTTTGCGTACCTCTTAACATTTGAATATTACATTTAACTTTAAGATTTATTTTCTTTTATAAAGATTGAAAATTCTCTTGAATTAGGTTTTCCTTATATCTTAAAGCTTGATTTGTAACAGGCTCGAGCCTATTACCATTCCTACTGACTTCTGCCTGACTTGATTTCCTTTGGGCCACAAAATGCTCAACACATGATATCTTCATTTTGATGTTGCGGTTTGTAGTACAGACTCTGCATTTCAAATCTGGACTTAAGGATATTTGATATCATCAATGCTATCAATACTTTGCAACGATTTTGGCTTACATGAAACAGAACCAAGACCTTAAAATCCTCAACTAATTTCATCGAGTAATCAACGTTAACTTCATACACTAAATTTTCTCTCAGAAACCATTCCAGACATCATTCCTAAGGCAAGACTAGGAAAGGCTTAGCTTATACCGGAGAAGCAATCAATTCTTGGTGAAATGGATTTACATTAACAGTTTTAATATCCTCGGGGAGACTTCTAAGCGTTTTGACTGAATTGATTAAAAACTGTATTAACAAACTCAAAGGGTTTCCAACAATATCATGTTTGTCGTTCCGCCAACAATGCGGCATTAAATCAATTTTTGTATTTTGTTTACGCTCCAAACTCTACAAACATGCGGGAGGAGTGTTTGTGCAGACAATCAGCAAACACATCTGTGCCCCTCGGAGCAACTCACAACACAAAATTAGTTTTTTCCACCTTTGTGGAAAGCTAATTTATGCCACAAAGCCTCATTAGAGGAGGCCAAACACGCACACACAGATCAAAAAACTATTTTTATTAACCCGGAAAAGACAATTTTCACCGTCAATCATTCTGAATTGAAAAATTGGCTAAGGAGCTAAGGCAATACACAAGACACAAATTAAATGTGTTTTCTTGTGGGCGTCAAGCAAAAAGTCAAAAAGACAAAAGTAATGGGGAAAATAATAATTTAAAGTGCGCGCGTGTGTGTGTGGGCTGGTGGGCGTGGTGGGATGGTTGGTTAGGAGTTGTTTTGGCATTGCCAGATGTGACTTAAAAAACTGACACTGACAATGAACTAAAAACGCAGGCAACCCTTTGTATCTAAGCTGGAGGAGCACTTTTATAAATGAAATGGAGTAATAATATTTTGCGACAAGCCAAAAGCAGGATGCCAGCACCCTTAACAATGGCAAAGCCAAAAGCATTGCATACACCCAGGCGCAGCTGGGTAACAATGCAACCAACACACAACACAACATAACAACAACAACAACTATAAACATGGCAGACAAACAAACATTTCAATAAATTCAAAAAGTACCAGACAATGAGAAAACACGCAAAAGGAGTGCCACAAGCAAAAATTCTGCTCAGAGCGGAAAAGCAGTTACACTTGGAAAAAAAATAAAAGCCAAAAACGATTATACCTGAATATGCAGGTGTGACAAAGGGCTCAGTTGAAGTAGGATCTGTTAATTCAAAACTAATCCCAACTTTACTATACAAGAAAAAGAACTGGGCAACTTAAAGTTAGTAAAAATTGTTCTTTAAATTAAGTCTAAAAGATTCTCAGGGGAATGGGTATACATTTTTAAGCGCAAAACTTAAAATTTTTCGTTGTTTAAGCCAGTTTTCGGCCATCGAAGCAGAGACGTGGGCAGAGTATTAGCTGCTGGCAAATAGTTTGTGATTTAGTAGTAGAATTTACTAATAGATTTGGTAGCTTAATCGAACTAGCAAATCAGAGTAAATAAAAATAGAGGAAAGTTAACTTAATTTGAAGTACTTTTTTCACTAAAAACAAACAAGTTTTTCTTTTCTGACTCTACTTTTCTTTGACAGCTATACTATATCGATGTTCGATTTCAATCAAACTTGGCAGAATCATGGGAAAGCATAGCAAACTAAGAAATACTAAGTTTGGAGGCGTTTTCTTTGAAAACAAATAAGTTTTTCTCACTAAAACTAGTTTATCGACCGTTCGTTCCTATGGTAGCTATATGTTATAGTCATGCGACATCGACAAAACTTTGGAGAATTGTGTGAAAGATTAAAAAATACATAAATGCCAATTTTAAAGAGGTTTACATTGAAATCCAACAAGATTTTCTTACTAAGACTATTATTCTAACCTTACTTTTGTATAACAGCTATACTATATAGATCTCCGATTTCGAACAAACTTAGTGGAATCATGTAAAAGCATAGCAAACTAAGAAATACAAAGTTTGGAGGCGTCTTCTTTGAAAACAAAAAACTTTTTCTCACAAAAACTAGTTTCTCGACCGATCATTCTTATGGCAGCTATAACATAAAGTCAGCCGATTTTGGCAAAACTTTGGAGATTTGTGTGAAAGCTAATAAAATAAAAAAATGCCAATTTTAAAGAGGTTTTCAATGAAAACAAAAAAGTTTTTCTCACTAAGACTACTTTTCTAACCTTACTTTTATATGACAGGTATACTATATACATCTCTGATTTCGACCAAACTTAGCGGAATCATGGGAAAGCATAACAAACTAAGAAATACAAAGTTTGGAGGCGTCTTCTTTGAAAACAAAAAAGTTTTTCTCACTAGAACTAGTTTTACGACCGTTCGTAGCTATGGTAGCTTTATGTTAAAGTCATCCGATCCGGCAGACAGAGAAGAAAGAAGATTTAGTGCAAAGTTTGGTGGCGATTGGCTTAAAACTGGCGAAGGAGATGGCATAGAAACAGACGGACAAGGCTAAATCAACACGGCTCGTCTAGCTGATCAAGAATATATATAGTTTGTATGGTCGGAAATGCTTCTTTCTATGCTTTACAAACAACTGTATAAAAAGAAAAGCTCTCTGCCTACTGGCAACTTCTCTGCTTTCGTTGCCGAACTCTTGGCTTGATACCATAAATTCCATAAACTAATACTGGGCTTGTTCTTAACACGAGGTCACTTTATTTAATCACTTAGGTATCAAAAGCAAACAAACTTAATTATAGCTCAAGAATCTTTAAACAAATATCATATAGATCATATAGATTAAACCAATTGAGAATTTCAGGGACAGGTTCATGAAACTTCATAGGAATTTGTAACTTGTAGAAATTGACAACGAAAATGTCTTTGTTCACTTAAATAAATTTCCTTTAGCCAACCCTTTTTTTCCTGAGTGTACAACCAGCTAACAACTGTGAAGTGGCTTAAATATAAAGTTGGCAGTTGGGGTGCGGGGGCATTGAAATAGCAGCTGTTTTCTTACACATTGTTTTCCACTGAAAATCCCATGTCATTTGCACTTAATTCAAATACGCGACACAATTGCTAAATGAATATGGTTTGGGCGTCGATTGCATGTCTGCATAATTTAAATTGTACAACAAACATTTCCTCCCCATTTATTTGCAACGTTTTCAACCGAATTCACTTTCACAAAGAAGCCAAGGACCTTCGTTTATTTTAATTCGTTTTTCATTTTTTCTTTTTTGTCAACATTTTTTTTTATTTTTTTTTGCATTTGCCTTTTAGCCAAATGCTGTATTTGCCTTTTAGCCTTAGATGTTTGCTGCGGACCAGACCGGACTCCGTCCATTATTTATTGTGTGTAATGGCTTTCTTATTGGAAATTTTTTGTTAAAGCGATTGCAGTTTCCAATTTTGTGCTCCGCGCCTGTAAGTATGCAGAGTTTATTGAACTGCATTTTCATAGTCTTCTTTGGTACAAATTGCCAGACATTTTTGTCCGACTTAAGCAAGCAATTTAAATGCATTTCGTTGGCAGTTAATAGTTTTATTATGTTTCCATATAAAACTTAATTGTTTAATTATTTTTAAAGGCTCTTAAGCGCGCCGTTTGCCATTGAAAAGCAGCAGCAGAAGTTGCATTACGTTAATGCGAATTTAATCCCCGGCAAAGTAGAAAGGAGCGAGAGCAAACAATTGGTGTAATTTCCTAATCCCCAGATATGTTTCGGTACTAAAACTTTCTGTTGTAACCTACTGGGCGTATGAGCAATGCACTGATAAACTTATCGACATTGCGGATCAATGAACTTTTGCCGTTCTGGTTATGCCTCTCAGGCGATAAGTGTGTGTTTAACGCTTAGGCCTCTATTTTTAAGTGGAAATTGCTACGCATTTTTTCTTCTAGTTTGTTTCGCCTTTATCACGAGGTCTCCAGATAAGAGTGTCAGCAAACTGCTTGGCCAACTAATTGATCGTTGCATGCGAGACGGGGAGGCAGCCACTTGAACCTAATTAAATTTTTTATCGTCTCACATGCAAAGCGAAAAGTCATTTGGAGCATATCTTTATAATTGCAAAAAAAAAAAACAAAATGCTAAGGAACCGGGAATGGCAAAAGCCGTCTGCATTTTAATTACAAGCACAAAAGGAAAATGGCAGTCAAAGCGTGGAAATGCTAACCTCTAAAAAAAAAAAAAAGTTTTTAACAATGGCAAAGAAAAGTGACGAAGAAAGTTGAAGTTGGATTAAACCCAACTGAAACCAAATTCATTAAAGACGTTTTCAGGTTGAAAGTTCAAAATACTTTTTCTTTAAATAATATAATTAAAAGCGCGAGCGCTTTGACTCCGTCCTGGTGTCCCTTGTCAAACAAAAGCAGCTCAGCAAAAAATAAAACTTGAAAAGCCACCAAACAGTAGAATGAAGGTGAAGACCATAAAAAAACGCAGCCAGACGCAGACAATGAAAACAAGCAAAGCAAAGCACACACACACACACACACCCTAAATACGCACATAATGAAAATGTCAAAATAAACACGACATTAAAAACCTTACCAAAAAACGGAGATGTAGACAAACAGACAACACAGACACAAATACACAAAAAGCGAAGCCAGTGCACTCGACGCCATTTTAAAGGCCAATAAAGAGGCAAGAGTCCTTGATGTTGACTGCACCTAAATGTGTGTGTGTGCCAAGAGCTGAGCACTCAAGTTCAATTTGAGGAACCAGCAGAGGGAATTCTGTGCCCAAAAACTGAGAGACATTATGGTATTGAGCAGTGCAAAAGCGGCACAAAAATGATTTAGATAGACTTTCTGGAAAAGAATATCAAGAGCGCTTTAGTCTTGGGGCCCGACTATATTTCTCGCTCCAAACAAGCAGTACGATATGCTTTGAAAAAAAGTTGTACTTTAATATACGCTGTACTAACGAAAGTGTATGCTCAGCATGAGTTTTAATGCAGCAAACGTTCTTGTGCTTATAACTTGACTAAACAGTTCAACTGATCTGTACCAATCTTTAGGCAAATCGAAAAAAAATATCCTTCTAGCTGTAACGTTTTTTTTTCAAATTGCGGGAGTGAAAGGGGGCGTGGCAAAATTGAAATAAACTTTATCTCTTTGCATGTATAAGAAGTACATGCCCCACTTATGTCGAACCTCTTTATCTTACCCTCTAAAGGATCTGTTTGTTCACACGGACAGACAAACAGAAATGGCTGTATTAACTTGGATGTTGATACTGCTCAAGAATACATATACTTACTATACGATCGGAGTTTATTTCTTTGCTCATTTGCACTAGCCTAATAGACTCTAGGTACCTTTGGTACAGAGCATAAAAACGCTTTTGAATGCAACCTGCTTTGGTTTGGAATTTTGTAAGCACGATTCGCTCTTTGAAGTTATTACTTTGAGTACAAATCGATCTTGAATGAGTAATTTACGATTAAGAATTAGCATAAGAAAAATGTTTTAATAAAATATATTTACAATCTTAATGTTTCATGGGGCGTAAGCTAAAATGGTATTGGTTCTAAGGTTCTAATTCAAAAGGATTAGTTTAAGAATTTTAAAGACTTCATCTAACTATGTCCAAAGTTCTTTATCCAATCAATCCAATCCAATCAATTAATCTAGATCAGCGATGCCCATGCCTTATGCGCTTCATGCGCTAATGTTGTTGTAGTGCGCAAACGCCTCAGCCATGCGCATACGGCTGACGCATAGACATAGGCATAGGCTGGCTG
The DNA here is from genome assembly GCA_035044965.1 of Lordiphosa andalusiaca. Lineage (NCBI taxonomy): Eukaryota > Metazoa > Arthropoda > Insecta > Diptera > Drosophilidae > Lordiphosa > Lordiphosa andalusiaca. The sequence continues at coordinate 2,335,065 of JAWNNM010000036.1, forward strand.
CTCTAGCGGAATTAAAGGCAACAACAATACGTGTAGGTAGCACGTATGCGTCTCTCTTATATGCTCTTGCGGAACTAAAGGCAACAACAATATGTGCAGACAGCGCTGTATCAGACAGCCACAAGCACTCACACACACAACCGGCAGTAAACGGTTTTCTCTTTCGTTTTCTTGTGGTAGTTGTTGTTTCTGCATTAGGTTTTATGTTTGTGTGAGTAAAAACGCACTCAGAAGAAGCTGTTCAAGACCATCTTAGAGTATAATAAAAAAATCAAAATATTCAAATCATTCTTGAAATTCACAATTTAGGGATTTCGCCTAAGGGATTTCAATCAAGAATTTAATGCTGCAATTAAGAATTTTATTGCATTTTTTACGTTTTGAAACAGAAGGTTGTTAAATTATGTGCGAAATTTCTTGGATTATCCATCTGTGTATCTATATTTTAAGATAGGGTGCTACATTCTTAAAAAATTCGGCTTGCAAATTAGAAATTCACCTATAAAATCCGTCCTAAGGCGATTCACCCTAAAATTAAGAAATCTTGCTGTTTCTGAAACTATGAAAATTTTCCATAAATGAAAAAATATTTTTCTTAATTTTAGAGTGAATCGCCTTAGGACGAATTTGAGAATTTGTAGATTTCAGAACTAGTGTATATTTGATAAAATCTCTGAGTTTAATAGGTTCAAACAGAAAGATCAAGAATATATATATAAATTGTAAGGATGGAATTGTTTCCCTCTGCCTGTTAGTTGGGCGACAAATAACTCAGCTTACTTTAAGACTTCCGTCAAAAAACTTAGATAAACCACTTCTCATGCAGCTCCCCATACATAAACTTGTCTAATATCAAGAAATTGGAGAAACTTTAGTCACATATCCGACAAGTTAAGCTAGCAATGTGAATTCTTGATAAAAAAGTATACAAAAGTTCTAAAGCGAACTAGTTCCATTCCCAGAGCTCCTTCCACTCGGTTACTCTCATTAACCAACCGAATATGAAAACACTGATGTGTAGTGATGTGGCTCATCATCAAGACCGCTAATCGCCGCACAAAAGACATTGCTCCTTCACACACAAAAAACTTTCGGTAGGTGTCACCAACACACCGCTAAGTAGCTTCCCCCCCCACTCGTCCTTATTAGCATTTCTAATTAAAGTGTAGTAGAGAGCAGCGGCGTCTTGTGTATCCCATATGAGTCAGGATGGGCGAGGATAATGACACCTGCTCAGACACAGACATGCGCTCTTATTCATGAAACGGAAAGTGCCGCCTCAAATGCTGCTCTCGATGGTCATGTAAGCTGCATGTTTAGCGACAATTAAGACGCCCTTTAAAGCTTTGACTAGACCCAGACAGTGGCACTCCCATTGAATGTATTAAAAGTGAAAACATTTACATTAATAATTAGCAAACGCCTTCACTTTGTTGGACACTGAAAAACTTTATCAACTGGCACACAAATTGCAATTAATCAAGTTTTTGGGGGGGAGAGTTTAAAAAACTCCAAGTTGACAGTTTAACTGACTAAACAAGGTGCGATAAGTGTGCAGACAGGGTTTTGTACCATCATCCCATTGCCAAAGTTGAACAGCCAAAAACAGAAATCAGCGCAGGACAATGACCATGAAGTGGAGGAGCCAGCCACAAGAAGGAACAGCAACAGCTGCTGTCAACGGTTAAGTGAAAATGAAAATGATTTAAAGCACATGGACATGAACCCGGAGGGTTCTATCTCTCTTTCTCTTTCTCTTAAGAGGCAAAACTTTCAAATTGCTTAGCAAACTGTTTTTGTTAGCAAGATGGATAAGAATAAGAGATTGTTGCAGTAAGGCTCATGTTGGAGAGAACCGTTTTAAACTCAAGATCAAATCTCTGATTCTTCTGCAAAAGCTTTTGTAGATGTTTTTTTTGTCCATAGCATAGCATACTTTTTGAGGTTTTTGTCAAAAGCATAGCATACTTTTTGAGGTACATGCCTATGTTGTATGTACTTTCTCTTTCTTTTTGGCCAATAAACACGTGCGAGTTCAGAGTTTTATATGCCCAGCCAGCCGCAAAGTAATTAAATTGCAAGACATAATTTTGAAGGACGAATTTTGAACTTGCCTGCTTGTCGACGGCCACTGAGTTATAATATACCCTTGGGATAAGTTCATTACACATTCTTGCAATTGTTCCCATCTAAGCAGACAACAGTACAAGCAAAGGGCGTATCATGTGTAGAACTGGGCGTGGCCTTCACTTTAACGATAATTAATTTTTGCAATCGTCTTCCAGTTCAACCAAAGCATCTTATGGTTAATGAAGAGAGTAAGCAGGAACACACACACACACACACATACGCACAAGGTGAGCGAGCAATACCAATAAAAAGCCATTGAGGAATCCTATCCAGGACTTTAGCCAGCGGTTCAATGGCCGGCTCAGTGGGGCGCTTTTTGGCTGGCTGGTTATTTATTTAAAAGATGCTTAGCCCAGGCAGCGCATAAATTTTGCAAGCGTTGCAAATAAAAAGGAAATCCATTCATGGATACAAAAAAACGTTAAGTGCGCCAAATAAAAAAAAAAAAAGGATATACGGCAAAGATATTACAAAGTTAAATCAATAAATAAAGCATAAAGAGGAGCCAACAAAAGGCGGGCGGAGTGTAGGGACGAAGTGGCGCCCCATCAACGTCATTAAATCAATGCTGCCTGTCGTTGCCAGCAATAGATAACGACGACAAACAGGAGGAGGGAGGCAAGGTGGCGTGAAGGAGTGCAGGAGACGACGACGACGACGACAACGATGCAGCGAAAGTTTGCCAAGTGACATTAACACAAACGACAGGCGGACAAGTGTGGAACACAGAAGTGGCAGATGGGAAGGGGACACATTAAAATACAGTAAAAGCTGCCCATACGGAAATCCTTTAATCAATATGTGCGGGGTGGGGGAGGGCTTCAATGAAATATTTTAGATTTAAAGAGGTCTGCACTTTTAAAAGACGGAAAAAATGAAGCAGTGCACCCATCTGTCTAAAAAATGGTCGTGTTCAGCAGAAAAACTTGATCTTTAATCCGTTTTCAATGATATTCCTGCTAAACTCTAGAGCAGGCCTGCCTGCCCAAAAGCAGCATGGCTTAAAGCACTCACCAATACTCACAAAGAAAAGCACCAATACCAAAAAGGGAACCATTTTTTGTTGTTGTTGATCAGTTTTGCTTGCGAGCCCAAACAACAATCAAACAAGAGAACAAAACCGCGACGCATACACACAAATTCGTTTGCATGTGTGTCGTTTTGTATACAATTATTGCTTTTCTATACAATATACGGTGCATTTACAAAAACAAAACCTACACAAAGAGCATACGGCTGGGCAACGCTGCTCTAGAGATACGCGGTAGCATCATAGATATTTTGAGGTAACAAGAATGAGGAGCATATATCGAGTTAAAAGTATGCTCTTTTAAGTGATACAAGCTGCAATTGTATATCGATAGGCTTGTTATCGATACCAATAAGATTATTTTGGCTTATTTTGTGCACCTTATTTGAAGTTAAATAAACTTAAAAATATATATTGAAACTTAAGTAATGTTATGCCTTCCAAAAATCAACAAATCTCTCTGCTGAACACGGCCTTTATCATCACATAACTTCGATAACTGAAATACGATTGTTTGACAATCATGTTTGTTGAGCTGGAATCATACTAATGTGTATGATTGGCTAACCCGAAAACTGAAAATAAACTGGCAAACTCACAGCTCGAAAAGCGCTCAAAGGTTGTGCGAAAAGTAACCTAAAATTAGCAATAAGCCACATTCAGTAGAGCATTATAAGCAATATGAAGTCGGTAATCGTAAATCAGACTTATCTTCTAAATGCGCCCATTGAATTAGAAAGAAAGTTAAAAATTAATCATTTGGAAGCCTTAAGTGTTTGATTTTATTTCTCGGATAATCACTGCAAGAGGGATTGAGAGGTCTCAGTTCGACTTTAGCATACATACATAAGAGTTTTAATGGACTGAGGCGCACACACACAATTGAATAACCCTTCGTTTGGTTTAACTCTGCATTGAAGCTATATAGTTAGGTTTTAGACACAGACAGGGCCTAGTACTATAGGAGTTTCACTTTTTTTAAGCATGGTTTCCTGTACTAAAATGCTAAAAAAATAAATGAAATATTCAAATATACAACTAAACTGTATTGATAACCTAAATGTGTTAAACCAATTTAGCGACAATAGATGGAAGGCGAAAGTCCCCCAAATGTTACTAAAAGAAAGTCGAAAGCGGTTACAAGTTTAATTATAATTAAGGACTTTTCAGAAAAGGTTTTTTTTTTGCTAAAACTTTTCTGAATTTTGCAAAATTTTCGAAAAGTCCGGCTGAACCCAAAATGATTTAAGCTGGGATCAGTCAATATTTAACATTCAAAGTCAAAAATTTGTTTACTTTTCATAGATTTTCTACAAGCTTCTTTTTATTTATATTCCCTGCACATGTATTTCGTCCTTAACTTCTGCATTCATTGGTATTAGTTTAATGGGTGTTGAAAGGAAAGTTCCTCGAAAGTTTACACAACTTTTAGAATTGAAATCCCTTCCTTGTGTTCATTCGTGTCGTGTGTTCACTGTAAAAAGCACACTCTCCATTGGAAAGAAGTCTACTGCAAGACAAGTGCCGTCTGCTAAGATGTTGTCAACCAACGCGCGACAATGCCAAAAACACAATTGGGGCGTGTCCAGGACATTGAAGTAAAGTGTCAGGTGGGTAGGAGAGAAAAGGGGGCGGCATGCTGTAGTAGTATGCCAGAAGAATTCTTAAAAGGTAGTCGTCTAGGCGCCAGATGAATGAAAGATGCTGCTGGCTGATGCCTGGCAAACTCAATTGTTTTTGTGCAAGCCAAGGCAAATTTTGATTGAATTGCAGACAAGAGATGAAGCTGATGATGTTGGGCGAGTGTAGAAGAAGGCTCGCCGCTCCTTGCACACAAGTTGATGGATTAGTTTAATGAAATTGAGGAGTCTCAGTGTGAGCCAGACAAACCTTTAAAGCAGCTTTAAGTTTATTGATCTTTTCCTTGGCCTTGGCGATTAGGAAGTGGCCATGCCACAAAAACCACGTGAGCGGAAATGATTGTTGTGCCAGTCCAAGCCAGACGACGACGACAACAGCAAACATTGTATATAGATGTGGGCGATAAGGCGTCAAACTGGCAACAAAGTCAATAAGCAAAATGTTTTTGCAGCCTGAGAAAATCCTTTAATGTGCTGTTAACGATAAGCCGAAGCCCGAGAGGACCCCAAAACTAGGAGCGCATATTAAAACAAATAAGCCAGCACCTAATAGACTGCCGCCTTAGGGATAGCAGACAACCCCCATCCCTTGTGTCCAACCACTTTGTGACCCATGTCAAACATGTTAAACAGTCATGGCGGGAAAACTGCTCAGGTTCATATATATATATAAAACCCAAATATTCAAATTGGTCAATGACTCTACAAAGTCTGGCTTGCTAAATTGCAGTAAAAATCAAATAAGAATATATTTGTTTATGCTCCAAGCCAAACGGATGCGACTAATTGGTGTTAACTTGAACCTTATGGCCGTTGAAAGTTAATGAAAAAAAAGAACACACATGTGTGCACACTCACACTCACGCGTCCAGGTAGCTGCTGAGAGGAAGGTTCCCTACCTTGGAGTTCAATGAACTTTGCCTGGTAAAAATCAATAGGCGGACCAGGTTCCTTCAGTTCAGGTTTTTTAAAATACATTTCTCTTCACAAAAATGAGCATCAAAGGCACTTCAAACATCAGCATTCTCATCATCATCATCAGCAGCATGTAAAATGTTTCGACAGACGCTTATGAATGAATCAAAGGCAAAGCACAGGCACAGTTGGCAAATACTCACTCGTAAAATAAAAAAAAGCTGGCAGCCAGCAGCCTCCTGAAGTGGAAGTTTTCCAATTTCCCCCCCCCCCCTTTTTTGGCATGTCCAGCTATTTTTAGGCATTTTTTATGAGCAGGCAACAAAAAAAAAGTAAGTAAATAAATAAATAAAATGAAAATTTGCAACTGCATATGGGGAGGCATGACAAATTTCAATTTTAGAGTTGTCCAAATCTTATGAGATTTATGCGTTTTGTGTGAACGTAACACATAATATATATTTAGTTGGTTGGTGATTTTTGAGCATTTTCAATGCACAATTTTGTGAAATGGTCAATCAATTAAATTCAAATTGGAGAGTTTTTCTGAAGTGTGCATATGGGGGTTTCGCTTTTGATAACTTTTAACTGAATAGGAGATTTAAATTGAATAAAGTATTGAATAAGAGTGAAAAAAGACCAAATAAAAGTAAAAACAAAGTCGTCTTTAGCTCCCAGTTGTGTTTGTATTTAAAACACAAAGTTTTAAGGTGTGCAAAGTGCTGCCCATCGCTGCCCAGTAAAAACGATTGTTCTCCCTTCAACTCGCCTATTGGTTATTCAATCTTTACTTTTTCTTCAGCGGATCAATAAATAATACTGATTACTAAATATGTCCAGAAGGTACGAAGCTTCTATCTATAACATTTTGGAATATTTCACTTTTTTTGACAAAATTTAACACTTTACCAGTCCTATGGCAGCTGCTAAAAGATATGTGTGATCCGATGTTGTCAAAATCTGTCTGAGAGCAAAAAATATGTACATTACCCCAATTTTTGGAGCGATATTATTGAAATCAAAGTTCTTAAAGGTTGTATTATAATATTGCCCAGAAGTTTGCACCGCATAGAAATTTTCATTTCCGACCCAATAAACTATATATATTCCTGATCAGGGTGACGAGCTGAGTCGATTGAGCGTTGTCCGCCCGTCTGTCTGTCTGTTTCTACGCAAACTAGTCTCTCAGTTTGGAAGCTGTCGAGCTGAAATTTTGCACACGGAAACGATCGGATCGGATGACTATATCTAATAGCTTCTGTAGGAACATTCGGTCGGAAAACTAGTTTTAGCGAGAATAACTTTTTTAATTTCAATGAAAACGTCTTCAAACTTAATATTCATAGGTTTACTATGCTTTTTTATAATTCTGCCAAGTTTGATAGAAATCTGATAACTATATGGTATAGCTGTGATACCAAAGATAGATCTCAAAAACAGTTTTAGTTAGAAAAACTTTTTTGTTTTTAATGGTAGCATACCGAAATTTTGCATTCGTTAGTTTCACATGCTTTAACCTGATTCTTCAAATTTTTTGTCCACATCGGATGACTGTATCATATAGCTCCCATACGAACGATAAGTCGGAAAATGGGTCGTTGTGGGGGAAAAAAAATGTTGGAAAATATTTAAGCGAGCACTTGCAAGGGTATAAAAACTTTGTCCCAGACGAAGTTGGTTTAGCTTTCTCTTTTCTACTGCCTACAGATATAGCCGATTCGATCTGGTCGGTTTCAAAATATTGGCAACGTACAGTAAAAAGAGAAAGCATAAGCATAATTGTTGCTTGATAATTGAAATATCGAACTGCAAATGATCTTTAATTAACAATATCAATACCGTACCTTTACAATGCTCAAAAATAAAGAACGAAAACAAAATCAGAAAAAGTGCAAATGAATATTGTATATTAATAGGAAAATCATGAAAAACCAAATCAGAGAGACTATTACCCCCTTTATACACAAAAAAAATCATGATAAATGCCCTCAAAAGTATGCTAGCTTTATTTGTTTATTAATGGTTGTCATTTTAAGTGAGTAAATAGGAGTCAGCTATGCCACAGACATACATAATACACACTGTACATACACTCAGATTGCCAGGCCAGGTGAAGGAAATCAATAAGAACAAGAAACATTTAATCCTTATCTATTAATGTACACAAGCATAGCACACTTTGAAGGGCATTTATCATGATCATTTTGTTGTGTATAAGCAGGGTATATATATGCTGAGTTGGTAAATGGAATGAACGCCTACTGCGCCACGGTTTGAACTGTAATCGAATTGAACATTGCTTTAGCTCTCCCATCTACCGGAATTGATGATAATGCCATATTTAGCATTGAAGCTTCCGTTAAACCTGCAAATCAACGAAAATTGTAGGTTGATCGAATGGGATGAGTGCACAAACGATCATTAAAAGCACTCAATCAACTAAGTTTGTCGGAGCAACTAGAAGAATAATTGGTTAGAATTGACACATGGCAAGTGTAGATGACTAAAACTATTCAACAAACTTTGGAAAATATTGAAAAATGCTCCCAGTTATTGAAACAACAATGAAAGCCGCCATTAATAGCCTGGAAAATGCGCAATTCAATACAATCAAGCAGAAAACTGAAACCTGTAACACAGCGGCAAACACTTTTCGATCATGGCACATTCTCTACTTGCTGTGAGTTCAGGGAAGTGGGCGTAAGTTATTTCTTTTTTCTGTTTTCTGTTGATGGCCGATGCCCGATAAGGTTTGCCACACGATCCAGCAGAAACTGTTGCTGCTGCTGCTGCTGCTGTTTGTAGCAATTCATAATTGAGTTGTTGCAAACTCGTGAGTAGCAGCAACATGTGGCAATGGAGCAGACATGCCTTAAAGTGTGAGCCGCAAGGCTTGATCGTAGATTCGTATTATTAATTAGCACTTCAAAACAGAAACAAATTTTTGTGAAACCATAAAAAAAGAAGTCTCAAGCAGCCCACAAAATCGTTTATTTAGCTGCAAAATGGTAGGTGTTGAACCCCTGGGGGGGGGTTAAGCAGGGGGGGCGGTTTGCGCAAACAACATTAATGATTGGCACTTGGCGTCTATGAAAATTTTCCAATTTGTGTGCATTTCGCAAAAGTCAAACAAACCATTTGCAGACAACACACAACTGTAGCAGCTGTCAATGTGCAAATGTTGTAGAGTCATTGAACTTGCTGTTTGATCATTTTCCATACCATTGTTATTCAAATGATTTGCCTACTTTTGGGCGGCCCTTAATAATCTGCAACAGAGCGGGAGAGAGAGATAATTGCATGCTAAAGTATTTCTATTTCTATTTTTCTATGTTGTTTATTTCATTCTTGCTGGCTGTGCTTTGTGTTTGCTTTGCTAATTATTATTGTCATAGGTTAGTGTAGGTAGACGGCAGCGGCTGTTATACAAATTGTGGCCGAAAGCAAAAGTGATTTTTCCTTGGCATTTTCACAGCCACAAAAAAAAAAAAAAAATGCCCAACATTGGGCAATAACAGAAATTATGTGGCCTGACATCTTTTATTTTTTAAAAGAGAATTATTTAAGTGCTGCATATGTTGCCAAAAGCATTTTTGTTTGGCATTTTGTCAAAGCGACAACATGTGCAAGCCATCTTTTGACTTTTTTTTTCTTTTTGTTATTTACATTATTGCATTATGCTGTCATTAGAATGGATAATTGTGGACGACGACGACGACAGAGACCGCCACATGATTGACAAGCTGACAAACAAAAGGAAGCAGCTAGCGGCGGAGTGAAGGGAATTGTGGTGGAGCCTACAACGTGTGGCAGATGTCAACAAATGTGTCTGTTGTCTCGTTTTTATGGCCAAGCGGCTCAGGCAACATTCTTCCCAAGAAGCGTAACCAAATGGTAGATTATTATGTATCGCTTACATATTGGTGGTCAGAGGTAAAGTGAGTACACTCAAAAAAAAAAAAAAAAAACAGCCAAAATCGCCCTAAAATTTCGAAATTCGCCATATATTTTAGAAAAATTATTTCTTAAAATAAGACAAAGACTTTCCAAAATTAAGAAAATATTTTCTTAATTGTAGAAAAGCATTTTCTAGATTTTAAAAATATCTTGCTAGATTTTAAAAAAAAACCTTTCTTGATTAAAAAAAAAAAAAATTGTTCTACTATTATAGACAGTAAAGGGAGTGCGAGGGACTGGAGACAGAACAGGCAGAAGACTACTACACTAAGAAGCGTTTAACCCCTTTTATATTATATTATTTTTATACGATTTTTAATTAGTAATCAATATTTCAATTTCTAACTTTACCTTGCCTGGGTCTTGAACTCGGGACCTCCGGGAAACTTCAACACGAAAGGCATTTATTTTATCGCAATCGACTACCGAGAAGCACTCGCTTGAGTCACAGTAAAAAGAACGTAGTCAAATGCTAAGCACTCAGCTGCCTCTTTTATATTCCACAAGCAGGGTATTCGAACTTGAGAATTACATGCGGTGTCTTTTTTAATTTTTTTTTAAATTTTAGGACGGTTTTCTAGATTATTTTTCTTTATTATAGGGCGATTTTCTCAGCATGCACGGAATTCGAACTTGAGAATTACAAGGGGTGTCTTTTTAAGGTAGGAGTTTAGGAAAAACGGCCCAAAAGTAAGTGTTTACGAAAAAATTTATCAGCCATGCTCCCATTTTTGCTTTCGCAAAAACTTTGCGATTTGATCACCAAATCGTAAAAGTTGGTGCTCCGACATTAGGAAATCGCAAAGTTTTGCCGTTTTTAAACCGGCGACATCTTAGTCCGTGAAATGAAAAGTAAATGCAAAATATAGGTTGATGCACAAACAGACAGCCCACGGAACTATTTTTATTCAGTTCTCTAAGCCTTTTAGATTTGTCTTAGGGACTCTCCCACTCAATTCGCACTAAGGCAATATTTTAATCAATTATTTAACAGAGACACACAAAATTGAGCGAGATGGAAAACTGCTCACAAAAACAACAATTTGCGATTTGGCTATGGTATATATCGTTATATGACTATCGATAGCATGACTAGTGGCGCTCATCAGCTGTTTTTGTTATGTGAAATGACACAAATCAAGTTGGGAATGGAACATTATCGATTCGGAGCGCTCTAAATTACGAATTTGCTGAAATCGTTATTCGCAAAAATACGTGAAAGCCGGAGCATGGCTGTATTACTCGAATAATTTAAGACATATCGGCAAGCTGTTCGGCAGCGGTTGTTTTTGTAGCCCGCTTCAAAGTTGACCCATTTTTAAAAACATAGATGCATGATGGCATTGATTCCCAGAGAACGCGTCTTTGGAAACAAAAATTTTAAATGAGGTTTCGTTGGGAATTGATGTGGCTATGGCCTGAACTAGGATATCTGGGATCGGTCTATATATAGGGGAGTAAGGGGTACTCAAAGTAAAAACTTCGAAAATTTACCTAATTTTACCCCCTTAAAATAGCCCTAACTCCGCTATTTATGGACCGATCAAAAATATCCTAGGTCAGGCCATAGCTGCGGGTATTGCGAGCAATTTAAAAAAAAGTATAAGAAAATCGGTCAACAAATGGCCTCGCAATCCGTGCCACCAGGTTACCAGGTTCCGAGATAATCGCACTGTGATTTTGTGATTTTGAGCCCGACTTACCTGTACAAAACTCAAAATATCTGAAATATTAAATACATTTTTTTTTTTGCTTGAAAATTTTAGGGGATGTTATTAACATTATAACGCATAATTTAAGCCCCCCAAAAAAAATCGAAATTTTGAAAATGTTTTCCTAAACACCTTAATATTTTTATATTTTTTTTAGGGTGATTTTGTAGACTTTTTTTTCTATATTTTAGTGCGAATTTCTAATGGCTTGTCTAAATATAAGAAATGTGCTTTCTTAAATTTAGGGCGATTCGTTCTATTTTAAGACACAGTGCAATGTATTTTTTTCTATATTCAAGGTCGAATTCGCCCTTAAGGCCCTATTCAAATGAGAATTTTTTAAAAAAAGGTCCAAAAACAGCAAGCTGAAGGAGAATAGGGCCTTAATTTAAGAAGGAATTGAGAAAAAATTTCTATAAAAATAAACCTAAATTTAAGAAAAATTTTTCTAAAATATATTTTTTAGGATTGTTTTTACTAAGTTAAAGAAAAAATTCTCTAAAAACAAGAAAGAAAACTTATTTTAGGGCGAATTTCTAAAAATTGGATATTAAATTTTCCGAGTGTAGCTTCTTATATTTAGTTTATGGTTCGGTTCACGAATTTCTAACATTTCTTAACAAACTTTTAAGCTCCCTTTTGAGCCACTGTGCCCGTGTCTCCGGCTTAAGTTTAGTTGCTATAATTCTAATTTGCATTCATCAAGCGCACAAACTAATTGCAAGATGTGTGAGGCTTTCTGTGTGTGTGTGTGTTTGTGTGCATTGTGCTATTTCTCTATTTCTATTTTTCATTTTTCCGCTCACATTTTCCATACACAACACACTCTGGGGCAACAGACGAAGCGAGGCGGGTTAGCGACCGCAAAACTATCTGACATTAGATTGCGATGGCGGCCAAACGACAACAGCCGACGTCGACAGCGTTGCAGCCGCTGCGCGGCAGAGGAGCCTTGCGTGTGTGTTGGCGTTTTGCTGTGCCGGTTGGCACGTACACAAGAGAGCTTGCAAACGACTATTGCTATGGGCAAATGGGCGATTATGACACATGCTGCCAAAAATTTATGCAGTTGCTGGATAGTTCTTTTTTTTTTTTCTTCATTTTGCACTTTGGCAAGCAGGAAGAAGAAACAACAAACGCAGCACCACTCGGTGCGTAATAATTGTGACAAAACCAGCGCACGAGATGCTGCCGGGCACACACGCACGCATATAACAAATGTTGCTGCAACATGTTGAGTAAGTTTTCAGTTGGAGAATTATGGTCAGGAAAATATATGGAAGATCCAAACGTGATATTAAATGAATTGCAGACAATTTTATTTAAGAAGGCGAAGCTTAAATACTCTGGCTGTTCAAAACAAGATAGAAAGTCGATCAAGCCCGACAATAACATGCTCTGTACCAACGAAATGATACGCTAGGCATAAATTTTGATGCTGCAGTAGCAGCTGAAAGCAGCGCTGCAGCAGCAAACAGTCTTTTGATCTTAGCTCGACAACCGTTCAGCCAATCTTAATCATTCCTTTGGCGGATCGATAAATAATTCTGATTACTAAATATGTCTAATGTATACGAACTAACTATCTTTAAAACTGTGGGAGATATGATGTTCTTTCCAAATTGCGGGGGCGGGAGGGGTGTGCCCAAAATGCGAAGTAAGATTTTATACTTTTCAAACTTGTTTGCTCTCAATACTCCCTTGCTGTCATTGCTCTGAGTGTCACTTTATGGCATTAAAAATTGCCTGTCTTCTTGGCACCGCCACGCACAAGGAGACTGAACTACCAGTGTTGATGCCTCGCTTCAAAGTGACTTAAAAATCGAAAATCCATTACGTAGATGTGAAATTCAAAACGATCAATTTATTTTGATGACGATTTTTTGAATTTTTCAGCAATTTTTAATCATCAGGTTTGACAAATTCGATTAAGGGCCGATTTCAAACCTTCTACATAGCTGCTATGTGTTAGATAAACTCAGATTTTGATCTATTATTTGTAGGTTTATGTGACAGATAGCTCTATGTAGAAGTTTAGAAAACGGCCCTAAGAAGATTAAATATTTCTAAACTGAAAACAGATTCGGCGAGCTGGTAAAATGTATTTTTAAAAGAAGCCTAAAATCAATGCCATATTTGGACTTTTCAGCAGTGTTTTTATAAAAAGCTATATACAAATTTTACCTATTTGAGCGCGATCTAGGAACTCATGGTTTAAAACAGTCCGGGACTAAAAAGACACTCTAATGTGATCAAAAATTTCTTGTAATGGTCGCTGGGACTTGAAAGAAAGTTGGTCAATCTACACTTTAATATATACTCAGTACCAGCGAAAGTGTATGCACATTTTTTTTTCAATTTCCATGGAAGATTTATATGGATTTGTGAGAGTTTCTAGAAAAGTTCAACTACAGTAGGGGATTTCAATATTAAGCTGTACCTACTTTGGCACCTACTTTGATCAAGTTTGTGTATTTTTGCTTTAATGAAAACCCTGGTAGCGAAAAATATGAATATGAAATGCATTTCAGATCTTCAAAATAGTCCCGAAATGTATGGACATGGTTATGAAACTTTAATTTCGACAAACTAATAGTTCAAAATTTCTTAAAAGAATCATTGAAAATTCAGGGTGAGATACTAAATCATTCAGGAATTGCTGTTTGTAACCTATTTTTTAAGAGTTCTTTGAATATGAACTAAAATTGTAAGTAAAATTTATGTATTAATTTTCAATTTGTGAAAGTCCAGCCCAGAGGTTGTAAAATTCCAAATAAATTGATCTAAATCGAAAGATTCTCATTTGTAAAATTTCCAAAGATGAAATTTTAAATATAGCTCCCCCCATTTTGAAAGAGTTTTACAACATTGGCAAAATTGTTCAAAATGTTAATCTTGCTTAGTTTAGGGTATAACAACATTTTTTGTTTCTTTTTTTTTTTATTTTGGTGGTGTTTAGCAAGAATTTTAAGTGCAATTTCTTGTCGATTGGCATTTGTTGTTTTTTTTGCGTTGGCAACAATGTTGCTCAATATTTTTTTTATCGCCTAGCCGCATCTTGGCTAGAAAGAGAGAGAGACAGAGAGAGCCAGATAGTGGCACGCTTGATTGACCGCCCGCTTATGTTGCCACAACAAATCAATTTACAACAAATGTGTGCTTGGCCTGTGGCACTCCTCCAGAGAGTTTTGGGGGGAGAGGAGTCTGGTCTGCCATTCGTTCATGTTTAGATGGCCAAATTAAATGTTTAAAAAAATTTATTGTCTGCAAATTCAAGCGAAAATTGCAACATGATTGCCGCCTCTTTTGGTTTGGATCATTGCACGAAAACTGCTGTGTGTTGGTGGCGCCGCAAATTTGAAAATTGCCAGGCGTGGCTTGTCTGCAATATCTTAATTGATTTACAAACCAAATCGGAGCGTCGGTTAAGGAAATGCCTGCGGATTATGTGTGCGCTCCCACTCTTAGGTTTCGGTTTAATCAAAATTTGATGAAAAATCGACCACAAATTACTGACATTTATCATCATCAAACGGATTCATTTCGTTTGGGCGTTCAGCAGCGCCAACACCTTTTGATCTTGTGCGCCGAAGGTCTGCTTTGTGGCTATCTTTGGGCCAGCTGCCCCGTTATTAATTAACAGCTGTGCGCTTATTATGCAAATTTTGCCACAGATGGACAAAAGTTTCAGTATGAAGTGTGGGTAACAAAAGTCAAGCCAGACGCATATATTAAATGTTTTGCGCTGTCTGTCTGTGTGATACGATTTTGCGGTTTATACTCACGATTTGCACTATTGTACTTTTGTTTCTATAGGAAGTGACGTTTACATACCTGGAATGAGAATCAAGAGAGAGAGAAAATAATGATTAGTTGGTATAAAAAATGGAAGTTAAACAAGGAAATTCATTAAGCGATGATTCAATTCTTACATCTTATCTCATCTATTAAAAAGATTAAAGTTTTTTAAGGGAATTGTGCTGAAAACATTTTGAAAATTCTAACAAACAGTTAAGCATTTTTATTATTTTAAATGTGATCTGCGGATTTGATCAATTCAAACGCAAACATTTTTGCTATAACTAAGTTTACAGCCTGATTTTGGATTTGTGTGGTGTAGCAGGTAGTGTGTGTGTCTGTTCGTGGGTTCAAACCCCCACCTCGTGACATCTAAGGAAACAGTTTCTTCTTTGAAAACTTATACACAACCGGTCATCTTCACTAGCTATTGACGCCAGCTTTGAAGTAACTAGCCATGAAAAAGCTTCTCAAACATTGTACATTGAGCCAATAGATTGGGAGGAGCTCGACTTGGCCCTTTGGGGCTTTGTAAGTCCAAGTATAATTATATTTCTTTGCTTATAAAAATCGCAGAACTATTTGGGATAGTTTGTTTTAAAGTTAAGAAGTAATATTTGTTGATCATTCTAAAACCCATGTTGCTTTTCAATTGAACACAATTTGTAAATGTGCGCCAGTTTTTTCAAATAATAATATAAATACTTTTCGATATTTTCAAAGAGAGTTAAAACCATACTATAGGTTCCCCATAAAACGCAAACATAAAGCCCACAAACAGTCACTTTTAGCAAGTTTACGCTTAAATGTCTATAAATCTATACAGGATGCAAATCATCTAGAATCACCACCATAAGCCCAGGATATTAAATTCTGGAAAAAATCTAATTTTGTTGCCTTGTGTTATTTAGCTTGAAAAATTTTCTTTTACCACAAAAAAATTAGTCATTTAACTTGTTTTTATTGCTTCATACGCGCTTCTCACATGCATACAGTGGGGCTGTAGGTGGGCTCTCAGCTAACCTAGGATTCTCGGCATTTTTGGTTGTTGGTTTTTAATAGTTTCCCAATACAACAAGAACTAGTTTTGATAATTATAGAATTGGTCACAATTTGTTATTCGGGGAGGTAATTGAAGAAAAATAATGTATCATAGCCTAATTACTAATAGGGATATCAGACTTGATTAGTAGTAAAACCTAATCATTTTAAATAGTTTTGACTTTTAACATAGGCGGTAAGGTTAGTTTGAAAAAGTGTTGCGTTCCTCATGGTTTAAGTTGGTGTGGGAGCAGTTGCGATCTTCCAACGGCTCAGTTTGGAAAAAGTCATAAAATAATTTTCTAGTTATCAAGTCAAAAAACTATATAGTTTTTTAGTGTTCAATAAATAAAAAAATGTTACAGACGTTTGCAGGAAAAACCAAAAGAATATTATCGGAAAGCGATTTCAGGCTAATTCCCTCTTGCTTTCGAAAAGGAGGCCAGGATACCCCTAGACCTATGCATGCAAAGCACATTCGTTTTCATTAGTTGCACTTACACACACTGGACTTAGCCAGTGGCTAAGTCAAAACAACAACCAGTTTGCATGAGTGGTTGACGACATTGTTATTCAACATATAATGCATGCATCGCTATATTGATAATGAGTTCTTCAAATGTTAAGCTCAATCATCTTCCAATCTTCAACTTCCTTCTCTCATTTCTGAGATCATCTTATTTGCCATTCTAAATGCAAAATACCAATCATAACTAACCCATCTTGATGGTCATACTCAGTAAGCAGCCATCAAAAGCGCATCTTTTTTGTTGGTTTATAAATTTATGCACTTATTAATAGTCAACTTTTTGGGTCAGTCTCACCACAATTGGTCAAAGCAATGCTATTAGCATTTATTAAGTCTATAATTTAGCATTAAATTATGCAGATAATCTAAACCGTCTAGCATTCTGTGAACGCTTCTGCTTCTTTAACTGTTGTCTATCCATTCATATGTCATACAAATGCATGCAGGCAACCAACTAATGAAGAAATCTTGAACAGAAATTTATTTTGCAATCAATTTGACAAATGTCTTGACCAAGCTTGCCTTAAGCTTGCAGGAGATGGTTGGCCGGAGATAGTCGCCATATGTGTGCGGGTTTTATAGGCTGATCCAGCAGCCACAACAGCAACAAGTAGCCAGCATCGTAAACATTTTGTGGCCAATTGTCTGCCTGAGTTTCCACAAACAGTACGCGTCATAAATTTACGCTCACATCCGATCATCAGCTGACTAATAAACTTAGAAACCAGGCAAACATGTTTATGGTCTACACATAAATGGCGAAAATGTCTAAATTAGTTACGAAGCAGGGAACTGAGGGTTTGCACGGAGGCCTCAACATTGACCTACTTTGGGGTTGGGGTCCTAGTTCAAAAGCAACAAAAATTTATGCAAAACACATAGACGAGACACCCAGACTTTGCCTGGCAAAGGTGGCAATTACAAAAGACAACAAGCCGAACACACAAACACAAACACCCACACTTACATTCATTCATATGTATGTAAGTAATTAAATTAAATTAAGCGCACCTCATTAAGGTCAAATTACAGTCAAAAGCCATCTGTTTTTGCTGTCCTTCGACATCAGCGCCTATAATTATGCAGCAGACGTCAACTCCAGCCACGCCTTTGGTGTAGCTCGAGGCATCCAATATGGCCATACTTTACAAGTTTTAAAAGGGGGGCAAAAAAAACAGAGAGCAATTATTTCTGTGCCAGACATTTGCACATTCTCAAGAGCAACTGTATACTTATGTAGATATATATATATATTTTTTTTTTCTTAACTTGACTTATCTGCTGCTGTGGGTGTCATTTGTCGCTTAGTTCTATACGCAAAAAGTGTGACAAAATATGCATTTAAATACTCTGCACTAAAAGGCTTAAGACGGAGGTTCAAAGTGTATAGAACATGGAATGTAGATGCTCTCTCAAGTTTACTTTAAGACTTTTAAGACTCATCATTAGGATTTCTTTATCAGTATGTGTCGTTTCGCCGAAGTGTAAAAAGCATACTTTTTGGTGTTTTCTATTCTAACCAAATTTGAAATGATAGGAATATACATCAGATTGTAGACACTCGACCAAAAGCATAAGGAAGCTCTCTCAATTTAGTCTTATACCTTATTTAGAAGAAATTAAGAAAGATAAAAGAAATCTTTAGGGTGCAAATAATAACTTGTTCATTAATCGTTCGCCGAATGAACAATATAAATGAAATACCTAAAGCATAGTACTCAGCCAAGCTAAATCAATTTAGCTGGTTGTTAACTCCATATACAATTAAAAGGGTATCTAAAACTGTAGCTGGGCCAGTTCTCAGACAAACTAAATGCTTTCGCTCGCACCCAGCTTAAGATTCGTGGCGCCGCTACCTTGACTGACTAAACAGCTGATTGAGTTAAAAGCTTGCAATTTGTACCACATCTACCCTAGCTAAATGAGCTAAACAATGGATGCACCAACTTAGCTTAACTATTCCTCAACCAACTAAAACTAGAAATCTAAACTAACTTCGACTGTGCCGAAGTTTTTATGCCATTGTCAATGCTCGCTTAAATATTTTAAAAATTATCCTTTTCCCACAACGAATCAGTTTTCGTATGGGAGCTATATGATATAGTCAACCGATTTGGACAACAATTTTTAGAATTAGGTTAAAGCATGTGAAACAAGCCAATACAAAATTTAAGTATGCTACCATTAAAAATAAAAAAGTTTTTCTAACTAAGACTGATTTCAGTCCCATCTTTTGTATGGCAGCTATACCATATATAGTTGTCCGATTTTCATCAAACTTGGCAGAATTTAAAAAAATCCTAGAAAACTTTTAAATACAAAGTTTAAAGACGTTTCCATTGAAAAGAAAAAACTTTTTCTTACTAAAACAAGTTTTTCGACCATTTGTTCCTATGAGATATGGTCATCCGAATCGGTCGGCAAATAGAAGCCTCTGTGCAAAATTTCAGCTCGATAGCTTCAAAAATGAGGGACTAGCTTGCGTAGAAACAGACGGACAGACAAAGCTCAATCGACTCACCCTGATCAAGAATACATATATTATATATAGTTGTTTATGGGGTCGGAAATGAATATTTCTATGCGTTGCGAAATTCTGGATCAAAATTATAATACCCTTTGCAAGGGTATTAAAAATCAATTTAAAAAACTGGGTCAAGCCCGACTATAACTTACTCTGTATCTGCCAAGGTTTGCATACATATATCACTCAAAGTGTTAAGGTGTGTTAAGTGCTGCCCATCAATGTTTGATTTTTTCTTTAAATCGATTATAGTTCATTCGATTTTCACCATTTCTTTGGCGGATCGATACACGAAACTGTTTACTAGTTATGTTCTGTGGGTACGAAACTTCCATCTATAAAACTGTGAAAGATATGAAGTTTCTTTCAAAATTGCGGGGTCGTTTCCAAGTTGAAAACAAACTTAATCTGCCTGAGAATAAGAAGTTTTTGTACTTTTTCTTTTATCAAATGTGATATTTCTGATATCTGAGTTCTGATAAAGAATATATATTCTTTGCATCTGATTTTCATTTAAATATTAGTGTAAAAGAATATCTTTGTGGGGATTCTTATCGATTAAATCATTTACAGAAAATATCTACAAATCATCTTCAATTTTCACCTTTTCCCGGCCAATTCCCAACGGAAGAGTAAAGTAAGCAGATAAAATTATTGCTAATCTTCTTGGCTTTGGTGCCTAAAAACGGTAATTAAAATTATTTTTATGCTTTGGCTATTCGTTAAGTTTGTTCTTGTCTTGTGCGGCGGGGTCTCGTTGGTTTGTTTGTTTGTTTTGTCTGTGTATGTCTGTCTGTTTGGCTGTTTGTCTCTGGGTTTTCTGTTTGCGTTTGTTATTTATGCATTTTTGTCATGGACACCCCGTTTTGCGGTTGTCGCCATGCGGTCATTACCATGAAAATATCTCGTCTCATTGGCAAACATTTTTTAATTGATTTTTGTATTTTAAATGTTTGGTGTGAAAACTTGATGAAAATGTGAAACGACAACACAAAAATGGCAAATGCAAAATTGAAGGACGAGTGTTTGATTTATGCATGTATTTATGTATGAGGGGGGGGATCAGCAATAATTCAATTCTAGTTGCTCATTTCTTGATGCAAGTTCTTTTCTTATTCTTTTTGCCGCCACACTAATCGACACTCATAATTAACACATTTAGCTAATAACTTTGTGCGAAAGTAAACAACATTAATCACAGTTTAATGGCGTATTAATAAGAAGACAACACACACTAGTTGGAGGTTGGATGGGCCAAGAACTGGACCAGTTCTTTATGTGTAACTTTTATTGAAACTTTCAACACTCATGTGTTTGCTTAGCGGCATTTCCAATAACAATAAAATAAATCTTGGCCAAGAAAAACAGATAAAAACAGCATTAGCGCTGGTCATAAAGCAAACTAACTAAGGCAACCAACCAGCCAAGCCAGCCAACCACTTGCTAGCCATATCTTTCTATGGGAGGACAACAGCAGCACCGGCAGGAGGGGGGGAGACAGGTTGACGACAATCGACAAGCAAGACGGCGTTGTCTGGGGACAGACTGAGACGACAAGTGCCAAGTTAATTGCATTAAAAGTGAAATAAAAAGCGAAGCTCAAGATAGCAAAAATTATGAAGTGCAAGCGGTGTTGTTGCTATTTCTGTTTGCTGTTGATTGAGGCGCATAATCAGCAAGTGAGGGGGAAGAATGAAAGGGGCGAGACATTGCTGGCGACAAGCGCATTAAGTTGTTAACAGCAAATATTTGCTTCATTTGCGCTATGATTGCAGTAACAATAGCAGCAACAGCAGCAGCAACTAAAATGCGCAACATCCGGTCAAGCAGGCAACCTCTTAGCAACATCTTTTGCTTCTCGCTTATGCGTGCATCCCACTACTTGTGTTGCCAAGCTAGGAACAAAAAAAACAAAAACCACACCAATTGGCCATGCACCGAGAGAAATGCCAAAAGAAGTTGTTGCATTTCAAATGTAAAACGGAGGCCAATGTTAAATGTTCCAATTCTAATCTTAGTAGATCTTTACATCTGGCAACGCCCAAAATGCTCTGTAGGGTTTGCCATTTTACATTTAAAAGAGCAGCAAATTTATTAAACGTTTAATTAGAGGTCAAATTTTGTGGTTGGTTGTAGTCTCCATTGAGAGGATTGTTACCTGTGGAAATGACAACAATCCTCTGTAAGGTTTGCCATTTAACATTTATAAGAGTAGCAAAATTGACAAAATTTGTTTCAGAGATCAAATGTTTTGGTGGTTATCTCCATTAATTAGATCGTTACATCTGACAGCGCCCAAATTGCTCTGTAAGGTTTGCCATTTAATACTTATAGAACAAATTTATTAAACGTTTGGTTAGAGCTGAAATTTTTTGGTGGTTGTCTTCATTATTTAGATTGTTACATGTGGCAATGACAAAAATGCTCTGTAAGGTTTGCCGTTTTATGTTTAAAAGAGCAACAAATTTATTAAACGTAGAGAACTTATTTATTGGTGGTTTTCCCCATTGAGTACATTGTTACATGTGGCAACGACAACAATGCTCTGTAAGGTTTGCCATTTCACATTAATAGAAGCAACAAATTTATGAAAAATAATCGCTAAAATCAAATGTTGTGGTTGTAGTCTCCATTGAGTAGATTGTTACATGTGGCAACGACAACAATGCTTTAGAAGGTTTGCCATTTTACATTTAAAAGAGCAGCAAGTTTATAAAACGTTGAATTAGTGATCAAATGTTTTGGTGGTCGTCTCCATTAAGTAGATCGTTACATGTAGCAATGCCTTAAATGCTCTATAAGGTTTGCACATTTCGCATTTTAACAAATTTTTTAAACGTTTAATTGGAGATCAAATGTTGTGGTTGTAGTCACTGTTGAGTAGATCGTTACATGTGACAACGACAACAATGCTCCGTAAGGTTTGCCATTTTACATTTAAAAGTGCAGCTAAAATAATAAAACGTTTAACTAGAGATCAAATGTTTTGGTGGTTGTCTCCATTAATTATATCGTTACATGAGACAACGACAACAATGCTCTGTAAGGTTTGCCGTTTCACATTTATGGAAGCTACAAATTTATGAAAAATAAACGTTAAAATCAAATGTTGTGCTTGTAGTCTCCATTGAGTAGATCGTTACATGTGGCAACGACAACAATGCTCTGTAAGGTTTGCTATTTTACATTTAAAAGTGCAGCTAAAATAATAAAACGTTTAAGAGATCAAATGTTGTGGTTGTTGCCTCCATTGAGTAGATTGTACCATGTCGACAACAATGCTCTGTAAGGTTTGCCATTTTATATTGTTACAGCGACAACAATGCGCTGTAAGGTTTTCCATTTTACATTTAAACGAGCAACAACATGTATAAAACTTTGACTTTAGAGATGTAACTTGTTGGTGCTTGTCTCCTTTTAGTAGAAAAATGCTCTGTAAGGTTTGCTCTTGCACCAATAAAAGACTTGCATCCTCCTAGACGATTATACGCAAGGACTTCGGTTTGAAACTATTCAAAATTCAAGGTCGAGTAATTCAGAAAAGTTGAATGAAGATGCACATGATTATCAAGAGACGAGTCAAGCCTATGATATACTCTGTCTTAACGAAAGTGTATGCTCAGTGTACTTCGACCGTTAGAAATGAAATAGTGTAAAATTATCTGAATGGGATTTACTTAGACACATATGTACGTATGTAGAACGCCTACAATTGTTGCACTATTTTATTTTTTTCCTGTGTCTTGCTTTGCTTGCGCAACAATATATATGTATGTGCATATGGATGTGTTGTATTTAGGTTTTTTTTCTACAATTTTCTTGGCACTCTTGCCACATTTTCTTATCTATAAATAGTTGGGCGGCTCAACGTTTTGTTTGCTGCTGCCTCAGTCGTCAACTCAGCTGCTGCTGCTGCTGCTGCTGCCCACGCTGAGCGGTCAATAAACTTCGCGGCGGCGACACATGCAAATTGCAGCTAGCGCAAACAATTAGCAGTTGGAACAAAACACAAAAAAAAAAGTAACAAAATGCCGACCTATCGCACAGTTTTTGCCATTGGGCAGACACTGTCAACTTTTTTGTCGCTGTTGTTGCTGTTGCTGGTTTTGCTATTATCAGACGGAGCGCTGCTGCTGCTGCTGCTGCTGCTACGTAATGCGCGTAACAATTTCATTTTGTTTTACAACGACAACAGTTGGCTCTCTCTCTCTCTCTCTCTCTCTGTCTCTGTCTCTATTCTGTTTGCATTTGGCTTGCCGTTTTTAGTTTTGCAGCAAGCGTCGTGCATTGCACTCAGAGCGACGCGACGGCCTCAATGCAAAAGACGTTGGCGTCGTCGCATCGCAGCGCAGCGCGCTCTTGGCCATACGCTGAGAGAGTTGGCTAATCGAAAAAAAATATCGTCATTTGTTGCTGCAAATTTGACTAATTGCATTGTAGTTGCTTTTGATGTTGACTTGCCGATAGTGGTTGCACTTGTTGGCTTTTTTTTGTTGT
The DNA here is from genome assembly GCA_035044965.1 of Lordiphosa andalusiaca. NCBI lineage: Eukaryota > Metazoa > Arthropoda > Insecta > Diptera > Drosophilidae > Lordiphosa > Lordiphosa andalusiaca. Next base: position 2,358,838 of record JAWNNM010000036.1, read on the forward strand.
TGTTGTGTGTAACAAAACATGCCGCCAGAATTGGCAATTAGGCGACTTTTAATGTTAAATGGTAAGTTGTGACCCCCCCCACCCCGCCCCGATATTAATTTGTATTGTATTAATTATTTTGTTGTATATTGTTTAACACACATTTTTGGCACAACGGATGTTTGGCATCGTTTTTATGTGCGTGATTGAAATGATTGCCAATGGAAAAGAAAATCGGGCACACGCGAACTGTAAATACAACAAATATATACAAATTTGGTTAAGGAGAGCTACATATGTACATATGTAAATTTTGTATATAAATTGGCATACATTGCTTTACAACTGCATGTGAAATGCCATTGATGTTTAAAGCTCTGAAGTGGGTTTTTGTGGAGTGGAGTTTTACCAACTTAACTCTTTTTTGTTCAGTGACTCACTTGCTTGTTTGATTTTGATTGGTTAGTGGTTGAGTTAGCGCTTTGTAGTTGCTAAACGTGATCTCACTTCTAAGCGATTGAAAAAGCTCAAGTGGTTTGATTGTGCTATTTATAAACCGCTGAGTGTTAAGCATCTATTGTTGACCTAAACACCCTATGATCCCTCACTGATTTTAACCGTTTGTCTCCCAAAAACAAAAACTACCTTTTTAAATAAGTTTTAGGTAGTCTTGGAGCTATTCTATGGTAATTATAACAATTTCTAAATCATATATTTTGAAAGTATTTTTGGACTCCAACTTCATACAAGACCGACCACTGTGCGGGTGTTTGAACCCCTTGAAGAGTGCATGTTTCGGTTCGCGGGGCGGTTACTTATTAAGTATTGATTCAAAGCAGAGCTGTAATGTAATTATTACTTCCCGTACTTTAATACTTTTAATTACATTTATCTCAATTGATGAGAGAATGAAAAACTAATTCCCGACCACTATATTTTGAGTCATCGCAATTTAATGAATATTTCAAATTGTAATTACTTTACAATTACTTGCATAATTGAACCTTTAAATGGGGGATTATTGAGTCATTGTGCTTCAAAAGATGAATTATTCATGTAATTGTAGGTGAAAGATACCATAAAAGTTTGGAAAACACTAAATTTAACTGTTTGTGGTAATAAAATCAAACTAAAGAGCCAATTTTTAACAATTATGATCCTTTCCTAGTCTTCTAAAGCCATATGTGTGAGACAGTTTATTCCAATGACTTTCAATAATTATTTCAAATTGTAATTACTTCACAATTACTTGAATAATTGCACCTAAAATGGGGGGATTTTTGAGTAATTGCGTTTGAAAAAATGAATTATTCATGTAATTGCAGGTGAACGATGTGAGTTTGTACCAATCATACTTGGAAAACACTAAATTTGTTTGCGGTAATAAAATCAGTTCATTATTCTAATTTCAATTATGATCCTTCCTAGTCTTCTAAAGCTATATGTGCGAGAATGGAGCTTGGTTATATACAGTTTTAAGTGTTTATTCCAAACATTGAATGTATGAGCATTCGAACTAGCATATCATTTTTAGGCTTTTATCTAGAAATAAATAAATAATTCAATATTTGAAGCACATATACTCAATAATCATAATTCACAGGTACAATTATATTAAAGTAATTGTAAAAGTAATTACATTTACTAATAATCACTTATAATATTAATTCCAAGAGTACAATTACAATTACTAAAACAAAGTTATCAGAAATTGTTTCAAATTATCTGAGATTGTTATTCTTAGATACTAAGTTAGATACTTAGATGTTTGGCAAATGTTTACCCTTACTTTCAGTAAAGATACTTAGAGTATATTTTAGTTAAAAGAACAGCTGCAGATCAACAATGTCCCTGGAAAGTCTTACGACTTCCAAAGAAGTCTAGTCCAGAAAATTGGAAGGTAGCCTCTCCACCGAGGTTAGTTTTTCTAATTTATACATACTGTCTTCTTCACTGGTTAAGATTTATATTTACTTTTGCAAAAACAATCAATAATATTTTTCTAAATAAAGCAGCATCATATTCAGATATACAGATGTATGTATGTTTAATCAGGAATCAGATACTATGATGTAAATCTCGATTCAACGAGTTCTTCTATAACCTCACAAAGAAAAAAATATTACAGAATATCCATTGCATGATTTCGGTATGCACTTTTTGTGTTAAGAAAATTGGCTAAGAAAAACAATGCAAAAAAATGTAATAAAAGTAATCACCTTGAACATAAATTCTAAAATGAACATAAATAACCGCAGTGTTATAAAATTGGTCATTTTTAAGTTTAATGGCACAGCTTGACAACCATATCCTCGGGGGCATAACTCAATTGGCAACTTACAAGCAGATTCACTGAATGGGCGCTTTAAGACAAGCAGTTCGACGTCTGTTAGCTGCCGAGCTGACACTTGAATTCATCTATAAAAAAAAATTTAATGCAGGAGCAACATAAAAACAAAAAAATCAAGAATGCTTGATGAACATCAAGTAGGGCTGCGGAAAACAGAATAGATTATTTTATGCACATTATTTTTGCAAAAACATCATCAATACTCCATTGTTTTGTTATTTTTTTAGTGATATCAAAATTGTTAATAAATTATCCTCACATCAGTTCATAGATCAATCAAGTGATTTGTAATTAAGTCATCGGTTTAAGTTTAATTAAACAATTACAATGGATAAATCAATATGCTGCTGACTCATTGTGCAAACAAAACCCTCTCTTGAATCAATGAACATCAGACAATTGTGGATGCGTTGCTTCAAAATCTTTGCCCCTCTAACCAACCACCTTTATGAGGTGAACCATCCACAGCATTGAATGGGAACGATGAACTTGCACACGCATAGGCAGAAACATTTGCAACAATATAGGCAGGCAGGCAATTGTTTAACGAAGTGGGGCACCACATAATATTATTTTTATTATTAACAATAACAATAATAATTGCAACGACAATTATTCTAAGCACTTTTACGACACTATTAAGAATACGGATGAATTTCCCAAGGTTCTTACATTAGAAAATTGACGCTGAGGGGTGTAACAGCTAAGTCGTCTAGTCAAGCGGTCGGCATACTTGTAGAAAATATTATTATTATTGTATTTTACCTAAGTGCAAAACAACATTTTTCAGTAAAATGAAATCGCAATTGCAAACATCAACAACAAAAACATCAACAATAAGAAAAATGCATAAAATCTGAAACGAAGTAATTGTATTTCCCGGACAGTTGTTTTTATGTGCCCCAGACAAGGTTTATGGTTTTGTTTTTCGATCCCACACTAAGCAAATTATGCCACATAAGTCACGTCCTGTACAAATGAGATGAAAAACTAATGGAAATTATGTTTTACTATTTGCATTCTCATATATATAAGCAAGTGTGCGCAACCTTCAAGAGTCTCACACAGCCTTATCGAATTTTTCCACATTGCCATTTACTTGCATTTTTATTACTTACTTAAAATATTGTATGGGATTTTATGACCAGCTTCAAAATCCTTGAAGCGAACTTTACTCTACTTAAGTTGAGATTTTAGTTACATACTCACACGTTGGGTTTGTGCAAACTTTAATCAGTTAAATAAATATTTAAAAAATGTTTACAAATTAGGTCGCGGCACTTACGGAGATTTGTTGGTAAAACAACAATAAATTATTATCATTTTGTGCTTTCTATATCACATTATTTCTGATTTATTGTGTTTTTTAAAGGAACTCTATCTATCTATCATATCACTTTTAAATACATACACTTTTATATACTTGTATACTCAGAAAGATATTGATATTGTTTCCTAATTGTAAGAAAGTCTGTGAGCTACAACACTCTAGAGAGCAACATCGCGATTCGACCCCCACAGCTGACAAGGCTAGTTTACTTGTTCTGTAGAGTCAGAAGATTGAGAGAATCACACAGAGAAGAGCACTTTAGAGAGCAACATCGCGATTCGACCCCCCACAGCTGACAAGGCTCGTTTAGTGTTCTGTAGAGTCAGAAGGTTGAGAGAATCACACAGAGAAGAGCTCTTTAGAGAGCAACATCGCGATTCGACCCCCACAGCTGACAAGACTAGTTTACTTGTTCTGTAGAGTCAGAAGATTGAGAGAATCACACAGAGAAGAGCTCTTTAGAGAGCAACATCGCGATTCGACCCCCACAGCTGACAAGGCTAGTTTACTTGTTCTGTAGAGTCAGAAGATTGAGAGAATCACACAGAGAAGAGCTCTTTAGAGAGCAACATCGCGATTCGACCCCCCACAGCTGAAAAGGCTAGTTTAGTTGTTCTGTAGAGTCAGAAGATTGAGAGAATCACACAGAGAAGAGCTCTTTAGAGAGCAACATCGCGATTCGACCCCTACAGCTGAAAAGGCTCGTTTAGTGTTCTGTAGAGTCAGAAGATTGAGAGAATCACACAGAGAAGCGCTGCATAAAAAAAAGCTGTGTAAAATACGACAGGAAACCCGAACTTCGTATTTTCTCTTTTGAAATTGAAATTCGCAACTCTTTTTAGCTTCAACTGAATGATGAATGTTAGTGTTGTGAGAGGAAGACAAGTCAGGTTTAGTCTCTTTAATTTACACTTCCACTCTCTACAACGGCTCACAATAGAATAATTTAGTCGAGTCTCTTTGAGCTTACTCGTCACAGTTCCTTTACAGAGTAGTCTTATATCTAAGTGTATGCGAGAAAGAGACGACTATTATGATTTTGTTAATGTCAAGGGGAATAGCCGTTAGGTTGTGTCTTCTCTATCCTCTTACAGTGTTGAAGTAGGGCCGATTTCTCATCCTCTAAATAGCTGCTATGTGTCAGTTAATTTTAGATTTTGCTCTGGTATTGAGAGATAGCTCTATGTAGAAGATTAGAAAACGGCCCTAAGTCAGCGTATACATTGCTTTCAGAAGGTTGCATGCCAACCATTGAACCATTCGGCGGAACGCCATCCGCCTAAATAAATAAAAATGGGCCATTTGATGTGGATTTGGATACATGAACAAACCGAATAGATCAATCATTTAATATGTTGCAGCTGCACCAACCGAGTAATGAAAAGTATAATGGTTAAGGCACAAAATCCATTAAAAGCCGAGACAGATACACTCTAAAAGTTCACACTCAGCAGGGTATACAAACTACAGCACTATTGAAATCAGTTAAGTCACTCCAAGTTTCATGACGCAATTTGTATATAATTTTTGTCTCAATAATTTTTATGCAAATTGTTGGAATAACAACAAAAGATATCTATTAAAATTTGCATGCAAAATTTTTCTGTTGTTATTTTTGTTTTGTAGTCTAGTACTGCATTTCCTTAATGCTCTAGAAACACGCAATATACCACCTCTACAGTAATTTTCTTTTGCACTTTGCTTTTGGTCTGGTTTCTGTTTGTGTCTTTTTTTTTTTGGGTTAATGTCTCATTGTCGTCTCGCCAAAGCAGACGATACAAATTCTGTGATAAATACAAAAGAAAGACACAAATTATAACAGAAAATTGTACATATGCTGCTACAAACCGAAAGACAAAGACATATGTGCCTGGGCAATTGCTTGATTTATAACTTAAAAGATAAAAATGAAAAAAATTATACTGGGAATTAAGTTGGAGTTGATTTTCTTAGTTGTGATAGCAGGCACTACTACTAGCTGGAAATTAGCTGGAAAATTCATTTACACGTACCTAAATGATGACCCCAATTTGATTAAAGGTGCCCTGACAAAATAGGTCCAACTGGTTTTTATTAAAGAAATAATAAAGAAAACAGCAGCAGCCCAGCACAGTAGCCCAAACCAGAACCTTTTCTTTCTGATAAATTTCAAAATTAATTATGTCACATTATGTAATCTGATAAGCAGACGATGTGGTGGTGTGGTTGAATTCTTGGAGGGGTAAGCCGAGATTTCAACAATGCGCAGCCGCAATGTCAACGCATCTGAATGGAGACCCTCTTCAAGGAGGCGAGAGAATACGCATCGTATCGATCGTTCGAACAATGGTCGTTCCGATTCAGGTAAGAGGACAAAAGTTGTGCGCAGCGGTGGCGGCTTCTTTTGGTGGGTTTTTGGTTCGGTTAAAGATATTTTATTTTTCGGTAGGTTGTTTTGTTTTTTTTGTGTCTCTTTCGTGAAAAGAGAGAGAGAGAGAGATTATAATGGCCAGGCAGTTTTTTGAAATTTAAGACGACATATTCGCACTGAGAATTCCCCTGGCAGGTAGGAAATGTACCTGGTAAACATATAAATATATGGTGAATTAAGCGAAACATCGTTGTGTCCTATGATTTGCAGTTGAATTACGATATTGTTGTGGGATCGAATTGAAAATTGTTGGTGGCAAATTCAAAGCCAAAATATATAAAATAAAATAAAATCAGACAAAATTACATTCCTTTTCTTTGGTCTTCAGCAATATTTTCAATTACTGAATTCAAATATGTTTGTAGTTGTCCATTCCGTTTAGGTGAGATGAAAGGAAAGGAAGTTTTGGTATAGAGAGACAATGAAATAGAATAAGCAAAGATATTGCAGGGATCGGACAATTATGTTGCAATAAAACATCTGTAATATTCCATTAGCTTAGATAAGATAATTATTAATATAACTTAAGCAAATTGCGATTCATCTTTTATCACTGTCTCAATTGCTCTCTGAGTGGCGCTGTGTATAGCAAATAGAAGGCGTTGATATCAACAGATCCTAACCTGGCCTGACGCTCTACTTGCCTCTCTGGTTGCAATTGTTGTCATCGATTGCTCGCCTGCTTCGGCATTTTTATTTCTTAGACTAAACAGTTGTGACATTTTATTTGTTGGGTTGGGATATTAGCTTATAAATAAATTCAAATTCAACCTGGGTTGTCGCTCTTCCTGGTATGTCGCACTCCCCCCCCCTGGTATGCAATAGTATCAGCAATTTGTTGCTGTCGATTGTTCGCCTGTTCGGAATTTTTTCGGTATATTCTGGATTAAATCAAAGCCAAACGTTGTCAGAAGTCAGTCAATCCCGGATTTACTCATTTCGAGTACGAATCGACTTAAGTTTGACTTAACCTCGGAAGGGATAAGAGATTAAATCAACTTTTTTAAGATTGTTTTTTTCTGCTAATTTTTTTTTGTGTAAGCACAAATCGATTCACGAGTTGATGTATCGATTTATTCTCTTCGTAAGAAACAAGGATTAAATTTTTGGGAGTTGACTAAAATCCAAAAAAAATAAAAGGTCCACCACTAATTGAGTAGCGATGTGAGCGATATTTTGTGCTAAGGGTAAGAAAAAAGTGGTTATCACCAGGGTCAGCCATTGTTATTTGATTGTGGAACAGACATAAATCTTTCTCATTTATAATAAATATGTGGTAGGATAATGATTCAAATCTGTCAATATTTCCATGTATTTTATTTGTCATCTTTTGCATAGCTGCTATGGGTCAGATAAACTTAGATTTTACACTGTTATTTGTAGGTTTATGCGTCAGATAGCTCTATGTAGAAGATAAGAAATCGGCCCTCATCGGTCTGATCAGACTGCTAACCTGATAACCTGGTGTGTCTGAGCGCACCCTTTGTATTATGCTTCAGTATCTCCTCTGACATGAAAAACTTAGTTCAGATCAAACATTATTTACAGGGATTCGAGTTGGCATATCAGCAAAGACAGGGTAGGTAAAATTACTGTATTCGAATTGTAGTGCTATAGTGCTATAGCACAACATCTTATGGGTAAAGAATAAATACATTTTCTTTTGTCGAATGGAAATGTCGGACAAAATACATGGTATAAATGGGATTGAAAATTAGATTTCCAATTTAGTAGAAACTTTTCACATCACAAAATCCATTTTAAAACGAGAGCGTAAGTTAACCTCATGCGGCTCAGATACAAATTGTAGGAGATATTCAACATTTTTTTTGGCGGGGGCGGGAAGGGGCGTGACCAAAATTTGAAACAAAGTTTATCTGCCTAGCTTACATCTAAAATTTGGTTGCTCTAGCTTTTCTAGTCTCTGAGATCTAGGTGTTCATACAGACGGACGGACAGACGGACATGGCTATATCGACTCGGCCGTTGATGCTGATGAAGAATATATATACTTTATGATATCGTAGATGCTTCCTCCTGCCTGTTACATACATTTGCACGACTCTAGTATACACTTTTTACTCTACGAATAACGTGTATAAAAAATCTGCATTTTAATAACCATTCAAGCCCATTTAAGATGATTATTCAGCATTAATAATACTTAAATTATTACATTGTACAATCCGCTTATAAAAAAAATCTTTTTCCATTCATTTTTTTTCCAACAATTTCATAATTTCTCCGTTTTTTTTTATTTTATGTAGCTTAATTTGATACACAAAACGACTGATTTCTTGAGTGTCCCTTCAGTTTTATTTCCACTCCAACAATTTGTCTAGTGTAGCCTCTGCAGCTGAGTTGAGCCATAATCCAATTTTAATGTTCAAAATAAAGTATAATAAATACAAATTATGAGCATATTTACAGCAGGAAGGACGACAGGCACAACCCTTTTTTACAGCCACCCCCAAAAGAAGAAATCAAGTTGGATATGGAAAAAAAGGTAGATGGAACATAAATGGGCTTAAAATTAATTGAAATCGTATCCTTTTTGCTGGACCATAAATTGTATTAACTGCACACGAACTGCATAATTGGCGCATAAATTTTGCTTAAGCTTGAACATAATACACATTTATCCAGCGGGAAAAAGTTTCTAATTACAAATATTGAAGTTGACGGTGGCTTTTTTATTTTTCAATTCAATTTGCAAGGGAAGAGAAGTCATTTTTACTTATTTTTACTGCACACAATTTCTTGACGGCAAAAGCAAAGTTGAAATGTTGTCATTTGCATCAAAAGCAGCACCAAATGCACTTTATCAACTGCTCTCAATCTCCAGCAGCAGAAGGATACCAGCGAGACGACAGGGCATTTGCTGGAAAACTTGTGATGGAAAAAAAAAGGACACGCAAAAGAACGTTTTCACTGAGTGCCCTGCGATTTATTAGTGGCAATTTAAATTCATAATTTTTTTTTTTGGCTACCAACAATTTATTTAAATTGCCAAAGACCCAAAAATGCATTCAGGCGAATGGGAGAACTTGTGGCTGCTGCTGCTGCTGCTGCTGGTCATCGCAGCTAGTTAATCCCAGAGCGCCGTTTCGTCTGGAGCTGAAATGCGGCTTATGCAAATAATTGCCACGAGGAGTGCAAAATCTATTTGCATTTCGCGCTATGCACAAGGACATGCGTCCAGGATGTGCAATTACAGCAACTATATAAGTGCATAAATTAGCCAAACACAAAAGTAAGAGCAAATGAAATGTAACAAATTAGAGGAACGCAACAACGCAGACAATTGCAAGTGCAGCTTGTGCTGGGGATGATGCCTAAAGGGTTGTGCAACAACCCCTGTTGTTCGGCGCAGAGGCGCCATTTCAGATTTCACATTTAAGTTCAAGTTTTTGGATTTCTGCCTGTTGCTGGGGGGGAACTATGTTCATTTCCACTTTCACAACAAAAGGTTTAAGTAAACGTAAAAGACTTTGGGCTTGATTCTTATTATTGTATCAAATCTTTTGTTCTGCCAGCTGACTTTATAAAATGCCTGTCAAAGGGAAAAGCCAGCCAAACCTGCGCAGTTGGAAATTGCGCAGTTCAAGTCTTTATCAACATCATCATCATCATCGAGATTGACAGGCCCAGGAATGAAAGGATGTGCGTCGTTGCGCAACCAAATTGATGTGACATTCTCATAAGAGAGACTCACCGCAGATAATCCAACAAAAACAAATTGAGACGCACATAGACGACAGCTATGGATCACGGGGCTGAAATACAACAGTTTTAATGTGGAACAATGAAAAGCAGTTTGTTCACCTTTCAGTTGCCACCTCAAGCGAGTGCGCATCCGAATCCGAATGCTGGGGGCAATAAAAAAGTGTGCAAGCACACTAATAAAAAAACACAAATTTAGCCATTGTTGGGTTTTGCTAATAAAAATGTGTGGCCATAAACCCCCTTACTCTCGACTCACCACCCCCCCCACCACTCGCCAGGAGCAGCGGCAGTCAGTCAACGCGTCGTATGAGCAACGCCAGGAAGAGCAGCTGCCAACAACTAATAAAGTTTTTGTGTTGTACTTCTCTATTTTACTAGATGCAACTTAACGCAGCGGAACTTTTGCTTGGAACTATTTCGGACTTTTTACAACTCCATTTTGGTTGTGTGTGTTTTTCGAGGCAAAAACTTGCAACGTGTTTATTAAGCGCATTTATGCGTTGTAAATAAAACGCTCAGCAGGAAATTACATTCTACAAAAACCATTTCGCATGGACTCTGCCAAAGATAGAAAGCGAGTGAGTGACACAATTTCGTCTATAAAAATTTGCAATGTTCGGTACGTGTGCCAGAAGAAGTTTCCAGGGAAAATATGCACAGGAAAAGGTGGATGTGCAATGTTTGCCAAATTGATGGCACAATGTTGGCTTGAGAAGCGAGAGTGAGAGAGCACGAACAGTTTTTCAACTGCAACAACAGTCAAAGAATTTTCGGAAATTTATGAAAAGTGTATAAATTTATTGTTTCATATTCGAATAACAAGTAGAGCAGGTTGTCTTAGAAAACAAACACTTTTTAGAGACACTTTTGATGATTGGGGGGGGAAAAGCAACTGGCTCAGTGGTTTTCGAGAGATTCCAATCTCTTTTTCCTGACGAAGTTGTAAAATCTGCTACTTCTCAAACTTGCTAATTTAGCAGACAGACTCTCAGAGTCCAGCATAACTTGTGTAACAAAACAAACAAGTAACTGTAAAAGCCCTCTGATTGAATGGTAATCAGTTCAGATTCAAGACCTTGAGAACTAAAGCTGTTCTGGAACTTTACTTTCACTTTAAAAGTGAATGTGTTTGAAAATCTTACACAAGAGAATTTTCTTATTAAAACTTAATTATGGGAGCGTTTTTCTTCACTCACGATTCCTGCACCATTAAGTGACACCTTACGACTGCTCACGCAGAATAAAAATAGTATTCATCATTTCCCAAAACACAACGCAGTTTCAATGATCTGCTTATAGCTGAAAAATCAAGCTCGATAGTATATGAGCTGGTGGAATAAGTATTTGACAATTTTTTTTGTGTAAGTCCGATTATCCCTTGGTTTCTGTTGGATGCACCGGTGTCGCAACCACCGAGCTGTGCCACGCTGAGATTAACATGACAATAAAAACGAGCAAGCTAAGCTTACTTTGTCTATGGCGAAGTTTTTGATAATCCATATATACCAAAAAAGTTTTCCTGACTTAGACTGTTTCTCAGACCTATCTTTTGTATAACAGTATATACCATATAGTTGTTCGATTTTCATCAAACTTGACAGAACTATTAAAAGGCAGAGAAAAATTTATTAAAAAAGGCAGAAACAATCTAACAAAACTCAATGCAGTTTTAAAAGTCTGCTTATAAATGGATCCCCTGGATGCACCGGTGTCGCAACCTCTCAGCTGTGCCACGCTGAGAGTAATATAACAATAAAATGATAGACATGATATGTCGTGACCTAATTCCTAGCGTATTCTTCTGTTATTCCAATGGTTTTGGAAGACGATAGGCAAAAAGTTGAAAAGTTGATTCAGAACTTTCTTTAAAATCTCCTTGGACTCCAAACCTAATTGAATTTACAATATAAGAGCTAAACAAAACTTTGGATATATTTTTCATTTGTAGACAACGAAATGGTATTTGATTAATACCATCTCAAGCCAAAATCGACACAATTTCCATACAGTTTGTGTCGTTTATGGGGCAATTATTATATTAACCAGTAAAAAGCAACCTAATTTTGAACCCAAACCTTGGCCCATTAAACTTGAACCTCAATTTTTGGAACCTTTACCAAAGGTAAATTTTGGCTGCAACCTGCGATCTTTTAGGGTTTGCAGACCTGACATTAAGGTTACAAAGTATCTTGGACAAATGCTAATCTGTAATAAAGCAAACCGCTGTTTGAAGTTCAAGTAGACATCAAGTCTAGTGGAAGAAGAGGAGTCTGAAAGTTGAGTTTGATGCCTTTGATACATATGTTTCAGCACGTTTCTGTACTTTACCTAAAGTTCTCAGGACTAAAGTTTATTCCAGCATGGTTCAAAGGCTCCATAGAACAGTATGCAAGGTATGTGCACAGAATGAAAAATTCTGTATTTTCTTACAAGACAATGCTTACTTGCTTTTACCAATTGCAAATCGAAACAATTTGTGCTGAGCTTTTGCATTTCTCCTCACCTTATTCTAGCTTGCGGTTTAGCTTTCTATAATTAAGATCTAACTTTGAATTGAAACTTTGTTGAGGTTGGCTGATACAACTTCACTTCCCTTTGCAGTTTTGTACTTTTGAGATGTTCACCATTTCGAGTTTGCTGTGAAATTAACAAACTTTCTAGACTGACTAACTTACCCACACATAATTCAATGGTATACACAAATTGCATCATCAACATACCTGGAATGAAAAAGAAGAGAAGAAAAAGAGATGAAATTAATGTCAATTAAATATATAAAATAAAGTGCAGAAATTAATATTAATTAAAATTAAATTAAATTTAAACTACAAATATGCAACCCACAGAGTCCACAAAAGGTCAGTTCGCCAGGCACTACCCCTGGCTGTTAGTGAAAGTTTATCCCACCCACCCACATAACCAACAACATTAAACTGGGAAGTCCACTTTTTTTCCCCCCGCATGACACCTGGTAACCATTGTCTGGACTCCACAAGCGGGCGGGCGTCATAAATATCACATTTGTGCCAGACACATTTTTTGCTGCATACAACACGGCGCAATTTACCATTTTTATGAGGTGCAAATAAAAAGTTTGCCATTAAATTTGCCATAGAGTAAAAACGCACACACTAAAGTTGATATATGCATGCCTGGGTGGGTATGGGCTAACAAGCAAACGGAAACATACCAACTTCCTGCCGTACAGTAAAAAAAAGTGCTCCTTTTGCATTTGTCGTTCTTTGTGCTTAAAGTTTGCCGCTGCAGCAAGCAGCTTTAATTAATTTGCTGCCCCATCATGCAATGCCCGTCATGCACAGGTGCAATTTATAAGCGACAGACTCGAGTGGAAGTCAACTTGAAACAATAATCCTCGACAAAGCAGCACATTTATTATTGAACTATTTGGTCGCCCTCCCCCACCCCCAGACAAGTCAAGTGGAGAGCCACACTACGTGCCTGGAGAGCAGAACAATTCCCAGCTAAATTCGCGTTTCATATGTCACAGACATTCTTCGTATAGAAATTGAAATTGATTTGCAAGTTAAGCTGCGGCATATTAAATAAAAATTGATTTGGGTTTTTCTTGTACGATATTTTTTGCGGGTGGCTTAGTAGAAATGGCTTGCATTTTTTGGCCAATTGGATGGGTGAATGAATGTAATTACTCTTATTAGGTTCGTAGAAAGTTGCGTCAACTTCAACTTAAATCGGATTGAAGTTTTCTTATTATTTTTTGAATTTTTTGTTTGGTTTTTTTTGAGGAGCAGAAGAAGTGGCAGCAGCAGTGACAGCTACAAATTTCTTATGCACACAAAACCTCTATGTCTCCTCCTGGTCGGCCCCCTTCAGACACTTTGGTCAGGTCGACAATAACTTAACGAGCAATGAACCTATCGAAGTTGTTGTTGTTGTTGTTGCTGTTGATGAGGTTCTGCTGTTGTTGTGACCGGCGTCGATGCGCAAGGAAGTGCCACTAAATTGTAGCCCAAGATAACAAGAGGTAACAACAGCAACAACAAAAGCAAGAACAGCATGTGGCAAGACTTGAACTTGTCCGCCTTCTTGGTCTGACTGTCTGATTGTCTATCTGCTTGCTTGGGCATAACAGGAAAGAATATATAAATTTTACCTTCTAACATGTTTAGCTGAATGCTTCAATTTTGGGCAGTCCCTTGGACTTGAACATCCACTAGAGTTTAATTTATAAGCCGCTTTAAATTTTCTTAGCCAGAGGTAGGCAATGTGAGCAGAGAGGTTGCCACTGACAACTGAGAAAGCATTCGAATAAGAAAGAAAGTTGGTCAAGCCCGACTATAACATACTTTACTTTAAAATGGAAAAAAAAAATGCTTTGGAAATATTGAAGCTTTAAAGTTACTTAGCCAGAGGTAGGCAATGTGAGCAGAGAGGTTGCCACTGACAACTGAGAAAGCATTCGAACAAGAAAGAAAGTCGGTAAAGCACGGTTAACCATTTTATAGGCTCAGCATACATATTGACGCTGCAGCGCTGCTACTGCGCTGTAGCAGCGTACAGTTTTTTGAACATAGCTCTACAACGGTTCATCCAATTTTTACCGCTCCTTTGGCGGATCTATAAGTTGTCCTCATAACTAAATATGTCTAGCAGGTACGAAACATCTATATTGAAAACTAAGGGAGATATGACGTTTTTTACAAATGACGGGGGCGGGAAGGGGCGTGGCCAATATTGAAAATAAACTTGTTCTGCCTGCAGATATAAGAAGTTTTTATGCCATACACGTCAGACCTTTATTTCTTACCATCTCTGAGATCTGTTTATTCATACGAACAGACAGACGGACCTGGCCCTATCGACTCGGTTGTTGAAGCTGATCAAGAATATATATACCTTATGGGGTCGAAGATGCTTCTTTCTGGCTGTTACACAATTTTATATACCTACGGTACAGAGTATAAATATTCAACAACAGTGCGTATGATGAATGCCAGTTGAACTACCTCCGTTCGACTTGCACGTGTGAGCAGCAGACAACGAACCCAAAAACGATGGCGGCCACAAGAAATGGGCACGGATGGGTGGGTATCCTTGTGGCGGCATGCGAAATGAGCTGTTGAAATGGCAATTTAAGTGGCTGTCGAGTAGCTGTTTGCCAGATGCCAGGATAAAAGCTTCAAGGCAAAAACACACACAAATACTCAACTCAGCAAAGCATCGTCAGGCACAAAGCAAATGCCAAAGGGCAATACGTGCAAATAATTTTTCAGTCATTCAAAAGCCTTGTTTTGTTGTCTACGCAAAAGGAGAGTATCTTATGGTTTACAGTCTAACGCCTTTGCTTATTTTATGCATTCATGATGGATGGTTGGTTGGATGCATTTGCTGCTCTGTGCTGCGGTGACATGTAAGTGTAAAGGTAAGAAATGAATGCATCAAAGTGGAAATCATTGCTCAAGGATACCAAAACAAAATTGTTGAGGTGTAAGTAAAGCATTTAAATTGCAGGGAAATGCAGATGATTAATTGATCAAAAAGTCATTATTTGGTTGTTTGACGAAATCATTAAAAACCAAAAGTTATTATCATAATGAACCCCACTTTTAGTAGAAATAAATGACATTAAAAAAAAATATATTAAACTAATCCCCCGTTGCTCATTAATTTCAAAGAAACTGTCAAAGGAGGGCGAGAAATATCATTGTCTCGTTTTTTATTTATTTTTTTTGGTGTGTGAAAAATCATTTACATTTTTCGTGTGTAAACCGCAAAAAAAGCATTGAAAATCATTAATCATCGCAAAAAAAAAGCAAAACCAAAAACGACACTGGCGAAGGGTTGGTGGGGTGATTTATAAAAAAAAAACTCTCACTTTCCTTCGGTATACACAGGCAATTAAATGACTGTCTCACTCACTTGAAGAGCTTTTTTAATTTTTATACAACTCAAAAAAGAAACGAAAAATTAAATAAAATTAAAATGCAGACAACGGCAAAGACAAACATTAAACAGATGAAAAGTCAAACACAAAAATTGCAACCAGAAAAGAAACGAGAGAAATGAAAAAAACTTGACATTAATCATTGCCAGCTCAGACAAAGAGCCAGAAGAGGAGGTGGCCGGCAGGGAAGTGGTGGTAAATTGTCGCGTGTGTAGTTTGTTTCCCCACCCCACCCCCCCTATTGAAAGATTACGATGCCGAAGAGAAGAGCTTAAACAAATAACAGTAAATGCAATATGCTTAACAGAGGGAAAATGATGATTAAGTAATGCCCTCTAATGACCACAATGAGCATTTGTCCAGGATGGAAGAAAGTTAGTTGGAAGCGCAGCTGAAAGAGCGAACACAGTCGATATGATGATGATTCTTTGCTTAGCTGTAACAAAGGTACATTAGTTAGGGCAAAAGTATGTAACAGCCAGAATTAAGCATCTTTTCAAAACCATAAAGTATATGCATAGTATATATTCTTCATAAGCATCAACATCCAAGTCGATATAGCCATGTCCGTATGAATGCACAGATCTTAGAGATGGTAAGAAATGGAGGTTTGACATGTATGGGACATATGCTTCTTATGTCTGCAGGCAGATTAAGTTTATTTTCAATTTTAACCACGCCCCCTCCCACCGCCGCAATTTGATAAAAACGTCATATCTGCCACAGTTTAATAGATAAATGGTTCGTACCTTCTAGACATATTTAGTAATCAACATTATTAATCTATCCGCCAAAGGAATGGGGAAGATTGGATGAAGGGTTCTCTTTTTTTATACCGAAAAACAGGATCACTTTAAGCCTGCTTCGGGATTATCCCGTTTTTAATGCCGTTTTCTGATATTTTTTGCTGTGTACGTAACTATTTCTCTCTGCGAAACAATGGTAAAGATCGGATTAAGGAGAGTCGAGCTATAAAAAAAACACTTCTGCTGGGCAGCACCGGCTGGAACTGCGAGGGGCAGCACTTTACACACCTTAACACTTTGTGTGATATATACAAACTCTGGGAAATATCCCTTTAATATCCATTTTATTCACTTCTTTCTTCACCAAACTTTGCACGATGTCTTTTAGCACTTTTGTCGGATGAATATAATATAAAGCTGCCATAGGAACGATCGGTCTATAAACTAGTTCTAGAGTGAAAAACCTTTTTGCTTTCAATGCAAACGTCTCTAAACTCCGTATTTTCTTTTTTTTATGCCTCTCCATGATTTTGCCAATTTTGGTCGAAATCGGACATCTATATAGTATAGCTGCCATAGAAGAGTAAGGTTAGAAAAATAATCATAGTAAGAACCACTTTTTTGTTTTCAATGTGAACCACTTTAAAATTGGCTTACACTTATTTAATTCCACACATTTTTTTAAAGTTTTGTCAAAATCGAATGACTATATGTTATAGCTGCCATAGCAACGATCGGTCGAGTAACAAGTTTTAGTGATAAAAACTTTTTTGTTTTCAATGAAAACATCTTCAAACTTTGTATTTACTAGTTTTCTATACCTCTCCATGATTCTGCCTAGTTTGGTCGTAGTCGATCATCTAAATAGTATAGCTGCCATACAAAAGTAAGGTTAGAAAAATATTCTTAGTGAGAAAAACGTTTTTGTTTTTAATGTGAACCACTTTAAAATAGGCATTCATTTGATTTATAGGAGTTCATACAATTCTTCAAAGTCTTGTCAAAATCGGATGACTATAGGTTATAGCTGCCATAGGAACGATCGGTCGAAAAACTAGTTTTATATGAGAAAAACTTTCTATTTTTCAAAGAAAATGGCTCCAAACTTGGTATTTCTTAATTTGCTATGCTTTTCTATGGCTCCACCAAGTTTGATCGAAATCGGACATCTATATAGTATAGCTGTCTTAGAAAGTAGAGTCAGAAAAGTAGTCTTAGTGAGAAAAACTGGTTTGTTTTTAGTGGAAATGTCTTTCAAATTGGTAAGAAAAACTTGCTGCAAGTTTCCTCTATTGGGAATATTAAAATATTCAAAGATATTGACATAAAATTTGCATTGTAAAACAAGCATTATTTAGGATCAGTGTTCCGAATATTCTTTATTCAAAATCAAAGGATTTAAGCTGATATGACCATTCCCCTTTAATCGCATAACTGCGAAAGATAACTTTTATGCCTAATCTCCAGCTCCCAGCTCCAAACTTTGAACTTGACTTTTCTGCTTTGCTTTCCTCTTTTTATAGTCTGACGGGAGGGTGGTCTAATAATTTTGTGTGTGTTTTCAAAGCATCTTAAAACTTCTGCTCCTACGTAGCCAAGGTAGTTAAAATGTCATTTGCATTATCATGGCCAAGCAATCCTTCATACCAATTCAATGCTTAAAAAACACGCCACAACATTTCAACAGCTCAGAGGAATTTCCACATCACACACACACACACACACCACAGCACAGACAGCACACACACATACAAACAAACACGCATGTTAAACGTAGCAATTTCAACGCCATAAAATATGCCATAAAATAGCAAAGTTTTTACAAAAATAGACAAGGATAGGCCAAGTTAGGCCAGTCAGCCGCCGCCAGGCGGCACGCCATTAGTCGGCACATTAGTCATGGGGGATTTGGTGGCTGGGTGGACGAGTCAAACTTTCTCAATTTTCCCAAGCAGCTTGCAAAACATGCGGCGAACCTAAAAGTATGCAGCCAAAGTATCTATAAGGACTGCAAAGGACATTAAACCCGACAGAGAGAATGAAAGAGAGAGAAAGCTGGAGAGTGTGGAGCCTAGCGGGAGCAGATTTGACGCAGGCGCAGGCGTCATAATAAAGCTCCCTACACACACACACACACACACACAACAAGCCGGCCGGCATTTGGCTCTTGGCCATGGCCGTGACAATGGCCATGGCCGTGAAGTGTGTGCCTCCCCTCCCGCTGGCTGGCTGGTTGTCCTTGCAATTGCCCTTGCGTAGGCGCAGTGGGAAGCCAGCTTTGTGTGTGTGTCCCTGGCCTTCGCCTTGACTTTGACTTCGGCTTCTGTGTATTTTAATGTTTATGATGCGTAGGGACATTTCGGGAGAAAATGGTAATAAACTGCTGCTTAACTCTTGGGGGGCGTGCGCAGAGGCCTATTCATCTGTCGGGTGCTTTGACCTTGTCCTTGCACCTCGCTCTCCACCTTTTTGAATGGTTATTTGCCAAATGTGCGGCACGCAGACATTTATGCCCCAAAACACTGACGCACTTTATATATATTATTCAAAGCGAAAAGTTTCAAAGAGCTTTTTCTATATGCGTGGGAAAATCTCTGCTTCCGACACAGAGAGGGGTTGGCTGAAGGGAATCTACAGCTTTAAGAGGGGGATTTTATGGTATTCCGCAGACACAGTTTAATATGAAGGTGTCTGAACCTGCAACAGCCCTGACAATAAATAGCCAGCCGGCAATAAAAGTTGCTCCGTTCTCGTTTTCTCCAAATATTTTTGATATTTAAATTTGGCCAAGAACGAACGGGCAGGCTTTTGTCATAAAATTGATTGGTTTTTCAGGTTCAGAGCGCATTTTGACCGACAGGTGTTGGACAGACTCAACGGAGCGCAAAATGAAAATAACAGCAACAAACAGACACAATTGCTCAATTGAACGGGGTCAGTGGCTGGGATGGACACACAACAACACAGCGGCGTGAAAGTGGAGTTGGCTGCAGCTGCTGTTATTAAAAAGTTTCGCCTAATTGGCAACTTTGTAGACAGCAGCAACAGAAAGAAAACTGGGCGCATAAAATGTGTTTTGAAAGAAAAACGTCAATGTAAAGTTAAGGTTCCAAAATGGTGGCATTTAAATGCGGTCCTGCGGGCAACAAGAGTCAGCATTTGGTATTTATGGTTGTCAATCTAATTAACTGCAGATATTTATCTGCCTTTTATTTTTATGCTTGCAATACCTTAAATCAATAGAGAGCAGTTCTTGTTTACTCAGTTGGCAGTAGCAACTTCTCTGCTCTCAATGCCGACCGCTGTTTTAAGCTTAATATTGTTCAATTTGTTGTATGTTTCTTCAGCGAGTTGGTTTTTGTAATCTTTTTTTTTCACTCATAAACACACTCACACTCATAAAACATTTGCCCCGAAAACTGGAAACTCTCCTATGAAATCCGTCCTAAGGCGATTCGCCCTTAATTTAAGAAAAATATTTTCTCATTTATGAAAAATTTTCAAAGTTTCAGAAACATTTTCCAAACGTGAGAATAACTTTTCTTAATTTTAGGGTGAGTCGCTTTAGGACGGATTTTATAGGAGAATTTCTAGTATCCAGTTAAATTTTTTTTTTTGAGTGCATTTACAATTTCTTTCATAGTCTTAAGCTTACCAAAAGATGGTAAAAGATAGAAGTTGGACATGTTTTTGGGACAAAACTTCTGATCCAGTTTGCTTTCAATTTTAGACAAGCCGCCCTGTTATACAAAAATCGTAATTTCTCTCACTGTTCAGATTCATACCTTCTACCAAAGATTCATAGATATTATAGATGGCTTCTAATTTCTGATTTGATCCTCAAGCATCATCTATAAATATCTATATCTCTTTGATATAACGCAGTAAGTGTTTTACCAAAGATTTATAGATACTCTTCTATCACGAGATCGATTTGTTCCAAATGCGTCAACTATAATATCTATAAATCTAATATTTATCCCGTAAATTGGTGACGTTTGGATCAACCATTGTCAAATTGTAGGGAAAACAACAAAATTATGCTGGGCAGCACCAGAAGCAACATCGATGGGCAGCACTGCACACCTTTTAACACTTTGTGTGGCATTCAATGACAAAATTGTTCAGATATATACCCGATTGAGTAGGTACAGAGTATTTTATGGTCCTTACCAACTTTCTTTATCGTTTCTCTAAGCTTTCCTTGTTTTCTATATGATTTTTTGTATTTTTATTATTATTTCCTAGAGAGATAATTCCTTCTCTTTATAGAACTCTTCTGTTATCGTTGCTGTAAGAGTTTATCCCGATTTTGTGAATTTTCCAGGCTTCTTTTGGATTTATCAGTTATCCATTTATGGGGTTCCATATTATAATTCGAGTGGGTTTGATTTACAGCTGACACTTTTCCTACCTACATACTTGAAACTAATTTTAACTATATATTCTGTATTTTTCTTCAATTTTCTACATTAACTTAGGAAAAAGTTTAAGAAATATATATATATTCGTTATTCAATCATTCACAAGTAATTAAAGTTTTAATACTTAGGATCTAGAAATTCGGTCAAAGAAAAATTCGTAGTTTGATGCCTAAGAACTTTTTTCATAGTTACTTCAAAGCTGACCGGGTGTTTAAGTTATTAAAGAAAAAACATGATCGTTGGATGTTCCCATGCTGAATCAAACCTAGGCCCACACAGTACCAGCTGCACCACACCCGGCCAAAATTTGCCATTTCTCTACGTTTCATAAATAGTAAAAGGCGGAGTTATATACTCTATAAGAAACGCTGCTGTCTTTTCGCAGCTGTCTGCTTACATCATGTTAATATGCTTATTTAAATGTTAATACTCTGTTAGTTAGCATAAAAAATTACTATTAACAGATCAAAGTGTGTCATTGCCGAATTATAAAGACTACAAAAAACCGCTGCAGACTTTTCAAAGCTGTCTGCTTACATCATGTTCCTACGCTTACATTAATGTTAATACTCTGTTAATAAACATAAATGACTGAAGTGTGGCAGGGCCGAGTTGTAAAGGCTATGAAAAAATAGCATACTTTTCGAGGTACTCTGCTTACAGTTAATATGCTTACATTGATGTTAATACTGTGTTAATTAGCATAACAAATGCCTGTTAAACAGATCAAAGTGTGGCAGGCGCGAGTTTAACTCACGCTCTTGTTTTGTTTTAACAATATTTTCCGTAAAATAAGAAGTTATAACTTACTTTATTTAATATTGTTTAATACATCTCTTCTCCTTTCATTCTCCTTATAATCTTTTCTTACTTCTTTCATTTTACTCTTTTCTTTTAAACTTTAAGAATTTTTGCATAATTCCATCTATTTTGTAGTATCTATTTTAATTGCATTTCCTTTTTTACTTTTTCATTTTCTCTTTCACTTTCTTTCCTTCTCTTCTGTTGGCCAAATTGAATAACAAAATCTTTTCTCAACGTTCGTCCTCGGTGCCTTCTTGCAGTGTAGCATCATCGTTTGACAACAGCATAATGGCGTCAACTTGTTCTCTGTTTGATTTTTATAGCCAGAAATTGGTAATTTCGTGCATCGATGGCAGGGATGAAGACAAGACGATGCAACGATGCCAAAGGCGAATGCATATAAATTGTCCATAAAACTCATTGTATTAGCTTTAAGCAGCTTTTGGTATTATCGCCAAGATTATTTCTCAAGCCAGTTCAACGATTGTCAAGGATTAGACGAACATATTGTGGGATAGTCTGTTCATATGATAAATGAGTGTCTTTAATTAAGGTTACGTTCACGTCTTTGCGGTTGAAAACCATGTCCTGCTGGCGCCAACTGACGCAACCAAACCAACACACAACATTCAGCACATACATACATCTATACATAAATGACCTCAAGGAAAGCATAAAAAGTTTTTATTTCCTTTCCCCAGCACCATTTGCTGCAGTCGAAGTTAATAATGTGCAGCTTGCTGCTTCCCTTTCATCATGACTTGGCCAGACTGTTAACGACTCAAAATGACTGGGCTGTCTGAGCAGGAGGACTGCTGCTTCCTGTGTTGGCAGCTGGGGAAATGAGCAAACAGGCAGCTCTTCAAAATTATAAAATGGGTAGCAGTTCGAAATTGAACTGAATTTATACGACACGCAACAAGCTCTAAAGGCAACAATTAAACAGAACAAAAAATTAAACACGAGCAAAAAAAAAACATTAAGATAAATCAATGTCAAATAGCCGCAGACTATTTGCCTCGAAAAACTTATACGAAAACGCGGCGACCGAGTTTGAAAATTATTTGCACATTAATCAGATTTATTATAGTCAAGTGGGTTGGACTTCGAGGGTGGCTAAGAGAAAATTATGTCATCTACGGCGTATCGATTTAATTAAAATGTTTGGCGAAACAAAAATCAAATGCTGGCGCATAAATCTACTCAGCCTGTCAGACAGCAAAATTACAATTATTTTCAATAAGCTTGGCGAGCTGCGCTTGATTGATATTGTAAAAAGCAATTAGGTTAGCTCAGAGCAGCTGCCGCAACGATCATTATCGTCAATTCAAATGCTTGACACTTCAGAGAGAGGCTCAACTAAACGCAGTCGCCACGACGATGATCATCAACGGACATTATGTCTGTCAGCTGTCATACAACAACAAACACAACCACTCCGAGACTCATCACATCCAGTTGGGGAGACGACGACAACGAGTTTCAATTGCATTTACCAAAAGTTTGTTGACTTGTTGTTTCGTCGTGAATAAATGAATTGAAATAATTATAAACAATATTTTCTGCTTACACAAAATGTTTCTTGAAGATCAAATGAAGCGTTACTTGAAAAATGCAAGCCGTTGCGGTTCACTGGCATTCAAAAAAAAAAATAAAAAATAAAAAATAGCTACTGTTACAGCTGCTGCTGCTGCAGTTGTTAACTTTGCAGGGCCAGCCCTTTAAAATTTCAATTAACTTTTAAAGGAAGAAATTTTTTAATAATCTTCCAATGGTAAATTTCTTTGAAAAAAAAGCAATGAAATACTCCTAAAATGGGTAATAAAAGGTGAAACCAGCACGATTTTGCTTTATGGCGCTAAAGCAAGTCACTCCTGAGGTGACCCACGAAAAGAGAGCAATGCATTCTGTGGCGAAACGATGCCAATGAATCTACCAAATATGTATACCAGCTAAAGAAGACGAAGTAGAAGATGTGATGATACCAAAAGCTGATCGCTTTGTTGCTGTACCTTTTGTTTGTATCGTTTGATTTTGTCTCTCTCTCTCTCCCTTTTTTGTGCTGTCGTAAGAGTTTTGGCAAAGCTAAAGTGCCCTTTTGTATATGCAAACAACTGACACAGTTCAAGATCGATCGGTATAGAATTCTTACTGTTTACTACTTATAATTTCATATCTCAGAAATTAGTACAGATCTCAAAAGTACTTAAATCAAGAAGAAACATTCTTAAATCGAACATCGAATTGTCGTTCTTGAATCAAGAACCTTTGGTACTTTCAGCCAGATGGAAAATATAAGAAGAGCGCGTTTTTTATTAAAGCACAAAATTTCTTTCACTCACAATGCAAGAAAGTGTGCCACGAAAAGTGCGAGTATTTTTAAGTGAAACTGTTCTTGAAATTCCCAACTGGTTCTAGCCCTCCTGTTTTAGAGTGATCAAATGCCTCCAATCTCTAAGATATTAGACGAATTCAGATATGAAACTAATCTTTCTTTATATATTCAAAACGGATAAAGCAAAAATTACTTAGCATACAACTACCAGCCCATGAGACAAGCACCTAGCGCACACTGCTGCCAAATAGTCTAAAGTTTGTCGTAAAAATGTGCAGCTTAATCGGCCATGCTTTCTTATAAAATCGAAACTAAGAAGCTAATGCCAGATGGAAAACAGCTTTTTGAGATACTATTTTTCGCAAAGAGCGAGAAAGTTCTAAGAGAGCCTCCATATAAATGCCAAATCGAAGATCCACATTTGAAATCCAAACCTACCATTTTAACTGTCATTCACTTGATTTTTTACGGCCTTTGGTTGTTTTGTATTTCCAGCCTTTATTGATTGTAGGTGTCTGTCATTTCAAGAATGAACAGAAAAAAGCTTTAGTATTTTCAGAGCTTAAGACAAGTATATTTCATTCTTGTTGTATGTGTATTTAGATTATCTTTACAATAAACTACATTTCAAATTAGAAATTACATTTATTTTAGATGTTTTGAATATTATAGCACAGCCCAAAAATGTAACGGAAAATATGTTTAAATAGTTTAGAATTCTTTAAATATCCTGGAACAGTCTTAAATCATATATTTCGAAAAGGCAAAATTTCAACATTTCAAGTACAAGTTTGTAATTACTTATTAACATCGATTGTACTTAACTCAAGTAAGCAGTTCTCAAAATAATCTAAAAAACTGACTGTTTTGAACATGCATACGGAATAACATAATTCACATAATTCTTCTGTAGTTTAGATTGATTTATACATAAGAAAAAACAAAACAAAAATTCGGAAATTTCAGGTAAAAGTCTTACTTAAAACTTAGTTCAATCAAGCTCTTACCAAACAATAGCATGCAATTTCATGGTAAGTACAGTCGAACTTCTTTACTACGAACTTCTGTACAACAAAGTTTTCTTTATAGCAAACTAATTTCCAGAACTTTGGTAATTTCGTTCAATATTCTCACCCAACATTTGGAAGATCATTTTAACAAAAATCACATTGATGAGTCTTTTTCGAGAACTTTGATGATTAAAAAGCAATTACAGTCATGTGCGATGCAAAGAAGACTCGAAAATGACTCATGCATATTTGCTTTCTCGAAATACGATTCGAACAATACCCTCGAAAGACTCGAAAATGGTTCTAAACTGATCAGAAGAACGGGTGAAAAACGACTCTTTAAGTAGAGTCGCGGCTAGGGTACCATTTTCTTCCGATAAACGTATCATTTATGATCAGATAACGAGCGCATTTAATTTGATTGAGGAATCGAAAACGACTCGACTGTGATGCAAAATTTCATAAAATGTTTAAACAATTCTATAGTACAAATTTTGTACATAACAAAGTTTATTTTTGCCCGCTTGAGATTCGCTTTATATAAGTTCGACTGTATATGGATCAATGATTAAACTAAAATCGATTTCGATAATTTCGAGTAACAGATTGTTTCAAATTTATATGGATTCGATTTGAAAAACCCATTCATTGCATTTTCTTTACACACTTTTTTGAGTGTTTTGAGCACTCTCCAAATTTGGGACTCCACTTCAGAGGCCCATTGAAATGTCTAGACTCGACAGGTAATCATACAAGTACAGAGTGGGATATCTAAAAATTAGCTATCCATGAAGTGTCGACTCATGGCATATATGAATTATATATATTTAAATATGTGCGATACATAATAATTTCCACTTTGTTTGGTGTCTTATGCTGCGATTACACATGCATCATAATTTTGAAACAAAATAAAAATTACACACGTATATCTCGTAAATCAAACGTTACAAAAATACGAAAGAAGACACAAAATTTCATAAATTTAAACTAAGTCTCAAAATTTGGCACTGGAATGGATCGAGTGTACACAAACTTTTTGCACTCTCAGTGATGGGTATTCAAATTCAAACAACTTAACCTGAATTGATTAAACAACGTATAACTCAACTCACATCAAAAATGACAACAACAACAAAAAAAAAAATCACAAAAATGAAATCAATTTGACCATAATTAACTTGTATAAATCCATTCAATTTATGACACCTAAAAATATTTAAATTGTGGTAGCCAAATATGTACATTTAAAAGCCTCAACCTTGCTGCATTTTTTTCCTTTTTGTTTCATTTTTTTAATTAAGCCCCCGCCCCATAATTGCCACGCCCCCACTAATGATGGTTTTAACAAAGCCAGGCGTTTGTTTGTTATTGTTTTGTGTTGAGCAAATTGCATATGTATGCGATAAATCTAAATAAAATCATAAAAATTGCCAGACGAGAATTTTGTGGGTGTGGGTGAGATACTTGGTCTCGTCTGGCCGGGTCTAGAGGAGCCGCCGAGCCAGAGAATAAAGCGGAGATCAGCCAAAATACAAAAAGCTGGCGTTGCTTGGTATTTGTTTTTGTTTTGTTTTGGTTTGGTGCTTTTTTATTGCTGTTGTTGTAGATTGTAAACAAATGCTTAATTGTTGATGGTGTTGGCAATGCAAATTACGTTTTTTTTTCGCCTGACATGCTGTGGGTAGACTTTGGAAGTGTTTTGTGCTATTCGTAGCGATTTTTAGGTTAAATACATTATGGAGTGATACACGGCAAGAGTGAATATACGTTTGTGTGTGTGTGAGATATACTAAGTGCTCGTTAACATTAAAAGTCAATGCATTTTAAATTTGTTTAATGCGTGCCTTTTGCATTGGTCGTTGTAATTAGCGCCGCGTCCAGAGAGTTGTCATTCAACTGTGGGACAATGGGGCCTTTCGAAGAAAGAAAGAATTGAGGTAGTTAAACAGTTTTAATTGCAAACCCTCGCATAATCCACTTCTTTAAACAGCACAGTTTGGTCCTTCGAGCCGGATCTTAACAAAAACCGTTTTCGATACTCCGCCTCGTCCTTACACTCAGACAAAAAATAGAGAATTTCATACTTGGATCAAGAATTTTCGAGATTAATAGTACGATAAGAGTGAAAATTCTCAAGTATGAATTATTGATTCCGGTTTTCTTGATCCAAGAGCTTTAATACTTGATTCAAGTACGATTCATTCTCAAATCTAGCAAAATAGTTCTTGGATCGAGTGCTTAACTTACTAGAATTCTAGATCGCTCATTCTTGCATCAAGTGCAAAACCAAGAATGTTCTTCCTATTATCAATAGATCGTTCGATTCAAGAGTAAGATCGTTTACTCAAGAGCTTCACAGATTCCAACCGTACAACAATAAAAAATCAGTTGATTTTTACCGTTTTCTTTAAATCTATTTCATGGAAAATTAATTGTTAAGCCATGTTGCAAAAATTTAGCAGGATTGAGGAATACACTCCTCAAAGCAGCGTCAGTACTTATCTGTCAACTATCAGTCGAACAGAGGTCTCTTCCTGCCATAATTGGTTGAGAATTCCAAAGCAACATGAGTGCAAAAATCCATTACGCTCTCCGCTCGATAGCTTCCCCACACCCCTCTCCAATAAAATACAAAACTGTAAGAGCAGCTTCAACGCTATTCTCTCAAATGTGCTTGCTCTCCTCTCTCAGTTTCTGTACCTCACTCCCCTCGCCTAAAAGCACCAAGCTGAGAACGAATTTAGCTCGACTTCAAGAGCGAAATTCTTGAAAATTCAAGAACGAATAAATATTTTCTCAAGAGCGATTGTTCTTAAGTTATTCGTTCTATTTTCTTTTCTGTGTACTTAAGCACACTTGGCTGTCTTTACACTTGTTTCAAATAGTCGGGGGCCAAAGTTCTCTAAAGATAAACTCTTTTCATACACAGAAACTGTACTTTTACTATATATTTAGAGATATTTGCCTTGCCATTACACTTACGTCAAAAGGGTTATTTGAAAAGTGTAAAGACAGTTTGAGGTTGACATCAGTTAAGGACAACATAATGTCAACCACTTCATTTAAGATCAATAATTATCAAAAAAAACTAATTAAGCTTGTAAATCGACACAAGCTGCTATTCTTTTCAAATATTGCAAATTTATTCAAACTCGAGTTTTTAACACTTCTCGAAAGTATCATAGAAACTTCGAAACTTTGCCAAGTCTTACAACCACATTTTTCCCCACAAACGTGTACCACTTGCTCCACTGTATTTAGATGACACCAGTCATTGCCAGCTAATCGATGTTATTAAGTAAATATCAATATGAAGGCAGAAGTTATTGAAGTTTTTCTTACGAGTATTTATGTATCTCAACTCCGTGGGTTGACATTTTGTGTGTACATAATCGGTGTAACTGCCTGCTTGCCTCCGGCAAACGTGAAAGTTCAACAACATTTCAATGTCGGTGGTCGCTGGGCACATTCTAAATGACAGCTCCTGTCTGTCTGACTGACTGCCTATCGGAGGGTACAAGGACACAACATTATCCTGACGGCAAAAACCTAACGACGGCAAATAACACACCTACACACCCGACCGCAATAACTTTGATGGATAAAATTGAAATTAAATTTTCGCCACAAAATGTCAAACCTAACATAAGCTACTCTGCTGGTTCACTGACCCAACAAGGCCTTCAATGAAACACAAGCGAAAATAAATGCATAATTATTCATTATTATCCCAGGCACTTGAGCAAATTTGGTGGCTTGTGAGCAATTTACACCAGGAAAGACGCACAAATTGAAATAAATGACAATGAAGAGATGAACATTGTAGATCTGTCTGTTGCAACAGCAATGCAAATAACAACAGCAACAACAACAACACCAAATGGCAATGTCTGCAACATGTTGCCCTGACAATGACTGCAGTTTGAAATGCTGCTGGCGCCGTCTGGCACTCACACAATCCATATCAAATGGTGGGATGGAGCGGGGGAGACTTGAGTACAGGAGACAGTTACAATAAATGTCATGTTTAAGGCAACCAAGCGACGCACATCACTCCCAGCTGCCAACCAAGCCCAGAGAATAGAAGATATGCATCTACTTCCCCATCTCTCTCCCTGTTTCACCAAGCACAAACTTTGGCAAACACGACCCCAGGCAAAAATTTACCTGAGGCAAACTTTTGCATAAATTCATTGGTAGTCAATTTAATTTGCCAAATTACACACAATTTTCTAAACTTCGGCAAACATACAAAAAGAAAAGTTCACACAAAGTTTAAAGGCGGAGTTCTTCATTTCATTTGATACCAGGAACTCTTGGTTGAAATGCAAACAGCATTCAATTGTTGACAGAAGTGTATGCCCACAGAATGTTTATGGTAGAGCAGACACCAATTAAGAAGCATTTGTAATATAAGAACTTCAAGTGGAGCATGGCCGGTTGATATCAGCTATGAATCAACAATACCACCTGTACTCTTAAGCGCATAGGCTGGATACATGAATCATGAATGAATCATGGGTGAATCTTTGTTTAAAGAATTTGCATATTTATCACTAAAGGTTCGATTTTCAGTTCGCAGGCAAACATTTGGCGAATACTGGTTTGGAGTTCCATTCCTCGATTACTAAAAGTTCACTCAGAGAAAAAGACCCAAGAACTTTGTACTTGAATTAAGTACAAATAATACGGTAAGAATGAAAATACTCGCACTCAAGAACTTTGTACTTGAATTAAGTACACATAGTAAGGTAAGAACGAAAATACTCGTTTCAAGCACAAAATTCTTATTTTAAGTTCATCTTTTTTAATTCAGAAATTCTTTGTTTCTGTTTCGGTATACATTAAATACATTTCAAATTTATATTTAAAATCTTTTTGATCATACTTGTAGGTTTTAAAGGTCTTAAGTGCAGCCCGACTTACTCTTAAAATAAGCACAAAACACGTTTTTTTAAACACCAGCAACTTTTAATGTTAACCCAAAAACATTTTAGAAAGTATTTCAGACGAAAAGCTTTTCTTAAGCTTTTGGTAAATTGGTCTAAAGCGAGGAGTCTGTATTGAACTAAAAAAGGCTAGAAATATGCAAGGACGAAACTACTGAAAAGTGTCAGAGCCAGTTGGGAATTTTAAGTACAGACTCGTTGAAAAACTTAGAGTTGAGTTGACTTAAACTTAGAGTTGCGCACTTCTTGGAGCAAGCATTGTCTATTTTGTACTTAACCTAATAACAACATTAGCGCATGAAGCGTATAAAGCATGGGCATCGCTAAGCTAGAATATGGTGGAATGTTATGAAATGTTATTGAAATATATAATAAATATATATGGTACTTAAACCAAGATCTAGATTTTCTTGAACTATTTGCCGCTCTGCTACTACAAAATATTTTTGATTCCAGAACGTTTGTTATCAAGTAATATAAGTAATATAAAGAGTCAATTTTCGGTTCTAGAATGTTTCATGTTCCATTTAAGTACACCCAAGAACGAATTATACTTGGAATTGTCAGTATAAAACTGCTTAAATTCTATCCTTTTTGGTCTAGAACGCCGATAGCAGATATTATTCTTCAGAGTGTTCGCTTTGGAACATTTAGACAACATTTATTTAAATGTCACTTCGATATTTTCGTTTTTACTCCAATAGCGAACATTTAGCGAATAAAAATGGAAAAATTTGTTGTTTTCTTGATCATTAAAAAGGTAAGTTTTTGTGTCCCTTGAGATCATTAAGCAAATCTTTGCTTAAATAATTTTTTCTTCACCTCTTGTGGTTCGATTTTCAGTCTTGAGCCTATAGTTAGGCAAATCTTTATTTCTAAATTAGATCCTTCCATCAATAAATTTTCGCTTTTATTGTTTCAAACTTATTTTTTAATATAAATCTTATAATATGTTTTTGAGTTTGCTTTCAAACATTTATTTGAAAAGGTTTTTGTGAATTTCTGAAGGTTTAGTATTAAGTCCGCTAGCGTACAATTGGCGAATCGTTATCCTTTTAAATCTTTTTCTTTAAGTTGGAATTATTTTTGGGCGACGTTGTTCTCTAAAGGTTCGCTTTTCACCCCGCCAGCGAACAGTTAGCGAATCTTTGGTTGCGAACATTTGGCGAATCTTTGCCTAAAATATTAATCGTTGATTCCTTCGATTATCAGTCTACTAGCGAACATTTAGCGAATCAATATTTAATTACCTAGTCTTTAAGCACTTATATTTGTCGCTGGCAAATCTTGGTTTCCAAAATCGATTCATTGTTCGCTAAAGGATTGCTTTAGAGTCCGCTTACGGACATTTGGCTAATCTTGGTTTTGATCTCTAATGGTTTGTTTTTAAGTCTGAAAGTCCTTATTTAAAGAAATTTCTCTCGAACACTAAAGTCACCTTTTAAAGTCCCTTATCAATCATTCAGCGTACATTTATTTAAAGTTTTTATTGAATTGGTTTAATTTTGAGTCCGCTGGCTAACATTTGGCGATTTTATAGCTAAAACGCAGTTCTCCCTCCTTATCCGAGAGAATGCCCACCATTCAGTTTTTATTGTACATGCCAAATTCGGTTGTGGTATAAATTATTCTCGCACTGGCGCCTACCAAAAGACATTTTCATACCAAAAAAAAATAAAAATAAAAAAAAACAAATGCGGCTCACTGGTTGCTGTTTTGTGGCTACATTTTATGCAGTCGCTGACACTTGGCGAAGTAAAAAAAAAAAAAAGAACACAAAAAAAGTGCAACAATCAATCTCAAAAGTGTCACCACTTCGCTAGAGCACAGTCTGAAAACGGCATTTCAACTAACACATTGCGAAAAGCAAAAAATAAAAAAAATCGTACGTCTGTCCGTCTGCCCACGCCCCGTCGAGCAAGTTCCTCCC
Organism: Lordiphosa andalusiaca; assembly: GCA_035044965.1. Classification (NCBI taxonomy): domain Eukaryota; kingdom Metazoa; phylum Arthropoda; class Insecta; order Diptera; family Drosophilidae; genus Lordiphosa; species Lordiphosa andalusiaca. The sequence goes on from JAWNNM010000036.1 coordinate 2,390,757, forward strand.
GACAGCCAGCAACTTGGAAAATTCGCACAGTTGGAAGTCCCCGCAGTGAAACGGCGGCAAGTACTCCAGACTTGACTGGGCGGAAATGCTTAGAAGAATGTAACATTTGGGGGCGGGGGTGTTAAGCTTTTTAAAGAACAGTGTCTGAATAGTTTAACAACCGAATATTATCAAAACAAACATTTATTCAAATTTCAGCTCCAATTTAAGACACATGTGTGCGCCAGAAGCAACGTCCCTCTCATCAATCATTGGTAAAAACTTATTTTGCTTGTTTAAAGTTCGCATTTTTATTTTTTTGGTGGGCAAAGCAAAGACAAAGATTGATTGGCATATTAAAAAAAAACGAGAATGAGTGCGCGATCTTTTGAATCATCATTTATACAGAATCCACCCCTTCACTACATAAAAAAAAAAGGATTACCAATTAACAGAGGTCAAAAGTAGCTCAAGAAAACAAGCGGAAAAAATTTAGCTCTCTCGCTCTCTCTCTCTTTCCCGTCTTTGTTAATTATAATTATAGCTGATTATTGTTTATCCCTTGAGCCGGTTGCAGATTAAAATGTTGACAGCTGATGGGTAGAGGAGGACCCATTCAGTCAATGATATGCTGATTAAAAAATCAGCAATGTGGCTTAAGCAGCAATGAGAAACAAGCAACATCAACAACCAACCAACAACCCTTCTGGGAACTGCTTAATGATTAACAAGTTGACTTGTCGTGTTAATTATAATAAGAGCCAAAAGGGCTGGGCGACAGAATTGAAACGGTTGTGATTCCCTTTTTTTATTTTTCTTTAAAATCGCTTAAAGCTCTTGATACTGTATCAGAAAGATTTGGGATATATTGTTTTCCTGGACAAAAGTAGAATAATAGCAGTTTATCTTAAATCGTAATACCATTTCATTAATTCACTTAAAGGCCCATCGTCATAAAGTTCGCCTATCGGAGTTCGCAATTTGAACAAATTTTTTGAACATTTGAAATGTTTATCGAATCATTTTGATACGATAACAAACAGCTTATAATGTTTCTTCAATGTGATTTTTCTTATTGGTTTACCACGAGACAATCTGCTTGCTTTTGTGCGCTTTGCTTATGAATGAGTGAATTAATAAACTGCAAGTGTGTCTGCGTGCTAGTATGCTTCGGCTTTGCCGAAGTTAGAATACCCTTGCAGCACGTTTTTTTAACTAATTTGAAGAACAATCAAACAAGTTTCTCTCACTAAAACTACTTTTCGGACTCTACTTTTCTATGACAGCTACACTATATAGATGTCCGATTTCGACCAAAATTAGTGGAATCATGGCCAAGCATAGCAAACTTAGAAATACAAGGTTTGAAGGTGTTTTATTTGTAAAGAAAAAAGTTTTGCTCATTAAAACTAGTTTCTCGATCGATCATTCATATGACAGCTATAACCTATAGCCATCCGATTTTGACAAAACTTTGGTGAAATGTGTGAAAGCTTATAAAATAAATATTTGCCAATTTAAAAGAGGATTACGTTGAAAACAAACAAATATTTCTTACCAAGACAACTTTTCAGACTCTACTTTTCTATGACATCTATGTAGTAGATGTCCGATTTCGAACAAACTTAGCAGAATCATGAAAAAGCATAGAAAACTAGTAAGTACGGAGTTTGGAGACGTTTGCTTTGAAAACAAAAAAGTTCTTCTTACTGGAACTAGTTGGCAGCTATATGCTATAGTCATCCGATCTGGCCGGTTTTGACAAATGTGCAGTACCAGAAGACTTCGTGCAAAGTTTGGTAGCGACAGCTTTAAACGGACAAACGGAGAAAGCATAATCAACTTAGCTCATCATGTTGATCAAGAATATACATATATACTTTATGTGGTCGGAAATGCTTCCTTCTATGCGTTACAAACATCTGCACAATTTCAATAAACTCTCTGCAAGGGTATAAAAACACTTTGAGCTGGCTCAGATGCTTGTGCTCAGCTTCAAATATTGTTCTCATCGAGAAGCATTAAACAGAAGCAAAAACATGTGTTCCGTTTTCTTTGTAACTGTCATTTCAGTGAGCAGACAGCACAAAAAAAGTAATTTCACCTTTGTGTTAAGGCTTGATTCCAAGCCTATTTCGGCACTATACCTGATTCAAACATTAGATTACTTTCATATTCATTCAGATTTAAACCTGCTTAAATCTGAAACATTTATCAATCTTTATTCACAACTGTGGGTCTATAGCATCTTCAAATTGGTTCTCGTTTTGAATCCAAAAAGTTTCTTTCCACTGTGAATGGCAAAATTTGAAATTCTGGTTAACAGCTAAAGTTCGGTTGAAGTTTCGGTTAGAGGTTAGTTCAAGTCTAATATAATTTTCGTGAGACTTTAAAAACTCATTTCTGTATTTGGCATTGTGCAATCAGTGGCATTGCCAAAAGGTATAAACACTTCTTCCTCTTTTTTGTTTTTTGTCATCGTCCAAGAAAACTTTAAGCTGCCAACTTGTCCGAAAAATTGTCTAGCGTAAGTTTTTGTGTGCCCAGTCTAAAAACTTTTGCCCTTGCCGTGTCTGTTAGTCTAGCTCTGTGTACTCTTTAAAGTCTTAGGCACTTTAAGCAGATTTTTCCACACATTTTGTTATATACATATATAAATCCACACAAGTATAAACAAATTTAATACGCCAACGCTTCTATCTGGTTTCGAGACGATTGCATGGCATTTTAAATGGCATTAAATATTTATAAATTCCAATACAAAATGCAATTCGAAATGCATGCCAAAAGCGGCGGCAGACTGCCAAAAAAAGCAAAGAAAAAGAAGACAAAATTGAATTGTAAAGTTTTTAAAAAGCATTCGCCCCAGACAATGCGAATGCTCTCCTTTTTTTCGGTTGCTGCGTGCCGTCTGCACATAAAGTTTGACTATATGCGAGGGAGTTCCCAGCTGTGGCTGGGAACTACGCAAAACAATATTCAAAGCACACAAAGACGGATGGAATGGGATGGGTGGGTGGCCAGGTAGCCACAAATATGTATTTCATATTATCTTGAATGCAATTTCTGTTATTGTTGTCCTGCGAGAGTGCCACGACGACCGTTCTGTCTGCTACTTATGAAATATTCAAAGCTAAACTCTCTATCTGCATCTATGAGATACGATATAGACAAGTACGTGTGGTGTGGTGTCTGTGTCTGTGTGTGTGAGTTCCAACCACTCGGACCTGCTCTTGGCCAGGATCACACACAAAAAACCACAGACGAAAAACTTTTGCCTGATTGCGTCTGCGGCCAAAGGTTCGCTCGCTAATTGCCACTTGAACCAACAACAACTTGTGCGGGCCTCAGTTCAATAGCCGCTTGAAATAACCACAATACAGGCAACAACAACAACAACTATGTACTATAATACTTCAATATCAAACAATAATAGCAAGAACCGCAACATAATCATCACAATGTGCAATTCGGTAGGGTCTCTGGCACAGCCGTCGCATATTGCTGAATGGGCAGCAGGGCCTCAAATTGAAATGGAAATTGAAACAGCCAAATGTAAACAGAAATTTAAGAATGGAAAATAATAAAAAAAAAAAAACAAAAAAACACGAGAAGAGGAAATGTTTAAAACAGTCATGACACACAAAAATACTCTTCCAATGCTTAAGAGAATGTTTGCTTTTTTATGAAATGTGAGAGAAGATTTTCTACCACTCATAAAACTTAAACTAATTTGATTAAAAATGGCTTCTACGGATTTCAAGACTTTGATGATTTCACCTTATGATGGCATGATTCATTTAACAAAACTTTATGGCTACCATAAGGACGGGTTTGATACGCTCTCGTTTACAGATACTAAAAAAAGATAACAATACTCTGCTTCTGGTTAATTCTTTAATAAGAGAATTTCAGTTAACGGTTCCGGTTAAGAAAAATCTTTCCCACATTATCGAAGGATATAGACAAACGACAAGAATATAGAGTTTCTTTAACTTAAAACTCTGAACCAGAGTTCGCCAATGACTACGATTTTGGTCGTCAGAGCGAGCTTAAGGGTAGAAAACAAAAGAGAAAGTCGGTCAAGCTCGACTATAACATATTCTGTACCAGCGAAATAATACGCTCAGCATAAAATTTGATGCTTCATTAGCAGCTGAAAGCAGCGCTGCAACAGCAAACAGTCGTTTGTTCATAACTCGACAACCGTTAATCCGATCTTCACTATTCTTTAGGTGGATCGATAAGTAGCCCCGATTACTAAACATGTCTAGAAGAAACGAATCATATATCTTCAAAACTGTGGGAGATATGACGTATTTTCTAAATTGCGGGGGCGGCAGGGGGCGTGTCCAAAATTAGAATCTTACTTTATCTACCTGCAGACATAAGAAACATTTGTCCCATACTTGTGAAACCTCTATCTCTTACCGTCTCTGAGATTTGCGCGTTCATACGAACAGAGAGACAGACATGACCATATCAATTCGGCTGTTGATGCTGATGAAGAATATATATACTTTATAGGGTCGAAGATGCTACCTTCTAGCTGTTACATACTTTTGAACCAACTTATAATACTCTAAGTACCTACGGTACAGAGTATAAAAACGCATTCCCTGGAAAAAACTTGAGCGTAAGTTAAAGTCGGTCCTGCCCGACTTCGTAATCCTCTTTACTTAGGGGAATTAGTGTTTAACAATCTTTCTTATGTTAATTAACAGAGCATTAACATTTATTTTAATATTTTAACTCGTTTATATGAGTATGATAGGCTCAGATAAATATGCAACGTTTTTTATAAACTGTATAACTCTGCAATTTATTATATGATTTTTACGAAATTTTCTGAGATTGTAGATACATATTTGGAACATGTACTTTACTACAAAATCTAAGCTCGATATCGGAGGCGGAAGGAGGCGTGGCCAAAATTTGAAATAAACTTGATCTGAGTGCAGACAATATTAGTCTACATTTTAATTTGGTGGCTCTAGCTTTTCTAGTCTTTGAGATTTAGGTGTTCATACATGCAAACGGACAAGGCTATATCGACACGGCTGTTGATGCTGATCAATAATATATATATAGTTTATGGGGTCGTATAAGCTTCCTTCCACGACTTTAGTATACCCTTTTTACTCCACGAGTAACGGGTATAAAAAAGTTTTTAATGTTCTCCGCTCAAACAAAACTGAAAATCTGAGTTGAAGTATTAAGTTTTTCATTATTTACTGAATGCTATCATTGCAATTGATATCTCTCTATCTATCTATCTATCCATCCATTTCCCAATTTAAACCCTAACCACACACATATTATCCAGCTCATGTGACACATGAGAAAAGCTTGGCCAACAATTTGTTGTCTTTGTTTTTGTTTGGTTCTCTTTTGGGTTCCTAAGAAATCTGGGATATTTCTTTGGACTTTTGCATCAACAGCTGGAAATTATCTGAACTGTGTGAGCTGCGCTATTCAAACAACAGCAACAACAACAACAAAAAGAAACAAAACAGAAAATAACAATTTCCGTATAAACAACAAGTAGCGTATCCAATTGCCAGTTTGCCCAGTCAGGAAATTTTTTGTTTTTATGTGTGTTATTTTCCAAGAAGTCAAAGCCCAGCCAAATGTTGACTTATGAATGAAAGGAAGGAAGGAAGGAAGGAGGACCATACATGTGAATGGGTATGGAAAGAAGGAAAACTCAACTCACCTTAACTTGATAAGAATTGAGGCGCGTCTTTGGCAGCAAATTGAATGATGAGAAATCCAAACGTCGTGAGAAGATGCCATTGCAACCAGATGTGGAGCTGGAAATAGATAAGAATGAAAGAAAAAATATAAATATAAATATAAATAAATGGGTATGCACATTCTATGACAGCTCGGGAAACTTGTATATCGAGTGTCAGCAGCGGAAATTGCATTGAGCAGGAGAATCTAACATTTCATTCAACACTCACGTCATTGGCCAAAAATTGTACCGGCCGCAATAAGGAAAACAAACAAAAATTGTTGGAAGAACAAAAAACAGCTCGGCACGGGGTGTTGAGAATTAAATTTTTTGTTGTTACCAAAGTAAATAAAGTTATCAACAATGCCCCCAAATAATAAAAGTAAAAAAACAAAAACAATGTGCGAAAAGAAACAAAGAAAGAGAGTGAGAAAGAAACAACATAAAAAAAATAAGCAAACACTCGGAATTTGTTGTTAATTTTTGTCAGTTTTTTACTGCTTTTTTTTTCAAGCCGTCAATGTCAGTTGACCTTGACATTGAATAGATCTTTTAATGCATTTTTATTTGTTCGTATTTAAATTTGTATTTGTTTCTCTTGCTGCTTTCTGCTTAGCTTATCAATATGACAAACCTAAATAGAATTGCTTTTACACAAAAATAAACATTTCGCAAAGCTTATCTTGTTCGAGCACAATATCTGGCATTAAATTTTTTAATGATATTTCAGCATTCTCCTCCCTTCGCCCCCACGATTGTCGATTATATAACATAAACAAAAGGCAGACTGAGTGTCTTGCTCTCCTTATTGTTTTTGCAATTGAGTCATCATTGGCGACGATTGCTAATCAGTTAAAAGCGAAATTGTAAATTATTTTTAAACAATTACAAAACTCAAGTGGAGGAATGAGGTAAGAAAATGAAATGTAACTGATATTAAGTGGAAAAGTAGCAAAACACAACAATGTTTTAACTAGATTGAATAACCTGATGAGAAGTGAATAGGGGATCAGCTATTTGCACAATTCAGATTCGGAACTGGTTTAGAGCTATAATCTAATTTTAATATTACGAGTTTAAAATGAGTATCAAGCTAACAACCAAAATTCTTAGAAAACTGTGAGACATTGCTTACATTCAGTATTGATTGATACAAACATTCATGCCTATACCTGACCTAACTAGAGGAAAAACATTGAATAGCTGCCGGTTGCAGTTCGGAATTATCTTAGCAAGAAGAATAAAACCTGGTTTGATACAGTGATTCATAGTGTTTTTGAATCGCATGTTCGGTTTTTTCAGTTTAAGATATATTTCTTGTTTTCGTTTTCTTAGAAAATACTGATCTTCCCTTAAATCTGAGCGGTAAGAAATTATTCACAAGCTTTTGAAAAATGTCAAAAAGTAAAATTTGAGTTCTTTACGTTTATGTTTATGACTTGAGAGTATGAGAGTATCATTTATTTTAAAATTCTCTTTAATGGCTTCAAATCCTAAACACTAAAGTCTGGTTTTGAGTAATACGACACAAGTTTTGCTAAGAAAAGTTTGAAAAGTTGTTTGTTTCCAGACATTTGAAGGTAAGGCAGTCTGTAAATTAAACAAAATCCGATTTCTGTTGAAGGATCTTCATTAACTTTGCGATGTCTTAAGTCTTTAAACCGGGGTGACCAACAGTACCTAATGCAAGCGCAGTCACTAACACAAATAAAACACATTTTTCGGGCAACAACAACCACAATAAAACGAAAGAGAAAACAAGGTATTGCCTAATGCTGTGTGTGTGTGTGCTTGTAGATGTGTGATGCATACGACAACAACAAATTCAATGCGCATACGAATGTTGGTCGCCTTGAAATTCGTCTGAGGCGTAAAGAAGAAAGAGAAGAGAGGCTCAACCGAAGTTGTTTGTGCAATTTTATCATGCGTGAGCCCCATATGCTCGGCAACACTTGCGGCTGAAGCGTATGTAGCATGTGCTCCCCTGCTTTAAATCCTTTTAGGTATAAAGTCTAAATTTGGCCTTAAATCTGCATTTTTTCCCACCTTTCCCACCGCCAGTTTGCAAAACTTGTTCAAAATTCATTTCTGATCTTGGATCGCCCCTAATATCACCCTCGATCAACTCTTTAAGCTCTCGCATGAGTATACCGTCGCTTCTTAACCTGAAATCAGAAACTGTGTCGAATACTTTCTTCAGTTTAAGGATCTCCCTTAGTTATACAACAATTAAGCGACTTTGTTATTAAATAAACAAGGTCAAGAACTAGCTATCCGGGAGACTACGAAACAGTTATAAGAACTCTTGGTTAAGGAGGAAAATGTACGTACTTTTCATTTACTAAAACTGCGTTATAAGCACTTTGAATAAAGTGAATCACTGCAATGATGCGGAATATACGAGCAACTCTGTTTCTTTGCGATTGTTCTCTTTTGTCAATGTCAAGACTCGCAAAATTTAGCACCCTTTATACAGGCACTAAAAATAGAATAAATTACTATGATGAAGTCCAACGAAATGTCATTTCGAAATTTTCTCCATGAGATCTTTCCTTCACCAACGAGAGAATTTTTTATTTGTATACATGACAAATTTTGTTTGGCAGATCATATTTGAAGTTTTATAGAAAACTGCAGGTGTGTATGCGTGCTAGTGTGCTTATAACGCAACGACAATAAAAAGATATATTGAGAGCCTTATTCTTTCTTCTTCGTATGCTTCTCTAATCGAGATCTATGAAACAGAAAACCAAAAGGAAGTAAAGACAAGTGTACCGTGAAGAGACTGAGCGAGTCTGTTTAATTTGTACCTGTTATTTAAGTGGGCAGACAGCACATAAAAATTTGGCTAACCACAGCTCTGTTAGATTTTCAAAGCAAAACCTATTTTTCTCATTGTGTGAGTGGACTTCTACTTGCAGATTTGGCATTTGGTCAAATTGCTTGCATTAATTTTACAATATTATGTTACGTATTTAATTAAAGTCAGCATTTTCTGGTAATTGTTCCCAAACGATACGCTTGCGATATGAATAAGCCACAAACCAAAAGTACTTGCTCAAAACTAAAAGACAACTAAATTCAAATGCTTACTCAGTTGAAGACAAATAGTTATCACCTACCTAGGCCCACACCTGGTACTAGACACTCGAGATATTCTTTTCGCCAGTAAATCGTCCATTCCAGAATAAATGTCCAGCAAAACAATAGATGCACAATGTTGCTAATCAAGTAGAAGGTTATCAAAAATGTTTGCTTCTGTAACAAATCTATGTTATCGGATGTTTTCCAAAACAAATGCCAATGACGTTGGCTTTACCACAACAGTGCTTTGCATCAGCATAATTGATCCAACGAAATGAAGCATATAGCCAACACGACCGAGGTAAAACAATCGACTGTCTAACGGACATGGCCGGGTTAATACATATTCGTCACTCAAAGTATTAGCTTACCATCACCAAAACAAAGACCTAAACCATTAAATATCATTTCAGTCAGAGCGATAAAAAAGCAGCCAACACGTAA